>JAOXJM010000033.1:37889366-37907452 GCA_026413425.1 Tringa solitaria
TCAGCAAACATTTTATATTATTAATCATTACTCTTAGTCACTAATTTTACAACTTATAAACCTAGATAATAAAAATAGTATTGTTTTCGAGAAATAAAATTGTTTCTTCCTTCTGTATAGAGAAAGCAATCAATAAGGATGTGTTTTATTTAACATTTAGTAAAATTTTCACTATTTCCAGAGCTGATATGAAGGACTTCAGTGTTTTATGATGTATATTTAATACAAAACATTTATTTTACTTTACCAAAACATTTATGAAATTTTAGATATTTTTCTCATCCTTTAATTACTACTCCATTCTTGCAAATGTGTCTTTTTAGAACCCTTTAGTAAAAAGTATGGATATTCTTGCCATTGTTTTAATTATTGTATGCAAGTTTTATCATTTTTAGACTATAAGTTTTTCTGCTTAAACATGATATTTGAAAAAAAAAGCTTTCTGTACTAGCAAATACTAACATTTTTCCATTTTACATGTTTTACCATGCTAGAACATCAAGTACCTCTTAAAATTACCCATTACCACTTGTTTCAGACTACAACTATTAACATTGTAATTCACTGAACCAACAATGCATGCACATGCAGAAATTCCTTTTCAGACCTGAAACCTTCAGTCAGATACATCTGTAGTCATAGTTTTCATAGCTAAGCATCTCAAACCCCATCACAGCATCTATGAGTCACTAACTTTCTGCAGGAATGAGTTCCATAAGATGCATACACACTCAGGAAAATGTTTCCTATTTTAAAAACATCTTTATCTCTGTTTCTTACCCCTGCCTCAGAAAAGTATTCAGATCCTTGAGTTTGCATCAATTGTATAGCTTGAATGATGTAAAAGTATACAGTGACACTGCCTCTCCCTTTTAAAATCCAAACTGAAAGAATGTAAATTAATGTATTTTTGTATATGAAAAAAAAGAGTTGTAGAGTTGTTGTAACAATTGTGTTTATTAAGATGTGTCAAACTGTTATAAATTACATCTGTTTAATTTATGGTTTTCAAGAAAATTTGCTAGTATTTAAGTAACTAACTTTCAACCATCACTTATTTGATTCAAGCTCATTTTTTAGTTTGAACAGTTTTTGGTTGTAGATCTTAAAGCAAAAAGTCAAGGGCTGACCTAACTTCAAAACATAAGCTCCAGAAGTTGGTTCTTCCAGAACATTCTTTAAGCTTCCACCCTTCTTGCCATTTATAGCACAGCTCATCTTTGAATGATAACACATGAGCTTAAAGAATGAACACTAAATGTAGTACAAATATCTGCATACTTACTTGCCAAAACTGGCACAAACTTGGATATTTGTTTCAGTTTCTCCTTTCAAGACCCTGAAGCTGAGCTACTGGGGATGGCATAATCTACTATCACTGTAGCTGCTGTGGCCTTGGTACATTCAAACTGAGTTACAGAAAATAATAAGAAAACAAGGAACAATAGCAAAAAGTAGAAGAATAGAGTCTGGAAGGAGCATGAGAGTTGGAGTCACAAAATGAGGGATAGAGAGGAAGGATAAAACTAAAAAAGAAATATAAAAATAATTATGGATAAAGAGACTAGGGAAGAAAGAAAAAGCAGGATGAAAATGCAGGAAGTCAAGCAAGCAAGCAAGAAACAGCTTTTGGACACAATGTTTTTTACTCAACTGCCTATCCTTTTTATCAGTAGTTGCTCGTGATCCTGCATTAAAGAAGGAGACCTTACACTGGAGTTCTTTTAACTGTTTGGTACAAGAACTACTCTCTTCATTGCATCACTTAAGTGAATCTTAGATGTTTAGGACTTCTTTTTCTTTCCAATTTGGCTCTTAGTCTGTATCTCTAGGTTCTTAGACTTTTTTTTAAGAGTCTTCAGTCAAAGCTTTTGTACTGTCATCCTTGGCTAAACAGTTGCTTATAAATACATACATCAGGAAAATGTTATGCTTCTTTGGTTTGCTTTTCATAAGTTTCAGCCAGGCATAACAGTTCCTTGACAGTGCTGCCATTATTATTGATACCCTCAGCATTGAAGAAAGGACAACTGGCAAGCAAAATAGCTTCCCTTTCTGTCATATGAACAAAAACTCAACAAGTCCAAGAACACTTACTCAGCAACACTAAAAAACATGGAAAAAGAAATCCCAGCAGAGACAAAAAATCACTATAAAAAGAAAGAGAAACTGAGAAAGAAAAATATACTATACCCTTCTTGATTAAAAAACAATTGATGTATACATTCTGCATGCTCAGGAAAACCCAGTGAAGATATCAGCATCCATTGCTGAGTCATTCATAGCACAATAAGCTCTGCACTTGAAGAAAGTACAACATCCCCTCATTCTTTAGTTCCCATCAAATTCTCCACCTTTTTTTTCCTGTTTTTGGGAAAAACCTGCCTATAGGTGTTTTAGTTATCTCCTTTCATCAAAGTGTCAATTTCTTTTGCATTCATAACTTCTCTTATCTCATGGCACTTTTCTCCTTCCCAAATATCTCCCACAGGCTTGATGAGTGGAAGACAACATAAAAAGTGCAGTGGGAACACAAATGGCATTTCTCAACTAGTTTTCTTACATTATGTGTCTTTATCAATGTCCTGTTGTAGGGAAAGGAGTTGCCCATGGTTCCTGTTGTGAGCAATTTATATTTATGTGTTGTTTGCTTTTAAAATATTTCTTTTGTTCAGGTGGGTATCTAAAAAGCAGTATTATTTCAAGGAGGTGGCTTTTGGTGTTGTGGTGACAGGTGGCCCCGATACCTAAGTGTTGGTATGTATTTGCTTAGTTGAATTGGCTGTAGATAACAGTTACACTGAATAGCCCCCTCTTGCCTCAGAAAGTGGTTAAGATTCATGTAATCTGTGATAAAACTTTTCCAATTTAGGCTCCTCTCTCACTGTTTCTCTTCAAGGAATCCTACTCCCTTTCCTCATAGCATTACTAACTCAGAGGATGACCACCAGGAAGGTGCATGGACCTTAACCAGTTTTCCCAAAGAGCCTGTGTCACGTATTTGACAAGTTCATACAGTGCCTCCTTAACTTTGCCACCGAAGGGAATTAGGACTGGTCAAAACCTTGCGAAGGAAGCCAGATCAGTACTTGCAAATCCAGACTGAAAGTTCTCATACAGCAAAGTTGTTAAGCAAGTGCTTTAATTGTTCTCTCTTCAGCAGCCAGCCCTCAGATAGATACCTGCCTTAACAGCCTTATTTAGAAATGACGGGCCACTGAAATAAGGCCTAAGAGCAACTGTACCTCCACTGAAGCTGGACAGTTGCCTAGTGACATGACAAAATGCACATCTAGAATTGAAGTTGTGATTTCCAGCAGTCTTAGATTTAGAGTGGTTAACCATTTTGGTTGGAATTGTTTTCCCACGTTTAGACTGTTTTTGAAGTGACCTTGTCTTTCATCTGCTATTGTCCTTTTGTCTGAATTGGTTGTCTATGCTGAACATTAAAAAAAAAAAACAAAACAAACAAAAAACCCCAAACCACACAACAAAAAAAACAACCCCAAAAAAAGTTCAGTGGGTTGCAAAATAGAGAAAATGCAATTATATTAAAAAAAATTGTAATACAACGGCAGTTACTAGAAACCGATGTCATGTGGATTGCCTACAATGACAAAAAAAAAGTTCAGTGCCCAAGTAATTCAACATTTGTTGAGGGATCTTTGAAAATGCATAAATTTTACTCTTAGCCAAAATCTGACTTGCCTTTGCTAAGGACAGAATATTGTTTTAAACCACCACCCGTTCCAAGCAAGATCAGGATTTTGGCTGATAGATCTAAGTGGGAGAAACAGAAAAGCTTTAGGACAGGTTTGAAATAAAAGCCACAGGTTGAAAACAATTTCCTTTAAGCTTATATTAATTACATTAATAAATTAGATGATCCAAAGGAATAAAAAAGTTGGAATAGGTATAACAGAAGGGGATATTAGTACACAGAGGGAGTTTAAGATGGTTAGTTCTTGCGGGGCAGAGACTAAAATGCAAAATTATTAGGTGATGGTAAAACATATGGGGAAACTACAATATGCTATAAAACCAGTATGTCTACTGCATTCCTAATATACAACATTTTGGTTTCTATCTCAGACATGAAGTAGGGCTTGTGTGCCTGGAAAATTATCTGCTTTTCTCACAGAATGGGTTGATCTAATGAGAGATCTTTTTCCCTACAAGTTTTGCCTTATACCATCCAAAGCCACAATAATGCTATGATTATACAGAGGGGGTTTGGTGGGCTTCAGCTTTGGTTTTGTATGGTACCTACAGCAACAGACAGTGAGTGACCAATGTCCAGGCTGTCGAGGTGCTGTGATGACAATACAACTAATACTGATCAATCACTTCTCTCATTTCTTATTGGTCTCTCAAATCTAGGATAAACTTCTGATGAACATGGGACTAGATGGATCAATGCTATATTAGGAGGTACAGTTGTTACAAAATTTACTACATGTTCTAAAGAAGAAAATTTCTGAGTTTGTATAGCCAATGACTAGCAACTTTGACAAAATCAAAGCCTAATGAAACACAAAATACATGGAATTCCATAAATTAATAGTCAATTGGCATTAAGATATTATGAGAAAACATTAAATTATCTGTCATTGTAATAAAAAGGAGCAGTGTCAATTTACAGCAGAATCTAAATAAATTAAGGCAGCACAACTCCTGTGTATAAACAAGGATCATAGCAAATTAACACATTCTCCAGTTGTGTGTGAGCAATTAAAACAAACTGAGCAGTACTGTAGCAAACATTTTTAAAAAGTGATTGAGAAGAAATCAAAGGTCCCTTTTGTTAATGGATCTTAATGAAAATTAGAATTTAACTACTTCACTAGGTTTGGGGATTTTTTTCTTAATAAAAGAGTTGCTTTTACATGTTTTGTTAGATCTGGTTTAACGTTTGTGTGTCTTCCTACACAGGAATAGCAAATACATTTACTTTTCTGGGGGTAGCTCACCTCTGGTAGTTTTTGGATAATTCAGTAAAGCATATTGGAAATGTCTTTTACTATGTTTGTTAATGGGTTTTAACAAAATGGGTTTTAACAAAAAATAAGTTTACATGCTTTGAACTGAAAACAGTCTTGTTTGATAAACTGGGTTGCTCTCCTCAGTACGCAATGTTGTGATCCTCCATTTTTGTCAGACAAAGATAATTCTGGACAAAGAAGTGACTGTGCAATGCTAAAACAAGTGGACAGCCTGGTTCTTTCAGTTCTTCACAGGAATAGATAAAAAAATGCATTTTGATTTGGATTGCCTTTTTCTCCATACAGGATGATCGTTAAACTGATCTGCATAAAATAAAATTAAAGACTCTACTTAGTCTGCAGAAGAATAGTTCCAAAGTACTAGAGATTGAAGCTACCCTTTACACAAACCTAAAAATATACAAAGAAGTGGTTCTAAACAACTCAAATCTTTTTAGAAGGGATATAAGTGTCTAATATCTGCTATATCAATAATTGTTTATAACTACTATAACAGATACATACACAGCCAAGGCCTTTCAAGGTTACTCTGCTAAACACACTAAGTCTTTCTTTCTAAGCTTTTCCTCCCTATTTTGTTTCTCTGAAACTCCATCCTATTTTTAAAACAGGACAATACAGTGTCAGCTTGCACTGATGTCAAAAATGAAGATGTTTACTATACATGCAATTAATCCATTAACACTAAACCATGCTGTTTCACTAAAGGGTGGTCAAGAGGTTAGAGGGAGAGAATATCACTCTTTCTCAGCATTAACAAATCCATTCCAAAAGGGACACTCTTCATCTCGTTTGTAAGACACATAGTCCCATAAAGCCAAGATTTATAAGGCTGTATAAATTATGCGTACATGTCAACAAGACAAAAGCATCCTCTGTCAGCACTGGGGCATGCTTTTCCATCAATTAACAAAAAAAGAAAGGAGCAGGCAACTTTCAAAAGGTCTCCTTTCATCACCTGGAAACATCTACGGGATAAATTAAAGTAGAAGGCAAAGTTATTATGTTATATGAATATATCCATTGGGTTTATGGTTAGACAAGGAGAAAGGACAATGCCAGGAGAAAAACAAAAAGGAAAAAAAAAAAAAAAGAAAAAAAGGAAAGAAAAGAGTTAGCATCTTTGCTGCAAGCACTTGAAAACTGTATCAAGCTGGATCTCAGATGCCAAGGTAATGGGTGAGCAACTATGTCATCTTACAGAAGCAATATTCTTTTAATTTATAAGTGTAAAATAAAATATGCATTTATTGTTAAAAATCACAATTCTCCAAATGTTTCTACACATTCCTCAAGTAATGAATATATGATCTATTTCATATATTGACTCATTTTCTGTTTCTGCTGGCCTTTCTATACGAACAAGGGAGCTACAAGCAACTAAAAAATATGAAAATTAACTACTAAAAACCCCAACCAAATTATTATGAGGATTTAGGTTTATCTTCATCCTCAAAATCTGCACTACATCATGGTTGGTACTCAGTATGGGATTATATCCGTCGAGATGGGATTATCAATGCATATCAAGTTATAAATAAAGGTGGCTGGAATTTTTCTTTTAACCTATTTTCTTGGGGAAAAAAAGCACTTTTTAAGCCAATAAAAATTTTCCTAAGATTTTTGGTTTGGTTTTATTTTTAAACCATTCAGGCTCTTCATCAAAAGATGAAGAAAAGATTTTTACAAAATGTATTAAAAAGGGACCCTACAATGAAAACAATTATTTTTTTCTTCACAAAAATAAAACAAACCCGCACCAAAACCCCCACAAAACCAACACAAAACCAAAACACATTCCTAAAGTAATTCCAGTTCAAGATGTTTAACTTCAGGTAACTAGGTTTTGTATACTTAATACCACCATTAGTGTATCATTAGGATAAAGCTGATAGTATTGCTAAACACGGTCCTGCCATAATAAAAGGCAAGGTACCTTCTGACTAGCAATTATATTTTCTCTAAGTGGAATTCTGAATAAATTGAAAACCAGGCCAGTTTTTTTTATCAGTCTCAGTGAGTCTAGATTAATCTTTTCTGTCTTCACCCAAATAAAATATCCAGTGGTGTGTACAAGTGCTAGACACAGTCTGGCTCCACCTGCTTCTTTCAGAGATAATCACTCTGTGAGATACTAGAAGTGGAAGAAACTTTGGGGAGCTAAATGCAAAGAATGGTTGGTTGATAAGACTAACTTTCAGAGGCAGTAAACCAAAGACAGGATTTCCTCTTTGATAACAGAAGAGATAATGAAACTCTGGATAAAATGATAGTATTTCAACAAAAAATTCACGAAAATACTTTTCCTTCTCTGTGTTTTATACCAGTATTTCTTAGTGGTCTCTACCACTCGCTAGGAGAGGGGCATCATACAAACATCCAAAAAACTCACATTTTGCATTTCTGTTAGTTTTGCTATATATTAAGAATTGGTCATCCGTTTTCCAGTGCAAAGACTTTGAGCTCTTCTCCCCTATTTACAATTAAATACTTCAGAAGATATTTTTCCTGTAAATTACCTCATTAAAGAATGTACTTCTTTTATGCATTTCTACTTACCAGCTAGCGGCCACTGCAATGCAGTCAATCCATCAATCCAAATTGTATCAAAATCACTACAGATGAATGTGGGGTGAACATAAACTATTGTCTCTGAAATACCGAGCTGGGGTGAGTGAATATCTGGCTTTCAGTTAAGCCTGACATCATAAGAAATATACCTATTAGCCTAAAATCATTACTTTCATGGTTCTGCATCCATCACATCACCTATAATGAGAATTCCTATGCGAGGATAAAACAAGAGTACATTATATGTATTTATGATCTCATGAGCTGCAACCAAATAGAAAACAACACTTTTCATAGAGAACACAAGTCGTTGCTCACATACATTAATGAGCAGCAGCAGCTTAGCATGCCGGACAAAGATGTTATCGACTCTTTCACCTTGTTGTACTGAAATTCTCCCAACCATACTTATTTATTCCATGACACCTTGGCCTAGCAAAGTATTCATTCCTGTACATAATTTTAAGGAGACAAGCTGCCTTAGTGAAGCTGATGCATCTACTTACAGGCTGAAAGGCATTCACACACTCCAGCGCACCGCTGGATCAGAGCCTACAAGCTGTGAAGGATGGTTAGTTGCTACAACGTTCATTGAGACACACAGGAATTGTAAGCTCTCAGGACCTCTCTGTACGTTATGACCTCATTTAGAGTTTCTGACCAGTTGCCAAACATTTACTTAGCTGTTAGCACACTGCTAGTTAATGTGTAACAACTGCAACAAACCCTGAAAATAACGTATTTCAACCAGCTCGCTGTAAACCACTAAGTTCTATTTAAAATCTCTATAAAAATTCTACATAAAAAGTGTAGTCACAGTTCGATAAATATAACACTATAAGACATTTAAGCTTAATTTAGAGTATAATAAACCTCAACTTTCTATTTGTGTTCTCCTCAGGTTTTCTTGGAAAAACCAAAAAGGAAAAAATATTTTTTGCTTTTAAACACTACTTTAACAATTTAATTTTTGCTGATAAACACTGAGGAAATTATACAGTATTCTCTTTATTGATAAAACTGTGAGCTGTTGCTATTTAAATTCAAATAAAATGTCCTGGTATTATTGTCTATACCCCTCATATAGTTTGTTTAGTTCTCTAAGTACACAGCATTTAATGATGGTTAACCAGGATGAAATTAGTACCAATTCAATGACAGCCTTAAATCGGTTAGCTCAGGAAGGCTACCCCTGTCACCATGAGAGCATGGCCCTAAGAACAGGTCGTAAACATGTCAGAGGACATGAGCAAATACTCAGAAGCACGTCTATTTCACTATTAAACTGCTCAGGTAACCATAGCTAGCACATCCAAACCTGGTATTGGTAAATCACTGCAGCGATAACACAGCCTTGTGAAGAACACCTCTAATGCTCATTCTATAAATTCATTCTTTATAGGGATTTCCAGTTGAAATACCATCCTCAAGTTGTCCAAGCTACAGTCTGCAGGACATTTTCTGCCTATCAAAACAAACTGTGGAGCTTACTGTTCTCAGTAGGTCCCAATCTTCAGGCTACAGTACCCTTTCCACATCTTGTGAAAACTATACAACCACAATACAACAGAGGGGAACCAAAGGGCTCCTCAGGAAAGACAGCAGAAGCAAGGTGCTACAAAAACACAAACACAATGGCATGAAAACAATTCATCTAGCTGGTATTCTCCACCTTGACCATTCCTCAGAGGGAAAACAAGTAGGAAGAGGCTGAAAGAAATGCCTGGACAGTGGTGGCCTGCATCTCTGGCCACCTTCTCTCCAAGCAGCTTGTAAGCCAAGAGGCACTTGCTTGTGTCATAGGCAGTGCAGCACGTGCAAAGAAAGCCCAGTCCCTCCAAGACTCCATCCTTGAAGATGCAGACTGGAAGATGTGAACCTCTGCAGTAGTTCCAAACGTGATAGTGAAGTGCTGAGACCTCCCCAGGCTTTCAACATTGGACATCACCAAAATCTACTGTCGATAGGGAGTAAGTCCATAAGTGCCATCTGTACCCAGAACACTGTAAAAGCTATGTAAAGGGAACAAAAATACTGCAAATAATTGCAGTCACATTGAAACCAAGCTCGAAATTCTTGAAAAGACTTTTCAAAGATGATGGTGTGTGATTTCATATTCAGTGGACCTCTGCTATGGTGCCCTTGCAGCAGTGGGACAACACAGGTGGACAAAGAGAGGGAGAGGGGGAGAGGCAAAAGGTTACTAAGCCCCAGTGAGATATCTGGAGACTCACCAGCACAGAAATGGCAGAACTACTGATAGCTGCCTCTGCCACTTCACTGTCCACTCAACCTCCTTGACAGAAACAAGCCTGGGCTCCTGCATCTCATTAATCCATGTCTGTTGTCAGGACAGCTCCCTGGAGGCTTTTAAAGACAGTTTAACCTAAACCTAAGAAATGCAGGGGCTAAAGCAGCCCCAGGCAACTCTGGTAGCCAGGACACTGCACAGCTACCTCACACCTCCTGCACTAGGAAGGGCTATGGGCTGGCCAGAGGAAGCTTTCTGATTTCTACATTTAATTTACTTACTGTGGAAATGGAAAATTGTGTTTTACTACCTAACAGCACACCAATATACTTAAGCAGCAGGATTTTTTCACCCTGCATGTATCATGCTGGAAAACTATTAAGTCAATTTATTATTTTAACTGCAAAGGTACAAATCACTTTGTCTCCAAGTACATCCTGTAAGCCCCACTGCTAGCTATCCACCACTCACCTTAGTGTCTCAAAAAAAAGCCCAAACATACATATGCAAAATAGCATTCAAATGTGAAGGCAAATTTTCAAAAGCACACAAAAAGTCAACCCTCAGTGGGATCTACTTCTACAATTACTTTCAATTTCAGGTTCTCTTAAACATAGAGCTCTTTTTGAAAACGTTTAAACAATATATAGCTGTTTTCATGAGCATTAGAAACAGCATTTCAATCCAGTTTATTTTTTGTGAGAAAACATTATGTGTATAACCACTGAAAACAAATGAGATGATTGTTTTACACAATCTACAATAACTGAGCAACACAACTTGAATTTGAGCTGTGTGCCCATGAAGCTAAAATAAAGATTCTTTAAACTTGTATAGTTAAGAAATTTGACAAAATCACCAATTACTCCTTCACCCTGTATATTTATATACAATAGCATCTTCATCTGTGTATCAACAGCAACATTATCTTTGTGTTTTTAAACAATTCAAACACTGCAATTGGGAATAAGTTGAAATGAGCAAGGACCACAATAAAAAATTTTGCAAAATAGGCTTTATAAAATAGTGTGCATCAAAAGAAAAGTTTTTCAGGTTCTCTGGTAACAGATTTTTATGACTATGTTATAGAAATTTGCAAGCTGAAAATATTTACTAGCCGCAAAAGCAAATAAAAACACTGCCAAATTCAACAGAGTTTTTAAAGCTGTGATGCAACACATCTCATGAACTGCTCTTCTTGTCATTAGGTTCAGTTATGCACATAACCTAACGTAACCTCTCTTGCATGAAGCACATATTTTGTCTGAGGGTTGGTGTTTTTGGCTGCTGCTTTGTTTCCTGGGTTCGTCTATTTTTGAGTGACTACAGTATCCACTACAAAAATTTGATGAGCCTGTAGTCTCAAGATCTTCTTTGAGGGCTTAACTCAGGGATCCTTGTGGTGAACGCTGAGATCAACTCAATTTACTTTGACCTTTTCTTTGCACCTTTTATTCACATTAGAGGTGACTTATTTAATACATATATATATATATGTGTAAAAACCAGTGCAAATCATCATCACCTTTCAAAACTAGAAAATTAAATTTTGGGTTTTGCTTTGTGCCTTTTAGTCACATTAGACATGATTATTATTTAACACTCTCAAAACTAGCAAATTAAACCCCCAAACAATGCTGAACTAGCTGCACAGCTGCTTCAGCTTCTAAATGATATTCTTTCACTGCACCTTGTACCTAATGTCAGACATTGCAAAAATTTCCACTACATCATCTCTGCTAATTTAGTCTTTCGTCTTTCCATTGATAGAGATAACCCCCTTCCATTAAAAAAAAAAAAACAACATGACTGGACCTTATTTGGTATAGCTAAAGGTGTTGCATAGCCAGTAATCACCTTATGGGATTAGAAGAGGGTGACAGGTTACAGTCCTCTGTCTTGTAGCAGGCTTTTTTCTTCAAAATTTCCCACCTTTCCCATCAGTGCAGCTTCAACAGTGGGAGAAATAGTAGGATCATCAGTGTACAAGACCCACAGCAAGCACTGATTAGAGCAGTTGTCCATGCAAGCAGAGCAGCTAAGGCATTGCCAGCTTCTTCAAAGCAGTCTTTCCAGCGGGGCAGACTTTGTTACCACTAAACAATAACCAAATTATCCACTGTATGTAATTAAAAAAAGATGCTTGCATAGACGGGTCTCACAAGTCTACAATGTAAATCTTGTCCCTTGGAAAATCTGTTATTAGTTAGAAGTATACAATAGCTAGAAGAGCTAATAAAACACCCAAGGCTAGCTATCATGTAGGTGCTGTTACCCTAATTGTGAGTAAGCACTGCAAACCTTTTCAATTAAAAAAAAAAACCTATGTAATATGCAACCAGAAAACATTGGCCTTGCCCACACAGCAGTAAAGGGATAAACAATGTAGGAATTCAATGAGAAATTCACCATTTTCCTAAATAAAAGCTTGACTTTCTTGCCTTTGTTCTTTTCCACGTGTTAATATCCTTTCTTCAAATGTAAGTTTGCTATTCAGCTTGCCTGAAGGTCAGAAAAGTGGAAAAGTCATACATACCTTCTCTGCTTTTACACCTCTTGCCAGTTGTGTCGGCAACAGAAAGGCTGACCTTCCTGACCACAGCAGATAAAGAAATAATTCAGACGGGAGAAATACGAAAAGGCAGCATCAGAGCCCAGCCACTGATGAAGAGCAAGGCAGAGCTTTGCCAAAGGGCAAAGTTCAAAGGACTGTACAGAGGGGTCCAAACCCTCATAGGAAAACTCATACATAAAGCGCACATTCCATCTTGTTGCAAGTTGGTGACCGGGCTTGCAGAAGGTTAACGTTAATGGTGATAACTATTCAGAATACTAAAACATCATACCAGACCCCCTTATGGGAACTTGAGGTCGCCCTTCCTACAGAACTGCTTCATGTGACACCACATCCCTAAAGATAAACTGCAAGCAACACACACAAAAAAAAACCTACTGAAACTGCAAACCAAATTTACTACCCAAAATCCGAATTATAAATATGCAAAGAACTGGAGGGTCATTTGCAATTCTGTCTCAAGTAATTACTCATCCAATCTTTATAGAAATTTGCCAAGCACGTCCTAGCACTTCCTGCATTAAAATTTTGCGGTGGCTAGTGGCTGCCCAGATCCAAACCAGAACATCAGTTATGTAGAAAATGATCTCAATCTCCAGGAAATTAAATCTTTCTACCTGAAAAAAATTACTGAAATTTGTACAGCTAAAGGTATAGGTTTAGATAAAAAATGCTAATTTCCCAACCGCATGTGAAACTCTAAAACTTAGAGCTCAGGACACAAATATATCTGTGTTTCTTTACTAAACTTTCCCTAGCAAATATAAACAGTAACACATACATCAAATACTGAAGTAAGCACTTCTCTTTCCTAAGCATTAGATGCTGTAGCAGAAAGGTACCTTGTTTGCCTTATTTACATGATAACTTACGGTAGTTCTCATTATAACATGAAAAAAATACTTTTAAAAGACTTGCCCTGCTGAAACTTAGGGCATGAAGGGTCTAGATATGCAAGGCAGTTACATATTTGAAAGTTAACTGGCAAATAAAAATTAATTATAGAACCTTGTGCTTTGCAAGCGTTGCACTTTTCTTTTCTTGAACATCATTAATTCAAGACAACATAAATGTCTCTTAAAATTAAAAAAGCTCTGAAATTATGACTGGTGCCAGAGAAGAATCTGACCCCAAATGGGTTGCCTGAAACAGAACATGTGGTCGTGCTGGTGGGGATCACAGTCACTGCTGCTCCAGAGTTCGCCTCTTTGTTTTCCTATTAAAAAAAAATAAATAAAAATATACATATATTTCCTAGATGAATCTTAGAATCAAATTTACTTGTTAGGGATGGAAAACAACTGAAAAATAAGAGCACCGTCAAGTCCATGTAAAAGTGTTTTCCTGAAGTAAAAAGGAAAATCCATCAATATAGTTCTGTAGGTAACTGATGAAACCATCATTTGTCCAGGAGAGACTTTATGATTATTTAGGTGTATGGCTGATATTGCTTTCATTGTATTAAATTAAATCAACCCTACAGATTGTAGGGTTACAGAAGTAAGACAGATTGAAGTCTGCAAGAGAATGTTTTTCCTTTTTGTTATTATTCTAATAATTCAAACTATGACTTGTACTGCAGTAAGACCCTGGAGATGCTGCCACGGACACAGCAAATGTTCTTCCTAGTTAAAAATAAAGAAAACATACTTTCTAGGTTGTGCATCTCTGCAGAGCACATGGAAAACCTCTAAACGGGAAAAAACAAAACAAAACTAAAATCAAAATTACACAAGGTTTAGCCTAGCCTGAGCTGTCCCCCACTTCCTTTCCTTGAGCACATCTGTCTCCAGTGTCAGGTTACTGGTGCACATTCCTTCTGCCTGATGACCACCATTTTCTTCCGGAGCACTGTCACCCCCCAGGCAAGAAAGGCAGCTGAGCACAAACAGGCAGGGAAGTTGTTTTTTTCCCTCCAGAAAAATCATAAAATGCAAAAGAGGAGGAATGAGTTTTAGTTTCTGAGTAGATTTTCATTTTCAAGCACAGATTAAGATCATGAAAGAAAGTCCACCATTTTCTCCTGAAGTCATAAATTTTGAGCCGATGAAGTTTTGTCTAGAAAAAAGTAGCATTCTCAATTATAGTCAATGAAGAAGGCAAACATTTTATTTGGCTTCTGATGCTATACCCTGAGCTGAAGAAAAACCATCCTTTATACTTGTGGCTGGCCCATAGACCCAGTAAAACCATCAGATAATAATCCCAATGAAATTTGTGGTAAAAAAAAAAGTATCACAGACGCCTAAACAACATTTCAAAATTTATCCCTTTGGGAATTTCTTTGCCAACTTTTTCACCTCAAGCAGTGACTCACTTTTTTTTTTTTTTCATTTTCTTCTGTCATTTCTTGCACAGCTGTATACCATCTTGCAATGTAATAGAGAGGAACTAGGAAAAGCCCAGAATGTTTCCTAATGACATTTGCCATTGAAATTGATCATTTGTTTCACCAAATTCTTTTGAAGTAAAAATCTTTATACCTGGTCTAGTCTGGTTAGTGAAATAATTGTTCCAGATCAGCAGGATGGATGAATTTGGGGAACATGAAGTTAGAAAAACTGATTAGAAATTCTGATATTATATCTTATCTGACACTTCTACATCAAAATAAACAAAAATGTTCATTGTTACTCTCACTCCGCTGAGCATTCGGCATGTTTTCTCATACCGTATTAGAGATCCACAATAATCAATGTATTTTTACAGATCTCCAGGAAGGGAAGAGATATTATCCAAGGGGGTATCTGAGGTACAGAGACCGAAACCAGTATTGCCATTTATAACAATTAGTTCCTGTACTTCAGAAGTTTCATTTAACATTTTATACTGATAGCATTTGAAAGCTGTTCTCAGAGATTAACAATAAACACTCGAGTTTATAGTTATGTGCTGGCCTTCAAAGGAAAGGTAAGATTCAATTTCTGGCTAGCAGACCAATAGGGAATGCTAATTAATCCCTTAGTCCTTACTAGTAAGTGCCCGGTTATCTTTCTCTCCTTCTGTTATCACCCAACTGCTTATTCTACTTCTAATTACTATGAATTTTACTGCTTCTATCCATTATTTTATCTTTTGTGCTTCCAAACACTTGTTCTTTCATTTAAATTATCAAAAGATTTTACTTTTTTTCTGTATGTGGCAAAATAATTTGATACTCCCTCAGTCACTTTTCTCATATTTCTCCCAATCTTAATCTTAGAAATGGCACAATGATTTCGAATTATTTTTCCCCACATAGACTGTAATATTCACTCTGTACTGAAAATGTCATGCAGAACAATTTATATCCAGTGAAGAGATACAGTACTGAATATAACTTACTGAAACGTGTCAAGCAAAAGACAATGTCTTATGTGTTACTTAGTGTTTGATATTTAGGAAAGGCATCCCTAATTTTCCTTGTTGTAACTTTTAAAATTATTTTTGCAACGTGCTAACTATTTTTTGTGCTTTCTGGAAGTAAAATGGTAATTTGACTATTTTGATCCTATCAAAGAGGAGGTAGGGAACAGAGTACCTGCTGGAAAAATAGCAGCGATAGAGGTCATAAATGCTGAAATCATCATCCCTTTGTGGTGTTCCTTTCAGATTATAGAGAGAGAAGGGAAGTTTTTCATTCAAAAAACCAGTTCTAGCTCATAAAGCATTATCTACAGACCTCCAGCTTTCCTTTGTACTTTACATTCCCTTTCCTCTTAAACCAATGAAAAAAACAAAAGAAAAACAAAACCTAGCAGCAAACACTATGAAAAAGGCAGAACTATTACATCACTACATTCTGCCTAGTTGTTCTTTGTCTAATTTCATATAGCGGTATGGCACATGAAAGTAAGTACCTGAAAAAGTACCTGAAAGAAAGCTTCTTGCAAAAGAATTAGAAATTCTAGAGTGGGACTAATACATTTTAGAAATTTCTTCAGTGGGTAAGCATCATATTATTATTGTAGTTTACGTGAAAGTTACAAGAAGTCTGTGAGGTTCGTGTTACAATGGCTTGGACTTTAGTAGTCAAATAGACTTTTGTAAACTTTTGCACAGAGCAATCATGGAGTGGAATTAACAGCTCACAGTAAACTAAAGTTGAAAAAAAAAAAAAGATAAATATGGCACTTATTGTATCTTACTCAATTCCCTTAAAACTTAATGTGTCCTCAGAACGTTTGTAAAATTCACCACATACAGGTGCAGAATAGGCCTCCATAGCCTGAGGGAGTGGCAATGGTCTATGCATTCTTTCTGCCCTTTTAGCTATTTACAGAGTCCCTATCACTTTGAAGGCTACACTACTTTTCACTTTCAGATTATGAGTCTGAACCTTATATAGCTCACTGCTGAATGAAAGTCATCATCATTTACCGAGGGCTGTACAAACAAGGTGAGCAGCATGTTCTCATTCAGAGTGAACAAGTGAACACATCCTTAAGAGTGTCCTGAGGGAGATGGTGCCAAAGTGAGATTTAGGATATTGGGGATGTAACCCTGACTGTAACCCTGACTCCATCACCTTTCTGTTTGAAAGGATACCTCCTTTAGGACCAATCTGTCGCTGGCACCATGGGACCCTGATTTCAGCTGAGCTAGTGGCATTAATATTAACAGAAGTCCAGTTTAAAGACCAGAAATGGTACAGAGAAAACATAATGACAAGTAAGCTGTACAGATGAACGTTGGGAAGCGTGGGCTGCTTATGGCAGACCAATGTGATCAGCCAGTAAAGGATTTCCTTTGTTACTGTTTTGTCTGAGGCATCTTCCTCAGCAATCTTGCTATCATTTTAAAATAACATTTAATAACTCTTTCCACCATGTGTTCAAGCTGCAAATTGTCTTTTAATTCATACAGGTCTACTTTACTTAGACAAATTAACCCAGTAACGATGTATAGCTCTGAGGAGGGACTAACATGCCCTATCAAGTTAAATAAGCTTTTGAAGAAAATGGAAAAGGCCACAACAGAGGAAACAGGAGGAATTAAATTAAAAAGCATATATCCCACTCTTCGTGGAAAACTTGAGACCACTTTAGCTAATGCTTTTCTATTAATAATAGTAGTGTTTCATCTACACAGAAATGTACTCTTTCATGCGTATTTTAAAAGACAAAGTTTCTTCCAAAAAGGGACACATTTTCATTTTCCAAATCACTAGCTGATTTGTTGGGATGGAATAGCACCATGTTGAAAATAAGAAAAGGACCGGTCGAATTTTAACTGATGCCAGCAATTCACGGGATTTCAAAACTACCGCTGCTGCTACCACATCTGGCAGGGTTTGTCTTTCTCCTGGTCAGGCTTGCATACCTCCTACTCTTATCACACCAGCTGGCTCCAGCCTGGTTTGTTAAAGCGAGCTCTCACCATAATCTGGTACAAATATAATGCAACGCACAGGTGGGCAAATGTAACATCCCGTCCAAAACAGCTTTCGCAAAAACGGCCCTGTTGTAACAAATATACCGCTGAATACTTCTATTTCACCCGACACCGTAGGGAGGGGAAAGAAAAAAAAAAAAAAAGCAAAAAAAAAAAGCCTCGCAAATTAATTCCAGAATATTCTGATCCTTTAAAAATACTTGACGGTACAAAAGACACCCATTAACCTTAACTGCCACCAGTTTCACTTTGAATAGCCACAACTTGGCAGCGAGTTTAGAGAAGAGAGAAAGCATTTGGGCTGCCAGGAGCG
>JAOXJM010000033.1:37917143-37936553 GCA_026413425.1 Tringa solitaria
TAACATGCTCCGGGCAATCCTGCTTCGGCAGGGGAGTTGGACTAGATGATCTCTATGGTCCCTTCAAACTCTAAAAATTCAGTGAAATTCTTCAGTTAGGCCCCCACCCTGCTCCAGTGGCACCTGCCCGGCCCTTCTGGCTAGCCCTGGCACATCCCCAGGGTGGGAGGGAGGGAGGCAGGAGGAATATGAAGGAGGGAGCCTGCACAAGTGTAAAAAGCCTTTTTCCAGAAGTTTAAATATCCTAAGAAACCAAGATGTTGCAAGTTGTTAAGGATTTGTGTACTTCAAGAGCTATAAAACTTACACAAAGGGCAGGACACCGCTTCCACGTGACAACCCACACAGGCCCTGTTCATCCAAGCTTCACCTGAAGCAGTCATGAAGAAGAGGAGGGGATGAGCAATGCTGCCTATTTCTCTGTGCTGGAGGGAAACAGGAGTAGCAGGGAAAGGCTGAAGTGCAACGGAAAAACACGACCCAGGAAGGAGAATAAAACAAAGCTTCAAAACAAGTGCACAGCTATCTTTGCCACAGCAGTTTTTGGCTAGTTTTCAAGTGTCATGTTCTCACGCTGTGAGAACCTCAGCATGACAGAAAACATGCTGATTGCCTGCTGGAACAGTCTTCACCAGCTGTACATGAGCTTAGAAATGACAAGATTCACACCTTTCCATAGTTGCATTTATTGTGCATGAACTTCACAGTCACATTTTACTGCTTTTCATAGAAATGTAAGTTGATATACACAACCACAACAAAACCCGAATTCTAAAACAAAAACGTGTATTTTTCACATATGTACTATAAAATCCTGGCTGCATTTTCAAGAAAAAACAGTTAGGGAGAACAGTTTAGTGTTGGATAGCAGCAAAACCTCCAATATTTATTGTTTTCCTTTAAATGAGACAACCCCCATGTTTGTTGCACACTAAACAGTTTAGCTATTTCTAAAGTTGTGCCCTAAAACCAAAGTAGGATGGATTAATTTTCTTCCGTTTTTCTTATATTTAACTCCAAGACCACTCACGAGACCCTTCTTCCCAGTTTTGACTAGTGATTACCCTGTCTCCCCACAGAGGTATTAGCTTCTAAAATAATTCTTGGTCTACACTGGTAGACAAAGTACTACCCAGAATAGAATGGTTCCTTTACCAGCCTTCCCAATAAATCCATGAAATAGAACAAAAAATTCTTGTTTTTCCAGCTTCTTGAAGACCTTTCTGTCTTCTGCTGCTTTTCAGTTCCCCACATACACCGTTTTAGCTCTTGAATCAAGATGCTGATATTTTTTTGAAGAGTCAAAGTAAAGAGCAAGGATGCCTGCAATTGATATATCTTTAACAAGATCTTAAAACCTATTCAACACAAGTTAGTTACCAGGTGAATTTAAAAGGTTACTCTCAATTTTTTGTTCTTATTGTATTAAGTTAGTTCAGTTGGCAGAGCAGGAATTTTATTGATTATTAGCTGACACACACTCCCTAGTAGCAGGAAAGTCATCAGCCCTGAAGATCCCTCTTACAGGTTTTAAAGCCAGAATTCTGAACAAGCACTCAACTGCTTATCATGACATTGTTTTGTACCACACACTTCTATGTGCAATTTGCCATTTTGGGGCACCCACCACTTTTTTTTTTAATCCTAAACTGGATACCAGATTTCCCCACTGGCACAGGCAACAGTTTCATTCCTTTTCTTGACAAAGGAGAAAAGGAGACCAATTCTAGAAAGTAAGCACCTACTTTGTACAGGATTATTGAAGTACAGCATCTCTAACATTGGAAGTAATGGGACTCAGAACACATCTAGTCTCAGGTTTAGCACTAGAAAGTAAAAAGACAGATTTTTCTAGGGAAAAAGTTTGTATTCTAGAAATATAAAATACTTTGGTAGTTGGAAGCTTAAAGGTTACAACAGTACAAAATAATAGCAACAACTGAACAAAGTTAAACCATTACCTCAGATCCAACTTTAACATATTAGGAATTAAAAATCCTTGGAACTCCAGAACTTTTTTTCAGAACTGATGATTTGGAGAGATCCAGAGTGTCCAGTTGTAACAGGTTTATTTATGCAGAGTTCATGCTTCCAGCTGAACCTCCATTTCAAAGCATGAAAGATGACTGAGGAAGAGTCATCTGTACAAATCAGTCTGGATATTACATTACCTCATGTTCCCTCCAGAGCTCCAGCAGCAGTTTTCCAAATGCTGTTAAGTTTTGATTTGCTGAGATGTTAGTGCCAATAGTCTCTTGCTGAGCAGTGCATTGTGTCGCTGAAGATACTCTATTACATCTCCTTGCTTCTCAACTATCTCTTCTAAACTTGAATTTTCCCTTGAAATAACAGAAGTCAATATGGGTTTCACTAAGTGACACCAGCTTGCTAATATACAAAGTGTCAGAGCTAATTAACAAATATTCAAACAAATTGCTTCCTTCAGTTTTGCTTTTGTTGATCTCAACTTTTGAGGAAGATGACGGACAATCTACAACACTTACGTTTAACCTCTATTTTGCATAAGAATGCAAGAAAAGGAAAAAAAAAGTTTGGCTAAACTTCATGCTATGTATACACAATTGGAGTCACTTATTTCCTGCTAGACAGTTATCGAGAACTTGCAGTAGTGTGAGGATTCTTACTGTTCAATAAACTTAAAATTAGTGAGCCAGACAACATGCTAAAATTGTGCTAAGAAATCCATGGCACCTTTTCCAAATACATTAGGAAGCTTATTTTAAGCAACCATAGTATTTTTATTCAGCTGTAGGGATCATAAGCTGTTTGGGACAGAAGTTTCTTGATTAACCTGCAGTAGCACACACGATGGACTATTATATACAGTGATCTTATCTGTCACAAAATTGTAACAGCATCAGCACCAAACAGTTGTGCTATTTCAGATCTACAGCCTTATGTACAGCTAACCTCCCACTTCAAATACCCCCAGCTTTCAGACATCCTTCATTTTAACTAAGATCTTGGGAATCTGTCCTCTTAGTACACACGTGAGCATCTTGGAGCTTAAAAAGTTGCTCCTCAGAATTACAGCATTTTGTGGAGGAACACAGCCCTCTTTATAGTTGCTTGAAAGTGCAGAGGAGGATTGCTAGAGTGGAAAAAAAAGCTTAGGTCAAATTAAAAACCTACTGCAGTTAAACTGGAAAAACTAAAGAAAATGGGTTTTGTAGATAGAAAGCTTGCAACCTTAACTAGTTGCCTGTACTACCAACTTAAAGCACCAGAAGAGGTCCCAATCAGTACCTTAAGTTGTAGAGGTCATAATATTAAAAAAACATTCTTATAACCAGGGTCAACAGAAGGGCTGACAGGATTCACTTTTCAATAGACCCTAACTCTCAAGGGAAAGAGAGTCAGAGTTGTATAGAGCTGAATTAAAATAACCGTTTTGCAATCAGTTCTCACAGGAAGCTTGCACTTTTTAATCAAAAAATCAGAGTCTTTTCCTCAGCTGGTCATTGTTGCAAACTCATTCTCTGGGCATTTGAGAATTTCTCAGGGGAGAAGCTGAACGAGAAAGGAATGAGGTCCACCATGCATTGACCATGGTGTTTAAATCAAGATGGAAGTCAGACATTGTATCAAAATTCAAGACAACTCTAAATCCTTCCTGTATCCTGGACATCTACTTCCAAGTTCCACAAAAGCATGTGTGTGCTGCATTTGTGACATCAGGGGAAGTGCCAAAGTATTAGTCATCTCTGCACTTCAAATTTTTCTTAAGGCACACAAACAAGTCATACCACAATAGAAAATTTCTAAATAAATTCTTATATGGAAAACCATGTTAGCTTTGATGATTGGTTCTTGTTAAGTCATACCAGGCCCATTTCAACAACTGGAAGATGTTCAAGCAGTCAGAAGGTACACAGAGGACAAACAATAAGTCTCAGCACTTGTAAGGTTATTTTAGATAGCTTCTTTGTCTCACTGAGAACTTCCTTACCTCTTAAGAGCCCCACCCACCTTTAAAGTTCCTTCCCAAACTGGAAGTATATTCCAAATCCCATGCTGGAATCTTATGTCCAACTGCTGGCACAGAAAGAACAAAGCTGCAAAGTTCTCTTCATCTATCAACTGCCCACAGTATATTTCCTTGTCTGAAACTGGCCAGGGGTTGGAACTAGATGATCTTTAAGGTCCCTTCCAACCTTAACCATTCTATGATTCTAAGCTGGGCTTCCGTAGGCATACTTTAACTAACAGTCTGAGACACCAGTATCTCCCCTTAAGCTCCCATATAAAGTCAACTAACACAGATTAAGCACAGCTATTTATAGCACATTAAAGATCCATACAACCAGCCATAAATGGTCAAATCATTTCTGTCCTCATGTTTGAGGATTTCCGTATCATAAAGAATTGCCATTACTAGGTAGAAAGTACAAGTTTGTGCTACTTCTTATCTGTGCATGTAGAATACCAGCCTTAAGCATACACTTCAAAACTATTTTTTCCACCTCTGCTTTGGTTGACAGATTTAAGATTTTATGTAAGTCCACAGAAAATAATGCGATTGCATTAGTGTTACCTATATACTATAGCTGAACACTGCACAAGATTAATACAGAAAGTCTTACCTGAATCCAATTTCTGAGGTAATGTGACTAGGGTAGGCATACATCTTTTCTTCTTCAATTATGTCAGGTCTTGGCTTCGCACGATTGAAGTTGCTTATTTTCACTAAAACAAGGTTTCATAAATTAGTTGGAAAGCAACCAAAAAAGAAAGGCATTATCACCAGGCTTCAAGGTAAAAATAAAGAAATCTGTAATAGATGATTGTAAGATTGCCTTAGGATAGGAAATAGAAATATAAAGGAATCTGGGGAGTGGGGAGGGAGGAAAGAAAAAGCAGACTAGCTCTGCTCACTTCTGGAACAGCTTTCATTATAAATTAGTGGTGGGGTTTGTTGTTTGGTTGTTGTGGAGTTGGGTGGCTTTTTTTGTTTTTAACTTCCCCAGCCCTGCTGGTTAAAAGACCACACGGGAGACCTGAATGGGGAAGCCTGAACATACTTCTTAACATCTGCAGAGTTTAGTCTGTCACCTAAGAGAGGGTGAAACCTTAGTAGCCTTTGAGAGGGTACTGAGATTCAGTCTCCAAATTCAGGCCATAAATTCAGCATCACGCCAAAAAGAATTTATAAGAAGTTTTGATACTAGTATCTAGGTCAGAACTTCTAATTTAAGCTTTTTGATACTATTTTAACTAGACTACCTGTGATGAAGCAGCAGTTTGTCTGCCTGCTCTAAAACTAGGGCAGGCTTGTTATGGAAAGCCATTA
This sequence comes from Tringa solitaria, assembly GCA_026413425.1. NCBI lineage: Eukaryota > Metazoa > Chordata > Aves > Charadriiformes > Scolopacidae > Tringa > Tringa solitaria. The sequence continues at coordinate 37,922,455 of JAOXJM010000033.1, forward strand.
AGGATTCAAACCAGAGTGGCTCTATCAGCTTCACATTGTGAATCTTGTAGTGTTGACTGTCAAAACCAGAAGTCATTCCTGGGCACCTGTGAATGAAGTTTAAGATTAAATTTAACAGATATGGAATAACGATGGGTGGGAGAAGCTGTAGGCACCCTCTGCATTATTTCTGGAAGGAAATTTAAAATATTTGAAGACATTCAATGTTGGATCCCAATTACGGGAATATATTGAGAGATCCGGAGTATGCATTCCAGACTCTGCAGTTAGGGCTGATTGTGAAGCAATACATCTAATGCCACAAAAAAAAAATTACAGTCTGGGTCTGTGAGAAACCCACACTACTGCAGCAAAGAAGGACTGTCCTTACAAGTCAATAACATGATGGGGTTTATTACAGGCCACTCTGCTAAAACAATGCTAAGACCCTCCAGAGGTTAACTACAAGTTAGGCTCAAAGGTTAGTTATTTCTATGACTCTGTTTCTCTACAAATAAAACCATGAAGGAATGGATGTGGAATTCCCAACATGTGTTGTTTGTGGGAACGTTAGTCTTCTATTCAAGTGATATTAGAAGTATGTAAGAAAGTCATTAAATACATATATTTAGTAAACCTTTTAAAGCTTGACTCCCTATCAATAACAAACTTACAATAGTAAGCTGACATTTAGAGTTGTTTGTATCATACTTCATTCCATGCACATTTACCTCACTTGAACAATTTATATACGTCAAGTCTGTTATAGGTCAATCACAGCAATTCCTTGTAGATTTCTGAATCTCTGCTTCTGCATCCTACAGCTATATATACATACACTGCTGAATGGACACTAAGAAAGGTGGTTGTACTTCATGGGATATTGTGCATCACAAAATTAATAAAAAAGCTCCAACAAGCAAGCAGAAATAGCTACAATCAGGTACTCCTTGCCACCACTTTCCTTTGTGAGGGAGTAATATTTATATGAAAATAAGTCAGGTACATGAACCTTCTTCACATAAACATTTATACCTCATTGTAGCAAAGAAATAATTATTCCACAGTGCAGAAACAGTGTATGAACTGGTGATACCTTCCCTCTAAAATTTAGGAGTAATATACTAACACAAGGAAGAGGTTGATCATGAATTGGTAAAGTGACCTTAGTTTCCCCATTGTCGCTCAGCTATGTTAGCTGATACTATCTTAACAGTAAGTGGTATCTGCTAAGTGGTTGCCTTAGAGAGGGGTGCTCTTCACCCCGACCAGAAAATTTCCCTTAAAACCATCCTCTGAGAGGAAAAAAAAGATAATTATCAGAGTGTCACTACTACTACAGATTCTCAGGTTATTTTCAAAACTGGCCAAACACATTTGTTTTGTTTCAGTAGAGCTTTAGCTTGATTCTTAAAATGTTAAAAACCCATCGCAATAGAAGAGACAGACATGCAGGTAGTCTCTTAGCTTACCTCAACATGTATTGGGTTGGAAAACAAGAAAACAAGTTACACTAGCCACTGGAAAAAGCAACATAGGGTAACTGGAGGTCTTCCCCAGCTTGAGGCAAGTATTAAGTTACATAAAAATTAACCTTAGTTTTCTACACCAAGCTTTTGAAAATGAAGCTTAGACTGTTGGCTTGGAGCTGCTGAGGAAATAAGGTAGCTGTTGCCAAAACAGACTGCCTTACTTATTCCTCACAATGCAGTTCTGGTCCTCCTTCACTTTGGTTCCAGGACTCACTGGACATTCTTCAAGCCTCCTTCAGCTGGAAAGCAAAATACTGCACCTCACAACTTCCTAGTATAAGTTGGTTAATGACTCCGGTAGGCACAGGAACTGACAGTGCAAACTAGGAACCAAGACCCTTTCAGTAACAAACAGAAAGGCAGTTAGAGCTCTTATGGAAATCCAAGCTCAGATCTTACTACTACGAAGGTGAACTTTCTTGCAGTTGCTTTTCCTTTTCTGCCTGGGTAAGAGACACACATTGTAGCTCTTTGAGGTCAAAGAGACCTTAGGGTAAGAAATAACATTTCAGTGGAATTCCTGGTGTTCTATCAAAATTTTGCAATTTATCTCTTATTTCCTGAATCTCCCAAGAAAGTAAGTATGCATATGCAAAGAAACGATGATCTCCAGCATTCCTGGAATAGTTCTCTAGGACTGCTACACTTGCATTCCCTCATCATTGCCTTTACTCCTCCAGAGGACAGTGTCTACTTAAGCCATACTGCTCCATTCTGGGGAATACCTGACAGGCCTACAGCATTCAGGCCTCTGCACGCTTATAAGAGGTGGATGCAGTTTAGAGCTGGGACCTTATATCTTGTTGCATTATGATTTCAGTAGTGTGGCAGGAGAGTCAAGAACAAATTATATTTTTGTGACTGAGTTACTTGGCAGTATTTCTCCTGTGTGTCATTACATTACTAAGAGCTTACCAAAGTTTTCTTCTCAAAAAGAAGAGTCATCCTAGGTTAATTACTAATTATGAAACCACAAAAGAAGTTGGATTAACGCAAATACTGACCACCATGGCTTTAAGTTTTAAGCTTCATGCAGTCCTGAAGAAGGTATTTCCACCCTCCTTCCTCCTGTTTGATTAGAAGTCAGGAACAAACTAAGTTCTTCCCCACGTTGGTTTTGTTGGTGTTGCCTCCCCACCCTGGGCCAGGAAACCAGTGCTACTGAGGTTACTTAGCTCAGGAACCATGTCCTTGTTTGTAGCTCTGAATAATCAGAAAGCAGGAGTATAATTTAACTCAAGAGCAGGAACTATATATCATTTAAACAGATATGGACTTCACAGTAAACACTCTAGTTTTCTTCAGACAACAAAAATAACCATTTTTTTTTAGTGTCTTGTACCTTTAAGTGGTTTTTTTTTTTGGTTGGTTGGTTTTGTGGGTTTTTTTTCCCCAACAAATTTATTTTCATTGGAGTTAGTGCAGGCCATAAACCCAAATAGTTTAAGGCGAAATCAGAGAAAACTATTTCGTTCAAGCATTTCTTAATCAAGATTTTAGATGGTTCTACAATATATAATGGAAAGAGGTTTATCAAGTCTTGGTAAATGACACCAAATCTAAAAGCAGATAACCTTAAAAGCTAACAGTGACAGTACAAAGCAATGCCTCAGTTTTGTGAAGCAATATCTTATTTCAGTATTAGCACAGATTCCAAAAGTTGGGTTTTTTTTGAGGGAATCTTCCATTTTAGTGGCAAAGAGGAACTGTCACTTTTGGGGTGGAAGAGTCTGGAGAATAAGGCACATCATACCATCAGTGATGCAAGTCCCATATGTAAATCCCAGAAGCAGTTCTGATAAAGCCAGCTAGCTCTTACAGCTTCACAGCTTGTGGTGCAGGCATTTAAGAACACACACAAGCTTGTTCACAGGATGCTTTTCAACAATTATGCCTTTATTGCCACTTCGCTGGATCAACAGCTTTGAGGTAACGTGGAACTTTCATTTAGCAGCATTTGGAGACAAAGTAAAGCCTGATAACCTTCCCACTTGTTTTGGATTTGCCTTATTTCTTCTACAAGCACAGAATCATTCCGTATTTATAGTTACAGTTAAATATCTTGGGGTACCCAAAGCGAGCAAGCAAACAGCTGAGTAGCAGCTATAAAAAGTCTCACTCAAGAGGGCAAAAACTGCTTCTCACCTGTGTAAATCACTAAGCATGTCAGGGAACTAATCAGCTCCAGGCCCAGGACTCCCAGGATAAGATACAGGTACACTTTACTGCGATCAGGAAAGGAATGCTGCATTGACAGAATCAAAAGCAGGGCTGCATTACCTAGAAAACAAATGTTAAGTTTTACAGGTGTAACAGTTTCATTAGCTGTCAAAAGTTACTTACTACTTTCTCATCCCTAGTACATGCATTAGGCTGCAACATTTCAATAATGCATTTCCATTTCATACCATACTTGCCTCTTTGGCTAATTTCCTTAACGCAGCTGATACAAGATCACAACTGCTGGCAGCAAAATGACATTTAATTTCAGCATTTGACTGTAACAGTACAAAACTAGAGTTTCCTCATCAATTTCTCCACTTAAAAAAAGTGGAAGAAATGGACTAGAAATACCCAATATACACATGCGGGTTTAATCAGTTTCTAGCCATGTTGCTGCTGTCCATCCCCAAAACTGCTTGGAGGCTATTAATTTCTTTCAATTCCTAAATGGTTACATCAGTCAATTCAAAATGAGAGGGTGTTTTCCTTCAAGTGGTGGATTTGAGTGTATTTCAATGAGGCTAAGAGCAAAACACCCAAACACCTTTCTCTCACAGGGAGATACTTACACAGGTTTCCAGTTGCCTGCCTGTTATTTTAATATATGCAAGTCATTGAAAATTTAACTCTCCTTGACTGTGCTCATTTCAGTTAAGTGTTGAGTTACAGATCTACATACATTCTTAATTCTTTACATACCATCCTCTCTGTTAGTGTGAAATGTTCTTTTCTTTCTGTAGAAATGCTATAACCAGTGCCTGGATAAAGCACTAAGTGTATTGAGACCATTAACATAGCTAGAAGACTGTATAGTTCTCTTTCATACTGCATTAGGCAACTGAACTATCAGGATGGAAGTGGTACCAGCAGCAACTAGCATGGCAGGGAGTTTGCAGTAATGGAGCTAACCACCTTCTGGACTACAGATGACATACATCAAAAATCCACAGAATACAACTGATTGCACCTTGAACATTTACACACACACAGAGGTTGTCTGGTAAGGGAGAACAGGGCTTGATCTAAGACTGAAGACAGGGCTAAGTATTTCAGATTACACTGCAACAGGCAGGAACAGTCCTTTTACTGTCCTTTGAAACAGCCTGCTATAACTCGATTTTGTCCCTGCACTCCAAACACATCTTTATCTTCAGAGCTCTATCTAGTGGCCATAGCCTGAAGTTTTGCACATTCATCAAGGCAACTAGCTCTTGCAGTGACTGGATAGGAAGAGAGCTAGGGTTTTATAAAAAGCAGGACCTTCTAACTTATCAATTCTGGTGAAAAAAATATCTACTCTAATTATTCAGAAGATTTACAGAAGGGAGGTGGGATTATAAGAGGCAAAAATACCATAACAGCCACCACTGTTCACTTTTCTTGTTATTTCTCTATGAAAAATCCTTTCGAGTTAGATGGATTGTGGATTTTAGATTTGTTGAAGTAGTTTGTTAGAAGAGCTACACCAACTAACTGTAGTAACACTTCCAGGTGCAATGGCCAGTGATGTAACAGAATATATAGTTAAACCACTCATATGGCACCCTTTATCCATAGAACTTAGAAAAGGAGTCAGAAGTAGAGATGAGTAAATGTTACACATAGCCTTGCTGGAGATTAGAAGACTGCTTATTCTACTGATTCCAGACACCTGTTGAGCAACAGGGAATTCATCTGTTTCTACTTGAATTGCTGAGCTTGAAGAGTAGCATGCTTCTTGGAAGGACTAGCAGTCTTGCCACATATCCAATGAGACAAATGAGTATGCAAATCAAGATCACTAGCAGCCAAACAGACCTTGCTGGCTGAATGTTTTATGGCTGAAGACTAGATGCGAATGACTAGATGTTTTACTCAAGCTCACACTTACTTGTGGGCATTTTTCCACTACAAAGAGTTCTTTACAAGATGTATCTGGAAGGCCAGAAAGGTCAGTCAGGATGTCCATCTGACTAAAATAAATGTAATTTATAAGTGCTCATAGGCAGGTTTTTAGAAGTTCACAATACATAATATATACACTGTTCAGTCTTTTGTCAGTTTAAAGCTTTAAAAGAAAAAAACCACATGAAAACAAGTTCACTTCACCTGTGGAGTGTATCAGCAGTGGGAGCCTTTTTAGATGTCTTGTTGATCGGTATATTGAGAAGTAGCCTCTGCTTCTGACTTTACTGTGATGGTGTTGGACATATCGTTCAAAAAAAACATGCAGAATCCACAAAATTACTTTTGCAATGATTATGACAGTCTGTACTTTAAGTGGGTGAGTATAGTTTCCAGGACACTTATCCTGATTTGGATTGGGATAAGAACAAAACATAGCTGCTAAAAATGCTAGAACAACAAAAGCAACCTGGAAGAGAAAGGAAGAGAGAGGAAAACTCTTAAAGTCAACAATTAACTATGAAAAAAAAGACAGACTTATGTATTTTATTCATTATGCATTACTTTCTGAATTGATTTTATTAGAGTTGAAATACCATAAAACATTAGGCACGTACTACAACCACTGTGTCATTCTGGGAACATACTCATGACTGAAATTACTAAGTAGAAAGATTGTCTTCCAGAAGAACAACCAGTCTCCAGCCAAACAGAGCTGATACCCACCACTCTTTCCAGGAGACTTCCTCTAAATCAATTTCACTATTACGCAAGTCTTCCCTTCATAGTGAGTTTCTCTTATCTCTGGACCCTCTTTACCATGTCTTTTTACTGTAATGCAAACTTGATGTACTCCCTCAAAAAACCAAAAGAATCACATCTTTTTAGACTCAGTTACACTTGTTACTGGTCTGCAGGACAGCCTCTAACTTATTGGTACAGTCTTGTACCAATAGATATTTCATAAGTGAAAGTCAACCATTTACTAAATCCATTAAAGATAATCCCCAGATTGTGACACTAGAAAAAAGTGAAACATCATCATAGTAATTTAAAGTGAATTAGTAACACTGGGTAATCATATTTGCCAGTTGGTAATCATTCTTTAAAAGAGACAGTATAGAGGACAGACAGGGTAGAAGGTGGGAGGAAATAAAAAAAAAGAGGAGTGTGTTCTCTATCCATAAAGCCACTACTTCAAATGCAAATTAAATCCTAAATTATCTTGAGGTGGGTTAAATAGCTAGATTAAGAAGTAAAATAAGAGGGAGGGTTTATCAACAAAACATTTGTTTAATCTATCATTTTACCACAGCCTTTTCTTACAAAGGTTAAGAGTAATCCAGCTAACCTATATTTTACTTGCTCCATTTACTGTTCAGTTTGCCATTTTAAACCATTAACATATCTAGTTCTACTCCCTTCAGGTGTTAGGAATGTACAGCACAGAAAATGGCTATATTAAACTGATGCCAGCAGGAATGGCCTAGCATTGCAGCTCTAGTAATTTACTACAGCAGTGTATACAAGAGACAGGTAGTTGGCATTAAGAGTGTCATTGATTAAAGACATTCTGCTTACATTTTAAAGGCAGGCTAAGAGCAGGTGCTTCACGCCAGTACATTGGGGTTTTATATACAAAAAAGTTATTCTTGGAGTAGTATTTAAGTTCAGTTTTTTATATGTGCATACAGAGGGGATTAAGGAAGGACAGGGTTAATAAAGAAATTATTTCTAGCCTGCACAGTTTCCACTGCTCTCCAGAATCTCCTGATAAGAGCCAGAAGCCCGTAGAAATGCAAGGCTTAGCAAAATGAAAACCACTTGAAAACACAGCCCCACCACACTCCAGCACATCCTACCCACACACTCCAGAATTGCATGTAACTAGGCAGCTGCACCAAAGCAGCTATTTGCCACCCAACCCCGTTTCTTGGCACAGGAGGGTAGAGGACAAATACTTCACATTACACACAAGTTACTGCAGAGATAATTACAACTCTACCCCACAATACTATGATGGCTTAACTTCTCCAGTTTAGCAAAGTTTTGCCCCTTTAGCAGACTGTGCATCAGAAGCTAACCTGGTGTAACTACATTCCACAAGGTTTATGCATGTTTGCAGAAGCAGAGAGGAAGGAAATCCTGTAAGCTTGTTTTCCCCATCCATCTTTTCACTGACAGAGACAGCACTATTTCATGTGGCAATTAAAAATGTATTTCAACAGAAAAGGATACTTCTCCATTTTGCTCTAAGGACCAGCCAGCCACTGCAGCAGGTTCAGTAAGAACTTCACCTGGAGGAGTGTATGTTCACAGAGGCCTCAGCAGTTTTCTCTCTTCACCTCCCCACACTTCTCTCCTCTTGCAGGGGAGGGGAAGTGATGGGGACAGAAGAGACAGCAGTTTCCTAGGACTGGGGTGACTGACATTTGACTACATCAGTAACAGACAGCAAGGCCCCAAGGCTAGGCTGAAACACATTTACTGCTCTACTACCAAGAGCAGTGTCTGCCTTCACAATGCAGACTTCAAGTGCCATCCTAATGGGATGGCACCAGTGTTCTGGTAGTGGAAGGGAATAAGGCTGGATATGCAGTTTCCATTGGGAAGTTTGGTAGTTTATTCAGCAGAACAGCAGAAGCATTTCCTAAGTTTGTGACAGACAGAAGGACATTTCTTGATATTACCATGAGGATCACAAAAATTTACTTCCAAAACTGGAAGGCTAGGGTATATTGTTTGAACAGCTTTATGCAGTTGCCTAAAGAGAGACCTTAAAGGTTGATATGTGCTGTTAAAGTTCTGCCAGAGAGCATGTTTTGCAGAGCACTGGGCACTGCACTTTTTGTTTGAGATGAAATGAAGCTCTAAAATAGTTAGCAACACATACGCATGTCATGCCTTATGCACTCTCTGGCTTTATACACATACTATTATCAGGTCACTGTTAGGGGCATTATAGAGTCATAGAGTCATTTAGGTTAGAAAAGACCCTTAAAATGATTAAGTCCTGTTTACCTAAGACTACCAAGTCCACTAAACCATTTACCTCAGTGTCATGCAAGTACTATTTCAGTTAAGTCTTAGGATCAGAACTCTTCATCATTCCATTTTCACAATTGGTTTCCACATACTCACAAGCAACAGTAAGCATCTTCAGCTTATCAAGGATAAACTCATTACTAGGCAGGAGTCTCTCTACTTCTGTTTACCAACCTTAAAAAGACCTTCATACTGTTAGGTACAAGATCTGTCCTTTTCACCCTTAACCCCTAGAAGTCAGAGCAGGAGGTAATATTTGGATTCTTTTATCTCTCCATCCACTACTACGCAAAAACCCTGGAGCAAGTCCAGCTTTACTTGTTTAGTTACCTTAAGTCTTCCCTGTGACATTAAGTTGAGCCTCTAGAAGGCATATCTTCAAAATTATCTTAGCTGTCTCTAACTAGTATGAGCAATTCTACAGCAGTGATATTACTTTAGAAGTACATTTCCAACAGCATAGAAGAACTACTATTTAAAAGACTTTTCTTCCTCACAAGATGCGTTGTAGCATGTTAGTGTCGACAAACAATCAGAATGAACTCAGCAAATATCATGTAGCATATACATTATCAAAATTCATTGGCAAATAGACTTCACTGGTTTGGAAGAACAGTGTATGCACATCTCAGGAGAATGCTGTCTATGTGAACACTAAGAATTCAGAATACAGACAGCAAGTTTTCATAAGGAAGTCATGCTTCTTAAACTTACATGTATTAGCAATAGAAAATTGGCAAGAAGAACTGCTGGGATAGCATGAAATCTTGGCCTCAGCTGGGAATGCAGTGTATGAGATGAAATAAGCGGTGCATCCAGTAGGGGATCATCTTCCAAACTCTGTGTTATTTCCAAGGAACCCTGGAACAGAAGAGGAGGGCAAAGAGTAATAACAGGTAAGCTCTAAAAGTGAAGTACAAAGTTTTAGCAATTTCCTGTTAGCAGATCAAGCTTTAGGGTAAAAAAACCTAGGTTAGTATCTTGAGACAAGCTCTTAAGTTCCAGGTAAACTGGAAACATCCCATCTTTGCGTAAGAACTCAGAGAACTCAGTCCCTGAAGAGTCTGACACTAATCTACCTCCCAGCATCACACTGAGACTTCAAGAACTATAGTCTTTCAAATGTATTAAAAGTATTTGAGCATCCCTGCTGAGAGAGGCCACAAGTGCTAGTATGTTTGCATGAAAAGATCAAAAAAGCAACAAACTCTTACATATTTTACACAGATACTGCAAAAATCCCTGTTAATTCTTACTTCCATCCTACTACAGCTAGAGGCAATGAAGTCAGCTGCAGTGTGCCGGTAACAGTTTCAAGTGATTCAGATAATGACACGTTGAAACACCTGCAGCAGTAGTTCAAACTGAACCCAGGCAAGAAAGCAGTCCAGGGAGGGAAGAAGACACTATCAAGTGCTGGACAAGACATTCTCTGCTTTCACTGAGAGCATGCAGCCCTTCTTGTCACATTGGCACCAAATATTGGGTCTTTGACTTCACATTCAGCTCAGATGTTTTGGCTGTTTAAGTTTCCAGAAATACCTCTTAGTTTTACCTTTTACATTAAAAAAAAAGTAAAAATGGGTAGAGGGGAAAAACCTTTCTTTGTAGACACAGAACTTACCCTAGTGCTATGCATCTCTGCTCCCTCCAGACCAGGACACAGTCATTCAGTGCATCTCAAGCTAAACATACACAGCCACTACAAGTGCTCAAACTCCTCAACTTTCCCTCTTAGCATCCTCCTATGTCCCATGCTATGACTTGCTTGCTTTAAAAGATAAAGAAACTCAAGTTTTTGGCTCCTCTTCTCCTGAGCAATATCAACTACAGCCCAGAACAAGACAAGAGCAGATACTTGTGACTATTCAGAGAGACATGCCAGGGTTCACTGGGGTATTTACGGTTTTTAAACTGAGGACTTCCCCTCACCATAACAGAAAGCAGCTTAAGCCTCAAAACAGGGAGGCATGCCATTCTTCTAGGCGCTAGCACAAGAAAGAGATAAGGAAGTTTTGTGATTAGACCTAGGTTTGTACTTTCTAATAGCTGGGACAATGTAGATTGGCTCCCCAGTGTTATTTCACCTACAGACAGCTGCCTACAGTGAAGGAACTAGTCATCAAGGTTATTTCAGTCAGCAGTTTTATTTTAGTACTGTGAATGCCACACTTGCCCAACCATAGAAGAGCGTGAACAGGCCTCCCTCACCTATTTGATACCTTTTAATTAGCTTTTAATAGCAGACCTAACAGTTCACACCTCCCAGAAAGACAGTGATCCTCCTTAGACCAATATCCTTTATCTCACAGGAAGATGTGAGCTCATTATTTCTGCAGTATCACAACAGATCAGCACAACCTTTCACAGAGCTCTATCAGCATATAGAATCATCTAGGTTGGAAGGGACCTTTCACAATGAGTACAACCATCAACTTAACACTCCATGTCCACCCTCCTTTTAAATACCTCCAGGGACGGCGATTTCACCACTTCCCTGGGAATCCTGTTCCAATGCTTGATAACCCTTTCAGTGAAGCAGTTTTTCCTTATATCCAATATAAACCTCCTCTGGCACAACTTGAGGACATTTCCTCTTGTCTTCTCACTTGTTACTTGGGAAAAGAGACCAACTGCCACCTTGCTACAACCTCATTTCAACCTCATTACAGTGCAATAAGGTCTCCCCTGAGCTTCCTTTTCTCCAGGCTAAACAACCCCAGCTCCCTCAGCTGCTCCTCATAAAACTTCTGCTCTAGAACCTTCACCAGCTCCGTTGCCCTTCTCTGGGCACGCTCCAGCACCTCAATGTCCTTCTTGTAGTGAGGGGCCCAAAACTGAACACAAAAGTCAAGGTGCAGCCTTGCCAGTGATGAGGAGACAATCACTTCCCTGGACCTGCCGGCCACACTATCCTTGATACAGGCCAGGATGCTGCAGCCTTCTTGGCCACACACGTTTGGCCACATTACTTACCACAAGACCAGCTACAATTCGTCATCCATCTTTGCATCCTGCAACACAGCTAGCATTAGGAAGCACTGGGTGATATAACCTCCCTGAACAGATGTTATTACAGAAGAGGAATTAAAGACAATGATGCCATACAGGCAACCTGACATGAAGAAAAGCTAGTAAGTGTCCTAATTAGATCAAACACAGGTTTCATTTAATTACAATGAGCTAAACCCACAGCTGTTGGAAGCCAAAACACCTTAAAAAAAACCAACCAGGCCCTCTGTTAGGCTCTGCTGTTACCACAAGCGCAGGTTAAGGCTTCAGCCTCCGGGCTCCCTCACCCGTTTCCAGGCTGTGACCGCCCGCACGGCGGCCCCGCACCAGGAGGAGGAGGAGGATGAAGGCAGGAGCAGGCAGAGCCACAGCCAGCCCTGCCCGCCCGGGATTGCACCTGGGGAAACACCCAAATCAACTGAGAGACGCCGCGGTCCCGCCAGCGGGTAAACCAGAGACCACGCTCCGGGGATCCGCATGCGGGAAAAAAACCACATAACCCAGAACAAACTACAGGAGGAGCCTCGGCGAAAAGCAACCCCAGCCCCCGGTTACTGGGGGGTGTTTGTGCCTATTTCAACCGCGCCTGCGGAGGGGCAGCGCGGGGGGCGGCCTCTGCGCTTCCGAAACGGCCACTGAGGCGAGGCCTCGCCCGGCGGCTCCTCCCGGAAGGAGAAGGGGAGAAAGCCTCCGGCGCCCCGTACAGAAAGCGGAGGGAAGGAAGGAAGAGACGAAAGAGAAGGCCGCTCCCCCTCACCCCGACAGCGCCCGCCGTGCTCGGCCAGCCCCGGGCGGAACCGCCGCAGCCCCACACTCACGTTGTCCAGGTCCTGCTGCCGCCGCCTACCCCCCGCTGTCAGCGCCATCTCCACTCCCCCTCTCCGCCGCCCCGCCTGTACTTAACCCGCGGCCCGGCCGCCCACCGGCCAGGCATAGGCCCCGCCGCCCCGCCCCGCCATTAGGGCCCCGGCCGCTATTGGGCCCGAGCTCCGCCGCAGCGCCGGCCCCGGGGCGGGGCTGCAGCCGGCGGGTGGGATACGGCCCCCGCCGCGTCCCGCTCCTCTCGGTGGGCGCCGGGTGTGGGCCCGCGTTCGTAGCCGTGGGGCTGAGGACTTGCCACTTCACGGAGCGGGACCTGCAAGCTGGCAGCCGGGGCCCGACATTGTACCCCCTGAGGCCGCCCCGGGATGCCGCTCCCTCCCGTGGCGAGGCTCCGTCCCGTTGGCTCGGCAGCCCGGGACTGAGTTTCAGAGGGGGGCTAGTTAACGCAGCCCCGGGGCTGGTGTCCCTGGGAGGCAGGTGGCTCAGGTAGAGTGGCAGGTGGCTAGCAAAAACGTGCGGGGACAGAGGCAGCGCGGTGTCGCTTTCGGCTTGCTGTGCAGAGTTACCTCTTGCCATGGGTAGCTGTTCGTCTTGCGGGGACTTCCCGAGGAAGGGACAGTCTCCCCACTTAATTATTTCCAGTGGATCTTCTCCACGAACGTGTCTGGTTGCCCCTTCAGACCATGGAAAATTTTAGCACACACAAAGCACTTAGTAAGTCATCAGAGATATTTCTGGCCTGGTTGTATATTATATGAAGAAATGTGAAGAAACACATTTTCTTTAAAACCTGTCCACTGCTAATTTTGTTTTATAAGGCTTTGTTCTTGAGAAAAACTATGGCCGCTCACGGTACCTGTGCTACTCGCTTTATGGATCTCTTTCTTACTACTCCTTGAGACCTTGTGTATGCCAAATACTCCTTAACCGCTTCGGTTATTCTTTGGTAATCTTCATTAGTTTATCTCACCTTTTGCAGCTATAGCCTTTCTGAAATAGCAGTGATTGGTATGACACAGTGTTCAAGTGTGTGCATAGTATGAGTTTACAAAGTATTACCCGTTTTGTGCTCCGTTCATCTGTGAATGTTTCTTAACCTTCTGTTTGCTTTATGAGACCATCCCAGAGCCTTGAGCTGATGTTGGTGAGGATGCTGAAGAGGATCAAAGGTGTACCACATCTTGAAAGACAAAAAGATAGTATAATCTCCAGGATGGAATTGTTCTTCATGTGCTATCGAAGAGAAGCCAGGGATGTCACCGCGAACAGCTGGCGTGGCTGCTTTTGAGGTATGGGCTTCTTTAGGCTGTCCCAAGTTTTTAATTTCTGTTTCTGCGACTTCTCTTGGGCATCTTTTTGTAGAAAATATCCAACTGATACCTCTCATCAAGAGCATTTACATTTGTAGTTTGCATTACACCTTATAGCATGTCATAAGGTCTCCTTATGTAGACCTTATAACAGCCTACCAATATCTGAAGGGAGCCTACAGAAGAGCCGGAGAGGGACTCTTTGTCACGAAGTGTGATGACAGGACGAGGGGTAACGGTTTTAAATTGGAAGAGAAGAGATTTAGATTAGATACTAGAAAGAAATTCTTCA
>JAOXJM010000033.1:37947688-37969545 GCA_026413425.1 Tringa solitaria
TGGGCGCCCCTCGGGCGGCATCCTCCCTCCCTCCGCCCCGCCGCCTCCCCCCGCGCCTTACAGCTTGCGGGGACCGGCTTTTTTATTTTTTTAATATATATTTTTTTTTTTCCCTCCTCCCCCTCACTCCTTCTGCTTCCTCCATATGTGGTCCCAAATTACTCCCCGTTTGACTCAGCAGTCATGCTCATCACACTCTCGGTTTTCTGGTTTTTTAGTTAAGCATCTTTTTTAGTGGCAGGGCGCTAGGCAAGCCGCGTATTTCCAGCTGCGCTTCAGATGGGCTCGTCCAGCTTTATACGCTCTAGTCCAGGGTAGCTTTGTCCCGCGCCTGCAGGAGGTTGCTTTCGGGTACGCTGTGGGTGAGGCTCCCGAGAAGAACCCAAAGGGAACGAACCAGTGGCAGACAGCTTTGACCCAACTGGTCAAATGGTGAGAGAGACTGAAGTAACTTCAGGCAGACTAGCGGTTCTCAAAATAGAAGGCGTATGTCTGACGGTTTTGTAGGCTTCATTACCTTAAAACAAAATCGTCCTTTGTGACCAGCTAATGAAACTTCAGCAAATGAATTTACGCTTCATAGGAACTCTGCTATCTATCCAGTTTGCTTGGCAGCTCTTTGTAGGCAACTCTAACTGCTTTTTTTTCTTATATATCTGTACGTGTTGTCTGTATACGTATGCAGATATGTACACATCAGTATCTGGTATACTGGTTTGGGATGTAAAAGAAGTGTTCTTATCTTTGACTTGATAAGTCAGTGGTATAATTAAAAGCTGGGCCTCTTCTTCACAGTTAATATTTGGTGTTTTGAACGTTCCCTGAAGTCATTGATTTCTGTGTATCATTTTTCTGAATGCTGATCACTACATATGTCACATAATTTAGAAGAGTAATATTCAGTCTGAAGGAGTTTGCTAGATAGGACGGCATTTTATTTCCCCTTTCATACAACAGCATGTGTATGTGCTGTGTAACTTGATTTCTTGTTCTTTTTCTGACTAATGCAAAATTGCTGCTTGATGCTTGGCCCTTTTTGGTAATGAGTGGTATAATTTTCAAAATTGGGCATGAAACTCTTAATTCATAGCAGTTGATGGTACAGTGTAGTAAGCTGGTAGTAGTTTGAATTCTGTAGACAGACCTTACTTTGTAAGCCAGTACTTCACAGAGACTTTTTTTTTTTATTTCTTTGTTGTTTGATGTTTTGCTCCAAAATCTTGTTGCTAGTTCTGGAGTCATGGAAAGTAGAGCCAAATACTTTGCTTTACATATTGTTATACTGCACAAAATATAGAATTCTAGGTTGGAATCTTAAATGAATTAGCCTTGAGTTTTTCATTTAAGGTTCTTTAGAGATGCCCAAGTAAAAAGTTTCAGGTATGGTAGAAGAGAGGCTGGAATTCTGGGAATTAATGCATGTGTTCAGTTTGTCTATTCTTACCTGAAGCGAGTAAGATTGGGTTTTTATTTGAATCACATCTCTGAAATACCAGTTACCCCACCAAATAAGTGACTTCAGTGGTTTTGTTTATTTCCAGCTCAGAGGTTCAGGAATACCATTACAATAGTGTAGGTGAAAACATCACCAATGCTAAGCATTTTCCAAGTACTACAACAATGTAAATTGCCTTGTAAGAATAACATTGTGATTGTAAACATGAAACTCACTGGCTTGGCATGAGAAACCCATGTGCTGTTTGGACAGTCATAGTGATTGAGGGGTATACTTAGTAATTTTTCTACAGAAGTTAGTGTCTGTAGGACTTGGTGATTTCTTATAGAAAGAGATAATTGTAGATAGAGCTTGTGGTTTTTCACACTACTTAGTGTTTCTTGTTCTATTTTGGATATGTTTTTTTAAAGTAAGAAAAATTAAGAGGTTGGTCACTTTTGCTTTTCAAAACATTGAGTGAATTTGCAAAACTACTCGGTTTTTCTCATACTCATTTATGTCTCATGTTGCTGTGAGGGAAAACCTGGAAATTACAGTAGTCACCATGTGGTCTTCATCAGATCTGAACCGGGATGTTCATTATCCAGTGAGGGAGGTCCTGGTGGGAGGGTAGAGAGCGGCTCTTGTCTCACAGGCAGTGAAGGTGTTGAGAGACTGCAGTGGTGGATGCTGCGTTCTGCCATCAGTCTGTATGGACACTAGGCTAAAAGTTCCCAAACCTCTGCTGCTCCCCTCATTTCAGGGCTTATGGGAAATACTCTAGAGCATCGTCTTCATGGTTTCCTTACTGGAGATTATGGTTAGCACTGAGTGCTGCTGTTAACCTCACTGGCGTTGGTCATCAACTTATCACTTCCTGAGGAATTCTACCTACTCCTCCACGCTGTTGTAACAGGGAGACTAAAATTGCTTGGTGTAAAGAATAAGTTGAAGTGCAAATCTTTTCCTCCTCCCCAAGATGAACGTGGAAAAAACAGGAGTGACAGAACTGGACATTAAACAGAAGTATTAACTCTTTTCTTCTTTCTTTTTTTTTTCTTTCCAGATGTACCAAACTTTGCCATCAGAAGCCCTTAGATCTGAAAGATGATAACACTGAAATTCACTGTCCTGTTACAGTAAATCCATGGCACATGAAGAAAGCTTTTAAAGTTATGAATGAATTAAGAAGGTATTACTTCACTGAATACATCTGCCTGGAGTCCATAATACATTTCTACTTCCATTTGCATTTATTATGTTAATAATAATAATAGTTTAATTATTAAGAACATACAATTCCAAAAATGAAGCTGATGAGAGGATTAAATGTACAATGACAGTCATGTGGTGATACCTGTGATGTGTGCAGTATGTTTTTGCCCCTCATAAGTTAATCAAAACTAGGTTTATGAGACTTAAAAAAATACTTGGAGGTTGTATTTAAGGAGTTACAGCTGCTGATTCTGTCTTGTAGGTAGTTGATCCTGGATAGATGAAAAGTGACACCTTAGTTGAGCCTGAGGCTCTTTGCATACCTGTTGTAGATTTTTGTGGTGGGTTGTGAACTGGAAAAATGTTAAAATTTTCTAGTCTGGAGACATGGCTCACAATCTAACAAATGTAAAACAACTGAGAGTACACTTTTTTTTCTTAGTTATCTTTTGCTTGCCCCCTTGGAGAAATTGATGAACTCCCAAATCAAATGTTGAAAGTAACTTTTCTCAGTGAAGTTTTGTAAGACCTTGAGTGATACTGCCATTAGTTTGAGCAAAACTAGGAGCCTGGTGCTGATGCTGTTCTTAGCACCTGTATTGATTTATTTTCTACATATGAGTAGGTGAGATGGTGTTGAAAATTGTGACAGCTGGTAATTAGAGCTCACAACTGAGCTCTGGTAATTAGGACTCACAACTATCACTGACAGTAATTCAGCTTTATAACTAACAGCAACAATAGAGAAATTAAATAAATAAAACAGTTCTTTAGCCTAGACAATACCAGAGGGTGTGAAAATCCTGTAGTCCTTTGTTATTTCTCATATAAGATTAAAAACTGGAGAGGCTTCACCTGAAAAAAAAGACAGCAACTGATACCCTATAAAAGTATGCCTCTGCCTTTGATCTTTGCTGTTTCATGTGGGTAAATCTTTAATACTATGGTAGGTGCTGTGATCAGATCAATGTATTTATCTGGCTGTGACAGTTTGTACTGTACTGGAAGATCGGACAAAATCATATGCTGACTGTAAATGACTTAAAAGACTCCCATAGTCTGAGGATAAGAGCAGGGACTATTTTTCTAGTATGTTAACAGCCTAGTTACCTTATGTTGGAAGGACTGATACTTGTTGCTTCACCTTACTTACGCCCTTGGCTCTTTGAAGGATCCCAGTAACCAGATTCAGTGTCTCAAGGACCATAGAGCCAGGTTAGAACCAGTAGCCATGACTTCCTAAGGATGACCAAGAGTTTAGATGAAGAAACAGTTTCTCAGAATGAGTCTTAGAACAGTTTCAGAAGTCAGAATCCTTACCTGCGTTTTGTTGTGTTGCGAGTAAAAGATACGTGTTCTTTCAGCACAGTGCATTGTTGAAGGCCATGGATTATTTTCAGAATATACTTTAGTTTCCATGGTTACTTAAATTTGAATTGCTGTAGAAGCAATTTGAGCAATTTTGTTTCTTACATGTATAAATAGTTAAAGTTGGAACACGAGGAATACCATGCAAACCTTAACTGTAGTCCTTGTTTAATAAGGTGGTTGATGCAGCAATGTTTACTGTTTAAGCTGAGTACAGCTTTTAAAATGGTAAGTGCTAATTAGATAAGACTATAAACATTAATATATGAATTTATTTGTTTGAAATAATAAGCTGAAATATTTTAGAAATGTTTCAGACTTCGTTACTCTAAATACCTAATATTCATCAAGTAAATGATGTTTTTGATTTTATTGACTGCATTTTTAAAATGGTTTCTATCTCAGTTCATTACTGCCAGAGGTATACACTCCAGAAAGTGGATAACTAGCGAAGAAATCATCTGTTTAAGCATGTAAAATACATTGGGTTTGCAATGCTTAAGCGTGTGAGCTTATATTATGTTTTTGGCTGCTGTCATGTCACCTGGTTCTGTTAGCTCATAAGAGGGTTTTTTCTGTGCTTTCAAATTTTTGTCAAATTTGAGTAATTTTGTCCTTGGTAGTTTTTGTCATTTCATTACTCACCATCACCTCAACACTGAGTCAGAGAGATCATTAGGATAGCTAATTAGTTCTTGACATATGAAGAAATTACCCTCTAATGCCTATCTTTCCTCTTCATTATAATTTGGTTTTATCACAATGGAATTTGACCTTACCTGTATTTGTTAAAATCCTCATTCTTACAAATAATACTTTACCAAAATCTTTTGAAGATGTGGGTAATGACTTTTCTCATTTAAGCCAATGAAGAAAAACCTGCAAGCTGGTAAACAGTTATTGTTCTTAAATCTATACTTTTTAGCCACTCTCCCTCCCCTTCCTCCCTCTCCCCATTTTATCATTTCCTTTACCAAGATGGTGTACCCTCCATGGCTCTGTTCATTCAGTCGCTCTATACAAGCAAATTGGTACAATAACACTTCAGAACGTGAGCTTTTCTAAAATAAATTGATGTGTCCTTATGAAATGAAAGTGCTGAGTTACTGTGGAAGCCAGAAGATGTTTGCAACAGAGTACATGATTAAGTTTATAAGCTTGTTTCTTTATTTAGTAGTTTATTTACCTTGTCAGCTTCGTAGTAACGCAGAACATACTCATTCATCTAATGTAGTTCCAGATTAGAGATGTATCTGGACTGCTTCTAAGTTACTGTGTATATATGTGTGCAATGTAATTAATTAATTAGCTGGAATTTTGCATTGATGTAATTCTGTTGCTTCTGGATTTACTATTATCTTTGGTATTTCTGTGCAGCTAAGCATAAACCCTTTTGTTCCCCTTGTCAGGATAAGTGCAGGTGTCTGAAAAAGCTGGGTATCTGATGACCTCTTATGTGCATCTTTCTGTTTCAGTTTTTGTATAATAAATGTAATGATTGTTTTCAAGCTCCTCTGAATTGTGTGTTTCATCTGGTTATGGTCATTACATCTTTTATTATACATATTTTATTTTTTTTTATAATCATATTCCAGGTTAAACTTAAGAGATTTAGATAGTTGCTGTAGGTATTAAGAGCTGAAAGGGGGAAAATATTCAAAAATCAGAGTTGCAGTATGGTCCCAAAGGTGAGTTGTGGCCACAATTTTTGGTGTGTGGTCTCCACAAGGCACTCTCACTTGAGGTTGTGCTCAAAGAAATTGAATGATTGCAGGGGCTGAGAAATCATGGAGTTTCCTTTGGACTGGGGTGAATATCTGAGCAGTTTGACTGAGAGCTCTCGCTCTGTTGGAGCAAAATGCTCATCCCAGTCTCTGCATGGTAGTTGCAAACTATCAGAAAGTTTGCACTCTAACTGCAGTATATATTCAGGAAAGTTAAAAAATTATCTTCTCAAAAGTACTGAGAATAGAGATTACAAGATTGACGTACAGCGCTAGCACTGTCCCTAAGGAATATGTTCTGTAAAATTGTATTTTCCCCTTTTCCCTTTGTTACCGGGGCCCTTAGTTTTGCGTATTGTGTGCTGCTTCTACAGGGAGAAAGAAATAAGACAGTTGTGACTATGGCTATTTAGATGCTGGGAAATTGCAGTCTTTTGGTGTTGTGGTGAGTTTTTTTGTTTATTCCCTTCCCCCTGCTTTCCATCTAGAAAACTGAATTATAAAGAGTACACAGTGTGGTGGGGTTCACTGGAAGAGGAATATCCAATAGCTGTAAACTGAATTGGAAACACCTGTATTAGGAATGATTATAAATATAGAGATATTTCTTTATTGCAACAGAAGAGGAAGGAAGTATGTATTACAGTTGCAAAGGTCAAGAATGCAAGTGGATGTAATGAAGATAAAAAGTCAGGCAAGATATGAAGTTAACCATAATGAATTCTAAACTGGTCAGAGTGGAAAAAATAGTTTCTATTATGTGCATGGGCTGTGTGTGAAAAATGCTCGGAAAAGAGTAAATATAGAGATGATTGACTAGTGATTTTGAACAATTAAGTTGGCATGGGCTTCCAGTGTAACACAGACATCACAATTGAAGTTTGGATTCTTTGTCTGTAAAGTCTTATTTCTTACCTCAGTTTTTTAGTGTTTGTGTATGTAAAGTTCTACTTTCTGTCATAGTTACTCAAAGAGGCCCAGACTTTGAGTGAGAAGGCTTATAAATTGTGCTGATAAAAATTTTTGGCTATTCAGTGCAGAAAACTTCTGAGCAAGAAATCACAATTCAGTTATTTGAGTTTTAGAAAGTTCTGTGTACCCAAGCACCATCTGTAATCTGACTGAGTAATAGCCGTGTGGTTGTGTAATGCGTTTAAAAAACAATGCTTCATCAACATCGTCTGCCTGCCTCTTTTGAGGGCACGGGAAAATAGATTGGGTGTGATGTAATACGCTTTTCTGTTGTAGTTCACTTATGTGAAATTGCCTTCTCTGCTATTTCTAAATAGTCAGAACTTGCTGTGTGATGTGACGATAGTAGCTGAAGACATGGAAATTGCAGCGCACAGAATTGTGCTGGCCGCCTGCAGCCCCTACTTCCATGCCATGTTTACAGGTACCAAACGTTTCAATACTTAACTGTTCTAATCCAATCCAACTGTATAAAGCACAAAATTAAATGATTCTTGCTTTCTAGGATCTCATTTAATTTTTTGATAAGCTAATAGCGACATTTGGGTTTCTTAATGAATTTTTTTTTTTGCAGTGGAAGACCATACTAGCCACTTATTCTTTGTTAGCACAATGAATGCTTTAAATAAAAAAAAATATTATATGTTAATTAAGCTAGGACCTGTCGAGCTGTTATATCCTTTAAGGCTCTAGTAATCTCCCTTGTCCAAAAGAAGGTTAAAATAACTTTCATGTGAATTTTGGAGTAAATTCTGTCCTTTAACAACTACTGCTGCTATGTTCTTCAGACCCTGAGTGCTCTAGGCTGTTAGTAGATATGAAAGCTTTCTGTGGCTTTGGCAGCCTATAGCTGGAGTGCATGTTTTGGTATTTTTAGGGTAATTCTTTGTGACAGATGTACTCTGCATCATTGCCACAACTTTTCTGTGCAGGCTTGATTCTGCCTCTGCTTGCTCCATGCTGGCCAAGTAACTGCTTTGCTGCTACAACAGGAATGCTGAAGGCTTGCAAGAAGGCTAAGATAGGTTCAGGTTCATAGGAGCCTCCAGCTGAATTCCTGTGCCGTGGGTTAAATTCCATAATGGTTATAAATCATATTGAAATCATGTGGAATTCGATGTCAAAGTAAGGATGCTACTAAATGCATATTAAAATTAATTTCTGAAGTTTTGTCTGTTCCTTCTCAAATCTTGTGCCAGTTCAGTAGTCTGAAATTAAAAGAATTTTCTGCAACGTATTGCTTCTGACCATCAGCTCAGGTGGAGGCAGAAATGTGACTCTTGGCCTGCCAGTATACAAGCAAATTGGAACTTTAATAACTTTAATTGTATGCAACTGTGGAAGATTGATGAAGTTTGAAATACTGTTGTGTCCTGGGGAAGCAGCTGATTATCCTTGATTTTATATGTAAATATTTTGACACAACCAAAGCTAGAAGTGGAGTCACTACTAGCAGCAACAATGCTTTAAAGTTATGTGTAAAATGAAATATCTGTTCCTCTAGTAGTTCTTCAAGTTTGCATTTGTGGTTGAGACAAACATTCCACGTGACATACATTCTTTCTTAATTTTTACTGCTTTCTTTAATGTTACAATGAAAACAGCTGCTTCTGCAGTTCCTTTTCATCACCTTAGTAACAGAGAAGCACAAGCCTCTTACATTAGTTCTGTATTAAAGATTAACTGTCACGGACTGTCACATTGAAAATATTCTTTACTGGGAGTATAAGTTTTACATTGTGCTTTCTGTGGTAAACAAGACGTTTCTTCTTGCCCTGATGTTTATTACCTGTTAGGAGTGCCAGTGCAGCCATGCCTGCGGTCGCTCACTTGATGGAATCACTGACATCTTCAGCCTTTCCTTGCTTCACTCCCTTTTAAAATTTTTTGCTTGCTTTATGTTGCTAAATGTCATCTTTGACCCCCAATGGTGTGGGAGGTGGGGAGCATTTAACCCATACATCTGTGGCAATATTTGTGTAGTTTGTGAACCAAATTGGTAGGCGTTTAATCAGAATTCAGCTGTGGCTTGAAGATTTATCAACAGATTTTATGCTGCTTTTAGCAGGGCCCAGCTGTGGTGTTGGTGCACTTCACCACAATTCAACACAAAAAAAATCCTGAAGTTCATCATAATTTCTATCTCCATGAACCCTGAAATTCACCCATCTCAGGTGGATTTGTATTCTCATCCAGTAATCTGTAAATTCAAATAAGCAAGTTTGATCTGTTAACCAGCTACAAACTAAAGGAAAAGTATCTAACACAGTAAAAAAATAAATTGCGCTTTTATGCTTCAGGGGTACTTCTTGACTAGAAATTAGAAGCTTATATTTGGACGCATGTTTGCAGGTTACTTCCATCTTTCTCTGAGTCGTTAGATCCTGCTATGCGGGATCAGGTATGGCATTCACTGACATCAAACCCTCTATTTTTTTGAGGGGGGGGTTTGTTTCTTTGGTTGGTTTGTTTGGGTTTTTTTTTTCTGTTTCCACTTATTGCAGTGGTAGAAGTAGCCCTGTTAGATGCTGAGAAAAAGTTACTGTCTTTTAATGTTAGTAACAATTATAGAGGAGAAAGGAAACATTAAACATCCGGGACTATGTTACCAGGAATAATTCTTTCTTCTGTATACAGTGAAATTCTTCAGAAATACGTATTGTGATCGGAACTAAATAGGTGTAAATGATTAGAGGAAAGGATTATAAAACATCAGTGAAGGGACACATCAGTGGCTGTAGCGTCTGACTTGGAAAAGGTTTAATTTTCTCTTCTGCCAAGGCAGTTATCCTCAGAGAGTTACCTGCTCTCTTCGCTTTCATTCTCCATTCGTTAAATTATGTTAAAAAAAAAAAAGGCAGAAAAGAAAAAGAAAAGCCTTCCTTACGTTACTTTGTGAGGAACCATATAAGCTTTGTAGATAGCCTTTTAGTAACTTTAGCTCAACTACTGCTCTGCTGCTCCTGCTTGGGAGGTTGGAACAGCGTGGTGCCTACCTTTCTGTTCACAATGCATGTTCCTGCCACTAACAACTCTGTGGAGATACGGTGGTGCAACTTTCCAGTCATGAGCAGAATTCTTCAGCAGGTTGAATTCTAGACCGAGACTGCCCAGCCAGTGAATCTATGTTTTTCTTGCATATGATCTGTCAAACAAATCTGGATCACAAAAGGACTGATCTAGAATTGTAGTAAGACTGTACATCCCTTTAGCATGAAAGGTAGAAGCAAGTCTTTGTTTTGGAGCTGTGGTTGTTTGGGGTTTTTTGGGTGTATTCTGGGCTTTGTTAAACAGAGAAGTTGCCTGTCCATGGCTCTAGGAGCCTTGACACAAAATCTGAAAACATACCTAATGTGCTTACAGAATATCAAACTACTCTCCCACACACACAATTTTCCCAAAGGACCACCTCCACAGCAGCTTGCATAATAAATAACTTGCAGCATGCATGCTCTGAAGATCAATAGATTTAATCTGTGTCAAACTAGAAGTGGAAACCTGGAGTGCAGGGACCTGCAGAGAACATGCTGCGATCTTCCTTCGGAGGTGTAAGGATATGTTTCAGAAGAACAGGTGAAAAAAGAAGGTTTTACAGGGGCTAGATTTTGCTGGGTTTGATGTAGGTCATCATCATTGCTTTCTGGAATGCTATCAACCTGTGCTGCCATTTAGTAGTACATTGCTGTAGATAGTCCTCTGCACTTCGTACCACTTAAAGGGTTGATTTAAAATGCCATTTCTTACCCTTTAGCTCAAAAAAAAAAAAATAAAAGAGGCATGAATAACAATAGATTTCTCAGTGATGATCCTTTTGCCAAATGCAAAAGGAGTAAAATGCATTTTTTGGTACCAATCATGGGAGATCACAGGGTAACAAACATTGAACATGTATATACTTCATAAGGAAATACCAACAAACATAAGCGTTTTCTGATCCATTTCCCCATCCTGTCTGCTTCTGTTGTTATATATATTAAATTTATTACCTCATCAATACCATTATCTCTAGATGCCCAGGGGAAAGAAATAAGAATACATCCAATATAGAAGACTAAGAAATGGATGTATCCAGAGACTGGGAAATACTCTTCCAAAGTCAAAGTTTCTATACCTACCAACGTAAATGGTGTAGTCATGTTTCTCTTCCCAGTGCAAGTCAATGCAAAAAGGGTTAAAGGTCTGAGATGAACAGATGTGCAGTTGGTAGTCATGGAGAAGGTTGTAATCATTACTTCAAAATGTATCTTTGGGCAGTTATTTCAGATATAAAGAAAATGTTGCATTTTGAGAAACAACATATTTTAGAAGGAAGAAGCTATTTTTCAGGCCTTTCTATGAAGATCGACTGTGGCATATGGCCAATATGTCAGCCTCCACAAAATGAGATCCATTTTATCTTAGCTTGAGTTTTAACTGTTAAATCAGATCTGTAACAGGAGTGATATTGTTAAGGGAGTAGTAAGTAGGCAAAGAAATATGTATGTTAATTATTCTATGGGGGTATAATTTTTCTATTTTAAATAAAATGAGTCCAGACTGCATTTGGTATGCTACTTCGATTAAGAAGTTAATAAAGCTAGAGTATTTTAATAGCTTGCTTTACCAACAAAATGTTTTTGTATGCATTTGAAGTGTCTTACTTTGGTCTGATAACAACATTTTCCTGATATTGTATGCTGAAGAAAAGACGTCACCTGCAGTAAAAGTATTAATCCAGGTAGGATTTGCATGATGGTAACAACAAAGTCGTCCTTTCTCATTGGAGGGAGAAAGGAAAGAAATTGAATTATTATTACAATTGCTTTACTGTCACAACTGATCATACACAAAAAGTTCTGCTACTGGCAGGAGCAATTACTATTAAACTTCTACATATATGCTGTATTTCTACTTGACTAATAAACTGTATTTGTAGGTGAGATGAGTGAAAGCCGAGCAAAGAGAGTTCGAATAAAGGAAGTTGATGGCTGGACTCTAAGGATGCTTATTGATTATATTTACACTGCTGAAATTCAAGTTACAGAAGAAAATGTGCAGGTAAGAGTGGGAATGTTTTCTGCAACAAGATAGATGTAATTTATTTTGTCAGTGAGGTTCTACTCCGACATGGGAAATCTCAGCTGCAAACTGGAATTTTTTCAGACCTTGTGCTTACAAAGCAAGTGGCCACGCTATTTAAATTCTGAGTCAAATTCAAACAATATTGAAGTAAATGAAGAGTCAGTTTTGCAACCAAACCTTATGTAATACAATAAAATAGATGGTCTACTCTGCCTAAAATTAATGCTGTCAGCCATCTCTGTGCCACCCCCTCTCTGATGCTTTAGTGCAATTTACATAAACAAAGTAGATTTGCTCCTGAATGTAAAACCATGTTCTCCAATTAAGCTGTTTGTGTTTATTTTCTTATATTTTTTTTTCCTGCTAGCCTGCAGAATGAATTACTCTCTCCTGCTTGGTCTCTGTACCTTGCAAGTGGCCACTTGTGCAGAAATGATTAGGTACTGCTGTCTTTTTTTCTTTTTTAATCAACCAGTATCTAGCATGAAGGTTTGCCCATCCCACACAGAGCTAATGGGTATTTCTGATCAGTTGTACCTTAAGCTGAAACTTCAATTAGAATAAAACAAACACGAACTTAGAGAACAGAGCTTCCTTCATGTTTTCTAACCACAAATCCTGAAGATGGACAGGGTACCTTTTCCTTCCACTATCTTTTGAGATTCAGCATAGATTTTTGGTAAGTTTAAAACTAGTTGTGTAACAGGTGATGCATTTAATTCTTTTGTTCTTCTTCTTGCTCCTATGCCCTTGCTTCTGCCCTTGCCCAATGCCAGTTTACTAGTGATTATTTTCCTGCTTTTACAGGGGATAAACCCATGTTGCTGTATTTGGCATTGAAAACTTCTGTTGTAATTGTGTATTCTGAAATTAATTGCTTTTATTGGGCATTAGGCTGAAATTAATAGCTTTTTATTGACTGCTGAAACTGTTTGGGTCACAGCTAGTCTTAGCTGTTCTTGATTGAACATCCATCTAGGAATGAGAAATATTACCAACTTGAAACAAAATGTCCTATTGCTGAACCTTCCATATCTTAGGTGATATCTTAAGTCATTTAATTCTGCAAGATGAATTTCTTGTCACATACTTCTGTCTGAAGATATATCTGATGATTTGGGGGATGGTAATATAAATAATGTGGGCTGGTGAATGATACTACAAGTTTGTGGCTGCTTAAGTACTGAGGAGATAATCAAGCTTTTAAGTAGATTTGGGTTTATTGCAATATAATTGCACTTTAATGTTGATACTGAATAAACTTGTAATATGACTGGTAATGAATGTAAAGCTATTCTTACTTTTGTCGCTTTCGTCCTTTTAACATTCTTAGTACTGGTTATGTACTGTTTATTTGCGTTACGGCAGAACCAAACATTATGGATAAAATTGAATGTGCTGATGCAAGTGCATTTCCTGCAGTTTGAAAGCCAAGGTGGGAAAATTCTGTGAATTTCTGGAAACTTAGAAACCTAGCACAGACTGTAAGGCCTTAATTAAAACTGTATTATCTCTATAAACATGTTGCATGCTCTTGAGATTAATTCTAGCTCTCGGCTTCTTGCTATGTAACAGGCATAATTATTGCTAGAAGGTATTGTGAAATTTCGGTAATGGTTAAGGATTTATCTTGTAGGAATACAGAACCCTGAAAACCTAAGATGCCATGTAATATTGTGTCTAACTTTTTTATATTTGGGCTAATGTGCTAACTGGAGCTTCATCTTCTAGGTATCTGGTTATGATTCTTCATCTGATACCCTTCATGGGATTTCAAGTACATTATTCTGTCTCTTCAGGTTATACATAGCAAAAATTGCTATTGGATTAATTTCTAATTCGTGATACAATATTGGTTTGAAAAGGGCATGGGCGCTTCATGTTTAAGTAATACAGAATTGCTAAGTACTCTTTGGTATTAAAATAGCTACATTGTATATTTATGAAAAGTAATTATAAATGAATACTTAATGGTATAGCCAAGCTCACTGGTCTTTCTCAAGAGGCAGGCAGCTTCTTTCATTAGTATCTTAGTTGATTGAGAGGTGGAGAGGAGATTGCTTCCTTACTGTGCCTTCGTCACTTCTGAGTAAGAGCCGTTCCTTTCTGCTCCCTGCTGTCACGTTCTCACTTGTATGTTTTTGGGCAAGGAGGGGGAGGTGTAGAAAAGCCAGGTGTAATCAGTGATCGAGGAGAAAAGCACATTCGTTTAGTGCATAAGCTATCAACACAGGAGGCCTTCACTGGTTGTTATCAGTACATTAGTTAAATACAAAAGAATGTTTGTTCTTTTCTTCAGTTCTTGGTTCAATAGGTTCTTCCCAGCCCCCAACAGTAAGACAGCTGGTATATGAACATGATGAATGTACATTCTTGATTTTCTTCTAGTATTTGCCCTTCTAAATGAAGGAGTTATCATTCATCTCCAATGGCAGTCACTTAGTGTAAAGTTATACCAGTGTTTCTCCTGTATTTACATATTATGTCACGTTTTCCTACGTTTTCAACTCTACTCTTCCTTCCTTTTTTCCCTTTTTTTTCAGAAATGAAATTAAATGTCAGACTTAATGCAATATCATATTTTTCATGTTTTCAGAAGAGAACATCAACATTAATGTTTTCAGAAGGCAAATCAACTTCTTTATTGCACATCAGTTTTTTTTCAATTCCCATATAGGTAATAACTACACGCAGTGCACAATGTGGGAGAGCTAGTTACTATAAGAAGCTCAGGCGTGAGTAACTCTCCCACACTACGCCGATGTGTTTCAGCACGTATTTAGTCAGCCTTATACCTAGGGCCTCCTCTGAGCACAAGTATATTGGAGAAGAAGTTCCTGCCGTTATCTGCCGGCTGTAGATTTGTTCTGGGCTTTAGAGGTCAGCTCGATACACAGTGAGTGGGATGTGATTGGGGTAAACACGGGATAAAATCGGTTGTGTTCCTTTCCGATTCTGCACTACAGTTCTCTGTTTCTGTAGTTGTGCTGGTACAGCTGCTTGCTGATCTGTATTATAAACCAGATCACTGGACTTCTATATAAAAAAACCAAAACCACATCACTCTTTTTTTCCCCTCTCCCCTTTTTCCTTACCCTGGCTTTTTTTTTTTTTTGAGTTATTCTTAACTTTAATCACTTCAAGGATCTGTTTTATAACACAGCCCTGCCAGCTGTCGTGCTCACACAATATTGTGAGTTAGTGTATTGAAGTGTAGGAACATACACCTGTGTTGGGAGTGGACATTTCCCTGCTGCCCGGGGAAATTATTACATGTAGCTTCACTTTGGACCTACTGATAGACATGCTGTCTTGCTTTTGAACAAGAAGCGTACATGAGAGATAGCAGAAGAGAAAATCACAAATAATGATATATTTACAAAGGTCTATCCTGGCATATTTTTCCCTTTAAAGAACTTTGCTAGGTACAACAAACACAAAGTCCAAAATCCTGAACAGGATCCTTTTTATAATATATATAATTTTTTGTGTTTGTTTTCTGAAATTATTCAAGAACGGTGTTTGCATAGTAATAAGCATATTATAAACACATGAACACACAATATGTATGCATCTTTCCTTTGAAACTCTTACTGTTCACATAGATTGTCATCTAAAGTATAACAGACACGCTTCTATTTGTATGGTGTCATGGGGCATGTGCATGTTTGATTTGAGGTGCTGTAAAAAACAAGGTCCGATAAAGCGCCTGGTTTCCATAAGAAATCCTCAAGAAACAGGATCCTCATGTTGTCCAAGCTTTTTACTAAGGCAGTCACTCTACAGTACAATATTTGGTAACATGGGCTTTTACTGTTTGTGCTACACCTCATCACCTCTAGGATCTACTGGTTGATCAACTTGTTGAATCCTGAAAAGTCCTGTAGCTAGAAAATTAAAAGATACCCCACACCAAAACCCAAAGATGTCCCACGGCTTAAGCAAACAGATGTGTACTTTTCAAGATGGTCAGCTTCTGAATTTTGTTTGTGGCATGGCCCACAGGAAGTTGGATAGGCAGGACTGAGGGTATGTTAAAGGAGCACAAAGGAACAAAGAATGGGAGGTCACAAGGAATACCAGAAAAGATAATTGCTGTTGCCTCTGTAAAGTGAAACACTGACTGAATGTATCTAGTCTTGGCAGAGCACATCTAATCTAACACTGGAAAATTTATAACAATCCTTAGGTAGTTTTTTCCACCTGCTTTAATAGCTTTTATAGTTAAAAAGATACTACCCGACTTAAATCTTCTTTGGCCTGTATTAGACCAATTTCTGGTACTTCCTTCTGCTGTCTTGTGAAGCAACTTGTTGCTAGTTTTGCTGTAACAGTCTTATCTATGGAAAGACTCTTCTCATTTATATAATTTAATCTTTTTCTTTAGACTGAACATCATAGACTTTTCTTCGGAGGCAGTGCTTCCTGCTTATGATGCATCATGTGCAGTTTTTTGTGGGTGGGACATGTGAAATGACTTCCATTTAGGGGCTCACATTTTTTTCTGAAACTCTTGTATTGCCAGAATATCGGATTTGGTAACAAAGTAGATTTTTTCCTCATGCCTGGGTCTCATGGTTTCAGGCTCCCTCCTTCAGTACCCTTTCCACTCAGGGACAGGTACACCAGTTTACAGGAGTTTAATTAAAAAGGAAGTTCAGGATCATGATGGAATTACCAGTTTAACAACTTATCATCACAACTTTCAGCACATCAGCTGAACAACAACAGCTGTTTGTGTTTGTGCTTTTAGCTTGAAGAAAATATAAAATGACTTAGTATAAGCCAGTTTGTAAGACTCATTGCTTTACTTTGTATTGCCACAGTCTTTGAGCACTTACATGATCAAATTACTGTGCTTAAATTCCAGTAATCTTCAGAGCCATATTGTCTTTGTATCTGAGCTGAGTGTCAAAATACTTCTAGGAATATTTTGATGCTTGTCAGGCTTTATCCTCAAAAGAAATATTTTGTGTATATGAACTTCTGACTAAACTAACACTCTTTATGAGTTAGCAACACCGTGAAGTATAAAGAGAATAAAGCATGTTTTTTGAAACAGCTTAATTTTAGATACCTAACTTGGAATGTTTTTCAAGACTTTCTAAAGCCTACCAATAAATTACACCTTTGAACACTAAAGAGCATCTCTTTTCCCTTATTGCATCAAAAGATGTCCCTTAACCTTTCAAAGGGATGTATTCGGTTTTCTTCATGAACATAGGAAATTTTCTGGTTTAAATGGAGTAGACGTTTCCATTTTAGAAGCAAAGGTTGGATTTCCTTTACAAATGAGTGATTGGGCATCGTAAGAGGAGAGTTTATTTCAGTACTTGAGCAGAGATGTGCATTCTGTGTCCTGGAAGTGTGCCTGCTGCTGTGTCAGTGGGTGGGAGAGATAAAAGAAATATTTATTCAACTGAACTGAACGCTGTGAGGCTTTCACTAAATCTTATCATACAGTACATTCTGTTTTAAATATAATGTTATATATATGTATGCATTTATATATATATAATTGCTTTGAGACAAAGTAATGCTGAAATTGCTTCCACTGGAACTTGACTGTTCTCCTTCAGAGAGCCTATGAAAGATGACGGGACAAAAATGCTACATTTGATTTAGGAATATAAAAGGGGTAGGAAGGGAATATGTTTGATCTTGATGCATTTGAAGATGTGCCTCTAGCCACCTCTTCTTTAAGGCCTTTTTGATAATGAAGGAAAGTGAAACATCTTAAGTGAAAATACATCTTGAAAAGAGGGAGCGCTAGATAGGCTGGCTCTGGGCAGTTATATCCCTATTGATCATGAGTAACACCTTGCATGTCACCAAGAAACCAACAGATAATTAATATAGGTCCAGTACCTCCTCAGTTGTGCATTCTACTGAAATGCAGGGCTCTTTAAGAGGGGTTCATCCTGAATTAACAGCAATCATTGAATGGTTTTCAAATAGACTATTTTATATGCTTGACAGTTCGGTTTGGTGATGACAATATGGTAATGGTAGGAATTTTCCTGGCTAGAAGCAGTCACGATCTTCTAGGAGATGCAGATGAATAGCTAATAAAACTATTACTGCTGTACCACAGGTTGAATTTGGCATCCTTAAGTTTGCAGGCTGGTTGTTGATAAAGTCCTTTTGTTTAATTTTATTTGCTTCTCTTTACTGACCAAAATTGTCTGTTGACAGCATTTAAAAATTATTCTTATTTGGAGAATACCTGTCTTCCCACTGAAGCTTTCAGTATATTATTTATTAATTGAATACAAATTTTGAGTTCCTAGATCTGTATTTTATGCCAGTGGGCTTTTTCCCCCACAGTTCTTTGTACAACTGTCCTCTTGCATCTCCACAGTACCTGGACAGCCACTTCTTACAACTTTTTCATCTTGGTTTAGCTTCCAAAGTATTTCCAGCAATACATGGCTGCTTGGATGTTTGGTGCTGGAGACAGAATCCTGGGCCATGTGGGTATCGTTCTGAGCTGGTTTATTGCCAAACTCTGCGTGCTCCTAAAGAAGAATAAGGCTAGGTCACGTAATACCAATGCTATTGAATATATTGAATACTTTTTTTTTCTTATTTTCTTACCTTCTAGAGAACATTTTTTTTTTGAGTGAATGAGTTTAAGCTGTTTCTCTTACTGCCCCTAAAAAGGTGGAGTAATATTGCACTGAATTCTCTGTCAATAGCTACGTTAGATTTTTTTTTTTAAATGAAAATAGCTCTGACTTTACATTAAGGTATATAGATATCGACAGCATCTTTTGAGCTGAAATCTGTGAATTTATATTTCCTATGATGTAAATTTAACTTGCCAAAAACTCAGCAAAATATCCTAGTGCAATACGTAGTTTTTTAGACAGACTGTTAGGCCAAATCTTCATTAAAACTGTACCTCTATCTTTGAAGCTGTTCATACAGTTTTATTTTTCTGAGCTGGTACTGAAGCTTAACACTTTGGACAGATTTGGCTGATGCTAATTGATATAGTAGCTCAAAAATGGATTTTCTCTCCATATAATGTTAAATAACACGAAATGTTAAATTGTCATACTGCATAATTTTTCAGCACCATTCAGACAAATATAGCGTTTGTGCTGTGTTCTGGTGCCTTGGATGGGCACAAATGGAATCTTGTTTTGATGTTTTTTACCTGTTAAGACTTGACAATCATTTTGCATGCCACACCAGCTTGTCATACCTGCCCCTGCGGCAAGTACATGTCTCAGAATTATATTTTTTTTTTAGCTGAAGGGTCAAGTGTTAAACCATATACCTGGGCTTTTTTATTACTTCTCTGAGTTTGCATAGGTAGAGGATAATTTGTCAAGATGTGACTTTAAAAAATGAGGTACATGTACATCATTTCTCATCAGGTAAAAGCAGGTTATGCAGTGACAGACTAAATTGTCAGATGCCTTAATTTTTAGATTAAATACAGTTGTCAAAAATGAGTAATTAACACTCTTGTCTGTAACTGCTGCTTTAAGTATTGGACCATGCGCTTAGAATTGGGGCTAAAATTCAGGAACGCCAATACAAAATATTTCTCCTCTGTCTTAAGTGTGCTGAGGCATTCAAAGACTACGTGGGGCGTCCCAGCATGCGGAGCCACACAGCTTTATTGGTGATTCTCTTCACTGCAGTTCACAGCTTATGCCCTTGTAAGAAAGGTTGTATTTGTAGAGTTCTTAAGGACAGAGGGTATCTTGACTGATGCTTTCAACTTTAATTGATGTGACAGCTTTAGTGTTCTTTTAATTATACTTTATGTGATAATTCTTGTAAAATATTTGTAGACAGTCTCCCCACCCCACCACCCCCTTCAATATATGATGAGTAAGGTGCTAATTATTGAACCCTGAGGTGACAGGTTACAATCCTGCTTGGTTTTTAGTCCCCTGCTGGGAATTAAAATATTTGTCGTGGTCTTCAGCTCCCACACCTTCCACCAGTGGGTGTTTGCTGGACTTTGCTTGATCTTGAAACCTGAAAACCTTTCTTATGCTGTCCACCGTCATACTCCAGCTTAGCATCAGTTTGTGTGCTGCCTGCATAGAGAC
This sequence comes from Tringa solitaria, assembly GCA_026413425.1. Taxonomy (NCBI): domain Eukaryota; kingdom Metazoa; phylum Chordata; class Aves; order Charadriiformes; family Scolopacidae; genus Tringa; species Tringa solitaria. The sequence goes on from JAOXJM010000033.1 coordinate 37,967,536, forward strand.
ATAGAATGTTCTGTCCGTAAACTCTTTTTTTTTTCCTTTGCTAGTAAGTTTCAAGCAACTGAACTGGTTCTTGAAAGCATTTTTCTTTACAAAGCATGTTTTATGTAATAGAGCTATTGAGTGTCAAAAGCTATCACTGGTTGGTGATCTCATTTCCCTGACAGGTATTATTAAAGGTTTAGGAGGAGATTGAGTTCTTTAATGGATCATCTCACAGAGCTGTAAAAATGAGTTTTTGGTCTTTCTGCTCATCTCTATCATGGCTACTAAATTCTGGAATTCTTGCAAATCCTGAAGTCATATCCAGAGTCATTAAATTTAAAATGGTTTCTAAAACTGGCTCATTGTAATGACTTTATGATTGAAACTGAATTAAAAACATCAGTTAATCCTCACATGTGTTTAAACCACTCTTTATATGGTAATCCAAACTTTCACTTCTATTCTTTTATGTCAGCACAGTTTTAGTAATATTAGGGGCTTGCTGACATTGCAGAGAGGTACTGAAATCCAGGCTGATGTGAGTTTTGTTACAAACCCTACTCATAGAAACATGTTTTAAGTCTTACTGGGCAAGAATTTAGTGCTTGACTAAACAGTCTTACAGTATACTATTTGATTGTGTGCTGAAGTACCACCAGTGAAGTTCCACTGTGTTTTGCTCGTGTGCATATTTTATGTGTTAGGCCTCAAGCAACCATCTGGTTACCTCTTTTGACCCTTTTTTTCTCTTTTTTTATATTTTTGAAAACAGCTTGAAGAATTTTAATAATGTGAGAGCACAACTAATAGGTAGCTTAGCTGGAGGAAAGACAGTGGCACACTTCTCGAATTTATATGCATTGTAAGACATGTCAGGCAACAGTAAATGATCTAATTTTTTATAGTGAAATAATCCTACTAAGCATTCTTCATTTGCTTATACATGCCTGCCTGTCAGAAGAACGAGTGTAGGAGGGAAGGGAAAAGAGGAGTGTGATCTTTCTACAGGCATATTTTATTACCAATACAAGGTTCATTAATTTGTGCTTTAAATGAGTAAGCTTTACATAAAAGAGCTGCTGACCAAAATACTAATCAAACAACTTTGTAGGGAAATGATATTTTGTGTTCTGTCAGTTTTTAAATGCATATTAAGTAGCATGTATTTTTCTCTACATATTTTTTTCCATAACATATCTTTTATGACTTTAGCCATTATGTATATGCAAAGTAGAAACCACCTGGTTTTTGGGGTGCAATATTATGTGCACTGCAGAACAGATATGGTCACTAGATTGTCACTCCTGTTTCTATGTTTGTTTTTCTTAGGACTGAGAAACTGAGATTTTTGGTTTGGTTGAAGGTGTATTCCAGAGCCTCACACCTGGCTGATAGACATTTGATGCCCAACTAAATAAGTCCCTTTTCCAATTTGGCTTCCTTGGTGATATATGACAGAAGAAAATCACACTGTGTGCTTAACATAAGGAAAGTGTTAGGAGTTGCTGAATCTGGTAGCCGGGTAATGGCAACGCATCAGCAATGCATCTGCAACTCCATGTCCCCAAGCTTCAGCTGATCATGAGGCTGAGCATGTGTTTCCAGCCGACACATACACAATCACATGTATGTAGCACAGGTATGTGCTGGGAGCCAGACAGATCAAAGCAGACAGAAACACTCAGCTGTTGTCTCAATTCTGTCTTTAGGTGAGCTGTCTTCCTAAAAAGTCTCTTTGACATGTCTGTTCAACACCTTATTTTGCACTGTGGTGCTAGAACTAGAGCAGACCTTCCCAAATTATGTTTTAAACCAAGCTGCATAAATACAATTCATGCTTCTTCATTTAGGGATAAAATTCCTTATTATTCTTTCAGCTTGGTGATAGATGGTAAGATTTCAGGAGTTTCAGGAGGTAGGTAGCAAAAGGAGTTTGTAGAGAAGGTAACTGCTTTTCCTGTACAGCTGTTGCTTTGGTGGCCGAGAGAAAAATGGTGGCACGACCATAAGAAGCAGGAGAAGCAGATG
>JAOXJM010000033.1:37969645-38010827 GCA_026413425.1 Tringa solitaria
GATGCCGCACAGATATGGCAACTACTCTTTCCTGAGGTATTCACATTTTTACATTACTGCCTTTTTTTTTTTCCCTTGTCTAAAGATACCTGGCTGCTATTTCTCTCTGTCCTCCAAGTGATGCTTTATTCACATTTTGCTGGCGTTTTCCAGCCAATGAATCTTTTTATAACACCTTTTTTTTTGCCACGGTCTTGCTAAATGGGAGATTCCAGAACTTTGTTCGTAAAGAAATTTGGATAGGCAGAAGGGTATGAGCCTTGTAAGAATGAAAAGATACCTGAACAGAAATTTGAGGTGATGTACACCAGTTTGTAGTTGATAAAGAGAAATATATAAGGGAGAAACAGAACAAAGAATGAGCATAAGAGATAAAGATTAATCTAAAATGTGGATCAAAAGGTATGAGGAGTGAATTAAAATTGTCTTGAGGCTGTAAAAGACTGTCTTGGACTATCAAATGCCCGACTGTGTGGGAGGCAGAGAGTCTTGAACTTCTGGAGAGAGAATGTGGTCTTATGGACTGAATCACAGATTTTTCCCTATCTCGACATCTTTGTTTCTTCATAAAATGTTTTGAGGGAGGATAAAAACCACTTGTTTCTGCTTATTTGGAAGAGAGACTTCTGGGCAAAGGCGGTGAAGAGGCTTGTAGCTTGGCTGTGTCACCATGGTCTAAGCAAGAGCCAAGGAATGAATCAGAAACTCATGGAGGAGGTGATGGGGTGAGACAGAAGCGGGGTTGAGGCAGGAGTACATTATAGAAGAGATACTGATCTGTAATCCTGCACTTCAGAAGCATGTGATTCTGATTACTGTGGGAGGTGAATGGGAAGTCACTGAGGGATTTAAACAGGCATGTTTAATTTAAATGATAAAAAGAATAAAACACTTTTACTCAGCACTGCAGCTCTAAATTTAACAGCTGTTCATTTCCTGCATATTGTTTCTTTAATGAGTGATTTAGGAGAGTATGTAGGCTGCCAGAGCCACGCATGAGCAAGGTGCCAAAAACTAATTAAGGTAGAAAGTCCCAGTTACGCCAACGGACTGTGCAAGGTGCATCCTCTTACAGATCAAGGACAGGATCAAAGAACGAGTCAAAATATGAGGCATTGAAGCAAATTAATATCAGATCACTAGGGCAAAAAGGATTTTATAGACATACATGTAAAAAATAATCCTTGCATACTCACAGTTTCAAGAAGAAACTTTCAAAGTGAGGTGGCTGAGATTGCATTAAAATGTTGTATTCTCTACACGGCTATTCCTTGCAGTTTCAGCTCACATTTTAGTAAATCAGTACAATGTCACTAGTGATCCTGAGCATTAGAGAGAGTATCAAGGAATTTTTCCTTTTCTTCTTTTGTTAGTGTCAGGTAACATAAAGGGAGTTTCAACTTTCCGTATATTTTAGAATTGTACTTGAGTTGTGCATAGCTCCTAAAAACCTTCTGTAATTCTTTGAGTGGTCCAGAAATAACCATATCAAAGGCTTTTGAAAGTCAAGTTAGTTATAGTCACTTCTAGATTGTCACATGATGAGCAATAAATAGATCAAAAATCCCTAGGGAGCACAGGAACAAATAGGAATAAATAGTTGGTTTTCACTGTATCAAAATGGTTGTAATGTGTCACAAGCTTCCAAAGAAGGATGGATTATTTTTTTAGTTTTGAAAAGCAGGTAGCAAAAGATGTAGGTGATAAACTGGTTTAAGGATTTTTTTCAAGACCAGACAAAAATAGAAAATTTCACTGCTAAGCTAGATGTCGGGCTAGCATGATTGCAGACCAAATTTAATGTTAGAAAGTGTAAAGCAATGCATGAAAAGAAAAATTTGAATTACTCCTACGTATTGCTATGTTTTACATTAACAACTTTTCCTAGAATAGAATAACATACTGTAGTCACCTTAGAAAAACTTCTGCTCATTGTGAAATAGTGGCTTTAAAAAGTAGTGTAAAAAAAAAAGGCACAGCAGCGTCTGTATGTCATTATATAAATCTGTTTTCTCACCTGTAACACTCTGCTGGATGGTCTAAAATATGACAGGAATAGCAGACTTCTGGGAATGGCTGAAGTCTGTTAATTGATAGCTTTTCCATGCCTTTAAGAGAGAATTTGGGCCTTTTTTAGGTTGGCTGTGAGATGATTAAACAAGGACTCTGCTTTTTCTCCAATATCTATTTGTTTTGAAGACTCCATATACCCTTTTTAAGGGTCAAAGATCAAGTTATTTACTTATGCTTAAAGATAATACACTTTTTGTTAGGATACCTAGAGAGAGGAGTGCACTAAAACATGCACGTGCATACATATTACTGTTATTACACTTAAACAGTGGATGCCTAATGAATAGAGCTTGTTGCTGAAAAATGCATGAGAGGAGCTGCCTAGGATGCAGAAGGTGAGCAGCGTGCTTTTCTAGCTGCACTGGTTGGTTTGGAAATGACTACCTGTCATAGTGATAACCACTAACAGTGGGTTATCATTATATAGGCTGTGTTTCAGAGCAGTTATTTTCACCCCATAAGGTTTACCTCCCTAATTAGGTCAGAGCATCTGAGGTCCAGATCTGGGTTGGGTTCACCTGTTCTACTTTCTTCCATCTTAGGTTTCCTCTTCCCCTTTTCCTTGGAAGGGGGGAAGACAAAGGAAGGGATGGTTCTGATGGAAGCAGAGCAGTGCCGTGAAGCTTCATTTTAGTAAATACTGGATTTGACCACATATTAGGGAAAGGAGAGGGACATAACAGATTCTGTCTCAAACCAGCTGCCAAACTTGCTTCCAGTGTGGCTGAGAGTGTGGAGGAGATCTGTGGCTGGTTGTAGCAGAGCTAGACAGAAGCAGTTCTAAAAAGGGCATTTTTGGTTTTTTTGCCAGTTCTTCCTCTCTATCCTATACTTCTCTCCTACTCTTAAAAGAAGTCTGCATCCCTGACCCACCAGCCAGAACCATAGGACAACCACAATCTTCTACTGTCCCCTTTCAAACGTGGAAGACCCAGGCTCTTGTCCCATTGCAGCCCTTATGTTTATTTACCTCCAAAACACTGGACACTCCTGATTTTTCTTAAGTGAAATTTGGGTTTAACTAACTAGAAATGCTGTTCTGAACGGTAAGGTGTACCTTTGTGCTTCAAGAACTAGCTATTCCTTATGTTTTAAGGAAATGTTCTCTGTTGTCGCTCATTTATTCCAGACCATGAGGTTTCGTGCATCTTTCTCTGGTAGTGGATGAAGATGGCTGTTCCTAGACTACCTGGAATGAATAAGCTATTGCTTTGGTCTAATATGTAGTTATCTTATGAGGTTCAACAAGGCTGAGTGCAGGGTCCAGCACCTGGGTCGGGGCAACCCCCAGTATCAATACAGGCTGGGGGATGAAGGGATTGAGAGCAGCCCTGCCGAGAAGGATGTGGAGGTACTGGTGGACAAAAAGTTGGACGTGAGCTGGCAATGTGCTCTCACAGGCCAGAAAGCCAACCACATCCTGGGCTGCATCAAAATAGGTGTGGCCACCAGGTCCAGGGAGGTGTTTCCCCTCCTCTACTCCCCTCTGGTGAGACTCCACCTGGAGTGCTGTGTCCTGCTCTGGGGCCCTCAGCAGAGGAAATACATGGACCTCTTGGAGCGGGCCCAGAGGAGGACCACAAAAAAGATCAGAGGGCTGGATCACCTCTCCTGTGAGGACAGGCTGAGGGAGTTGGGGTTGTTCAGCCTGGAGAAGAGAAGGTTTTGGGGATACCTTACTGCGTCCTTTCAGTTCTTAAAGGGAGCTTATAAGAAAGATCAGACAGGCTTTTTAGCAGGGTCTTTTGCGATAGGACAAGGGGTAATGGTTTTAAACTAAAAGAGGGTAGATTCTAACTAGATATAAGGAAGAAAATTTTTACAATGAGGAGGGTGGACTAGGCTGCCAAGAGATGTGGTAGATGCTCCATTCCTGGAAACGTTCAAGGGCAGGCTGGATGGGGCTCTGAGCAACATGTTCTAATTGGACATGTCCCTGCTTATTGCAAGGAGTTTGAACTAGATGACCTGTAAAGGTCCCTTCCAACCTAAAGTACTCTATGATTCCTGTATTTTCATTATTAACGTGATTTAAGGTTGTTTTAGGAACTGATAGGAACTGCTCAACTTCTACACCAGAAGGCTATTTGCCTTCTAAAAACAGGATGGGAAGAACATGCAAATGGAAGAGAACACAGGAAGGAAACTCAGGGATTATTTTTTCATGCAGTTGACTAGGGAGGGACGCATTGGATTTTCTTTTTAGAAGGCAGGGATTTTACCCATTATTTGACTATACTTTTAGCTAAAAAACTGTGAAGTTCTAGGCTAGCCTGAACAATATTTTTAACTGTTTTATGGGCCTGCTAGGATTGGGATTCTCTTGTGATATGTATTATAGCAACAAGCTATATGTATGGTGTGGCCCAAAAGAGTTTACAGACTTGAATAGGCTACTTAAGTAAAGGAAACAGAGAAATGATGACCCATGAGTAAGTAATCAGGACTGAGATCACAAGTTTTCTGATTCTAAAAACCTGGTCCCTTCTTCCTGCCTCATTAGGATGTGGTTGCCCTTTAACTAGACGTTAATGAATAAGAATTTTTGTATGCAAACTGCCTTCTCAGACTGAACAGCTTGTGCAACTTTTCTGAGTCTGTGATCTTTAAAATTATTATGCTGCTGGGCTGTTTCAGAGACTTTTCTTTGTCAAGTTGGATGAAAGCAGCTACTTTTGTCTCAGCTATGACCTTTACTGTAGGCATCCATGTATCTTTATGTGTGACCATAAAGCTACCTGTGGCAAAACCTGAAAGACAGCCCTTGCTAACTAAAAAGCTCAGAGATAATTTGCTCACTTTTAAAGCATTCTATGCAAATGAAAGCATGTGTGCCCATCCACCTCCTTGTAAAATTCAAGGTGCTTATTAGGAGTAAATTAAGCCACTTAAAGAAGAGACTCCATGTTTGACCTCTCTTACTTGAAGTAAGTTCAGCAGTATGTTGGCTACATGTAAGATGAAATTTCTGGAAGCTGAATAAAGGCTTTCTTGAAACTCTTTCTGTTTTGTGGATATTGGTCATGCTTTAAATCATGAAATGTATGCGTTACACCTTCATCTGAAAAAAATTTCAAATGGGAGGCTAGGTGTGTCATTTGCTTTGGGGATTCTGTCCCTGCATATGTGAATTTTATAAGCACAGTATCTAGATTAAAGTGATTATGAAATTTGTCATTAAGCCTAATGCCTTGGGTATTTTTTAGGAGGTATGGTCTGCTGTAGGAAACTGAATGACACATAAAAGATTATCTCAATAAAATATAAAAACATAATTGTAACACTAAAAGCTTGGAGTAATCAAATGTCTTTTAAGTCCACCAAACAGCTGCTTATTGCACATTAGATGTTAATCTTGACACAAATTTTGTATTGAAGATAAGCACCATGCACACAAAGCATTGCTACTTCACATTATTTCTTTTGCCCTTAGTTCTTGGATTTGTATTACTATAAAACTTAGTAGTGTGGATGCATCTTCTGTATCAGAGAATGGGATAATAGAGAAAGCAGAGGTTCACAATCTACTAACTCAATTATGCAGCCATTTGTTTCCAGCACAGGCTTTAGGGTTTTGCAAATGGTGTTTCAATCCCTCTCTTAAGGATTGCCAGAAAATATGGAGTTATACTAGGAGAACAAGCTTTGTTTCTTTCAAGTCAGTCATTTGGTAATGTAGAAAAAACCCACAACTGCAACAAACAATTCCTTCTTCAATGCCTTCCTCCTTATTTCCCCCCAAAGTTGTCTACTTTGGGAAGCATAGCATGTTAACATTTTGATTCTTTAGTCAGCCTTTTATGTCTTTAGTTTTAGTGAACATTTTAAAAATATTTCTATATTTTTATCATAGTAATCTTTGGTATAATCAAACTCAGTGTGTCTGTCAGTGGAGTCTGAAAAGGAGGGTGGTCTAGTACTGAAGGTGTGGAATGTTAGGGGTAAATCCTATAGCTGAAGCACACTAACTAAAAGCATCAGCTGATACAGTAGCTCTTTATGTGGGTCAGCCTTTACAGAAAGACTGAAGACCACGTAGAGTGAGCTATGTTATTATGCCTACTTAATTTTTTCAGCTTCTTCTAATCCTTTTGCCAGGGAGCTTTGTGTATTATTTGACTGGCTAGTGCTTCAGCTCCCATAGTTAAAAGAATAAATTGTCCAGTTTCTGAATGACAAAGTATCAGCAGCAAGTGGCTATGTTCAGACTCTAGTTAGTCTTATTTAAATTATCCCCTTCCTAAGAAAATATGAAGGTATTTTTATGCAGATGTATAATCTTATAAGCCCTGATTTTCAGTATGATGAGGATTCTGAGCTTTCATTTTAGATGAGTTACTATTCATATACTTAAATTCATTGACCAAACTTCAAATCAAAACCTCTGTTTCTATCAAGGAAAAAGTTTTAAGATTTTTTTTTTTTGCATTGAAAGAAAAATCTAAAATTCTAACTAAAATTATTTTAGGTTCAAGAATGTTTCACTCCAAGTGAGACAATGTTTCAGTTCTATTTCCAGTATCTTTTTACAGAAAAAGAGGATATGAAAGTCTAAGCTCATGACTTGTAACAAAAATAACCATCAGAATAGAAAATCAATCTGTCTCTTGTGTGGAGGCTTAAGCCAAAATGTGCTCTTACATGGTGATTGGGGCACTGTTCTCACAGAGATGTAGGAGAAACCTCAAGCGAAACAAGACTGCATGGTTCTCCCTTGTAGACCAGATAGATGCCATTAATTATAGTGTGTTACTTACTTAAAGTAACTGTTCTGCTACTACATTTGCTTCGTGAATCTTGTTTCTGCACTTCAGCAAATGCTAACCACATCCCAAATCCATCCCAAAACTTCCACACCCACCCCCTTCAAAAAAACCCAAGAAAACAACACCACAACCACCTCCACCCCAAATGCTTTAACTAATAATTAGTAGTTCATTCAGATTAATCTTCGAAAGTGGTATGTCTTCTAAAGACGTTTTTTGAGCATATCAGTTGCTTCCTACAAATTGCCTGTCCCTGTAACTGAAGTGAGCTCAAGTACAGATCATGATGCTGGCTAAAAAGCAGGTATGTAGAGCAGTTACTTTTTCCTGATGCTCCATTTTAATCTTTTATGCTGCTTTCCAAGTTGGGAGCTGCTTAATATTTTGCAGATCACGCCAGTCATTCAAAATATTACATTATCATGATTGTTTGCTTGTTTTCAACTGAAACAGTGCTCGACAAATTTGTGTCTAGTACTAAGGGAATGTGAAGTAATAGGACTGTATCTTGATTAGCAGTTTGATTCCTTCCTCTGATACTATAAAACTGCCACCCACGCCTAATTTTTAATTGCATGGGGCTCATTAAGCTAAAGGATAAATTTATACATCCAAGTCTTCACATAGCCTATAAAATCAAGGATGTTAAGATGTCCAGAAGGTATGTTTTATAAGATACGCAGTGTCATGTTCTAAACATGCAGCTCATGCGCATCTTTAAATCCAGTGCAGCATCTTATTTGTGTGTATTTTAACAATGGATCAGTGCAGTTATCTTGGACGTGTTTTTTATATAGAAATGCTAGTAGGCTTGAATTTTCCAAAATCAGAACATCTACATTTTATTCCACAGATGCAAGTGTTAAAATGTTTGTGTCTGTTTTAGTGGTTTTGTATGCATACTCCCGAATAGCATAAGTTCAATGCAGTGCTGAATGATTTCATGAGAACTTAGGCTATGCTTCCATTAAAAACCTCAGTTTTAATTACAGCACAGATGTATGTAGATGAGAATAAAAAAAAATAATTTGGATGATCTTTGACCATTATTTTAATTTCCTTCTTCCTTATGCCATTATAGTATAAACAGCAAGTGAAGGAGTTTAGTTTGCTAAAATAATTATTTAAACCTTAGAAATAGAAGTTAAATTTACTGTATTTCCTCAAGATTTGTTTTATCACAGGTGTTAGCATAATTGCTGTTCTCTGAAATTGATTTCATTTTAATGTCAGAACTGAAAATATAGAATATCTGCAATTATGAATGATGTAGCTTGGTCTTCTGTGTGTTTCGTTTCTCACACATCTATTTTCCTAGATTAGTCTATTTCCTAATGTCACGGATTTGTAATTTTTTTGCCCTCCATGTGATAATGATTTTTTTCTATTTTAGACAGCAGATTATATTCAATTCTATTGGCAGATACTGCTTTGATTTTTATCATCTTATTTGCTTGCAAAATAATTTAATGTTCTGGGAAATTTTGGGTTTGTTTATGCTGTGAGATCTTGTTCCAAAAACTTGCAGTAGGTTCTTTAATTATTTTCATATTGGCATTATACTAATCTTAATGCATTGTTGGTGGGTACTGATTTGAATTTGGGCAAGAATTCATGACAGAAAGAAATTCCAGGAAACTTAAAAATAATGGAGATGAAAATACTGCTTTAAGCGTCTTCATACTGCAGGTAGCACAATATGTCCTAGCTATCAGTACAAAGAGGAGTGCAAAGATGATAGCATGGATTGATACACAATTGCTCAATCAGTTTGGTTTAAATCAGCAGGCAGAAAGCTTTAATCAATTTAAATTTTACTTTGAACTGAACTTGTAAAAAGCAGGTCCAATTAAAGCATGTTGAGGGGTCTGTCCACTGTATTTTTAGAATCTCCATGTATGGAGATTCTACAGCTTCTTGAGGCAAGCTGTTCCAGGGCTTAACTTAATCCTTATAGTTTCAAAAAAAGTCCACAACCCAAAATAACAAAAAACAACCTAACTCTTTTTTCCAGTCAGGTTTTCCTGTGTTCCCACTTGCCTTTTGTCCCACTGCTATGCATCTTCAAGAACAGTCTGTCTCAGTCTTCTCTCCCTTCCCATTAGATAGTTGTGGATGGTAATGAGATCTCCCCTTTGTCTTCTCTTTTATGGTGAACAAATCCAGTTTTCTTAGCCTCTCCTTGTAATATCATACGTTCCAACTTCCTGACCATCCTCGTTGCCCCTTCCACTGGACTTGTTCCTCCATTCTCAACTAGCAGGAGAGGTACTAAAAGCTTTTGTGTTGTATAAAGTGGTACCAACTTGTGAGAGCCAGGGGCTGTGTGAAGGGGAGTGTAGCTTTGAAGCAATGACTGTTAAGTCATCTAGCAGCTTTTGGGTAGGATGAACTCCCTTGTCTGGTGTGGAAGCACTCCAGGGCAGCTTCTCTGACCAGCTGCTTCTAGATAGTCCATGAGGAGGATTTAATGGTTGATATAAAATTTACTTATTTAAAGATAATTGGTGCTACATGCAGGCTATGTTTTGATTTAGCAAAGAGATACAGCTATGTACCGAAATTGCAACACAAGCAAAATATAGCAATTGCAATATACATTTGGATCGCCATTCAAAAGTGATTCCTGTTATCAGTTTCTATGCCCACTGTCAGGATATCGGGCATCGCTAGTTCACTAGGAAGGAGTATGTGAGATAAAGCCAGCTCAAGCCTGTTGCTCTCTTCAGTTCCTTCTGTTTGTTGTTTAGTTTTTGTACTTTGCTTTGGGCTGAGCTCTATCCCCCACTGGTCTGGCTAGCTGAGGAGGACATCATGTTCTATTAATTACCTTAGAGAAAGCAGTTTACGTGACCTGATGACTCATTGGTACAGCCATATATCTAAAACAAAGGTTATCCTCTAGTCCCCCTTGTTTTGAGGTAAGTTCAGCTTGCTTTCTGCTACTTGGTGCTCATTCCTTACATCTTTTCCTCTGAGTTCATCTCTTCTGAGCCTTCTTCCACTGTAGGGGCTTGTTGTTCCATTGTGTAGGCTGTATTTCCCTGAGACTGTTGTAAACCTGTTCCTTGTGAACTGATGGATCACATGTAGCTGGAGAGGTGCCTGTCGTACCAGCTGCTCCTCACCTCAGAGCTCAATACACATATGTCTTGGTCACATGAGGTAACTATGTCCAGCTGCATGAGACTGAACAGAGTCATGATGCTGTCTGGAAAAAAACAAGGAGAAAAGCTGCAGGCAACATCCGTGCCCTCAGACCACAACATACTTCTGGCGTGTATCTGAAGGACCACAAAGAGAGGGCAGCAGCCTCAATTACAGGTTGATGATCTAGCTGAGTTATTTTGAAGGGCTTGAATCTACTCGAGTGAAAACAGCACCCAAGTTTAGGGCCTTATGTGGATTCCTCCTGACTCCTCAGGTAACCCTGCATGTGGATTTTAAAACAAATGCTTGTACCTGGTCATGGTCCTTTTTGTCTCAGTGGAGTTTGAAAGGGCTATTTGTTTTCGTAGGTGCACACAGCTTTGGGAAAAGGAGCGTCACTTCAGGAAGGAGAACCAGGAGGAGATAACCAGGGAATAGTCTTCAAAGACTTGTAAGGGTTAAATGATTTGCTCTAGGAAATGTAGCTGTCATTCCAAGATTCATCGCCAGGACTTTGACACAAAAAAGAGAATACCTGATTTCTTGCTTGCCATCTGTAATAATAATCTGTTCAGTTTCTTTGATTATAAAAACAACAACCGCTGTGATAAGGATACATTTTCATAGAATAACCAATTGGAGATGTGGGGTTTTTTTCCCCCTCTGCATTTCTTGCCGTGCAAAGCAGTATGCATATTGAAGTATTTTTAATCTTTCAAGGAAAGTTAGGGTACCCTCTACTGGCTATTTTCGGAAATAGATCTGAGCTATAGCCTACCAGTTTGGAGTCAGCAGCAGTTAAACTTCATCTGTGCTGCAGTTCTAATATAGGGGTTTTTTTATAGGTTTGAGAGGAGTTTGGGTTCCCCCCCCACCATTGACTTCAGCAGAGTGAACCTGCCTGTGATGAAACTATTTTTAAACGCAGGTTGTTACAGCTTCCAGGTTAACAGTTCTATAGGTACAAATGGAAATAGCTAAATGTTATCGCAGCTCTTGTTGCCTAGTAACCAAAGCCCGATGTACAATTTCAATGGGATAAATTTGATGCATTTTGCCTCTCTTTTAGTGGCAGAAGACACATAAATATATTTAGATTTGTGTCTTACTGTCTGATAAGTAAATGTATTGAAATGTGTAACTTTACAAACTCAATTATAATGATTTAGGAGCTGATGTAATTTTCCCACAATGACGAGTGATTTTCTAGTTCTTGTAATATTGCTTTCCTGTTCATACAAGTAAGCAAGCATCTCAGCATGACTGTTTGTGCATACAGATCTTAAATTCTTTTCTGCACACCATTCTCAAATTTCACCTTTCCATTCTGTTTACTGATGATGATTGAACGTATTTTTCTTCTGAATCCATTTAAGCAGTCAAGGATTGTTCTCAAAACAGTTAAGGATTGTTCTCAGATATTGTTTGCTCAACTATACTGATAACGTGCCTAAAATTATCTAGGAGTGTGTTTGATTAGTTACTGAAGCTGTGAGCAGTTGTGACATGTTTGCTTCATTGGGACAAGTTGTGTAAATAAATACTTGTAGTAGATTTCTTTCCCTGATTTTTGGTGTGTAATTTTATACCTTATACTAGAATTTGCTATCAAATGAATTATCCACTTGCTGTTAGAACTAATCATACTGTAGTTCTAGTAATAGGAATTGTATTATATTCATATTTTCATAAACATATGACAAAACTTCAGGAAGGAGTTTACTGTACTTTCAACATTGTCATTAGTAACTTTTAAGCTCTCTAAATTTGTTTTGAATTGTGTGACTTTATCCAACACTAGTGTCTATTACATACAGATCTTCCCCATTAATTTTTTTAGACTTATTTGATATTTTCAAGGAATATATAAGATTTAAATTAGTTTTAGTTATTTTGCTTAGCAGCAGTCTATCTCAGTGCAAACACATTTGTGGTTTTTCCTTCATTTCTCTTTCATTAACAGCTGATATTCAAAGCAAACTTTTGTTAAATATGATCCTTCTATTTTGCTCTCTACATTGATAGCCAAATGTGTAAAATAGAGGCTATAGTGGATTACTGCTTCAAATTAGGGATTAGTATCTTGAGGAATGGAAAGATGGTTTTCAAGCAGGCGTCATATATGGCAGGTTGAAAGGAGAGGAACAGTCATAAATAGTAGAAGCTTAAAGCAGACATTAGCTTTACAAGGTTGTATCACCTATAGTCCTTTCTGTTTGTTTGAATCATAATTATTAATTTTATTTTAAGAAAAAAAGTCTAAAGATTAAACAGTAACAGTAGCTCTTTAGAAGCCAAGTAGAAAGCAAATATTTGATTCTACAGAGAATTACAAACATTAAAACTTCTTCCAAAAAGCAGTTACGTAGAAGTACATTCTGCAGCTTTCATGTAATAAGTGTTACACAGATTTCTAAGCTGTTTTATTCTGCTTTTCCAGCTCTCTTTTTATTCTTCCAGTTTTCTTCTTGTTTGGCTCTCTTTAATTCTACCCAAGTAATTGTTTAAATGAAAAGCATTAGCAAGAGTAGTGCAGCCGTTGTCTTTGGTGTATTTCTTGCTTGCTTATTATTGATGCTGTCCTATAGTATATGTTTTTTATATATATAAGTGAACAGTTGCAAGACTTCCATGTTAAAATCTTGCCTGTTGTCATCCCCTGAAGATGCAAGCCAACGTTAATTTCACACTTGAATGTTCTAAAATAGACATCTCATTAAAATAACTGTCAAAGGCACAGAAAATGAAAATATTGTGAAGAATTGTAGATAGCAGTATGGAATTACGCTCAAAGGCACAATTATAATTCACCTAAACCTCATGTTTACGTTGTATTGGGCAAATAACATGTATCTTATGCGTTTTTTTAAAATTCCCCTTTACTTTTTGCCTGCTTTGTGAAAGTTGAACGACAAATATGTAGTTTATGCTATTTCCTTACTGCTATGGATTTTTAATGAGTTATAGACTATTTTATATGCTCCGGCTTTTAAATGCCTGAATTGTCATTCTTCCAAAAAGGTCACAGGCTTCTTTGGAAGTTGAATTGATTCCTTACTGGAATCAGTTGCATAAAGATGCTTATTATTGATGCTAAAAAATGATACAGTGTCCAGTGCTTGCATGCAAACAATATTTGCATATTCTATCATGGTCTAGAAAACTTTGATTTAAAGAAATATCTAATGCTGAAGTTCTCAAAATGAGATGTAACTATGGAGTGCTGGGAACAATAAGGAGGGAATTTGTGAATGAATATTGGGAAGAGTTTTACATTAAGTGTAAGAATTATAATCTATGGAACGATTTCCCGGTGAAGATGGTGGTAGAGATGTTGCTTGTTATTTTAAATCTTAAACAGTATTTAAAGGGAGGTAAAATCATGTTAATGTTGGGGTTTAAGTTCTTCAGTCACTTAATGCTGAAATTTTCCTCTCTGTTTTAGACTTTTATTTTTTTATTGATTACTTTGTTTATCAATTTTGAGAATACTCTTGTATAAACTCAGAATTGAATTGGGATATTAACCCCCTGTTGCTTCTTACAGGTACTGCTCCCAGCAGCTGGTCTCTTGCAACTGCAGGATGTGAAAAGGACTTGCTGTGAATTTTTGGAATCCCAGCTTCATCCTATCAACTGCTTGGGGATTCGTGCTTTTGCTGACATGCATGCATGCACAGATCTCTTGAACAAGGCCAACACATATGCAGGCAAGTTATCATTATTATAGCATATAGCTTGATATCTGTGTGTGTGGGTACACACGCACGTGGGTTCCATGCCCACCCAAGTCCACCCAAAGGAAACTGAATTTTATCCAAGATATTGCAGACACTTATCTTCTGATAAAGAGTGCATTTCATATGAATATTTTAAGAGAAATAAAGTCTCCTGGCTGGAACATAGTTATAATAAGCACAAAGGGGCAGCATCTTCATGTTTTATCAGGGCCATACAGGGTACAAGCAATTTGTAATCCAGAAAGAAGTTAGCTTGCTGTTTAAAATTTTGCACCATCACTTAGAGGGGGAAATTAGGAAAGAATTAAAATTCTGGCAGTTGCCACACACCAAAGTCTGTAAGCAGTACATGGATGGAGGAAGAAAGATGATGATGGCCAGGATGGGGCTATCTGTATCCCCTGTACTGCACTAGCTAAGAAGTAATAAACATACCATGTTTATCACCTTGTCTTCTGAAAATCCTACTCATCTAGCCCAAGACTTGAAATTTCCTACTTTAAAGGGTACATGTAGTTTCATTCGTCTATCTTGACATAAAGTAGATAGAGATGTATCTTCTAACTGAATCAACAAAATTCTACTTTCCTTATAAAGTGTGCTTGCTGTTAGATTGCTTCTCTTTTTTTTGTCCTGAAAAAAATGTTCATGGAATTCTTAATTTTATTAGTAAAAGTGCATTGCTGTGGTCATCTTAAAGACTGTGTGATTCAAACCTGTAAGATGACTGGCTCATGTCAAGTGTTGACATTTTTGTAAATTAGGTTCTCATTTTGCTTGCTGTTGTGAATGAAAAAGCAATTTTGATTCTGTGGTGAAGTAACAGTAGTGTTGTATGGGACGACAAGGGAGAATAATCATTCCTTTTTTCTTGATGCTGGTGAAGTCTTCAGGTGGAAAATGCTAAATTGAACTTTAAGACAGATGCAAACAGGCCAAAACGAATCCAAGGAAGTCAAACATGAACATATTAAGAAAACAGATTGACCTATGACAAAGACTGTGGAGAAGAGAGTCCTTTCAGTCAAGAAACTAAAAGGCTAGGAGGATGAGAAGGAATGCAAATCTTCCTGTGCATAAAAATGCCTGAGAATGACTAAGCTTAACTTGTGAGGTGTTTTTTAAAGTCATTTCATATATTAAGGAAAAAATCTAACTGTAAAAGTAACCCAGCTCAGGCAAGCTGTCTGTGGAAGTTATGGACTGTCCACTGTTAGGGAGCTGTAATAAAACCCAAATTGGTGAGATTCTGATTTAGGTTGATCTAAATAACATCTTTCTGCAAAACTAGATGATTTGAAGCTCTTTCTAGCTTACAGTTCTATGATTCTGTGGAGGCTAAAATCCTTTTTTTCCCTTTATATTCCAATATTTTCTGCTATTGGAAACTGATATACATGTAGTTTCAGAGAACTTAGTAATAAGTTGGTAATTTTTAACGTAATGGCTTAAAACCTTGTTTGACTGCTCATGATGCCAAGAAAGGTTGCCTAATGTTGATCACTGAAAAGTAAACAAAACATTGTGGAAGCTTGTAAGTTTGTAGCATACTACTGTAACCAAAATTAAGGCTTTTTTAATTTGTTCAAGTAGCAATGATCTTACTGTTCTATTGTGCGTAGAGTGTCTTGAGGTCTTGATGTTTCAGTCAAGACAGAAGAAGTTACTCTGAGGAGTTATTAATTGAAGCTTTTTGTAATGGAAAAAAACCCTCCTCTTTTATAGGGTTTGACTTACTAGCCAGCAAAGTACTGTATTTTGATTAGAGCTTTGGCATTAAATATTTGGAGAGTAGGATAAATTTGTTTGGAAATTCAAAGGTCACGAGTTGTGAGAGGTTGAGAGGGACTCTCAGATATGCCTCCTTACCTGCAGCTTGCACTGTCTTCCCAGTCTTTTCCTGTCTTCTCAGTGTCTCTTGGATGTTTCATTTCTACTTCAGGTTCAGCAAAACTGAACTGATTTCCATCTAATCATCTTTCCTTTCTCCTGGTCTCCCTTTGTCAATGGGGACTTCAGTGTTCTCCCAGTCTTTCTGGTTTGTAAAGTTGACAGCTTCAACCCTCCTCCGCCATTTTCTCTCAACTACTCAGTTGCACGTTCCTTTGTTTCATTTCTTCCCTCCCTACCTAATCTGCTCTACATCATGTTTCCCTTTTGCTGCAATGTAAATTTCTCTCTGCCATAACTGCCTCTCTCTTTTACCACTACTGTAATATTCCTTTTCCCCTGGATCAAATTCCAACCTATCATCCTTGGCTTTTCCAGTTCAACAGAATTGCCCTCACTTCAGTTTTTTTTATTTTGTATCTCTCTCTACTAATTTTGTGCTTGGAGCTAACCTTCTCTTTCCTCCATAATCAAATAATCTTCCATTCCTGTCAGATTCCTCCAGAAAGCAGTCTCCTCGTCTATGCTTCCCTTTTTATCATCATCTTCTTGGAGTCCTGCTGGCCCATACCCCAAGCTGCCAGCTCAACTCCTACTGTGCTTTTGCTGTATCTGTGTGGGGAATGTTAAAGCGATGCACACTCTGTTCTTACTCTTGAGATAAATATGCTGTGCATAGTCAGGGTGTGAGCTGCTTCATTGCATTGCACTCTCTGCGCTGCCTTCCTTAGTCCCTACCACTCTGTCAGGCTTAGTACAACACAGAAAAGAGAATGAAAAGTGAAATATCCTGAGGAGGCTGCAGAAAAAAATTCGTATGACTGTATTGCTTTTCATAACTTTTCTAAAACATACAATGACCAATTGGCATCACTAACAATTACTACAGTGTTAAACCTGAAGATTTTCCTGAAATAGAGCACGACATGCTTCAATTCATGTGTCTAGGCCCAAATAATAGGCTTTTTATTGCCTTGAGTAATTTTACACCTCATAAAAGGAAGGATTTAGATAAATGCTTTCAATTGCCTTAATTTCTAGAAAATGTTTTCTGGTATAGATTCCCCGCGCACATGCTTCCAGGAGATTATAGTATTTCTATCAAGAATGGATGTTTCAGGGAAAAAAACAGAAATGCAGCAAATTCATGTGATTACGTGTCTGCCAATAGAATCCTTGGTTGCTGCCTTAAGTGGGAAACTGAGGTACACAAATCAGTCATACTCAGAAGGTTTTAGACTAGTGAAATTGTATTCAAATTAATTAAATCAATTTAAAAAAAATCAAAAGCTATTCAGGTTGGTTTTGAAAGTACTAGTTTGTGTAAGGCGTACCGTACTCAAGAAGTTCTCATGTGTGACTGGAAGACTTTGTGAGAACTGTATTTAGGTTATTATGCAAAACATTTTAATTAAATCATTTTGTCTTTGAGTAATATAATATCAAATCCAAAAAGTTATTACATTTTTTTACCTTTTATTGGATAGGAAAAGGTGTAAATTTATTAACTCCAGTTAATGTTCAGATATTTAAAGTTTTAGGGAACATGTTTTGATATAGAGGTTTCTTACTTTTTAATTTTAAATTATTTTTTCCAGCTTCTATTCTGACTATGGCTTAGGAGCTTCTAAACTACTTCAGCTACTTTTAAACAATCTTTGTTCAATTTAGTAGTTGAAGTTAATATTTATATAGATTACTTATTTCTAGAAATATAAAATCTAAGACCCTGGCAAGACCTTGAGTACAATATTGGTTAAATGTGTTTCAGAGCAGGGGAACTGTGTCCATCTTGTAATGACTTCTCTGGGTCATTTTGTTCAGGCATCCTTTGCTGTGCTCAGAGACACCCTGCAAGCAGGATGCAGACAAGTGAAAAGGAGAAGGAAGCCATCTGTGTGTCCTAGCTGGGACTTGCAAGCTACTAAGCCAGGCACCAGCATGCTCAGCGGTCCTGTTAAAAGTGCCCAGGGAGGAAGGGTTGGCCTTCATTTCTCCTCGGAATGGGCTCATCATCAATGTTGCTGGACTTGTGTCTGCTGACTCCCTGTTTTAGTTCTGTACAGTTTTATACCTTTCCAGGTCAATGTTTTTCTTCTTGGATTTTCAAGCTTCTTACTGCCTGCATCTCAGCCATCATAGCTTCTTTTGCCCCCCCGTTCTTATCTTAAATGACTCTTTTTACTTGGTCAAGGTTCTTCCTTACAATTTAAAAAAAAAAATAATAAATTCTCAAAAGTCTTGAGTCGAAGGTATGTGACGTGCCATTTCAGAATTAGGCCTTGTAATACAGGCAGCTGAACTCCTAGGAGCAGGCATTTTAGGATTAAGGCTCCAGAAACTAGAATGAGTACAGAAGAGGGTGAATAGATTAAAAAAGCAGTGAAAATATTTCCCTGCTAGAAAAAATCAAAAGCATTTGGATGTTTAACTTCTCCCAGTCTTTATTTTATTACACTTGCTATTCTGTATCTAGGAAAATGAGGCAGGGAGATACTTCTGCTAATAGACAATGAGAGCATAAAACCAAATGGATGCTGTTGTAGATCAGAAGTTATTAGAAAAGTGAAACTCTGGAACTTTCTTCCAGTAGGAGTAAAAACTCGACTTTCATTAAAATTAGAGCTTCATAATCCTATGGTGGGGTTGGTCCTCCTGTAACAGAGTGTGAGATTTCTATAATATAGAAGAGTCATTTATATGCATCCATGATGCCTATGGAGAGATCTGAAAATAGGGGACAATTGATACAGATTATTTGGAATGAGCTTCTGTTAAAATTAAACTTTCTGCTCCCTGTTCTCATGATGTTCCAGAAAGCTGTCCTGCTCTGGGGTTTGTTGCACTTGCACAGTCAGGGACTATGTACAGCTGGGGCCTCTCATCCTTCCAAGGTGAGGATTCCTACAAAGAGTATGTGGCATAAGCACTGCTAGTCCATCCTCAGTTTTAGTCTGGGATACATCTTACGTAGTCTTAAAGGATGTTCAAAAAATAACAATTTTTCCTGAGAATATGATGCATTTTCTAGTTGTATTAATGTTATGTACGATCTGAAGATAGATTGGTAAATCCTTTTAAAGAAGAGGGTTATGGCATCTTGGACTAGAGAGACGTTTGCTTGGTGCTTAGGCCTTGACATATTTCTTAGTTGTAACCAAAGAAGAACAAATGTACTTCCATTCACCGCATAGGCCACTATGGGGCTTGGAAACATTGGATTACCTGTGGAAGAAGCATCTTTTTGAGGACCACCTTTACAGAGAAAACCTCCTTGGCTTTTAGCATTGTGCTGAGGAGATGTTGAAGAAACTTTTGTTCATGAATCTTAGCATGTGTTATGAAGTGGGGATTGCTATGTTCTGCTTAACTGTGGGATACAACATTTTTTATTCTGGTGCTGTGAGTCTAAAACTTTGAGCCCTGACTAGACTTGGAAGCATGCATGTCTTCTGTAGGCTATTCTTGTGTACATTCGTATGCGTGAGATTGAAAGGATGTAGTTTGCAGAATCTTTCTTATGTTTCTATTCTGAGTAGCAGCGTCTGTTGCTACGCTTCTGTTACCTTGGCTGCTATGAATTTCATGGTGTTCTCAAAAGCAGTTATTTAAGCATAAAATTGACAAGTAAATCAGATTAAAAAAAATTTGATTCTGCAATGCTTAGCTGCTTCTCCAACTGGCAGAGCTGCTGGTTCTCGAACTGGCAGAGCTTGTGTCTATCCCTCTATAATAAGAATAGAGTTTCTGCTTGACCAGTATCTTATGTTAGACCATTAGCAAAGACCTCTTGTTCCAAGCAAAAAAAAATAAATAATGTGACATTGTGAATTGAAGCAATACTTAAAAAAACTAATTCTTGCTAAATATTTCTGTTTAATCTTCTTGAGAAATTGTCATTGTTCTTTTAAGTGAACATACGGCTTAGATCTTTCCAAGCTTCCATGCTCTGCATTGCTGTAAACCAAGAGGTTATCAGTTCAGAAAGGAGCTACATTTCTAGAAAGTTCTAGCTGGTTTTATAGCATTATCACATCAGAAAGATGCAAGTACTCCATTTAGTTTATAAAAAATATCTATTTTGTGGAACAGAAATAGTTGGCCTGAGCCAGACAAGAACCACGAGACTTGATATATTTGTGATATTTTGTTTCACACACTAAAATACATTGGATTACTGTCATTAAAAGACGTAGGAAATATAAAGGTTTTTTTCTTTTTTCTAGCTGCAGCCTCTAGCTCTGATAAGCTCTGGCCATGTTTTTCATACATGTTAATGTGGCTTTGGGAAGATGTTTGGGAGAAGATCTCACATACAAAATATTAAACAGATTTCTGGAAATGGATATCAAGTATCATCAGCTGCTGGAACACCTCAGAAAAATGTTAGAAAATGAGTGAAGCCTATTAATGATGGAACAGAAATTTAGGCAGTCTTCAACAATGTCATACACAGGGACAGGCACTGACAACAGCCATTGTCATAAAACCAAAAGGAGAAGATTGGTTACATTCTTTTACTTTTGGCCACCATGATTCTCTGACAGGTTTTTAACCTGAAAGAACTTCAGCAGACCTTTGCTTCTGTATTTGTTTATTCCATTTAGTAAAGGCAATTAAGCCAGAATTTACATACATACAGCCCTGACTGTAGGTATGTAAGTCAGTGAAACAGTGTTTGCGAATTAATCCACAAATGTTTGTAGCATAAAATGTCCTGTGCAGGTTTCAGATCTAGCTTTCCTTCCTATGTAATTGAAAAAGATCAAGTTAGTGTCAATACCTTTATAGTCAGCAAGACTATGTGCCTTCTGGAAAGAAGAGGTAGGTCAAGTGCTTACTGCTGCTGCCTGTACGTATGTATAATACACACCTCCAGACTCATAATGAAAAATACCAAAAAGTGGTACATTTACAGCTCCTATTATCTTCCTGTGCTCTCCACACTGGCATCGTTTATTGTACTTCCAAAGATTTTGTTACTAGCCCCTTTCACGTTGTTAAGAACTTCCTTTTTGTCCTTTTAGTTTGTCCCTGAAGCTGAAGTCCCACCCTACTGGTACAGGGCAGACAAGGACAGATCTTTAGCTACTCAGATAGAAACCGTTTCTGTCGGTTGCAAAAATGTGAAAATCTGTTTTTCATATGCAATTGGAACAGATATTTTAGAAACGTCCTAAAATGGAAGGGATTTTTTTTAAAGGCAGATTTGAGTTTTGATAATAAAGAAGTAGGATTCTACTTGCTTAGGAAGTGGGAATTTGGGAGCCAAGCCTCTGTATCTCCTAAGCCGGCTTGTTTCCAGGCTGCCTGACTCTGGAGCCAGCTGGCTTCAATGTCTGGGTAAAGTAGCAAGAAGTGGGGCAGGATTCCAATACAAATTTGTCAAAGTTGCACACTGCATGGAAAATTCGGATCTGGAAAGAAAAAAATAAGTATTTTATTTCTCATGAAAACTTCCAGCCAGATAGTTCTATCTGTCTGCTTATCTAGGAGATGTTCACGAAGAAGTATTGTTACCTAATGCAACAGATAAAAACCAAGCTAATTTGAGATTTTGCATAGGACAGATGCATGAAATATTTAATCGTGTCATAAGCTGCATGTTGTTTGATGTTAATATTTCCAGATTATCAAAGCTTTCAGGATATAAGCAATACAAATCTGAACTCAGAAGGCAAAAAAATACACACTGCCCAAATACTGGCTATAGTTGATGCTAACATGATATTTTTCAATTACACAGGAAGGAAAGCTCCATCTGAAATCTGCACAGAATTTTTCTCATAATTATTGGAAAAAGAAGATCTAAGTGAGATTTTTGGAACTCTTAGTACTGAATCATGTTATTTGAAAGATGCTGGTATCCTCCTTGTTAAAAATAAGTAAAAAGTTTGAATTTCATAAGCATCATTTTTATATATAATAAAATAATGCCTTCTGTCTTCAACACTTGAACAGCTTTAGCTAAATTGCCATTGACAGACTTAATTGGTGGTTTTGCATTTCCTTGTTCTTTTTCAGTTTCTAATTATTTTGAATAATCATTTAGCTGTAATTTCAATTGGCTTCTGTCAAAAGATTATCTATCAGTCAGTTAAGATGATCTCCTTGATGACAAGAGATCTGGTTCTTAAGAGAAGTGATTTCACCTTACCTCTTTTTTTGATAAGTAGAATTTATAAGGCAATATACTCTACTATTTCTCTTTTTTGTGCAATTCATTCAGCTTAGAATTTATTTCCAGGTGTTCCTTAAGAACCTGAGCCTGTAGCTATTGACCAAGTAGTTTGTTTTAACTTCTTTTTTTCCACTCTTCTTCATTTGCTTGGCCTCATGACTTATTTTATGCTTTAAGCACAGAGGGTAACATCCCTCTTAGCCTTAGTTTTTGTTCAAGTCTATTTTTTTGTCAGATTTTCTTCTACAGTTCTCTTCCTAGCATGTGATAGCCTTGCATTCCTTGTATTACTTTGAAAATTCTCATCTTTCACTCTTGGTTAGGGGCTGGATCTCTTCCTATTTAAAGCACGTCATAAGTTTAAATCAACTTTTTAAAATAGAAGGCTTTTGTATGTGAGTCTGTAAAAGAAACTGGGTATTTCCAGTTTATGAAGTGTATTCTGCTGCATGTGATCCACTATTGGATCAGCTTTCTCAACGGAAGATAAACAAGGCTTATGAACCTCAGATTTGTTTGAGATTGAGATGTGTGTTGCTTCCCCTTTCTTTCTACTTCTTAACTCAACTTCTGAGTAGTCAGGCGTGCTGTTTTGTGGCACTGTCACTTGAAATTTGGAGTTTATCATAAAACTAATTTATTCAGATTACCTTTCTCAAATTCTGCTTGTCATATGCAAATAGTAAAATTGATCAGATACTAATTTCAATAAGTGTACCTCAGAAAATTCAGCTCAAGAAACTGCCTATCTGTAGTCTGAAAAGCAAACAGGATTTGTAAGGAGTGGAAAAGTAATGGTGGTGTTATAAAAATCAATGTTATTTCTCCTCATCCTTTCTCTCCTATTGCCTGAAATACAGCAGAAAATGCTACGGATCATCATAAGAGAATGCTTTGGAGGGGCTTCTAGTGATGATGATTGCATGAATGTAAAGGCTGGTAGGATGAGGGACTGAATGAAAAGGCTGATAGGAGGGTGAGGACTGTCTACTTTAAATAGAGATGAAGGCTAGAAAGGACTATAGAATAATGAAGGATTTTGAGTAGAGAGGTTGTGGCTTTCCCTATCATTGCATTCAGCATTAGATCACGGGGATATTAACTGAAAACTGAATAATGGTAAACTGGGTGGTAAATACAGATTTGGGGCTTTTTGTTCAATGAAACTGTGGTATTATTACTGTAAGAAGGTATCAAAGTCAAGAATTTAGCAGGATTCAAGGGGACTAGACTGTATCTCACTAAACTCATTGTTTAGTAAAATGTGGTTAAGGTAAAATACCGTTTTTCTGGTTACCAATCTCTAATCTTTCATGGTTATAGTGAGACCTTTATGGGAGTAGGTTTATCATACTTTTCATATCACATTCTTGGACTTTTGTCTGAAGTAATTTGTGCTGCCTGTTTCAGGGAACAGGATGCTGCAGTAGATACAGGATAAGAATTATACTGTGTTAGATTTATCTTTTTATACTCTCTAGTCTTTAGTACAGTGCGAAAAAGCTGTTGTACCCTGCAAAGTTGACCTGAAAAATTTGGACCTCTTGATCTGGAAGTATTCAGCATTCTTTAACTTTTTTTAACAGTTCAAGCCAGTTTGTCAAGCGTGGAGTCTTAACTATGGTGGCACTAGGGGAGTGATAGAAAAAGCTGTAAAAGGTTCTTAAGTTTGAATATGTTTGATGACCTTTTCTACTTACTCTAATTTTGAGTTAATTCTTAAATTCCAAGTAACAGTTGTGCCTTCTAACTTCTGTTAAGAATAGCTGAAGAGAGGAAAAACAACATTTATCTAGATGGAACTCCTTTTTAAGCAACTTAATGGCTTAAAAACAGTTTTAAGGAAGGGAGAGGACAATAATAATAACTGAATAACTGAACAACAACTTAATAAAGATACATGCTTTATGTTAAATGAAAATGTCTGGTTCTACAACTAAACCATCAAATTTTGTCATTTTTTTGTAAGTTGAAGCATTCAAAGAAAAAGCTGAGGAAAAATTACACATATTCTGCATGTTGCTGAGATTGTGATATGTAATATTTTTGTGACCTTGGAGAAGCTCTGACAGATGCAATTGGATCCAGACTTGTTTGATTTGACCTACATTAGATTGCAAAACTGTTGGTTACTTCTAATGAATCAGCCATTGTTCATGTTCAACTGTGGGTTTAAAACATGTTTGACCACAACATACACAGCATGTTCTTTCTCTGGAAATTTTTTGATGTATTTGAGTGTACAAAGATAGCAAAATGAGATTTAAGTAATTGTCAAGGACAAATACTGAGATGAAGCAACGCTGAAAATGTCAAATTGCTATGATTGCTACTTTTAGTATAACGTGTTTTAATATTTCAATTATTTTAAAGAATCTTTAAATATAAAAGCTGCTTGTGAGACCAAGTATTAACCTATATAAAATGTTTTAAGCTAAGGTATTGCTTCTAGATACAATGAAAGCACACAAATATTGTATAATTTTCCTCTATTTTTCTTCTGCTGCTTTAATGCTTATTGTGGGATACAATTTGCACTGTATATTAGAGTACTTCTTTTCCTCCATACAGAACAGCACTTTTCTGATGTTGTACTTAGTGAAGAATACCTCAACCTTGGTGTAGAGCAGGTGTGCAGTCTTATATCCAGTGACAAACTCACAATTGCCTCAGAAGAGAAGGTAAGACCATTTATATCTCAGTATTCTTTTTATCATTTCAGATAAGAGAGCTCTTGCTGCTCTTTTACACTTATTTGGTTGTGTTCTTTGTTTCCTTAATGAAATTAAGCTTGTATTGTGCTCATGTTTAAAGGGTTTTTCCTGAAAGTGTTAAGGATTTTTCCCAAAAGTATTGTCAGTCTGCTGATGAAAATTAATCTCAATTCTTAAATATCCTAAAACTGTATTAAATCACATAGCTCTTGAAAAAAATGGAAACGAAATTAAATGGAAATTCCTTCTCATCTTCAAGCAGAATAAACAGAACACAGGCTGTGAGTTACATACAAAGGAGTTTGGTTTACCAGGGGATAAATAACTCAAGAATAGTAATTTGAAGAGCAACTATATGCCATCTACTAACTTTAACATCAGCAGTCCCACAAAGGTAGTAAAACTCTGTATATGGGCTGTTTATCCTAACTGAACAACTGTGGGTGGCAGAGGAGATGGCTAGATAGCTTGGTATAACCAAACTTGAGTTTAAATATGTATTAGCTCACACATCTATCTGAGCTAGATCTCATTTTTTTAAAGCCATTTTTGAAACTCTGTGATCTTCAGTGAACCCAGTACGCTCTTTGAATCTCTAATGGTTTTCAGGTTGTAGATATATTCATTCTGAGCTTTTGAATCCAGTTGTGATCAACTTAAAATATTTTGGTTTTCTTTTTTCCAAGAAGTATATAGATGTACTAGCACCTCTTCAAATGAGGCTAAATTGTATTCAGAAACATGTTGGAATATCGATTTTTATGGCTAGGGAGTGTTTCATGTTAAAACCTTTTTGAAAATTTGAATCCAAGAACTATCTGCTTAAACTGCAATGAGCCAAGTTATGTTGCTGTTCTCATAATACCCTGAAGGTCCAGATCTGTCACTTTGATACATGTGATGCTGCTTCTGTGGAGTATAATTAAGGTCTTAATGCTGTACTGTATGATGAGCTGCTGTGCAATAGAGGAGAAACTAGGCTTGAGTTCACTTCTCTTGAAGTCACTTGGATGACGATACGGCAGGTCGATTTCCCAAGAAAGGAAGAAAAGTATGAAGATTGCAATATTCCCTCTGCTGTGTTGTTTGTTTACCTATTTTTATTGGATTTTCAGTATTAATTAAATTATTGTGTGCATTTTGTCAATGTAGTGCAGCTATCCTTGAAACACCAGCAGAGGAGTGATATGAAAAGAGACTGGCTATTGCTTGTTTGGAATTTTGTAGTGGGTAAATATGGAAATAATGGGAGCTGTTGTCATCTCTTCTCATATTAGGAATTTTAGTATAAGCAAAAACTGGTTCTGGAGGCACACTGATATTTTCATATTACTGAATTTGTAAGTCAAGGACTTGCATATGTTTGTTTCCTGGAAGGTATTTGAAGCAGTGATAGCGTGGGTAAACCACGACAAAGATGTAAGGCAGGAGCTAATGGCACGCCTGATGGAGCATGTTCGGCTGCCTTTGCTTTCCCGCGAATATTTAGTTCAGGTAAGCAAAAAGGAATACTAATTCTTCTGCATGTGAACATTTCAGTTAATTTTTTTTTAATGATAGATGGATAATTTTAAATTTAAACACTGTAATTTAGTGTGTTACTGATAGTAAAAATAAACAACCAGCCACCATTACACATGCACACGCACACATACACAGAGTCAAATAAGGGATTGCCACATAGAAGGTATCATATAGAAGTAATTTGTCTATTTGGCTGACTGCTTGTCATGCTACACTAGTAATGTGAATGATTTAATTAGCTGAGATCTGGTTAGCTTTCCTTTTTAATATGATATGTGATACAACACTTCATAAGTGAATTTTAAATTTCAGAATTTAATCTATTGTTTAGGACTTGCTAATGAAGGAAACATTTCTTTACCTCGTTCAGATATAAAATGTGCTTTCAAATGTTTACGATCATTTTGAATATTTACGTCTCAGGTCAAATATTTAAGACTGAAAATATCAGTTTGGTATTTGCATTGGTTAGTAGGTGTAGTAGCAGGTTGGTAGGTGTTTATTTTAGAAATTCTGGTTTTGTGATATGAATTTCCTCCACTTGTGTGGGTTGTTTTGTTGTTGGGGGTTTTTTGTTGTTTTGCTTTTGTGGGTTTTTATGTTTTGTTTTGCTGTTGTGGTTTCTTATTTTTGTGGGGTGGTTTATTAGTTTGTTAAATTTTTCTTCTCTTCTTCCATCTTAAAGTGTTCTGTACTCTCTGTATTTGAAAAGCCAAGAAATGTGCTTGATTGTGACGAAGTGATTTACCTTGCCTAACACTGTTTCTTCTACTTACTAATTAAGACATTAATTAATTGGGGTTGTTTTTTAGTGACTGCATATTGTGATCACATAAATTCGTGTCTAAACTACAATCTAACAAATCAAGAGTAATCTGCATTTTGTGATATAACACAGGCTTTATTACATTTCAGATTGTTATTTGTGATTTACTTCCTTAACATGCTCAGACCTTGTTAAACTTCTATTAATAAACAGAGAGTTGAAGAAGAAATATTGGTTAAGAACAGCAGTGCTTGTAAAGATTACCTCATTGAAGCTATGAAGTATCACTTGCTGCCAACTGAGCAACGAGCATTGATGAAAAGCACTCGAACGAAATTGAGAACACCGGCTAGCCTTCCAAAAGTAAGACCCTTATTTTTCCAACTAACTGATTTCTTCAAACTCCATTTTAACAGATTTCGTGAAAAGATGACCATCATTTCGGGTATTCCAGTAAAAAATTTTGTACCAGAATTATTTATCTCAAAAATATAACAAATGTTTAACTTCATATTCCATACTACTTGTGATATAGACATTTTAGCCTCTCATCTACCCACCTCCATTGCCTTCCCCCCCTCCCCACGCCAAAAAAAGAGGATGTTTTCTAGTAAGTTCCTCAGCGTTTGAGAAATATAAAATTATAGGTCTGGTGTTAGAGTGGAAGTAAGCCTATTTCCTTAAAAAAAACAACCAAAAAGTTCCTAACAAAGACTGATGCTTCTCAGTTGGGGCATTTATTAAATTTTTAGCTAAATATAGTACTTTTTTTTTTCATTTTAGAAGACGAAAACAGAACAAACATCAGATATTGTCTTCTTTCCAATGAAGTAAATAATTTTTCTCGTAATACTGTTATGGCAACTGCAATAATGGAATAGGAGATTTGCATTTAGCACATTTCTCTCAAAGGAACCAGATAAGGCTCTTCTCTGATGGACAGTCACAGTTCCATTGAACATCCTAGGTGTTGAATTCTTATACCTGAGGTCAGGGCAGGATGTGAAAATGCAGCAGAATCTGCCCATCTTTGGGAGCTCTACCTAGGCTCTAACTGCTTCCTGCTTTTCTATCTCAGATATTTCCTGTGGACACAATGGTTACAAATTCCATGTTTTTTTAAAAATGAATTTTGCCTAGTTTGCAAGAATCAAATTATTATTTAAGAGAGACATCCTTTAATTATTTCTTGTACAGAATCTTGTTTTATTTTTGAACATTCTTTTGATCTTTCAGGTGCTCTCATATATGCAAGTAATTAATAAATATTTTTATCTCTCTTAGTTGATGATGGTAGTTGGAGGACAAGCACCAAAGGCAATTCGCAGTGTTGAATGCTATGATTTTAAAGAAGAACGCTGGCATCAGGTGGCTGAATTGCCTTCCAGAAGATGTAGAGCAGGTAAATGATGACGAATTTTTTTTTGTTGTGGTTGGTAATGCTTAAGAATTTAGGCATCTGTATAAAGCATTGTATGTTCTTTGGAACAGTACTTAAGCTATTTGTCGGAGAATGGCTAAGCCTTGATTTCAGTGATCATCCTTAAAATTCGTATTACTTGCTAATGCCGAACAATACAAGTTTGATAACTTGATCTTAATTTGTGCTTCAGTTTGTAATCTCTAGAATAAGCTGCTTACTACCTCCCATAGATACAGAGGATAAATAAATTTAAATATTACTGCCTTATAATAATGAGTAATTTTAGTATTAAAATATTGTTTTATTATTAAATGGGATGAAGAACGTGAAGAAGTGACCAACTGATACTAAAACTGTGAAAGTATGATCTTAAAGCAGCTGAGATATCTAAGCAAGAAGAAATTCAGCAAGTATGGTATTTGGAAGTGTGAGCTATTGGTAACAAAAATTGTCAGAAATTCTAGAGCTTGATCTGGATGAAGCCTGGCTAGAGGACACTGTCAAAAGCCTGATTAGTGTAGTGAGCACTGTAAACTGCGTCAAGCAGAATAAAATTAATTGACAGACAAAACGGCTCATCTCTCCTCCCTGTTTCCCTGCCCTAGGAATGGTGTACATGGGAGGCATGGTTTATGCTGTTGGTGGTTTCAACGGTTCTTTGAGAGTTCGCACAGTAGATTCCTATGATCCAGTGAAGGACCAGTGGACAAGTGTTGCCAATATGCAAGACCGGAGAAGCACACTGGGAGCAGCTGTATTAAATGGCCTTCTTTATGCTGTGGGAGGATTTGATGGGAGTACAGGTATTTTTGCCTTCACACACTGCTGATTAGCTCTGGATACTCTTGACGTAACTGTATCAAATTTGAATGTCTCTTTCCTGGTAACTGTGATGAAACCAAGCATGAGGGTGGCCTGGCATCTTGTGGTGTGGAATGGGCTTTAGTGATCACATCCTTCTGCCTGAACAGTGGACTGTTTGCACCTGCCTATGAGTTTAGGATTAATGACTAGTGAATCTTAGAAAAAAATTCCTTTTAGTATGCCTTTTATAGTCAGAGTCCTTAACTATTGAAGATGTGAGCGGAAAAATTACCTGGTCTCTGTTTTCCTGTTTGCATATGAAATATACTTCTGCATTTTCAGGTAGCGTAAACAGGGTTACAGACAGCTTACTCTGACCTGTGGGAGTGCTTTGGATATACACTCTTCATTCTCTTTCAGAGATGCATTAAACCATTTGTGCAGAGATGGTCCTTTTTCTTAGTAACTGTTACTGAAGCATTTGTAGGAGAGAGCATTGTGATTTAATTAAAAAGAAAGAAAAAAAAAAAAACAACATCAGGGAAGAATTTTTCCAGTTCCATAAAAGCTTCCATTAATTTGCCCATTTTCAAGCACCAGGATGGGTTGACTGTAATTGGCTATCTAAAGGATTGTGCCTTTTGCACAGTAATTAACAGTCCTTGAAATAATTTGAACTTTCTGGAAGGTAGACTGTATGTTGCATGAAGATTTATAGAGAAAATAATGTTATATTGTCTTCATAGGTTTATCATCAGTCGAAGTTTACAACTTAAAGACTAATGAGTGGTTTCATGTAGCTCCAATGAACACAAGAAGAAGTAGTGTCGGCGTAGGTGTTGTTGGAGGTAAGTTGACAAATGATATTAAAAAGATTTGGGGAGGGGGGAATGCAATAATTTACCCTACTACCTTTTCTCACTTTTGAAAACATACTTCAGATTTATGTTTTTGCTCAACCGTGTAACTCAAATGGTATGAACAATACATAATCATTCTACTCGGGTTTGACCAGCTTTTAGTATAGTTGTTTTAAATTTTTTTCCAGAGTTTCAACTGTGCCTGAGGCCAACTGAGGAAAATCTCGCTAAGCATGCATGCTCTAGATTACGCATGTAAGCAAAGCTAGAGAGCCCAAATACTTATAAATTGGCCTTTAGTGATACAGCACTGTAGTTTTGTCAGCTCTGTTATCTGTGGCTGACTTTGCTGGTTGCATGCTGAGGGTGATCTCAAGGACAATGCCTGGAAAACTGTTGACTTTCAAGTCAGCTCAGTGGTGAATAAATAGCCTGGATGTCACTTGCACAGTGCAGACCTGGGCTGGCTCCTGGGTCTTAAAACAGTTTTAGGTGTGTGTTTTAACTGCATAGGAACCACTGCTGTTTCCAATCTGAAAATGCAGACTGTACAAAAAATTTTCATCTGAATTTTTCTTATTTCTAGGAAGTCTATTTGCGAGCTTCCAGTGTTGGACGTACTTGAATTTGGCTTGCTTTTAAACAATTCTTAATTAAAAACAGAGTAAAGTACCTCTGTATTTCAGCTGGGCAAATCAAAAATCTTTTGACTCGCATTGTTCTTTTAGATACTGGCTGCCTTTTACATCCTAAAAATGACAAGAACTATAAATGTACTATCTTAAACAATTTAAAAAATAGAAACTCAATAACTGATTGATGACAGGTACTGACCAGCAGCTAATTGAAAGAGTGATGGCTTTCCCTCAGCCTGTGTACCAGTACGGTCTGTGTGCATTAGAAATTTGTAGGTTTCTGTTGGTTACCCTTCTAGGTAAACTGTATGCTGTTGGTGGCTACGATGGGGCTTCACGTCAGTGCCTTAGTTCAGTAGAATGCTATGATGCTAATACAAATGAGTGGACCTACGTTGCAGAAATGAGCACTAGACGGAGTGGAGCAGGTGAGTGGACAAGAATCAACTATCCTTGTAAAAGTGAGACAAATTTGTGGTTTTAAAATGTATCTAAAAGCGTGAAAGGTAAGCTAAAGTCTGAGTCTAATGGAATGTGTTAGTCTTAGATGGCTGGTGTATTGCAGATTATAAACACAAAACTGTCCTACACAGTAAGGCTCAGTCTGTTAATAGCAAATATCTTTTCTTCCTTTTTCATACTTTCCATATTCTTCTTCCCATGACTTCTGATGTTTTTAACATACAGACTAATATGCATGGATTGTGACAATCAATTTAGTATCACCTACATACTGAAGAATCAAAATCTAGATGTCCAGGATGAAAAAAAAGTAATTTCTTCGAAGGTGTCTCTTTGCCAGTGTAGAGCTGATTTTTCTAGTAGTGTTTTCAGGTTGACTTTACATGTGAATCGTGACTAGATTTCCACCTCTTTGGAGGATTTGTGCTGCATTCTGATTCACTGCAGGAAATTCTGTCCTTGTTCATTCTTAAGTTTGTATTACTGGTTTCATCCGATTTTTTCCGCTTATCTACCCTTTGTTTCATCTTCAGTAATTCTTCTCATCACCTGGTGTTTACATCCTTTGGATATCTATAGGCTACTACATGTTATCCTTCCTTATCGTTTAGCCAAGGTATATCCATTTATTTCTTTATAATCTTAAAAATCCCTTATTTTTTTCATGGAGGTTTTTTTTCCTTCTCGTGATTCTGAGTATGTATATTTCTCTTTAAAGACATCAAAAGTGCCTGTGCTATTCTGCTTTTGTTTAATGAAATGATGCTTCCACAGCTCCAAATTGACTTCAGCGTTTTCATTATCTATTTATATTATGGACTCAAATCTCATTTACTGTTCACTGTCCTGTATTTGTCTTTTGGTATTTCAGGTTTGTTCAACTTGCAGAAGTTGTTTTATTTCTCTAGATGCATTCCCGTGGACTTTTTCAAGTCAAATTGCATGTTATTATTTTTCTACATTTATTTTTTTAGTTGTTTAGGTCACTTTTTTGCCAAGTGCTCAATGGTGCTTTTTAGCAACACCCTTCAAATATCTACTGATGATTGCATTAATGTGCTTCATAATTGGAAGAGATGTTGCTACAAATAAAACTGGATGGACTTTTAGTATGCACAGTAGATGATTAATAGTTATCTGAACGCTTCATCTTCCCTTCCATTATTTCTTAATAACTTTGAACAGTTTTAAATCTGTGAAGTGATGTTTAAATTAAGTCCAAATTATTTCAAAAGAAATATATAAAAATATTAAAGTCATTACTAAAATTAAGATATTTAGTTTGTGATACTTCCATTATATTCTTACAAAATCAGCAAGCTGATGCATCTCTTATTGCTAAAAGTAATGTTTTGATTTTTGTTTCTAAACTAAAACTATGATGTTAATGAAGGAAACATGGTATACTGTATCTCAAAAAAGTTTTCTTATGAAATTTCTAGTTACTTAGTCTGTGCATCTTGGAAGTAAATTCTGGATTAAAAACTGGCCAGAGTTGCAGTAGGGATACTGTTAAATACTCCTAATATTGGCAAGTTTTGAGGAAAATATTTGTATAAAATGGGCAAATCAGAAGTATCATTATAAAGACAAATAGTGTTTGTGGGTTGTGACAAAGCTTAATTTTGCAAGCTGCCTGCACACCCATTTTATCTCAGCTTTTTTTTTTAATACTCTGGTTTTGCAAAATATCATTGTTCTTGTAGCCTATTTATATGCTAGATATTTTCAGATTTTTTTTTTTAAATATTGAATTTCTTCTACGACTCAAATTTAGTGCCTGGGATCTTGTGCCAGAGTTCAGGACCGTGTTTGTTTACTCAAATCTCTGCTGCCTTTTACCTTGTCCTCTGATTTAAAAAAATACGCAAACAAAACCAAAAACCTGAGAGGAAAAATAAATGTAGTCAGCTATTTCAGATTCAGATAATTGAGTAAAATAATCAACATTCTTCTGTGCGACTCT
This sequence comes from Tringa solitaria, assembly GCA_026413425.1. Classification (NCBI taxonomy): domain Eukaryota; kingdom Metazoa; phylum Chordata; class Aves; order Charadriiformes; family Scolopacidae; genus Tringa; species Tringa solitaria. Next base: position 38,002,600 of record JAOXJM010000033.1, read on the forward strand.
GTTTAAATACATGGAAAAATTATATTGTGTGTGGGAGGAGTGGGTGATAATGTGAAAATCATGACTGTTGATTGAGCTTGGGTGTAGTGGCCAAATAGCCAAAACCACCAGAACTGTTTCAACTGGCGATCAGTCGTGGTGGCGTTATGGGTGCTAACTGAAGAGAATTTTGTTCCTGTATTAAACCTTTGGATCTCTAGTCATCTCAAGGAATTTAAGCCCATCTCTTCTATTCCTACTGCTTCAGCTTCATTCAAAAGCAACTTCAGAGGTTAACCCTCAGTTACTTTTCTTTAGTACCAACTGCTTCCAAGTTGATCAATACGGGGACAGATCTGTTTCCAGCAACATATTGGGATGAGGAACTTCAGATCCAGATATAGGCCATTTGGGAGGGATGACAGATATAAGACAGGGTCTTGAAAAATGGGCAGGAAAGAAAAATTAACAAAGAAAGGAGAACTCAGAAGACGGCAACAAGAGGATACAGACGGAAGGAGCAAGAAATAAGGTAGGACTTGGAAACTGGGTGTGGGATTAAGGGAAAATGAAGCACCAAAGAGGAATGGAGGACATTATTAAAAATAAGGAGCTATCAAATTAAAAATGGCAATGTGGCAGAGGGAGACCTCTACACACTGAATAGGAAGGTTGGTTAACTATACAGAAAGCCCGGGTGAGGGGCTTTATATCACATCACATATTTAAACTAAAGATCTTAGCCCTCCTTCTAGCTCTGTAATGTTTAACAGTACAAAAAAATGAATGTTGCATTATCTTGTCTAATCCTGTCTAAAGTGTGATCAGAGTGAGAGAAAGAAAAGCTGTCACACTATACTGTGACATGATAGCTAGAAATAATAGCAATAAAAGGGGAATTAAATTAACTGGGAAGGATATGGGGAAACATTAATAGTGAATATCACTGATAAAGCATTAGATAGCATGATTTATAAAGCAGTCTCCTATTAAGATGCTATTCTTCACACTTACAGTACCAATTAACTCTTCCATGTTTCCTTTCCCTCTTCCTTTAATAATTAAAATCTGTCTTTTTAATAAGAAAATTTAGTTATTTCAGCAGGAATAATTTCTCTCCCATATAGGAATGGCTCTTACATATAATATTAGTGATGTGTTTTCAAAGATACTTCAGCTCGCTGTTAAGGTCTTGAGGTTCTTTTTTAAGCCCAGTATTTTTTTTTCTCTGAAGGACTTAACTGATCTTTTGCATTCATATTTTTTGTTTCCCTTTAATCAAGATTTTAAGCTATTCCCTTTTCATAGAACCCTTTAAGGATCTATATTTGCAAATCTGTATCTCAGCTTTGCGTCTCATAATCTTAAAACGTGACACATTAGATTTCCCAGTGTACTTTCATAGTGTTTTTTCAGTTGTCTTTATGGTCCATCACTCACAAGTGTTAATATGACACACCCCTCCCCGCATTTCTGAAATCTGTTGTGTTTGGGTTCTAATAGTGCTTTATAAAGTTGAGGAATAAATAGACTTTCCTTTCTGTTTCTCCTATGACCATCTTTTCAATAGATGCAGCCCAATTAGCAAGTAGATATAGACTAGCTTTATTTATTCCTTCATCCCAAGTTTAGAGACTGATAAACTTTTGTTGTAAAGCGAAGGAAACCCTAGGAGTAAAAGAGACCAGGAGATCCTTTAATATCCTTTTGGATATTTTGATGACTGATGCTTGGTTCAATGAACCTTGGGGTTCTCCTTCACACCCTGGAGGAGGAAGGTGCTCACTTTGTTTACTTTTTTTTCTTATATATGTTTAAAAGGTATTCCAGCACTTCAGTGGAAACATCCCTATTGTATAATGTCTATCCATTCAGCTTTTCTCCTCTGTACCACAGTTTTTTCTTTCTAAAAATTCGCTTACGCTTTATCATCTTGTCAGATTTCTGTTATGCTGGCTGAGCATACTGTCTCATTTACTGTCACTTTTAATTAGACCTAAATTTCAACAATCCTTATTTTCCCGCACATCATTTTGCATCCAAAATTTTCAAAATCTTCTGTTGCAGAACAGCTCTGGTCTTTGTGTGCTGCAATATGGTAGACAGGCACACGAGACATTTTATTAGTGTCTTGCTCTAGTTACTGTCTTTTTGCTTTAATGCATCCTGACCCAAATGTTTTCTGAAATAGTTCCTGACATGGATTTGTGTTAGTGGACATATTTGCTGTTTCTCCTTTGTGTCAGTCAAACCATTCCCCGGTTAATTTTGAGTATTTTCGTATGTTCACAGGTGTTGGTGTGTTAAACAATTTATTGTATGCGGTAGGTGGTCATGATGGTCCTTTGGTAAGAAAAAGTGTTGAAGTGTTTGATCCCGTGGCCAGTACATGGAAGCAGGTTGCAGACATGAACATGTGCAGAAGGAATGCAGGTATATGCAACAATTGCTTTAAAATAGTGATAATATTTAGTGCAAATGGAATGTTCCTGGGTTTCTGCTGCTTTCATGATGTCACATAATATAAACCATGCTTTTATGGGGTTAACAAGCCAATTGCTAGTTTTCACATTTGTTTCCTGTCCTTTTTTTTAGGTGTTTGTGCTGTAAATGGTCTCTTGTATGTAGTTGGAGGAGATGATGGCTCCTGTAATTTATCAACAGTGGAATATTATAATCCAACAACTGATAAATGGACGGTTGTGTCATCTTGTATGAGTACAGGAAGAAGCTATGCAGGTAATGTGTACAGATTTTTTTTTTTTTAAAAAACAGACTTTTTACAATATAAAAGCTGGGATAAGAAATTTGACAAAAGCATTCAAATAAAGTCCTGTCTAAGGTAAAACCTAAGACACTAGAATGGGTATGAAGAAATCTGATGGTATGTTTTGAAAGATGAGATGAAACAATTATTCACTACAAGGAAAAAGATGGTATTAAACTGTAGTCAAAAGGGATTTAGCATGTAAGTGGTGAGTCAGAAAGATGATTCTGGTATGACCCGTCCTCTCTTTATAAAGAGATTTGTTGTCTCAGTTTATGTGGGTCCAATTCTGAAGTTCTTTGGGATTTGATATATAGAAAACAAGAGCTGTTTCAGGAATCTTTTCCTTCAGTAATTGCAATTTTTCAAATGAGTTCTTTAAGAGAATGTTAAGGATGTATTTCACTGATAACAAAATTAAATTTGAGTAATGGCAAATTTTTTCAAATCACAGAAACTCTCAGAACTTTGCACTGATTCAGACAATTGTGTCAGAGAGAAATTAGGGAAAATATAAACACTGATGCTGGTGCACAGTTTTTTGATGTTATAATAGTTGCAAGGTATTATATTAAAACTTGATTTTCATGTTGTTGATTTTTTTCTTTTTAAATACTACCTAAAGATTTATGCCTTTTTCTTTCCTCTCTCTAGGTGTTACAGTTATTGACAAACCATTATGATCAGTAAAGGGATTTTCAACTTGATTATGCACTAGAAGCAGTGTTCAACAAGTGTATTTGAAGTGACTGAGTACTCTCTCTAAGCACTTCTCTACTTGTAGCTGCACCTTGAGTCACAGTGGAAGATGTGACTGTCTACAATGACAGATGACGAAGATTACTCTAGGTAGAAGCAAGGCGTAAGATTATTCTGCAGTTGAGCAGAAGCTGATTGAATTTTTGAAGTCTAGTGGACCATTTCCTTTTTTATTGCAAGGTCTTTGAAAAAAAAAAAGCCACTTTCATAACGACAGACTTACGTCAGTCATGACTGAGAAACGGATTGTCAGTGAAGAATGGTGTGTATTCTGGTGAAAGTAAATTTTTGTCTTATTTTTTCCAGAGACTAATAAACATATTTAAAGAAATGAACTGTCAGTCTTCATAGTAGGTATTGAATCCCACCTCAGTAATTCAAGCTGGCATGGGGTAAATGTTTCCTTTTATAAAACTTTTGTTACATAACTATAATACGTGCATATGTTTGTGTGAGCCTAAGTTGCTTTCTATTGAAATACTTCAAAACCTGATTTTACTATTTATAATTTGGCACAGTACTTTGAATATGCCAGTACTATGTTGTAAAACAGAGTTGTATTTTTTTATATGTAACAATGCTTAACACTACTAATTCCCACTGAAGGAAAGAAAAGAGATGGTATAACACTTCTTCAACAGGTGTAATTTCAGTATCTTTTTAATAAAAATGTTGTCTGTACTGATGACTTTTTTTTCTGTTCAATTTTTGGTCACATTTAGATGTTACTTCTTTCTTACCTTTTTATCCAAAAGGTGATTTGGCATGAAACTAACTTAAAATTTATAATGAATGTATGAAATTGCGTTGAACTTGCATGGTACTAAGGCCTATTTATGCGTGTAATCTTAGCTTCTATTAGCTAATATCTGAATATACTGTATGTGGCCATGCTTATAAAACAGCTCATTTTTATTCATTCTTGGATGGCCTTTTAACATGACCAAAGTTATTGTCATATTTGAGGCATTTTCTTCAAATAAAAGTTTGTATATTGTTTCCTAATGCCACCAAGTCGCTTAAAACTTGTGTTTCTCCATACGAGCCTTGACATCAGTGGAGATGCATTTTTTTAGGGAGTGGGGGGGGCAGGCGGAGGAAGTTGGTGTTCTAAAAAACCAAATGCAAGCAAAATGAAAAGAATTATTAAGATTTAGGGACTGGTCGTGCAAGTACCATTGGTTTGCTGCTGGTTTCTTTCTGGAAACTTTGGGTTTTGGTGAGTTACGGTACCTGCCACCTCTTATGTTCCAGTGTGTCTGAGCTGTGGAACTGGTATGGTAGTTGAGAACAACGTATTTTTTTGGCTGATGCTGAAATGAAATGGATGTGACTGGATTTTACTGTTGACAGTGTATGGCGCGTTGTGGGTTTGGGCTGAAGGTTTCAGTAGAAACATTTTATTTGGATTGTTCACTTGCATTATTTGTAGAATTTTACCCGCGCGATACCGGACTCAATGAATGGGGCTCTGGGCCGCTGCTCCCATGACGTACCCTGCCGTTTCAGCCACCGCCCGGCCCCCGCACCCGCTGGCAGCGCCGCGACGGCCCCGGCTCCTCCCTGGAGAAGCGGGCGAGCCGGCCCGCAGCGCCGCCGTGCCCCGCGGCCCCTGTCAGAGAAGCGTCGGGAGCAGTGCGGATGGAGGTAACGCTCAACCGGGGCCTCCTCTCGGGAACGACCCCTTCCCTCGCACCGGCCGCCGCCCCCGCGGGCAGCGCTCTTCCTCCTCCTGCGATTGTTTCCCGGAAGGCCCAGCAGCCCGGGCCGGGGTCGGCAGCCTGCGTGTGGCGGGGAGCGGGCCCCGCTCCAAGGCCCCGCGGCGAGGGAAGGGCCTCCCCACCCCGCCTCAGGCATCGGTCTCCTCCTCATCACGTCTTTGACGTCAGCCGGCCTCCCTCCCGCCTCATTGGCCGCGCGCCCAGGTCTCACTATCCTCACTCCACCCCTTCAGCCAATGGGCGCGCGGGATCCGCAGCTTCCTCACGCCTGACTCTCCGCCGCCGCCGGCCGCCAGCCAATGGACGCCGCGCCGAGGGTTGCTGGGCGGCCAATGGGAGGGCGCACTTGAACTGCCGGCGGCCCCGGCGGTTGTTATTGCTGCGACGGGCGCTGCCGCTGCTGCTTCCGCCGCGGCGTGAGGGGCCGCCGCCGTCATCCAGGTGAGGGGGCGCGGAGGGCGGGGAGAGCGAGTGGTCGCGGCCTGCCCTGGGGGTCCCTGTGCTGTTGCCGGGGTGCGGTCCCCGGCCGCCTGCGCGGCTCCTACCGGCGCCACCCCGGGCTGCTCGGGCGGGTGCCGCCGGCCCGGGCATCTCCCGTGTCGTCCGGCCTGTGGCCGCTGCTCGCCGGCGGCCTGTGGCTGAGTCTGCCCGCGGCCGGGTCTGCCCGCTTCCTCTCAGGGGCTGGACAGGACGGAGGAGCCTGATCCAGGCGCAGCCTCGCCTCTGGTCCCTCTGGCTGCTTCTTCGGGAGGGTGAGCAGCCTCGAGTGTGCCCATCAGTCCAGGAGCTCGGGGTGCGTGAGCCTCCTTGACATCTGCCGTGGCGTATTTGCCGTTAATGAAATGGTATCTGCTGCAGTTAGTTTGCTGTTAATATGAAATGGTAGCATCGTGGTGCTGTTGCTAAGAAAGGAAAGCGGTTACCAACGTGGTTGGATACCGAGCTTGGTGCGGTACTTATGTCGGGCCTAGGCTGAGTGTATCCACGGGGGACCAACCCGCGTCCTCTGGCCTGCGGCTGCGCACACGTTTGAGGGTGAAAGATGGAGCTGTTAGAGGGGGTCCAGAGGAGGGACGGGAAAAGGGTCAGAGGGCACATGGCCTTTGGAGACAGGCTGAGAGAGCTGGGGTTGTTCAACCTGGAGAAAAGACAGCTCTGGGGAGACCTTATAGCAACCTTCCAGTACTTAAAGGGAGCTTATAAGAAAGATGGAGAAAGACTTTTTGCCAACACCTGTAGCAACGACACAGGGGGCAGTGGTTTTAAACTAAAAAAAGATAGGTTTAGTTTGGATGTAAGGACGACATTGTGTACAATTGAGGGTGGTGAGACACTGGAACAGGTTGCCCAGGAAGTTGTGGATGCCCCGTCATTGGAAGTGTTTAAGGTCAGGTTGGACGGGGCATTGGGCAACCTGATCCCTGCCTGTGGCAGGAGGGTTGGACCAGATGATCTTGGAAGGTCCCTTCCAACCCAAACGAATAAGCAGCCTCCTCTGTGGAAATGGCAGAAGTTGTGAGCACCTGCGGGAACACTGCCTCTGTGCTTTTGGGAGCTGTGATGAAAACCATCTTACTTATGGAAAGTGGATTGCCTCAAACCTGCTGCAGCCTAAAGGCAGTCTGCTGTGTTGATGTAGTTTGTATGGATTCTGGCTCACAGCTATGAGGCTGGATAATCAGGAGTTCACGGTTAATTTAATTTCTAATATCTGATTTGAACCTTTCTGTGCTTTTTTAGTGTAGAATACAATTATCCTGCAAAAGACTTGAAATAAAATTGGGTAATAATTAATATTTCTTTATCCTTTTGCTCCCTTGACCTAATCTCAAGACTTGAGAGCTGATCGCCTCTCAAATTGATTTGCCTCTCAAACCAGTCTTGAGCTTTGTTCTTTTACACTATTCTGTAGGAAAAGGATCTGTCTTTTGCTTCCTTTTCCTTCTCTTCCTTGCTTTTACTTTAGAACTAGGTAGCAACTGAGATAGGTAATGTTGGTTCTTCTTCTGAAGTTTAACTGCTGTTTATTCATTTTTTCTCAAAATTTGCAGGTTCCTTATAGGCAACTGTAGAAGAACTGTAATTGTGATGCTTTATGTTTGAACAATGGCGATGAACGACAGTGTTAATATCTTGAACTCTGCTTATCTGGCGGTGGAATATATAGACTCTTTCTTGCCTGACAATCCCTTGCAGCAACCATTTAAAAATGCCTGGAATTACATGCTGGATAACTACACAAAATTCCAGATTGCAACCTGGGGATCACTTATAGTTCATGAAGTTTCATATTTCTTGCTGTGTGTACCTGGATTTCTCTTTCAGTTTATACCGTACATGCAAAAGTATAAAATTCAGCAGGTAAGACAAAGTTGTGAACTACAGACTTCCTTATTTGTCTTTGAATAGGTGAAGTAGAGCACATAACTGCAGTTTCCTAGTTCCCAATTTATATGACCCCATTTCCTCTATCACTGTGCGCATCCTGAAAGTGACAGAGCAAAATTACAATGTGTGTGAGGTGTGGAAGCAAAGTGGATTTTGAGGAAGAAAAGGAGATTTTTCTGAGGGAGGATGACCTTTCTACCAGGGTGGTATAAGAAAGAAAAGGGTGTGTCAGTCTTTATGTTAGTAAAGTTAAATTTTTTGGAGGTAAGTTTATGTGTCAGCAGGGGAAACTAGAGCAGAATCACAGCATCTGATGATAATGTGTATCTTGGTATTATGAAAGATTTAACACGGTGTGTTTATGTAATAGCAGGTGTCTCTTTCAAAGTATCTCTATACCACCCTCTTGAAAGGATTTTGAAGTACTTTAACAATGGAAAGAGCCTAGGATGGACTACACGCTCCAAATTGGTAGCAAAGGCACATCCAGTTTCCAAAAATGTTTGTTTTCCCCCGTTCCTTGTCATGTGAATTGGAAACTAATATCAGCTTCTGAAATGGGGCAATGGTTTTAAATTGGAAGAGAAGAGATTTAGATTAGATATAAGGAAGAA
>JAOXJM010000033.1:38013679-38039099 GCA_026413425.1 Tringa solitaria
ATTATGAAGATCAAATCATAGAAAGCAAGTATGCTCACAGTTGAACAAAAATGTCCACACAAGGGACTACACCTATTGATTTAAAAATTAGTTAAATCCAAACTGAAAAGCAACAGATTTCCTGCACATGTCACTGTCTAAACTCTTAGCACTCAGGAAGAAGTTTAAGAGCTTTGTTGGGCAGATTTGAAGTATCATGTCAAAATCAGGAAATAATTGTGCTATTACATTTCAGACAAGATGAGCACTTCCAGCAGAGTCAACATTTACCCAAACATTTTGGGTAAAGGAAGATTTAGCGAGGAATGCGACAGACAACAAAGTTCCTTCAGACTAAAGTGTAAAAGTGTCACCACATTCCATACTGCAGTTCTGTTCTCAGAAAGAAGGTTGGCTGGGAAAACTGCGCTGGCCAAGGCTTTCAAACTTCTCCACTCTCCTGTAATTCTTTTTTCTGAGCTGTTATACCTGCATGTTCCCAGCATCTTGCATTACTGTAAATTCTACAGCTCTGGGTTACTTTTCTGTGATAAGCCAGGGAGAAAAACCTCAAGATTTTGCCCCTGCTCCACTTTTTTTAAAAAATGTTTTATAATTTTTATTTCAGGCTTGCAGGATAAATCTGAGCCTCACATCCTAATAAAAATGGCTTTTTGTCATTTTCCTCAGCCTTTAAATATGATTGAACTACTGAAGTTCATAACATCCCTGAACTCATCAGCAGCCATATTCACAGTTAAATCAACAGTATCAGCTACTTAAAGTGCTGCCATATCCCACTTCAGTCTATCCAGCCTACTTCTTCTACTGTCAGGTTCATCTCAGTTCATTGGTTCATCTATATGACTTCGAAGACAGAGACAATTGCTGACTGCCACGTTTACAGTCACAAGCTACGGAAGTGCATCCTCTACCGTACTGTGCAGAATCTGATCTTCAGTCTATGAAACAGTCACACAACCAGCAATGTCAGCAGGTGTGGAGAAATGGAAAACCAGGACATACTTCCAGTAGCAAACCTACTGACTTTGTGCAATTGCACAGGGCATGAAACTCAAGTCTGACAAACTCCTCTGCAAGAATATGAACAGCAAATATTTTGACAGAACGACACTCCAAAGAGACAGACTGGACTCTACACTACTAGTCCCCTTCTTTGGGGATTTTCAAGACCTGCCTGGATGCAGTCCTGAGCAGCATGCTCTAACATGCTCCAGGCAGTCCTGCTTCAGCAGGGGAGTTGGACTAGATGATCTCTATGGTCCCTTCCAACTCTAAAAATTCAGTGAAATTCAGTGAAATCTGCAGTAGCAGCCACTACTGGTTTCCTCCTGCTCTTGGCACCCCCTCAGGTATCTGGCAGGAGCAGCTTCTGGCCATTACTCTTGAGTGGCTAGCAGTTCACGTGGAAGTGATCTGTAGGCTAATGGCTGTTTCACTGAAAACTGTCCCTGATAGTAAAAAGTGATGTTTTTAAAATTGCCCTTAAGCCAAAGCAGACTTTCTGTTTTTCTTATAGTCAAATTTATAACCTTGAGCATTAGGCTAATTTTATTCCCCCAATTATTATGTTTCTGTGGTAGTCTACTTTTGAAAACTCTGTATGGAATTTCTTTTTTTGTAAACCAAATTTGTTTTCACCTGTGGGGTTGTGTGTGTGTACATATATATATTTTTAAATATATATATATATAAAGAAAAGGACATGTTTTATTTCAATCTCATAATAATATTTGAACAGTAAGAATTTATCTTAAAAAATTGTCAAAGATGAGGGGTGCTTTTAAATTATTTTTAAAAATAAATTTCTAAGTATATCTTGACTCAGAATATTTTGGCTTCCTTCCTTCTTCTGTTTCTAAGACTGGATGTATAGCAACGCTGACAGGAGCTTCCCAAATGCTTTTAACATTCCTGAAATAATGCTTTGGCCTTGGGTAATGGTTAGACTAAATAAAAATTTGCAACTTTTCAACAAGTACTGAAGTGTTTGGAATTACTAATGCAGTCATAATCCTTCTGACCTTGGAATACTGTTTTCTGCTTTCCCAGTGAGGACCTGAACATGTGTGTTAAGGCCCTTGCTCAGTCAAACCATTTCCTTTACCCACAACATCATTCCCGTTGTCTTGTTTTAGCCTTGTGGGGTAATGGGAAGGGGAGGGAGAGTACCACAAAATGGTGATTCTGGTTTGGGGGTATGTAAAATTGAAAATGGTGACTGTTTTCCTGTCTGTTATCTCTTTCTAGTCACCATTTGGAATGCAAGCAGAATATGCACATCCTCTGGAAACACTTATCCTTGGAACTGGCTTTTTTATTGGAATTGTTGTTTTCTGTAACCATGTGATTCTTCTGTGGGCATGGGTAATATGTCGCTTGATGGAAACCATCGACGTACACAGGTGAAATCCTCATTGCTTTTTAGTAATTGCTTTTTCCCTTCTCCCCAAGTCTGTCTTAAACTTACCCATCTCTTTCACTGACCTCTACTGTTTGTTTTGTACTTAAATGCTTTTATGCGTCTTAGAAAGAATGTCACAACCTGAACAGTTAACGCTGTTTTCTGTTTTGAGGCAGTGTTAATAGCAAATCTTGCTGATTAGAAGAGTGTAGACTGTCAGCTAGACCATCTTGAGCGTTGAAGGCATGAAGCTAGGTGCCTCATTAGGATGTTTGGCTTTTAATATTTGGTGTGCACGTGTTCTTATGCGTAATAGAACACCAAAAACCATTTAAAAATTTTGATATTCTAGCCAAGAGTTCTTTCCATTTAATACTCTGTCAGCCATTTTTCCTGGACAAGAGAAACTTTAGGCTATACAGCACGTCATTGCTGGTTTGGTTATGTGTTGGTTGTAGACTGAGAAGTATATGTTGTGCATATCATAAAGTAATTGATGCAAAATATGAATCTCCCTCGATAATTATCATTTTTAGTTTGTTATCCACATGAGGTGTTTATAACAAATTACCTTGCAGACTCCCCACTAGGTGGTGGTAAGATGCTTTCCGGTACTACTAAGCAAAAGAGTTGAAATCCCTATAAGCAAACTGTCCTGGTTTCAATATTGCTTGCATTTATATTTTGAATTTTCAACATTTGAAGAACTTGCAGTAAGCTGAAAATAAGAGTAGAAACACTATAATTGTACTTGATTTGAGATGCTGTTTGATGAGCAGCTGAGGTGATGTTCATAGCTTGTCACTAAAACACAGTGTTATTTCTTGTTCCTCCTTCCTAACATCACTCTTGAGTTAGTTAAAGCTGCGAAGTCGGCCACTGTAAATTTTTTAGGTCACTTGCTTAAATTTTTTTGTGTTGCCTGATACACTGAGCTGAAAAGGTCAGCAAGTGCCAAAGCTATTGTGGGATAGTTTACAGAAGCATTTGGCTAGGATAAGAGGGATCTTGTTTTCTTATTTAAGCCAGTGTTACAGTGAATACCTCACGGCCTTATAATACCAAAAACATTCTTATCATTTTATAAGAACAACAAGTAAGTGTCTTACCTTGTGGTTCATATCTGGGGAAAATCCTTGCTATAATTGCTTTTCCTTTTTTTCCTCTCCCCTCTAGTGGCTACGATGTTCCGCTGAACCCTCTTCATTTGGTTCCTTTCTATGCTGGGGCCCGTTTTCATGATTTCCATCACATGAACTTTATCGGCAATTACGCTTCAACCTTCACGTGGTGGGACAGAATCTTTGGTACAGACTCTCAATTCATTGCCTATAAAGAAAAAGAGAAGAAGCAACAACTCACAATGAAGAAGAAGGCTAACTAAATTTCCAGTGTAAAAATTCTGATGCTAATATTGGTAGTCAACTTTTGCTTTTCTGTAAAGCAAAATAGTGATCAGGTGTTAAGCATAAATCTTGTTCCTTGGCTACTAAGTGGTAGGGGAAGACAGCTAATTACACTGCAGTAGCTTCCTAATGGGAATGCTTTCTATTTTATACGTAAGTACTTCATATATTTTAACTACAGATTTAAAGACGGTGCAAAAAACCCTGAGACGACTTGTGTCTTTTTTTTTTTTTGGAAAAAAAAATAAATTCAATTTTATCTTTAATGTTGCCCACTTTGGATCCAGGCAGAATTATATATTAAATTTGACTTAGTTTTTTTAAATATATATTCTTAAATTTGTAATATCAAATAGCAGAACATATTAACTGGTATCAGCACTGTATTATTTAAATATTGGGTAAAAGTTGCTTAAAACCAAAACATCTGTTAATAAGAAGCTTGGACAGGCCGTTTGCACACTGGATAATGCGAAGCGTTAATAACAGAATATCTGGCTAAACGTGAGTTAGCAGAGACATTCCTGATCTAGATTTATTATGTTATTTTAGATTACAGGCAAAAAGAATAGAAGTTTTTCTTGGAAGAAACTTGTTTTTTGCTGCTTTTTTGAAGTTGGTCTGTCAGTGTACTTAGCATTTACATTACATTTTTCTCTGTGTGTTGTAATTTGCTGAACTGACTTGTTGCTATATTTGCACTTGTGACTGATGAAATAAATGTGGTTTGGTTTGATGTGTGTATTATACCTTTCATATGTTTTTTAACACAAAACTGTGACAAACAACAGGTAGGATATAGCGTCTTACTCTGTTCATCTCTAATGAAGAGGCATTGCTTCTGTTAGTATGGTCTGCAGCAGTTCAGCTGCTCAGCTTCTTACAGAGACAGCAATAAGAAATGGAAATGGAGAAGGTCTTGTATGTTCTGCTGGTTTGAAGGACTTGGATATATACCTACTGTGTGTAGCGACAACTTTTGGGCCAAGTGCATATTCAGGTTAAACTACAGCTTCCACAAACTGGGTTCTCAAAATCTACTGTTAGAGTTGTACTGGTAATAAAGCAGTAGTCTAATATTTTTGAATCTACTCAAAATATTCGTCTGTTGCACAGGAAGTGACAGTGGAAGTATTTAAGAATACTTACAAAGATCTTGCACTTTGTATTTTAGTGTCAGCTGCTCTTCAGATTTCAAATACCACTTCATTTAGCCTGTGAGTCCTTTAAAGATGTTTTTCTGAGTCGAGGTCACCTGAATTTTCATGCTGCTTCACATGCAGTCTGGTGTAATCCCCAAAACGGGCTCTCCTCTGACAGTGGAGATGAGATCGGGCTTTTAACGAAAAGCCAAAACATTAATGGTATTCAGAGTGATTCAAATATTACTTGAGATGTGGCAGTGGTTCAGATTCCTCTTCTGCATGTGTTTTGTAGATGGCCTTGCTTCTCTATCAGTATCCCCATTGAAATTTGGTGTTCTTCCCCTTCCCTCTAAAAGGAAGTAAAAATACTTGTCCGTGACAGGTGAATGGAAGCTGAAAACCCTGTATTGCTCAGTTTTTAGCAGAGACTGGTACTTAAGGCTTCCTGAATCCATCTGTGCTGGTAGCCTGAACTCTCCACGGTGGAAGTGACCTCTCTAATCAGATTTCAAAGATGGCCATTATCCTCTTTGCTTTGTCAGCTCCCACTCTCATCCTGCAGCTGTACTTGGCTTTATTTTACTGAACCCCTAGCCTAAAAATACAAGGAGCTTTCAGTGCTTCAGATTTTCTCTCTGTACATCACTATTCGCTTGTTCTCCGCTCGATGGCTTGTGCCTATACACACACCGTCCCAAAATGGTGTACAACTGTGAGCCAATTCCTTAAATATTTCAGTAAAAGTACTTGTAAAAGCTTGGAGTCTCCTCAGCTATTGCAGAGCCCAAGCAGAGCTCTGAAAGTTTGATAGGATGACTTAACAAATTTACAATGTATATTCCGTTCTTCAAGAGGTTTTCAAAATTAGGGTTGTAATTTTAACACACTAATTATGCCATCTCTTTATGTACAGTGTGCGTGGCTTTGGGGTTTTTTTGGTTCTTTTTTCATTACTTGAATCCATATTTTTCTGACACTCATTGCTATTTCAGTTTTTAGGGTTATTTTAGGTACATCCTTCAAGTCGCATGTGATCACATCATTGCTTTGGATCTTTCTTTAACAAATCCCTAGAGAATAATGCAAGATGTGCTTTATAAATGTTGGGGTTTTTTCCTGAAAAAATGTGCCCACCATACCTCTCTCAACACAGGAACTTGCATTTGAAAACCACAGGCTTGTTTTGCCGGGACTCAGCTGGACCTTCCTCTTAAGCACCACCCCTCAACCTTTTGAAATGCAAACCCTTGTATTTGTTACTGAGCTGATGCCGGCTAGTAAATGACCTACCTCATTGCTATGTCGAGAACTGTGTTACCCGTTTTTGCTAAACACAATGTTAGAACATTTTTGAGGTCTCAGGCCTTTATAAAATAAGACTTCCCTGATTATTTTTTTTTTTCCCCCAGAGATTATAGAGTGTGTGTCGTTCCAAAAACCAAGTTTTTGTGCAGTAGAAAAAAAGGAGAGGAACATACTGGTGACAGCTTTTGGCGCTTGACAAGACACAGCAAAACCTTACACAATCTGTTGCCCTTTATCCTTTTTAGCAAGGAGACAGATTTCACTCTAAAAAGTGATAGGGAATAAGTGGGGGAGCAACATTTTTCACCACCTAATCTTTTCCTAAAAGTCCAGTTAAGTTTAAGTAAGACTTATCTGTGGGAAATAGCAGCTTTTACTGTCCCTTAGGATTTGACAAATAAGTCCTATGAAAGTGATGAATTAATTTCTTGGGTTTTGTGTCAAAAAACATGGAAACTTTAAAAGTAAAATAAATTGTTAAGATTAGGATTGCAAAATAATCAACTGCTTTTGGCTGCTGATGTGAAATACTACATAAGGAAGTTTATATTACACTGCAGTGCAGCTTGCCAGAGTCTATTAAGAATGGTATTTGTAAATTATATGACTTAATTTTTCTTCACCAATTTTATAATTAATGACTGCTGAGTGTTTTAAGATAACTTTAAAGAAATATGTAGTTTTTTATAGATTTTAACATTATTTTTTATTGGAAAATGATATTGTAACCCATATTTTGGCTACAAATATTTATTGCTCACTACAGAGTCTGGTTTGTTGCCTCCAAACCTCCATCGCCTTACTGCTGCCTCCCTCCCTTTGTCAGCTGCAGCCTTCTGCTAAATCGTGGCCACTGAAACCTAAAACCAGCAGGACCAGGAAGAAGGTAACTTTTTGCTATTTTTTTTTTTTTTTGCTATAATTTTCTGCCTATGAAGGTAAGAAACACAGGAATCAAATCTCTTTTCAATTGTATCTTTCACCGACTGACAGGATTATATCATGTCCTCTACGGTAAGACATTTCCTCTGTTTCTCAAATTACTTCTGAGGCTTGTTTCTGCGTTTTTGATGTCTTGTTTCAGCTGTAGATTATCAGAAGTGCATGTCCAGATCATTCTCTCTAATACCACCTTGGAGGCATAATCACATCCTTCCTCTTAATCATTGTCCTTCTGTCTAAACATCCAAAGATGAATAAATAAAATAGAAATTAAAAAAGTGCAGAGTTACTCAAGTCTTGTAAGCAGAACTCTGGAGTGTGAGGCTTTTTTGGTTGGTTTTGGGTTTTTATTTGTATTTTTTTAAACATTTATTTAGATACTTGCTGGTGAATCATGATTTGCTGAAAAAGACAGATTTAGGAAAATCAAAAGTATCTGAAAATTTGTATCACATTCAGCAAATTGTTTTGGCCAAAGGAATGGAGAGATAAATGAATACATATGAATATTATATATAAGTTTATATATATATATATTTGTCTATAAATATTTTTGTAAATGTCAATGAAGTTTTCTTCACCTTTACCAAATTATTTAGGCTGCGTCTGTTGGTGAAATACAATCTACTATTCCATATCATATACAGACATAAGGGAGAGAGAAACCAGATTTGAAATCTGCCGATCACAGCGTTTTCTGGACAGGGAGCACTTGAGGTCTGGTCCCTGCCCTAATTAGTATTATTAGCTTACAAGGCCATACCCAGGAGCCCGGTTATGCATATAGCCTGGGAATGCCCTTGGAGTTAGAGTATTCCCCTGAGACTATGGCAAGTGAAAAACATTTTTCCATATTAGCGGGAAGTTTGGCCTTTGCTTGTGATGACAGTCGTCATCTCTGAACTATGGGAAATAGAAGGGGTTGGTTAGAAAGGAATCATCGATTTACTCCTCCTCCTTAGTTTTGCAAGTGCTCCTAAGATCTCTGAGACTCTTGTCGTTGTTTCTTAATCCCTTATTAAAAAGAAGTTAGTACATGTGAACTCGAAACATTTGACAGTATATAAAACACCCTGTTTTACACAAGATGTGTGTGTGCACGTGTTTTCATAAATACTTATTTATTTTTTTTTACAGATGGACAGTTAATAAGTATGGAAATTAATGTAAATTCAGATCCAGTAAGACTAACTTTGTGTAGTGGAATAATTCTTCACTGCTTGAAGAGATGAAAAGAAATAGATGATATTTGAGCCTATTTGTATCTTTTAGTGACGCTGTATTTTGGGAAAATAAATTTGAAGGGAAGCCAATGAGAGTTGCTATGCTGCACAAAGGTGTTGTTTTTTTTTGGCTGATCAGAAAGTTCTCTCAGAAAATGATACTGTAAATCTAAAATCACAGCATCAGTAGATTTGTTTAGTTTGTATATAAGGCACAAGGGAAAGTGATGAAGAAAATGAGAAATATTTAGCCTGTGATGCTTGTAGCCAACCAAACTGATAAAGAATGTGAATCTTTTGAATGCTATGTCAGCCACATTTATTTGCAGTTCATTTTGCAGCTCTAAGAGCATTGCAAATATTGCACATAATTCCAAAGCAGTGTGAAGTCATAAACAAATTCATAATACAATTCATGCTGTTAGGGAGAGGTCAGAGGGGTGGCACTTCTGTGGTCCTAAATCTGAACAGTGACCTTCGTTAGGAGAAGACAATGTGTGAGGGAGTCTCTGTACATCCGACTCTTGCAAAATGCTTAGAGCCAATTTGCCTTTGCTTTGTCGCGACTCCAGAGCTAATGTGACGCAACAGGAGAGGTGTGTCCCAGTTTTCTAGCAGTAAGAATGGAGTTGAAGGCTCCAAAAAGTGCTCTGAAGGTGCCTATGCACATGGTTGCATTCATGTAACCCTGGAATTAAACTGGGCGGAGAGGCTTCTGAACCCATTTGGCTTTGAAAGATGGTGAGGACTGCATGAGCTGGCCTGTGGTTCTTGCTATGAAGAAACACATCAAATAATCCAGACTGACAGTCAGGACACTGAAAGATAAAAAGTATAGGTGAATATGGATAAATAGATACATATGTTTTTATATGTAGTAGTTGCATTTTCAGGTCTGAGTTTCACATGCTGGATGAGCTTCTGAGCTGCTGTATCATCATCTCAATTAAGATGTTCTCCTAGAAGACATTATTTCCACTATTTTCTTGGTCAGAACAAGATAACCCATAACTTGAGAAAATATCCATAGGATCACAAAGGATTATTAACAGATCTTTCTGAAAATGGATTCAGTATAAATTGGTGGTGGAAGGGGATGTTACACAGGCTCACCTCTTTAGATTAGAAGGTGAAGGCAGAATATGTATGAGATTACTGGGGACGAGATTCTATTTGTAGAAGGAGGAACTGGATGTGTGATTTTCAAGCTTTTCAAAATTTTGAAAATCTCAAAATTTGAACCTCAAAATTTTCCAGTGAGGCTTTGTGTCCTTTAAAACATAATAATAAAAAAACCCTGAACTGGAACTTGCTGGTTAGCATTTAGCCTTTTGCTTTTATCAGCTGTCCTTTACAGGGTGTTTTGATGTAGTCTGAACACCTATAAAAACAGGTTGGAAAAACAGGCGGCGTCACAAGTCCTGTAGTATCTGGGGTACAGAAGAGACTGTGATTTATTAATATATGGTGAATGGTTTCTCACAAGAGCATTCCCAGTGAACGTAATGGGGTGTGGACTCCAAGTATTCTCAGTAGCAGAAAGGGAGCCCTGCTTTATCCTTTGCTTTCTGTGGAGCAGCAAAGCTGCCTGAGAGACGATGAGCAAAGCTACCCCATACACGATTGTTCGTAGTTTCCCCTGTGAGGCCGATCAAACACCCGTTTTATTCTGCACTAGTACTGGTTGAATGTTTCACGGGGCGCGCCGTCTGTTCATTTAGGTTTCTGCCAGTGGATTAACTCAATGGGACTGCATGAGTGCAGGATAAAAATATTTCACCAAATAGAATAAAAAAAAAAAAGAAAGGCCAGGTAGAAATCGCGTCCCGGGATTCTTCCAATGCTTTTCTCCACCTGGACAGCGGGATCGGGCGACGCCAACAGCTTTGGTGGCTTCCGCGGGGCCGCGCACCCACCGCCTCCCTCCGCGGGGAGCTCTCGCTCCTCCCGCCGCCCTCCGCGGAGACGGGCGGAGCGGAGGACCCTCCCCGCCCCTCCGCCCGCCCCCGGCTCCCTCCCTCTCTCCCTGCCTTCATCCGCCCTCCCTCCCTCCCTCCCTCCCGCCGGGGCCGGCGGCATCTGGGCGGCCGCGGGCAGGCGTGCGGGATGGCGGTGCGGGCGATGCGGGTGCTGCTGGCGCTCTGCGGGCTGCTGGCCGCGGGCTGCCGGGCGGCGGAGCCGGCGGAGGCGGGGGTCGCCAGCCGGCGGCGGCGGCTGAGCGCCGAGGAAGGCATCTCCTTCGAGTACCACCGCTACGCCGAGCTGCGGGAGGCGCTGGTGGCCGTCTGGCTGCAGTGCCCGGCCATCAGCAGGATCTACACGGTGGGGCGCAGCGCCGAGGGCCGAGAGCTTCTGGTCATCGAGGTCTCCGACCGCCCCGGCGAGCATGAGCCCGGTGAGGGGGGGAGGCGGCGGGCCGTGCCCGCACCTGGCGGCAGGTAGCGGCGGGGCGGGGCGGGGCTGCCGCGTGGGGCACGGCGACAGCGGGCGGATGCTGTCCCCGGGGTATTAGCGCTGAGCCTCCGCGCGCCGCTGCGGTTGGATGTAGCGCCGGGGGGAAAGGCCCTAAAATCGCGGCGAGGTGCCAGAAGATGCAGCGGCGATGGAGAAGGGACGCGCTCCCCGCGGGGGAGCACCCGGTGCGGGCGTGCGGAAAGGGAAGGCGTTGGCCTCCCCCTTTTCCCTGGCACGAACCAAGGTGTCGGGGGGGGGGAAAAAAGGTGTCAGGAGGTATGAAGGTGCCTGCGTGAGCCCTGTAACACGGCCGGGCTGCTGCCGAAACCCTGTCGCCGCAGCACGCTACGGGCGTCCGCACGGATGTCTCAGGATAGGGGGTTCTGCGTAGCTGGGGTTTGAGGCACCTTTTATAAAAGATTTTTATAAAAAATTGACGCCGTGCGTTCGCTCTGCGCCGAAGAGCGTGCATTTTTCATCGTTTCCAGTTGCGAAGTTGACGATGCCACTTAGGTCTGTATGCGAAAAGGCTTAATCTTGAAAGCCTGCTCGGTACCCGAGGCCCACAGACACCTGCAGCCGTGTCTTCCCATTGCCCTCGGCAGGTTACGGAACAGGTCTGGAAGACCGTGATTTTTAGGTGGAGATGCAGCTTTTGTGGGTCTCTGGGGATTTGGTCTATACAATTTAACGCTTGATGTTCTGCTTTATGACCCGAATATAACCTTGCTGTGCGTCCTCGAGAGACTAATTTTTTTAATGACTGCGCCGGGGCTACTGATAAAACTTAGAGGTCATGGGATATTGGACATAAGGAAGACAAAAGAAGGCGGCGGAGTAGCAAAGCATTGTCTTGAAATGAAAAATGTAAGAATTACAATGAAATTTGAAAAATTTCTTTGTAGTATGTTGCCATCTTGGTATGAGGGGTGATCCTGAAGCTCAGAATTAATGTATTGCCACTATGCAGTTTGTACACTAGAACGATATGCAATTATTATTGCAACTTTGCGTTACTGTCAGGGGACAGTCACTACAGTTCATTTATTTGGCACTTCTGCCAAGCCAGCTGAAACAGGGAGAACAAGAGCACTCTGTGCTGTCTGAGAGGGGGCCATGGCTCTTCCTGGAGACATGCTTCTTCTCCCGTTGGTGTCAGTGACGTGAGAAAAAGGGTTTGTCATTGAGCCCAAGCAGAAGAAAATCCAACTGCATATCAATGAATGATAGCAAACTGCAGAAAAAACCCCCAATTTCCTATGAATTATATCCACGTTTAAGCCACAGTGAATGTCAAGCATTTCCTAGAACGTGCTTGGTCCCTCACAAAGGGAGCACTACAGACGAAAATGCCACACGTTGTAATGTCCAAATCACATGTCAGGGAATGTGATGAGTCCTGGCAAACTTTAGTGGTGGATGCTGAAAATGCTGCTTTTTGCAGAGGATTAACCAGGATTTGAACCAGAGCAAATTCATTGTTCTGTTTAAATCTTCAGTTTCATTCTGTGAGGTACTGAGCATTTTGCAAAAAGTGGAGAACTGATGCAGCTTTTGCTATCTGCAGTGGCACAGGAGAGAAATTCAGGATCTTTTTAGGAAGGGCAATGAGCCAGACCCCATACCTACTTATGGTTGTGCTCCTCGAAATAATTGCAAAGGCACTGAAAACATCCCTGCTTACATGTTCCAGAGCCTAAGCTCCTAAGGTTGTACTAGAGGTGTTTTCTGCTTAGTAACGTGCCCTTTCTTCTACTGTGTAGTAAAAAGTAGCACTGTTTATTTTTCTATGTGAGCTTTTTTAAGCTGTGCGGTAAAAGAAATGGAGCCTTGTACCAGCCTTGGCAGGAAATACAGAGCTGATTCTGCAGCTCTTACCTGAGGGGGGACCCTTGCTCACTCTAAGCATCCACACTTCATTCCTAGGGCAACAACAGGAATAGGGATATTTTGTGTGATTACAGCTTGCAGGATCAGGACCTGATTTACCGTCATTTATTGTTAAAAAATGATAGATTCACAGACACACACATAGTTATTTTTTCTTTTTTTCACGATGGGCTAAGAAGTTGTTCTTCCTGAACACAACCTATTTCTACAAGATATCCTGAGTGCCGGCAGGGTTTATTTAAAAAAAAAAAAAAAAAAAAAGTATAAATGAAATACATGCTGTGGCTCATAGGTTTACGGTCTGTAGGGAGCTCATGCTTCTAGAAGCCTGGTGAGTATGCAGGGATGGTACCTGAATTATCTAGTGAGCTGCTGTGAAAACAAACAAAAATGTTTCTATTCACTTAGTAGGCAAGTTGATTGACAAAATAAATCAGGAAAGTGTCAGCAGAACATCAATAAAGATGCTTTGTACTGAGTAAAGAGGCTTTGTACTGAGTAAATCAAATACTGCACATACATGCATACATTGCATAATCACACATATTGCATGGCTGTGCAGCATTGTCTGAATGCATTTGTATGTAAGCACGAGTCAATGCTAATTTTACAATATCAGCTATTTTTGAAAATAAATTTGTAATGTATGTGCAATATTTGAAAAAAAAATGCATGAGAGAAATAGGAAAACTTTAGAAAATTTCCAAAGTTCCAAAGTAACTGGAACAAATCTTTAGTGAGTGAAGCAACTGGAATGAATTGTTAAGGCTTCTTCTTTTGCTGGGGTAAATATACATGATGAGGATTTTTTTCTGAAGTCCTGGTACTGCATTGGAAACCAAAAGGATCCATATGAGCCAGTCTGCTTTCTTGCATAAGAATACAAAGTGTCTTGGCAAATCTTGGAAACCCGGATTAGTCACTGGGAAGATGAGCAGGGCCTTCACGGAGCGATTCCCAGGGATGTGCTGAAGGCCAGAAGCATGAGACTGCCTAAAGTTTCTGATCCTACATTAAATCCTTGGAGAATGTGCTACCTTCTCTGCAAACTTGAACACCACGCTACCTGTGCTTCCCTTCTCGTCCATGCCAGAGTTTGTTCTAATATTTTGCTTTATTTATTTTTTTATGACAATGGTTTCTTTAGGCTGATGCTGCACCTGTATGGGAGATTAGAGCCTGCAATTGCTGATGGAAAACAAGCCCTTGAATAAGGAGAAGCAAAACCTGGAGCTGCAGATGTTTTAACCTTAACAAACAGGTTTATACCGAGATTGCTGTTCCATGCAGATAACCTTTGAATTGATGGGGACTGGGACAGTTAAAACAGGGGAAGGCTTGAATGAGGCTCTGTCAGTGATGAGGTGTAGAAGGTGTTGTAGGAACCTAGACTGGAAGTGATCAAACCTTTTGCAGGGTCTTTGATTACATGAGAAAAAACAATTTGGCAACGTTGACAGAAGATGGCAGACGACGAGGTGATATAAAGTGAGGAGAAAGAGATTGTGGGAAGTTGATGATGCACCAAGGCAAGACAGAGGACAGTTGATAGTAAAGCACAGATTATTTCCGGGATAAAGTAAACAATATTTTGCCTTAATTCAGGTGGATGAGAATACTGACCACTCCTGAGAGGGGAAATAAGCTCTTGCTTTGGAGATCTGATGTTATGTTGAACAAACACCCAATGGATGCCAGTCTCTTGAGGCTTTTTTTATTACCATAACTAAGCTCATTTGGGGTGTAAGTTTGTATTCTTCAGTACAAGTGAAATATATTTAGAATTGATTGCCTAAAGCAGTTTCTCCTCCATTCCTGTTCAGGCACTTGTTTAGGCGTGCTGCCACTCCTGACTCATTGGTACCACTGATTTTGGGGGTGCAAGACCAGTCCCCTCCATTACTTCATCTCTTCAAACCTGAAAATGGAACATTTTGACGCTTTCAAGGTTCCTAGGTTTTTTTTTTTTCTCTTTCAGTGAAAATATTGCAGATAAAAATTTCTCCTACTTTTAAGAAATAAATTACTAAGATTTTATAGTGGTTATTTTTCAAAGTTTAGTTTCGTGAAGAAATCCTCAGAGCGAGACTTGTGAATTGAGTAGTTACGTGTGTTACAGATACAGGCTCTGAAAATTACTTTCGCATCGAATGGAAAGGAGAGAGGATGGACGAAAATAAGGGGTTTGTGACAAGAATTATTTGCAAATTTGTGACTCTTAAGTAAAATTGTTCATGCTAGAAAAAACCAAACAGCAATCCTGAAAATATCGGAACAATGTAATTTTGGAAACAAAGTATTTAACACATTTTCAAAACGGCATTTAATTCAGAAGATTAAAAAAAAAATTATTTTATTGTTCATCCTTCCTCCCACGAGCATCTTTAAAAATACTTCAAATAGAAGGAAGGGGTTTGTTTGCAGTTGAGGGAGACGTCTGGTTCCCTGTAAAACGGCATACTTTGGATTTTCCAGTTCTGCACAGGAGCAAAGCGGTGTGAGGCCGGAGCACGCCGCGCGTGAGGTGAGCGCCACAGCCGTGACTCGGAGCGTGACGGGCAGGACCCCGCGGGGGTGACTTCAGCCTATTGTATGAGGTGCAGCTCGGCTGCGTTAATCTTGGGACCTGTCACTTTACCCCAGGCCCCGCTGGGCACGGCGAGGAAGTGGGGTGGGTGGGTCAGTGCTGGCGCTGAGCCTAAATAAGCCCCTTGACTTCCCAAACTGCAGCTCCCGTACTGGCCCCACCAAAGTCACCCAACCGCAGGCTCTCGGCTTCTCACACTCCAGGTCTGCAGTGCTGGAGCCATTTCTTCCTGCAGAATAATTAAAGGGTGATTAAAAAGGAAGGGAAAGTCATGCCTCTCCTGTATATTAACGAATGGGGAAACCCAAGATCTCCCTGCTAATACAGAAAGTGTACCTAGGGGTTTCCTTCTGTCACTGAATTGTGCCCTTATTCCGCTGTGGCTCCAGCCATCTGAGCGAATACTATCTGTGGCAAGAAATTGTGGTAAGTTAACCCAACAAATTCACAGGAAAAAAAATTGTTGCCTGTAATGTTTGTATTTCATTGTTGCACAAAAGCCCGTTTTTTAATATTTTAAATGATTGCCATTTAAATGACTGTGCAGTCGTTCCAGAGAACCGCGAGCAAGTGCTGCTCTTTGAAAAACAGCAGCAGCGAGAAGAAAGAAATGTGTAGGAGGCTGCCATGATTTCAGCCCAGCCTGGGCAGGAATCTGCCGTGCTGCCTTAGAGGGGGAGCCCCAGAGAGGGGAGACCCCTCAGTATCACCTGTGGGTCTTGTGGGCTGCCCTGCTTCAGATGGGCAAAGGCAGCCTGTGGGCCAGTGGCAGGGTGTTCTGGCAGAGGTGATGCTAGAAAGCACGTAACTCGTCTCTTAGTTACAGTGATGTCATCAGATGGAGCCATTCTAATTTTATCACTTACAACTAATTGCACTTGATTTTGTAAATCTTCTTTGCCTTGCGCTTGGAATTTGCAGGTAAAAATATTGTGAGCTCTTCAATGGGCCCTATTAATATTCCCCAGTTTTGCAGAGCATTAATACGAATTGTATACGGCAAGAGCTCGTTATTAAATCTAGATACTAGAGAGCAAACCCAATGTTTTGCATGCTTGAGGTTTAAGCAACCGTCAGTGTTTGTCAATGGCTGCTTGTTTAGGGAAGGATACGGAGCTGCTCGCGAGTAAATGCAAGGGCGTCGAGTTCGTGTTCCTCCAGCTGCATTGCATAAAGGTAGGGGCTGTAAACGGGCAGGTATAAGCTTAAACACTTCGTATCGGGAGTACAGGGGATCCTGTGCTGGCCACATTGCGCTGTCACCTTTTTCTGTCGGCTGTGGCTCAGCTTCTGTCTCTCTCTCAGGGCTTACATTTACAATCCTCTTTAAAGGTGAGCTGCTCTTCGGGCAGCAGCACCCGCGGCGCCAAACCCCGGGTGTGAGCAGGGCAGACGCTGTGTCTCTGCGGGGACCGATAAAATAAAATGCAGAGCAAAACACGGTTCAACCTATTATTCACACAGCCGCCCCGCATTTGGATTTTTCTTTCCTTTGTGCATCAGGGAACGGATTTTTCTTTCAGAGCTTGAGAGGACATTCTGGCTTTCCCATCTAACACCGCAGGGGACACGCTCTGGCTCGCCTTCTGGGAGTGCAGATCTGGGGCTGGTTGTACTTCACTCATTCTGCAGAAGACAGAGAAGCTGTAATTAACTTTCCAGTGAAATTCCTTATGGGCTGTAGTGCCACTTAGGGTAGTCCCCCTGGAGTCTCCCAGCCAGGATTTGACCTGGAGTAGTCTCTGGCAGCACGATTTTAATGCTGCCTGTGTTCAGAGTGGGATGTCCGGTGTCCTTCACAGATTCTGTAGGTTGCACAGGTCCCGAGAGAGCTGTAGGATTTGCTGGCAATAAGATGGCTGGTTGTACGTGCTGAGTGAGTATCTTAAAAGCATCTGTTATATTTTTAAGAACCTTAATTAAATTCTTTTATTTCTTTTTTTTTTTTTTTTTTACTTTGTTACAGTTTTTTGAAAAGAGATTTTTCTTTCTTAGTATTTTCTTTCTTAAATAAATAGTATTTCTGGATTCATCCTACCTTCCTATCACAGTTGTAATGTTCAGCTAAAAACAGAGGTGTAGAATACCAAGAGGAAAATGCATTCACAAACTGGTGCAAGCCAAGGAGATGTAGGCACATTTATAGATCACATTAGCAGCTAGTTGTTAATGCCGTTCACGTTTCATTGAAGTCATTGGAAATTCACAGTAAGTGTGGTTAGGCAGCTAAATGCTAGGCAGCCTCTGCAGTATTTCCTAGAGATACAAATAATGCCCTTTCTGAGTTGCTTCACTGGCTGAGGTATTTAAAGATTTCCCTTTTCGTTAGGCCATTTAAGGAAGGGTTAAGAGGCTGTGTGCTACCTGCAAAAATGCTCTAGATCCCAGCTACTGCACCTCAGAAGTTTCTCTTTTATTTGCTGAAACAACACAAAGCGTAACCAAGCTGTAGTAAAAAGGGCTGTAATTGTTAAGAATAAACACGGCTCTATAGAAGGCAGTTGTTTTATTTTCCACGCTTAAAATTAGTCTGAGTATGCAGAGCATTCAGAGTTTGTTGGTCTGACCCGGGCTGGTTTTGACAATCCCACTCCTTTTCAAAGAGTTTATTACTTTAATTTCTTTTAAAGAGAAGAGTTGTCATCACCTTGCACATCTGCAGAATGCTTCAACAGTTTCCAATGAAAACAGGAGGTGAGCCTGTTTTGTTGTTGGTTGGGATTAAAGGGCTGTTTTATTATGGTGACATTAACATGAAGTCCAGAGAATTAATGAGACCTATATAAAGCACAGTGGTTTCCTAAGATTTTGTGATATATTTTGTTAAAGGCAGTAAATTGTAATCATGTGAGTTATCAAAAAATGATCTTGGTATTATATTAATTCTCAATTTACTTTATTTGGGAGAAACTGTTTATTTTTCTATAATTTATTGATCAATATCTTAAGCCTTTAAATTATACAGAGGGTGAAAGTTGCATGACATTTCCTATTTTGTAATAAACACAAATTTTTTGTTGTAACAATGGAGTTTCTGCTAGGCTCAGCAAATAATTTAGTTCTAAAACTAATTTAGAATTCATTCTGTGTTAATTCCACCTATTATTTTTTTCAAACATGATTTAGAAGCCTGTATGCTATAATGTCTCTTTGCTGATTAACAGCTAGACCTCTTGGTTGGGCTGCAGTACCCTCTGAAAATGCCTGTTTTCCTTACTGACTGTAAGAGGAAGTGACATTAGGCAGGCTTCTAACTTAGGAACATGCACAAGAGCTTATAGTTAAGCAGGCTGATGAATCCCAGCCTTCTTGTGTCATCATCTAAAGCACCTTGCTGTGCTTTATATGCTTGCCTTGTGAAACATACTATTTATGAACCCTATCTCATCTTTACTCAGCAGATTAATTTATATTGTTAAATCTTCATACCTATATTATTCATGTTCGTTCTGAAAAAAAAAAAAGTCGTTACCTCTTTCTTTGTTCTACATTTTCTTTTAAAACAAGACTCATGTATGTATTACCGCAGACCCTTGTTTATTTTTTTCCCATTGAGTTGGGAATTAAACTGGAAAGAATGTTTGTAGCTGAATTCTCTTAAAATATTGTGGAATCAAGGAAAAATGAAAACTGTGGTGTGTACTTTTAAGACTTCTGGATCAGTTAATTAAGATAACGGGTAGAATCAGGAGCACTGGACTAAAGGGTGTATACTTCATATATTTCATTTTGGAGTAAGTTGCAAATGAAAAGGAAACTTTAGTCAATTCGGTGGGATCAGAACGTTAGTTGGAAGCTTACTTTCTTGTATGAGGCTTCTGAGGCTAAATGAAGACACCAAGGCTATTTGTAGTTAAAAGGTTGAAAAGAAATAATCTTTATCAGTAAAATGGTAGCAGTGTATGGAGGTGTGCAGTGTGACATGAATCCGAGCTCTTTTGGCTGCTGTAGATCTGCGTGTGTTATCTCAGGTTTAAGGCTGGAAGCTGGTGCTGTATATGTTAGGAGCTCTGCAGAGAAAAAGTGCTGGAGAAAACCACTTAACTTGCTGGGAGTTGGGATTCTGGAATCAGAGTTCTGCCATATAATAAATTATGGTATGTCCCATGAAATGATAGCTGCCCACTGCTACCATTTGCACAATGACAGAAACTGTCACCTTGCTTACTCCTTTCAGGTGCACTGTTGGGAATGAGGATGCTGGAATAAAATTGTGGTCTTGGTCCATAGTGCTCTTCCCTTTGGAGGGAGGTTTCTTGCAGTGCACTAATATGTTGTAGCTGAATCAGCACCGGACATACCTTCCTATGACAGCAGCAGGTAACAGGGTGGTTGTCAGAAGGGTTTGGCTCAATACAAAGGCATACGTTAGAAACATACCTGTGTAGCTACAACTGCCAGGTAAGAGAGAATCTTGAATTGTAAACCCATGGTTGGCAGGTCAAAGACAGTCAACATTTATTTTTAATTTATTCTTTTTCCAAAGTGAGACATTTATGACTGTATAAGCCGGTAGCTGCTCCCTGGTAGTTGTTCCTCTTGAATTATGAGCAAAACCTGACATCCTTATTTACTCACAAATTAAGTCCTATGGAGCAATCTGAGGTAGTCATTCTTTGTGGGAGCTGTTCGTGACCATGGAGCCTGAGATGTCTGGTTGAGTCACCAATCCTGGAGGTATTTAAGAAATGTGTAGATGTGCACTTCAGGGTATGCTCTAGTGGCATGTTCTAGTGGCTGAGATTGTAGCCGTTTTTTGTGTGCATATGGTTGGACTCGGTGATCTCAGAGGTCCTTTCCAACCATGACGATTCTGGGATTTACAACCAAAGAAAGATACTGCTCTGGCTGCAGAGCCCTGCCTACAGCGAGAACAGCCATCATATGCCATTTTGAATACTTATCCTTAGGTGTGGATCTGCCTTAAAGCCAAGTGAAAAGAATTGATTGATCAGATGGGACATCTGTCTGGCCAAGGTTTAATGAGCTGTTTTCTTGGCAAAGGCATCCTTGCTGGTATACCAACCTAATGATCCAGTAGATTTTTTTTTTGGTACTGAGAAAGTGTGAGATTTCTAGCTGCAAGACATGTCGTTTGAATGTCCTTTAACTTTTGTGCCCCTCAAAAGTAAAGGGAGCCCATGGTGTGATTGTCTTTCAGTTACACATTGCTGTCCTACTGTGTTGTGAATGGTTTATTCCTTGCACATTTATCATTCAATATTAACCCTTTTTTTCCTATGCTAAACTGAAGGGTCTGTAGTTTTGGCTGGATCTACATTTTGGCATAAAACTTACTGCACAGTTTTAGAACTATAAGCCAAATCTACAACCTAAATATAAACTTTTTACACGTGCAAAAGATCATTACTTCAAATGTTACTTCAAAGGGAGCTTTATGGCTATGGTAAGCTGACTCTCCATGTCAGATTTTCAACTCATATAAACCAGACAGGGGGTTAATTTGTCTTTCCACCCAGCTGCTGAGCATCCACAGATCAAACTGAAGTCACTGGGAGCTGCATGTGTGAATCTTCATTATAAGCAGGAGGCTTATAAATCCTAATACTCAAGCCAACTTGTGTGTGTGCCCTTAAAAAAGAGGGATAAATGTGGCTTCAGTTCTGTAATAGCCTGCAGTTAAGGAATGAGTGGTCTAAGTTTATGCCTTTCTGAATGAAATTTCTTCTTTATTTTTGATGATATCAGTACATAGGGGGAGGGGGAGAAGAAAAAAGCTATGGCATTGGGACTTAGGCTATCACATGTTTAAACTTTAAACATTGTCTTTGTAGGAAGCTGTTTCACAGAGAGGAAAAGCAGTCTTGTGATAAAGAAGGTCTGGCTTCTTTCCTGGCTCTGCCATGTATTTCTTGTCTTTTTGGATAAGAACATCCTCTCCTGTGCCTCAGATTCTCATCTACGTGCCTAGGTTCTCATCTTCCATGCTGCAGGTTAGCATGTGGCTATGCCATGTAGCCTATATATATATATGTGCTTGATAGGTGGCATGTGGTTCAATATTTAATTTACTTTTAAGAGGTGGTTTCTACTTGCTTTCTGTCAGATTTTTCCTGGTAGCAAATACCCCCAATATTTGTGCTGATTCAGCTATGCTAATGGACATATGGTGAGGAGAAGCCAAGATTTTCTTTCCCCATTTACCAGCTGCAAATATATTTTTTCTGTTTAGTTAAAAATCTACCTTGATAGCAGAGGAGCGTGAAAAAGATATCAGTTCTCCCTTTTCTTACAGTGCTGGCAGGTAAAGTCACAACAGAGACATCTATATTACAAGGTTTCCATGTGTTACACTTAGGGGAACAAATCCATAGTGGAAATAAATAGTAAAAATCTTTACTGTAAATCTTATAGAAAAAATCTTTACTGGAAAATCTATAAATAAACACAAACCAGAGGAGCATCTGTTCCTTGCTTCTCCATGGAGCAACTGATAAAAATAAATTCTGTATTATAACAGTAGCCAACACAAAGTGAAAAAGTACCTGAGAATGGAAGACCCCCTGAATAGAGAAGTTTAAGGGCCAACAAGCTCATCTGACTTGAAAATTGAAGAATTGTCTGAAATAGATGTTGCCATGGAGACAGAGAGGCTTAGCAGCCTGAGACTGATTTCATTGGTCTGCTGTTAGCACAAGTTGCTTGTTTGAGTAGCATTAATATGTTGTCTCATGCTGCTTTATATGCTGAGACCATCTGGCATTAGTGGTATTTAAAGGTGCAGTTCTGTTATGGAAAGAGTTGGCCAACACGATTTGATTTGTGCTCGTAAGACGAGTTACAAGAGTTAAGAGGTCTTTGAAAAGCTGCCTCACGCATGAAAAATACTTCTGAAAAGTCACAGCCCATACAGAGATGAAGTGGGGCTTTGGGAAGTGGCACAGGGAATTTCAGAAGTTTGTTTTATACTCAGTCTGCACACATTTAAAGCATTCGCTGCACAAACATGCACTTTTGCATGTTTCTTCAGGTGGGTATGTAGAGGCAGCCATGTTTCTCTTTTCAAAAATAAGCCTTTTCACTGTACACTGTCAAACTGCTTGGGAGCTACAGCTCCAACATCTTGAACAAGCCTGAGATCATATTGCTTATCATACTGTCTATTAAGGAAAAGTAGACTTAAATGAACAAAATAAGGTCTAACCAAACAGAGCCTCTCTAAGTTACTTCAGAGTCCCTGCTTTCAAGAATAAATATTTTCTATTAGTTTAACTACATACCATTGAAAACATATTTTGTAGCAAAGTATTTGATAAGAAAGACAGTTTGTGGAGACTAAGATAAACCTTATCTTTGATCTATTTTTAGCTGTGAGTCTTCATCTGCTTTTCTTAATACCACTCGGGAGTGGGAGTTATCTTCCAAAGGAGCTTACACGACAGTGCTGACATTCCTCAGACGCTCATAAATTTTCACTATTTTTTCTTTGATAGTTATTATCATGACAATTAATAATTCTCAAGATGTCTTCCCCAGACAGAGATGGATGGTTAAAGAGTGACCAAATACTAGCCAGAAAATGTTCCTGTCTGAGCCTATGAGTTTCAGTGTAGAGGTCTGTCTGTGGCTGAGCATCATAGGAAAAGTGGCTGGAGGGAAAACTAGCTGGAAGCTTTGTTCTCCTGGATGGACTTAAAACTATTTGTAGCTAAATCTTGATGATAAACACTATGAAAGCATAGGAATAGAAGCATTTTTACGATTGCAAGTTACCGATGTTCTGACGTTACTGATGAAAGCATTCATAATGGTGGTCTGCAGCTTTGTAACACTTGTCCACAGATATTAGATATTGGTGGTGTACTCTTTAGTAAATAATAGAATGAAATGAGGACCTGGGATCCGTTTCACAAATCTTTAGGTTTTAAGCTTTTATTCTGGAGCTCTGACTTTGATGCCAAAATAAATTCTTTGTGTAATTTCACTTCAAATGCAAGACCCAAGAAATACATAGCTGTGGATTTTCTAGCTCCTTTAAATAGCTTTAGAATGATTATATTTGATGCTTAATGTTTTTACAGCTTAGTTCTGTTTTAACTCTGTCAGAATGAATATAGGGCGCATGAAGAAAGCCAAATAACTTATCTCCCCAGCCCTCAAGCCCCTGTTCCTTGTTGGAGAGTCAGTTATCTCCCTGAGATTTTCTCGAAGCTGGTCATCCAGTTCTCTCTGAGACAAAGCTTGGGTGCAGTTTGGGGGATCAATTCACCTCAAGACCCACCTTGTGGTGATATGGACAGGACCACTGCAGGATTGCTTGCTGCAGTCATCCCTGAGCAGTCTTCCAGTGTTGCCTCATGTCATGTCTCACAGCATCACACACATCTGCCTGCTCTCACAAGACACCCAGGGTATGCCATACACTTTCACAGTGTTGTGCTGTTAAAATCAGCCTGAGAGGCCGTGACACAGCCCTCACATGATTGCAAGCACTTTGAACTACATAAACCCACAAGTAATTACTTCTTAAAGACATCTGGTGGAGCCCATCATAGCCTTGTCCAACTGTGGGGATGATCAGAAGGGAAGAACCCTGAGGAATGAGGTGTAATCCACCAATGCCCCTTGGCATCAGAGGTCTCCTGGGTGCCCTTAGCATTGCAGACATCGCTGTAATTACTGGTTTCCAGTTTTATAATCAGAAGTTATAGTTTCTTGAAAATTATTTGTCCTTAAAAGCTTAATTTGTGGAGCTGTCTATTTTGGCCAGATGCCACTTCATGCCTTTGCAGTATTTGGTTTGTTTCAGTTCTCCAGATACTGAAATTTGATGTATCAATATTTATAGTCTGGGAATGAACTTTCTTTTTTTTCCTTCATTCCATTCATTTCCAAGGAGGGAATGCCACTTCCATTCTTGCTGCATATCTGTAGCACTTAAATGAGCCTACTGCAGCTAATTAAACTGTACACAGGTTATTTCAGTGTGAGGAAAGATGATCAAATTGAGAAACACACCATCTGGAACAGTGTTTGGGCTACTTAACATTATACTGAGTTGCAAAGTCTGATGTCTTGGACTGTCTGAAATTGAAACAGTTGCAACTAGGCTTTCTTGTCCAACCCAATTCTTTAAATTTATTGTTAATGTGAAGTTCATGTGAATGAAGATAGATCATTTTATTATATATTATATGTTCAATTTACTGGTTGCCTTGAAAACTAGTGATACGGAAATGTGCATTTCAAATAAGAAGCTATAAATGACAAGTTTTTTCTCACATTACCATTACACTAGATCTGTACATCCAATGGATCTATATTAACAATCCATTTTCTGTATTCAGTGGGTTACTTCAATTATTATAAACCCATATTAGGGGGGCAATTTCAGAAACCTGTAGTTAGAAACAGCTGACTCATCAGAAAGTGAAATATCTCCTGTACAAAGAATCAATAAAAGACTCCAGAAAATGCTCTGCTTAAATGTAAACACAACTGCTATAATATTTATGATTCCTAAGCTTTGTCCCACGTAAACTGCACCTTTGGATAGCATTCCAGTGCCATTCCAGTAATCCCACTGAAATTACAATATAAGGTCACTCTGGAGTGCTTAGGTATTACTCTAAGACTTGACAAAGTTTTCGTGTCCATCTGTATCTCTGACTTCCTCTGCAACTTTGAGAAAGGTGTTTGTTCTGCCTCTGCCTCAGTTCACTCTCTGGGACCCTGGAGCAATAGTGTTTGTATGACTTGCAGGAATCTGTGAGAGGGAATCCTTTGATGGCAGTGTTGCCCAAGCATCATAGAAACTGGAGGTATTGGTGCAATACAATCCATTTTTCATTTTCTTCTTCTAGGAACTGAAAGAATTAGGATAATCTAAACCAAAAATATGAATTTGACGAGGTCAGAGGAGATGGAGTCTCCTGTTGTAAGTTCTGCTTAAGGGTTTTTTAGTGTCCTCTCGAATGACATTGAGACAATGAGGCATTGTCTTCTGCCCTTATTCATCTGCTCTGTAAATATTGGCTAGAACAGAGCATGGTGTCTCTATAAGTTCCTTATTCACTTCGTATTTAATAAATAATAAATAAACA
>JAOXJM010000033.1:38050932-38063970 GCA_026413425.1 Tringa solitaria
TCATAGAATCATTTAGGTTGGAAGAGACCCTTGGGATCATCGAGTCCAACCATAAGTGGTGGTTTCAAACCACCTTCCTTGTACTTGCTGCTGTGGTGACATCTGTGATAGCAAACAACTTCCCCCCAACAGTGTCAGAGACCATGATCTGATGCCCCTCTTCAGATCTCTCCGTAACTCTTGCTTTTGTCACAGCAGTTCCCTAAGGTAAGGGAGGAAAAGGGGTTAATGAGATTTATGGTAAGATCATCGCCTGCCCTGTGCTTGCCATATGCTTCTATTCTCTTTTCTTCTTTTGCTTAGATAGGAAATGATCTAACAGCAGGTACAATCTTTGTTTGTTCAGTGATAGCACAGTGGTGTTTGTCCTGTCATGGAAACCGTTCAGGATTCATGATAATAGTATGAATACTTCTATGGGAAGCCTCGCACCGCTGAGGTGGCATCTTTCAGTAACCCATGGTTAATATCCCTGTGTGGCTTTCTGCACTGTGACTATCCCTCGTAATCATGCTTGCCCACATGTTGGGAAAGAGGGCTGTTGTCTCCGACCAATTTTGTTTTTTTAAAAATGCCCATTGTTCAGTGATCAATACAGTGAACTATATTGATTTTTTCATATTTCTATACATGACTCAAGCCACTCACCACTGACAAACAATCTAAAATAGGAGTCTGTCTTTTTGTGGGAAAAAAATATCGTGGTCAGACTATTTTTGCCTGGTTGGAAAGTGCTATAAACCAAAGCATGAACTGCTCATAACAGGCATGTATGACACATAGCTCAGAAAGCCTGATAAATTCTGGTTTCCTACATCACACAGCATTCTGTTTTAGGTTGGTAGTTTGTAAGTTATGCAGCTGTGACAGAACAACATCTTGATGGAAGTCTGGGAGCCGTTCCTAGTCAGGAAACTCTTATAGTTTCTGAAATTATCTCTTGGGTTTTAGGTTATTTTTTTTCCTCTTGCCGTAAAAAACTTATGTTTGCCCTCATGTCCTGCTTCCTTTTGACAGGTTGAGTTGATCATTTGGATCTAAATGTTCTGAGTAGCATGAGATGTGATAACAGTGTTGCTCCTGAAGTGAAATATTTTATGAGCAAACCTTGTTTTTGAGCTTGTTGTTTTCATGGGGTTACAGTAGTGGACTATCATGTCCAGTGGGGGAAATACATATTGCCCAGAGAGCCTAACACACGTGTTCCCAGCATAGCCTTATTGCTACGGGCTGCTTGGTTTGCTCTCAGTAAAAACGTGTCTTTCTGTAACACTGAAGAATTTGAAATAGTTGGCTTAGCATAGCAGTAGTACAATATAAAAGTAATTTTACTTTCTGTCTCCCTTTTTAAGCAAAATTAGACAAAGAAAGACTTGATATTGTGCTAACCTTAGTGTGCTTTTCTACAGTTGATTACTAGATATGGCTCTGCAGAGCAGACAGTTAAGCATTAACACCCCACTACAACCATGTGCCTCACACTGATACTTTATATGTACCTTTTTGAGTAGCTTTTCAAAGTGTCATGATTCTAAATTTCATCTTGCCTACTGCAATATGGAGTATTCAAGCTTTTATAAATCTGCTGGTTCATACCTGGTTTGAAGAGAACACCTCAGTGAAAACAAGCCACCTGGAGAATTTTAACATGAAAAATTAATTTGTTTTCTGGGTTACACAAGTACAAAGAAAGTATCTTTGCAAAAAAGAATATATATTGTCTTAATAGGGCCTATATGTTTTTTACCCCCAGATAATTTATAAACAGGTGAAAAATAAAATAGTTAAATGTGGACAGAAACCAAATATGGAAAAATTGCATCCAGAAAAAATTTTTTTCAGAAATAAAATCTCGATCCAGAATTCACAGGAGTCAGTGGAAATTTTCTTCTCAATATTGTTGCTTTTGCATGAGACTGTAATGCCTTATTCTGGCAAACTGAGCATATGCTTGACTTTATATCCCAGACTAACCCCTCTGACGCTATTATGCTGAAGGTAAGCATATGTTTCATGTACCTCACTAGTTCAAGTGCTAAATAAAAGGAAAACAAGATAAAATGGAGCTCTTGGTGTAATTTCAATGGTAGTTTTTGCTACTAGCAAAGTTAAAAGGGAAAATGTCTTTATTGTATAAATGTAGAAGTTGTTACGGTTAGAAGAAGATCCATGTCAACTCAAATATCACTGGGATGTTTTTGGTAGAAAGTATTATTCCTACCTCCTGGGTTAGCAGCATGTCTTGGTGTGTTTTATGCTCTGGCCGTTCTTTCCCAAATTTGTTGCCATTCATTAAGTGTGGTCTTTAATGGGCAATGTGGTAATCCTGGGTCCCTTTGCCTTCCCATTTCTGTTTTTCTATAACCTGAAAACAATTTCTTAGATTATTTTACTTTTTTTTTCCTTATGGTTTAGCAGACAGCTGGAAAGAATATACAGAAACATGTTTTTGGCAGTCATCGTGCTGTGATCATAAAAGTTAAAGCTAGGATGAAAGAGAAAGTTAAGTAAAATGCATATAGAAAAAGAAGTAGAAAATATGGCAAAGACTGGATAACTAATATTTTATCAAACAATTCAAGCAGCTTTAAGTTTGTCTTTTAATGCAAAAATATAATCACTTGATCACAAAGGCTTTTCTTTCAGATTTTTTTATTAAATAAGAATGAACTACTGAATCATAAGGTGTAATACTAGGTCACTTCCTAAAGGGTTCAGTTTCTTTCTCCCTTGGTGTCATGTGGTTTTGATTTTGTTTGTGAACTGTGCCAAATCTGTCTTTTCATATGATTTTGACTATTTGCAAATGCAATTTCTTGAGTTAAAATTAGAAGTGCGCATTAGATCTAAGATGTTAGTGAACAGAAACATGAAAAATATTTTCATGACCTGGGGATGACCTCCTTGGTTCCTAATTCTCTCAATGAGAGACTTTCATGTGTGTCTGTAAGATGTACATGCCCACATACACACACAGTAGTAGAGAGTGTATACAGAGTCAGAAAAAGATTTTGTGTCCACACTACCCATTACTGTTCCCCTCTTTGTTGAATTATTGTCCTTGAATGAAGAGCATATTGGATCAGGCATCACGTGTTCTTCTTATTTGATTGGAATCAGTATTTCCTAAACTTCCTTTTCTCTTCATTAGAGAGTTTTTTCGTCTCAAAAATCCCCAAATGCCTGAAAGTTCAAAGTGAAAATATTGCTTTAGGGCTTCTCAGGAAGCCCTTTTGGCTATATTTTGCTCTCCTCTGTGGGCTGCCTACTTAGCTACTTCACGGGGTCTCTAGACATGAAGAATGACAGTATGTATGAGAAAAGTAATTGCAACAATCTCAGAATATTTGTTAATAAATAAACATACAAAATTCATGAAATCGGCTTTTTAAAAACCGCCAGACTTTATTATAGTTTTTCATTATACTTCTCCAGCCTTCTACACCTGCATAAAATTGAAATAAAATGCAATAAATCTCAAAGGTAGGGCACAGTTTGCCTCTCACTTTCACTGCTTCCATATTGGTCTGAATTACGTAAGTATGACAAAATATTTCAACTTCTAGTGTTTTAATGCACTTAATAAAAAATATAAATGACTACACAGGAATCGTGGTGTGTATGCCCAAACTGGTGCCAGATACCTCTGATACCAGTAACAAAAGCTCTTTGGACTCTTATTAGTGAAGGAATTTGCTCTTAGATAACATGTACATTTTCACTAACATGATGTTTCCTCCTGTGTTGAAAGGAAAGAGCTTGTATGATGTACTGCTAGTAACATGAAAGAGAAAGAAAGTTTCAAGTGACATGAAAGGATGACAAAAGCTTTTTGTATTGCTCAGAGGAAAAAATAATTAGACGGTGCTACTCAGTTTCTGATCGTGATGGTCAGTGCACTTAACATGCTTGGCATATTGGAGGCATAATGGGTATACTTGTAGGAAATGGCTGTTATTTGCCCTTTTGTGAGGAACATGCCTTGTTACTTTGAACTAACCTTTCTGCTTGACTGAGAATAAGCCCTAGGTAAGTTCATTTTATATCAAATTACACAATGCTATATTGCTCTACATAGAGCTCATTATAAAATATCTAGCTGCTCAGCCACCACTTCACTTTCTGCACTTACAGTTGCTGTTTAGGGACAGGATTGTGATTTCTGTTGTCCTTGACTGTAGATCATATGGAAAACAGGTACCCCTCTCTCCATTCTCTTAACGCACAACTGTCTTATTACTCTTTGGAGGGAAAACCCAGTGGAAGCTTTGAAAAAGCTGAGAAGATACCAAGCTTTTGTGTCTGTTATATGAGGAAAAATCTGTCGGTTTTTAGGACATGACAATGTGTGTCTCTGGGCAGACCTAAAAGCCCTTACAGATTTTTTGTGAAGCATTTGTTTCTATCTTACGAAGGCTGTTCTGTGTCTCACAGCTATACAGCTGTGCTGCGGCTTGCAGTGTCGGGCTCGGTATCCATATGGGAATTTTTGTCTGAAGATCCTTCATCTAAAGGCAAAATAACTCTTGAAAGCGTTTTGGATTCACTCCCATCTTTATCCCCAAGATAAAGGATCTGTCTGGTTCAGTCATCTCCATCACTATTCTTCAGTCAACAAGCTGTTATATGATTCACTTCTTCCTCTTACGCACAAAGCTTGATTTTATTAGCCTCTGTGCCAGTTTAGCTTCCTCCCCTTATACTGTCTTGCTAGGAATCATCACCTTTTTTTTTTTTTTATGTTTAAGGTGATATAGGGGACATTTTCTAAAAGGCATCCATATTTCAAATGTATGTGAGTGTGAAGAAACAGAGCCCCTCCAAGCATCCAGGCCTACATTTCTGGCTAAACTGGCTATAAATAAATCACTAAGGTGTACAATACCAATTTAAAATAAGATTTTACATACGATTGAAAAATTCTGAAGCCCAGTGTTACAATGTTTGGAGATGTAGTGTTGGACTACCAATCTTGAACACTCTCTTCCCACTTAACCTTTTTTTTCCCCTACTGCTTCCTGCTGACCTGATTTATCCGTTGCTATCTTAAGAACAAGTACAAGCAAGATTTACTGCTGGTTATCACATTTCATTCATGCCTTAAATGCAGAAACTTGGGAGAGTATTAGCTGCTAAAATCAGGCTGGAGGTGAAGTGCAGCAAAAGAACAGATCTCAATAAGCCACTTTTTAATCAAGGTTTCACACAGTTTACCATGTTTATAAGTCTACAGTGCAGCTGCAATTTTCTGGCAAAAAAAGACCCCACCCTGACTTCTGAAATGATGGAATTCTGTTTTTAAAAATTCTTTATACCAGAATGTTGATGCTAAAATAGTAGTAGGACTAAAAGAAGATAGCTGGTATTTGTTGGTTTCTGAGGATATTGACATAAATGAGGTCATTTATGTTCTGACATGAATGGTGTCCTCTTTTAGTCATCGCAAGTCCATTTTTCTTATGTCTTTTTCCACAAAGGAGCAAGGTAACAGTGACATTAGCTTTCACAGTTTGCTTATGTCTTTCTTCATGTAATTGATTTTAAAAGGACACTTTGTAAACTCTGTGGCCAGTAATCACAGAAGCTAAGATCAGTAAATATTAGGGCTCATCTAAGCAAGGGGAGCTAAATCAATATGCCAGCACAAAAGCCACTCTTCCTCTGTAACACATTATGTACATGAAGGACTTGTTACAGACATACATTTGTGGGGCAATTTTACCCCTCTCCATCTGTTAGCAATGACCAATGCACCCCAGCATCATCTGTCTGAATCACAGATCTGCAGCCCACAGGTTTTTTCATGCAGTATCAGATTGTGACAAAACAGCAGTGGAATAAAATAACGTTCCAGTTAGCAATAAAGAATAAGCATCCAGTGTGTGAAGTAACAAGTGCCATTGCCATGCCTGAGAAAGCCTCCTGGAAATCAAGGGAGGAAGTCTAGGGGCTCACTGCTAGTTATTCCTAGATCCTTAAGCACAGAAAACATAATTTCCCAAGGACCCAGAATTCCTTGTGATGAGAATTGTAATCCTTTTCAGTCATCAATAGCTCTCCTCTACGGAGAGAAAAATATGAAGAGTTTCGGTAGGAGAAGGTGGTTTCTGTGAGTGCATTTCCCTCGCACACGATGGTGCAGCCCAAAGCTGGAGGCAGCACAGCTCCAAAAGCTGCCCGAGCTTTCTTTCCTCCTTAACCACAGCCTCACAGCAAGTACTGGGGTATGATGCTACAGAGGGGGAACCCTGGCCTGACTTTACACCCTCAGCCCTCTTTAGATTTGCTGTCTGCTCTGGGAGCTGCTGGGGAAGCTTGAAAATAGTCTCTGAGCATGCTCATGGCTGCACTTCCCTGCTTTTGGCCACCCATTTGGCAGAGGGAAGCCACATGGCAATGTTGAACTGGGCCTGCATAACTTACTGGGAAAGAATTATTTACATCTTTTCATTGACTTTTTGTTTGTTTGTTTGTTTCCAGTAAAAAGGGAGAGTTTACTTTTCTTTCATCACCTTATTTGTCCAGCATTTCCGCCTGCCTCTTTGAGTTTCAGAGTCTGGGATCTGGAAATAAATGGGTTATTTCTGACTTTTATTTCTTCTTTTCATGAAGTCAGCATGAGAAAAAACAGAGCCCCAGTGTGTCTCCTGCTGGTAGCAGGCATTTGAACTAGTTTTGCTTTGAAATCTCTCGTATATTTGTTACATGCAGAAGGAATAAGACAGACGAGCTCAGTCCTTTTGAAGTGCTCCGATGGCTGGCAAGTACTTCCGTAGTTGAAGTGAAAAAGCCGAT
The DNA here is from genome assembly GCA_026413425.1 of Tringa solitaria. Classification (NCBI taxonomy): domain Eukaryota; kingdom Metazoa; phylum Chordata; class Aves; order Charadriiformes; family Scolopacidae; genus Tringa; species Tringa solitaria. Next base: position 38,057,728 of record JAOXJM010000033.1, read on the forward strand.
TCGGGAGTTTGCTGAGGAGAGAAGGCTTGTTAAGTGAACTTAATGAGGAACCATCATAAATACGTGTATAAATTATGCATCAACTATCTCTTCATCAGAAGGTCTGTTTTCATGATGGATTAAAAAAGTATCTTTGCTCTATGTGCCAACCAAAACTGAAGGGATACAGTGAGTGTCTTTGAAATGAAAATTCACATGGCCACGCATAGTTATAAATGCAAAAGCCCCTGCGCCTTGCTGAGCACAGTGGAAAAGATGAATTGAATCAATTGTACCTCACATCCAGCATCACAGCGGACATAGAGAGAGTTACTTGTGTCATCTCTGTATGGCCAGTGTCCTTCACAAAGAATCCCAGGGGTATGTTTTGATCCGGGTTTTTTCCTAGCAAAAACTGGGAGGTGAAAAAAACTGTACCTGTCTCATACTCTGCCACAGACTGGTAAGGGTGGTTCAGGACAGTTCATTTCATGTTTGGTTTCTGAGGAACCTCATCTTCAATGCTGAGCTAACGATACTTGCTGCTGTAAGGATATAATGAATTCTGTAAATCCAAAGTCCTATTCAGTTTTCCTAGAGCATGAAAAATGCAATGCAATGCAAACTAATCTGGTTAATCTGTATATATAGATGTTTATTTGTTACTTCTAAAATTCTGATGAATTTTAAATCTGCTTTGAACTTCAGAGAGCACTTTTTAACACATTTACATAAAATCAGGGGTTTGTGCATATTATATTTCAGTGTTTCTTATCAAGTTACGGTTTTTGATTAAATAAGTGAACTTGTTTTTCTTTACAAATGATTTGTTATGGTTTAAAGAATCATCAGTTCTGTTAGATAGCACCGTCGGTTTGTATGCAGTAACACAAAGTTAGTAGACAGAAACCGTTCTACTCTCTGGTAAAGCAAGTGGGCTTCACCCAAAATATTAAATTCAGTGCTAAACTGTGCAACACTTCAGCGTAAGCTGGGTGCTGCAGAAAAATCAGCATAGGGATATGCCAGCAAAGAGCTGTAGGTGGGGAGTGGAGGAGCTGAGCAGATGCTTTGCCCACTTCTTGTGGGTGTCTATGCCAAGTTCTGTAGCTGCAGGGGTGAGAGTGGGTTGTTAGAAACCCGAAGGAAGCATCGAGTCATGCAGAACACTTTTGGTGGAAATAACTGCCTTAAGCATGAAGTAATCTGTCTGGAGAATTTAATTTCCAGTGCAAAGATACACAAGATCCTATTTTGAAGCACAACTGACAGACTTTGTACTTGGTAGAATGGTGATCACATCTTAATTTGTACATGACAAGGCCAGCAGAAACATAGCTGTTCTTTGTGAGGTTTCACACAGTGTTTAATGGGCTGTACAGACTTTATTGTTAAATTTAATTTTAAGTGGTAATGTTCAAGTAATTAAGAAAATTTCCCAAAAGAGTTTGAGACCAGTCTTGAGTTATAGCTGTTAAAAAATGCATGCATTTGTCTAAAGCAGGAGCTTGCCAAAAGATCCTTGATTTTCTTTTCCTCCTGTTTTCTTCTCTCTGTATTTTCTAGCAGTTAGTGGTAAGAAAGTGAAAGATTGGATTTTTCAAGGGTCTCTGTGCTGACCCATTTTGCTTTCATGTGAAACTTCCAGTGGTTTGTCTTTCAGCAAGGTTAGACTGATGCTACATCTTAGTAAATGTTGACATAAAATTATATAAGGCCTATACAATGATTTAGAAATTAATACTGCATTGCAGTTCTGTCTTTCAATGCAGTTTTCATACAAGTTGTAGAGATCAACATTTCTATTGAGATGCTGTTGAAGCAGGTTGCAGACATTTACTTTACACGTTGTTAGAAATCTAAATTTTCTAACTGTTTCACTTTCTGATCTCACCTCCTCATTTATTTTCTTCTTTCTCTCTCTTGCTTTTTTCATATTCAAAAGAGAAACCCATTTTATAATCCTTGGTTTTCCATGTAGTTCATCTCCAGAGAATTTCTTTGTCTTTGAACTACTAAAAAAATGTGGGGCATAAGCAAATCTTCAATCACATTTAATGAACGAATTTCTTGCCAACAGGGGTTCTGGTATTTTTCATGTCATTTATAGACAAGAAAAGTTTACTGGTTGCCACATTAAAAATTACAAACAACAGTAAGTAATCAAAAACACTAAGTCCGTTATTTCAGAAATGCAGGATTTTCTGTAAGAAATACAGGAAAGCAGAAGAACTCTAGTTTTTAAAGGTATTTGAGGCTGATTTGCAAAACAGTTCATTAAACTTTCCAGTAGTTATTTTTTTTTCTTTCATATGGCTTGCAATTCCATGAGTGAAGTACTGTACATTTTAAAGTTAACTGCTTGACATTAGATCAGGGCTAGTGGCATGACATTACCTTGACTCATAATATATGTGATTAATAGGTGCTAAACTTTTTGTCCCTACATTTTGGAAAATTACCATCTTTACTGTACAAATGCACCCTGACCTGAAAATGGCAGTAGTTAGTCATCTTTAATTGGACAACATGTCTAATATTAATGATGTGCATGCTGTTTCTAGGAAACTGCAGAAGACCTCAGCTGACAGTAACTGCAGAAGCGAATGGTGACATTTCACAATGTTTGTCAGGCGCCAGAAAGGCACGACATTTTAAAATACTTTTTCCTCAATCGTTTATCAGGTTGTAATGTACCATGCAGTCAATCTAAGAGGGATGTAAAAGCCTTATAAAAGCCATAATGATGTGATGGCTGAGGTTTCACCAGAGATACTGAGATATTTATAAACCTGATTGCTTCATTTAATTTCTTATGACTTGCCCCAAAAGCTGTTAGTATACACCCATTCATTTGTTGTCACAAACCTCTGTATCTGGGCTAAAATTACATTTTAGCATTGATAAATGTCATGCTCACATTGTTACACATTACATACTTTTTCTATTGTGAATGGGAGATTAAAGTTTGAAAAGATATTGTCAGAAAATGAATAAAATTAAATAAGAATTTTTAATATTCAAGCAATGGAAATACTCCTTTGTGTTTGTCATATCTTGGACCATTAAAATCCAGTAAAACAATTTTGCTTATTTAGGGAGGGGTCAAATAAATGAGAAAAAATAGTTATATTTCTCTAGGCTGCTTCTCCCTTAAAGCTGCCTCCAGTTCTCTGCAGTGGAACAGGAGTGCATCTACTGGTTTGGAGAAACTATTTAAAAGTTCATCATCAAATTAAGATATACTGAGTCCTTTCATTAAAAAAATAATTCTGTGAGGCAATTACAATATCAGAATCGTATGAAGGGTGATTATGGTCTGCATTAAATGGCTCATGAAAGATTAATGGGAAGAGCAGCTCTTCCTCTAGCTAAGTAGTGTGCTAGCAACAGGTGACGACCAAGGGTTGTTTTCCAGAGAAAGCTGAAGCATTTATAGATGGTGTGGCATAAGATATTCAGTGAGTAGGCTGGAGAACCCATAAGGCAAGGAGTACCAGCTTAAGGATGGGTTACCGAGCATCTCCAGTGTTTGAGGTGTCTGTGCCAGCCCACAGGGAGGAGAAGGAACTGGTTCCTTTGGGAGCTGCAGCAGGTCTGGGATGCTGGCTGCATCACAGAGTCATTCACTAAAACTCAGGCAGCTGGGTTTGCCTAACCCTTCTCAGCCAACAGAGTGATGGCCTCCGTCTGCCCTCCAGCTTGGACTTAATTGTCTTACAGTAAAAGACGATTAGGAAATGATCTAGGTAAATATGACTCCAAAAAAAGGTTTCCAGGAGGTACACCCTGAGCTGCAGTTTTTACTCTAACACTAAAAGCAAAAATTCAAATGCAAATTAAGGCTTTCATTAACTGCAAAGTCGTATCAGCAGAAAGTAGCCTGTGGACGCTCCCTCATCTTTTTTGGGCACTGTGATGATGATAACTAATGACTTTAGCAGCATTGTCCCTTTTCCAGAACAGACTCCCTGACTTTAGCCATGATAGGTATGGACAACTAATGACTGAATTACTAATTCCCACATTAATGCTTGTAGCATTAATTTGTTCCCCCTGAAATGAACAGTAAAAATTGAGTTTGTTTCCCTTGGAGCAGCTGCAAAGTTTAGATGGGAGAAGGACCCATTTTTTCCATTGTTCTTTTAGGTGTAAATTACACTGTTGAAACAATGAAGAGTTTTCCTAAAATTGTGGGATACAGTGTGAAATTCAATATCTTCTGATACTGAGCAGAAACCCAGCATTTCTTTGGTTGCTGTGTCTAGGGGTAAGAAAATGAGCAGTGCTGGGGAACCGGCAGAGAACAGTTCCCACCTGTGTGGCCTTGTTCTCCACACCCAGAGGATCGATAGGAGATGGATTCCTTTGCTTCACAGAAAGGCGTAAGGAAATGCCCTGGGGAGCTAAAATATGAACACAAATTTTGAAGCAGGGCTGTTATTCAGCTCTCTGTTATCTTCCCCTTTTTGTTCTTTTGCATTAGCTTTAAGATTAGTTTTTTAATGCTTGGTATCTTGGAGTTCTGCTGATACTTTGCTGCCAGTGGGATTCTTTGAATACTGTTTTCACGCTTTCTGTTACAAGTAATATTATTTTTTCTTTATCAGTCTAAAACCAGGCATTGTTTCCTTTCATTGAAAATCACTGTCCCTTGTTTTGTGGTGTAAGGAAGTGCTGTTTTCCAGGCCAATTCCTCCATGCCACGATGGCCAGTATATTTGACTGTCCCTTATTATGCTTCCTAAGGAAAATAGGGCTGATTTCTTCAATCACTTTTCATAGGAAAGACTTTCCATGTTTGCATTGACTCTCTTTACCTCTTCCTGAACTCCTTTTAGGTTTTAATGCTCATTTGAGATGGGTCATTACCACTGAAGATATGCTGTAGATGAGGCTGTACTCTTGGTTCCCTGTAGACCCTGTACCTGTTTCATGAACCTTTCTAAGCACTGTTAATGATACTTTGGGGAGAGGGGCAAGCAGTAACTGTATAGGAAACATATGTTTCTACTTCTTCATTTGAGCCAGGCCTGTAAAATTCAAGTGGGAAAGGCAGAGGATTAATGCACAAGGCTGGGAATCAGGATAAATTATTTCTCCTTCAGGGTTCCTTAGTGATCTTCTAGGGAAAACCACAAATGCAGAATGCAATTCTGTTCCTATTTATTGCAATAACAATTTCACCTGTTAGCTTGTGAAGCAATTTTCCCACAAGTAGTGTGCCAGTATACATATAAATGAGTATTCTAATTATGAGACTATGTGATGTGCAATGGTGTGTATTTTATCAAATAGTATCTATCTGTTTTAATGGGATAGGGTTGATGGATAGAGTTGATTGCATGGTCTTGATGATTAGACCTCTTGCATTCCCTGGTATTAACAGATAAGAAAAAACAGCAAATAGGAGCTCAATGACAAAAGAGGAAATGGAGGGTTTTGCTCACAGGAATGACATTGTGCATGTCAGATAAAAATGAAGCTATTTCACTGAAACTAGAAAACTTTTTAACCTATCTGAAAAAAAAAATCAGGGATGAATACTTATGTACAGAAACATCTTAGCTAGAAGGAAAGAAGTCACGGTATTAACAGCCCTGTGTCTGCTAGCATTTTATCACTGGCTTAAGGTTAACAAGCACAGGCTGAAGAGTCATAAGTAGATGCTGCTGTGTGCTTGATTAGCAATTATTTAGTTCTCGTTTGTGTAACACTCTTCCTGGCTTGATTTTGCCCCTGTGATAGTGCTGAAGGCTATTGCGAAGTGTGTTCAAAGACTAGTCAGAGCATATAATCAGCAGAATGTTTGATTAAAGGTATTAGAGCAAAAGAACTTCATTTAAAAAGAAAAAGGATAAGGAAAAAGCATTTCAACCCAAAACTAGCATATTCTTCCTTTTAGTTCCAGAAAAATCCTTTAAATGTCATTCAGGTATTAACATTCTACTCTCCAGATATCAGGGGCTCAAAACGTAGTCTTTTAAAAAGTATAGCCTTCGCAGCTCTATAAGACCTATCTTGTATGTTTTTTCATGTCTAGGTTCATGACAATGTGACTAATGAGCAATTGGGAATATTAGACTGCTGATTTATATATTGGATATATATTAATATATATGGAATATATGTTAAATATTATACATTGAATATTAGACATGATTATACAATATATATAAAAGCAACATTAAATCTATTTCTAGTTATTCCATTTATGTATTCATTAATATATGTAGAATGTTTATATATATATATTTAATACTG
>JAOXJM010000033.1:38067831-38088584 GCA_026413425.1 Tringa solitaria
AAGTTAATATTAAATAGTAGGAGATAGAAATTACATTCTATGATTATTTCACTGCTACCTAAGGTCCACTTTACAGTGCAGTGGCACGATGTTTACAATGATTTATGTTAGCATATTAATCACATTGCTAAAGCTAGTCACTGTATGACCATGTTTTCTAGTTTTGAAGATGACAGTTTGCTTCAGTAGAGTTACATCACGAAAATGATGTAATACCTGAGGGAATCGTGATCCCTCAGATGTTTTAATCGTGGCAACTTAGCTCTTGAATTAGCTGGAGCTGTTTGTACCCTGTTAACTGAAGCGAGAGAGATGTTTCTAGGCTGACTGTATGATCTGAGGTTTCTCTACTTGCACCTTTAAAAAGTGAAAATGGTAGCTACCGTTGTTTCCACTTTCTCAGTACTGGTCCCATATAAAAGGGATCACATTGTGGCAGAGATGTTATCATTTGGCACACAGCAATATTAGTTTGTTTTTTCTGCCACTAAGGGATGTGCACATGACTGAAATGGTCATGAGATGATGGTATTGTTTGCGATTGTCTCCTTCAATCTACTTTTTTGCAGTCTAGTTGCAAATCCTTTTAATATCAGACTGTAAAACTCTTTAGGAAGAGACCTTTTTCTATGCACTGTGTGTATTAAAAATATATCTAAAGCCTAGAATAGCTCAGATTTTGTGGTGTACTTTGAATATTTTTATAAATATTAGGATTGATATGAATAGTCACCTTAATAATTGCCTGTACCAGATTGCCCCATTGATGAAGTATTGGGGAAATATTAATGTTATTAAGATAATTCTATATTAGTTTGTGATGCTGTAGAGCACTTACCTGTGTACAGAGAATTTCTAGGCACAACCCTGCTGTGCAGAGCTGGTAATCTAGGTTGTAAACCCAGTTGGTACGACTGCGTTTTTAATAATCCCCGTTCCTGGACTTTTTTTTTCCTCCCTAGGGAGCGCTCACGAGTACAGCTCCTGCCCTGATGATGCTATTTTTCAGAGCCTGGCTCGCAGTTATTCTTCTTTTAATCCTGCTATGTCTGACCCAAACAGACCACCCTGTCGTAAAAACGATGATGACAGCAGCTTTGTGGATGGAACAACTAATGGCGGTGCATGGTACAGCGTACCAGGAGGTGAGCCCCACTGTGTGGGGGTTCAGTGTCGCTGGTGGTTGTTTTAAGCTTGAGTTTTCACTGGTTTAATTACAGGCTGGAATACCATCAGGTTATTCATGGCTTTTGGTGGGGTTAAGGCTAAATCAGAGAAAGATAACTCAGGACAGTACATCTACACAATCCCATAAAACTCATCATGATGTTTATTAAAATATTACTTTTTTATTGCTTTTCATACAGTGTTTTTCCACTCAAGGTTTGCAAATTTACTAATTCTACAGTGGGTGAGTGATTGCTATGTTATCATGAGAGCTTCAGAGGGTTTGTTTTTAGTCTTTAAAAAAAAAAAAAAGATCAAAATATCCCCTTACAAACCCCGATGAGAGAGAGCAGGCTACTACTGTTCATTTTAACCTCAATAATGTAAGCATCCAGCCTTGAAGAAGTGGAAAGGCCTGGTTTTGCAATGTTATTGACAATAGGAGTCTGGCCTTTGATTTCCATGGGAACAAAATCCAGTCATGAAGATCCTTGCATCTCCATACTTTGTGGCTTAATTAGTGCCTGATTCCTGCCCAGGTAGTGCTCCCACAGACTTTGGTAGAGTCTTCTGTGTGAAGAGGAACAGCAGAGCTATTATCGCCACTTCAGTGTTAATTTTCCAGGAGAAGTCTAGAAGAGTAGCCTGAAATGAGACATTTCATTTCTTTTTACTAAGAAATTTGATATGTCAGTTTCTTTGTAAACTGAGGCAAAAAGGTGTTGGGATCTAAATCTAAATTTTTGAGTCTTCTGTGTCTGCTAAACTTGGACAAAACTTTGAAAAATGAGCTGGGGATTTCTGAGCTAGAAACTCAGCTATGTTGAAGTGATTTGTTTGTGCATTGGCTTTGTTGATTTGTACCAGATAACTCTGAACACACATACCAGTTGTATTGTTTACTCTTCTTTTAATATTCAATTACAGTCTATGAATGAATTTTTAGTTTTTACCTGGAATGAGTAGGAATCTCTGAAAGCATTAGGACAGTTTAGGTGGTAGCTTAACTCTGCTCCTGTTACAGTGAAGGGGGTACTAGAAAAGGAAAATAATTAATCTTGTATGAAGAAGTTAGATGGAGAACAATGACTGGTACCACTCATACAGGCAGCGATCACTTGCTTAAACTCAGATTTGTTATTCTCAATCTTCAGAGAAGCAGCATGTTCTTCCTCTGCTGTGGTACCACAGGTACCAGGGACTGGGTGTAAACTAAATTGTTGACATTTCTGCATATGACTAAAAAGCAAAATTTTCCCCTTGTGTGAAGCTTTCAACAAACTTTAAATTGTAACTATTAAAACACCCTTGACAAAACAGAGTTTGCATAATTTGAAAAAACTTCAACATAAACAAAACATTGGGAGGTTTAATAGTTAATTTTTGTTTCAATTCAGTCCAAAAATTATCTTCATGAAGTATTAACTATAAAAATATGGACATATTAAACTTCAGCTTTTTTTTCCTTAGGAAAAAGTTATAAAAATCTCTCCATTGTTTTGATGAAATGCTTTGATTCTGACTAAAGGGCACATGCCAAAGGCACATTTTTCCATTAGAAAAACTTGCTGGAAAGTTGAAATTATTTCCTTCCTTTGGATCTTATTTTAAGTTAAACTGCAAAATCCCCAAGTGAGCCCTTTCTTTTTCTCATGTATTTGTACAGAATTTAGTGGACAGAAATCCTAGTTCTAACCAGGATCTATGATCCTAATACGGTACATATAATAAAAAAATTGAGAGGTGACAATATACTTTGGACAGCATGAGTCTGGTTTTTTTTTTCCCAAGTATAGAAATCAACTGGCAAGCTGCGACTTTTGAACAAAACCTCCATGGTGATGTTTGCCACAGGCTGACTTAAGAAAAACAAAAATAATTCAGCAAAACCAGCTCTGTTGTTTCCATGTCTAGTGCTAAGGAAAATAACTAAGCATTACTTAGTTCAAGTGAAAATTTTCTTGGAAGCTTTAGTCTGAAAAGCTCTGTCTGGAAACTGAAATGTGGTATGTAAGTTATCTGTTGTATCAGTGACCTTTTGCTATCTGTACAATAACGCACTCAAAGTTAGCAGTGGTATAAGCTATTGAAAAGCCATTTATATTGTTTTAGGAAAAGTATTTCATTGTATAACCTTACAAGAGCTCAGAATTTATCAAGAGAAACTCTCTGAAGACCTTGTCTCCATGGTATCTGCTCTAGTTCGGAGTCAAGGGGACACTTCTTTGCACCTTTGGGTTGCTGTGGGCTGTTCTGGGTCCTGTGAGGGGGCAAGAGTAGCTCAGTGTCCTGTGGGTATCTACAGGTTAGGCTCATATCTCTGTGTGATCTCCCTGGGCTGAATGGAGGCAAAATAAAAGATGACTTGCCGAGTGTTTACAGAGAAAGAAAGAAAACTGGAGCAATGTGACTAGGAATAGAAACAGAAAAGAGGTGAGTGTAGGTACTGGAGTTGTGTTTGATGCAGAAAGGAGTGCATGGCTTTATCAGAACAGTGGTGACAGGAGGAAAAAAGAGAGAGTAGAGGACAGCCGAGCTAAGTGAGAAAGGCTGTGCTCTCCTAGATGCTGCCTTGGACAGTATCTATTCAGACCAAGAGCTCTGACCTAGGAAGGGCTGATATTTGTTTCTAATAGATTACTAAAGTTTCTGTTGCCCTATAGAGAGTATTAGGGTTGTGCTGCATCAATTTCTTCTCCTGTATCACTCGCCCACAGGAACTTCTACCTTCTGTAAAAGACAGCACTACATGGTGGGTCAGCAGCAGTCCTCATGGGTTCCTCAGTATGCAGGGATAATATATGGGTGGCTCACTTGTGTGAGTATGGGTTGCTTTTGCCCACATTTTTCTGAATACCTGGAATCTTTCAGTAGTAAGGCTGAATGCCTGGTGGCAGAAAAGTCTGGTAGCAGCCCTTGTCTCAAATTGGAAGTTAAGATGAACCCTCCATTGCATTCGTGTTCTGTCTTTCCCTCTTGTCAAACTTCAGAATTTCTCTATCAACCTCAGGTGAGGTGGCAATTCTCTGTTCAGGTTTTGAGGTAGAGAGAGCAGATGATGTACGGGAATATTTGACACTTCCTTCTGTTTCTTAATACACTTTGCTGTGAGGTTTCACTGTTACCTGCTTAGCTACCTTCTTCTGTGGAGCAGGGACATGGAAAAAATAGCTACTCCAACATCGTCTTTGTGCTAAATCTGAGACCATGATGCCTGTTATTTTTGCTTTATATTATTTGTCATCTGTAGTTAGTTGATCCTTGTAGGTTTTTCAGAGAGCTGTAAACAAAGGTAAAGAGGTCATTTTTCTGTGTTCAGGAAAGGCCTTTTTAGGCACCAGACCCCGGGAATAAGCAAGCCTGCACATACAATCCATGGTATTTTTAACTCTGGTCTTCTCCCTATCAGTATGTAATTAATGATTTCACTTATGCACAAGAAAGCCAAATTAAATTTGCACAGACAGCTTTAATTTTGGCATTTCCTTAGCTGTTGAGTGCATAACTTTTCAACACTGATAATATTTTTTTTATGTAGCTTTTTTGTGGAACATCTATTTGGAAATATAAATGAGAAGAGCAGATAGCAATGAATTGCTAACTAGTTAGACGCCTGTTCTTCTTGTTCTGTCATTACAGAGTCACCTGAGTCTAATCAGATTTGTGTCATTACAAAAATAGCATTTCAAAGCAGCCTACTTTGCTGTACTATTAGGCTCTTGTTTAAGTGTCTTTTTATTTTCAGATACTCTCAAATCAGTCTTGGCACACAATTAATTTGTTCTTTCATGTTACCGGTTTTGGAAGCAATGTTAGGTAATTTTTTTTTAGGATTTTATATGTGTGCAGGAGGAGGTACATATTCTCTCTATTATGCACAATGCTCAAATTCATCCTGTCCTGCTAAAAGTTACTGTCTTTATATGTGCAGAAGCTGAACTAGCTTAGTGCTGTAGCTTGTAATTCAAAGTCTGAGTAATTCTGATGCCTGGGTACCAGGGGCACACCCTGCACTCCACTTTCTTTGTGAAGGTTGGAGTTCTTATTTTGAAAAGCTGAAGAAGCTAATTTTCTACCATATTCTAAGGTTATTTGTTTGAGTACTACTATGGAGACACTGTCATACTTCAGGATAGTGGAGCACTGCAACAGAGGAGTGTTTGTGTTGCTCAGTTTCAAAGAAAAGTCCTGGTCATGGTCAGCAGTGAAGGACGTGAATCTCAGTTATATCTGAGGCCTGCTAAACCTTTCTGATCTTCCAAAAGTGGTCCCTATTAAAGTAAAGGAAAGTTAGTTTTGTGCTATCCTTTGTTTAAACGAGAGGCTTTGGGAGTGTGGCAGTGTGTGTGCACGTGATACATGCCATGTGCATAACAACAAGGAATAGGGCAGTTAGAGAGCTTGACCAGTGGCAGCAAAGTTCCTGCAGTGTTGAATAAATCTTTTGAAATGTGTCAATTTCTTGGGTGTTGCACCTAATTGCCATACTGAACGAGCAGGTGAAGTGCTAATTGTATGTAGCCAGCCTGATGCCCTTCAGATTACAGATGTAGTGGCCACAGTTTAGATCAAAGCTTTCTTCACCCCATTCTCTATCCCAGAGTTTCAGATCACAACCTGTAGCTGAGAGATACAAGCTGAATTATTTCAGGAGCAACAGATATAAACTATGGCCGAGGCCAGGAGCTGGGAAACAAACTATAAGATATGGGCATTTTGTACAGAAATGGAAAATACATTACTTCTTTATTCTGTCCTTGAGAAACTAGGGTACCCCTGAGTATCACCTTGCTTTGGGAGATGAGAGGGAGGGAGAAACTTCCAGAGAACTGGAACAGTAATGGTCAAGAGTTATTTGCACCGCAGTAAAATTACATTGTGTCCTTCAGTTCCCAGTTCTCTTCATGGATTTTTCTTTCTTTCTTGTAGAAGAAAGGCAAAACTAAAGAAAAACAATATTATCTAGCGTCTGGAACAGATGCCTGGCAGTCAGCACTGCTGTCAGGATTTTACTCATGACTCTGCTGCTTTCTCAATGTGTACTGCTGAACAGTCCATCCTGCATTCTGCCTGGTGGGACATCAGAGCCGTTCCTCCCAGGAACATCTTTGCCTTCTGTGTTCTCATTTTTCAGCCATTTAATAAAAGGCTTAGAAATTAAAAGGTTCTTTTAGGAATCTGAGAAGTTCCTGTTCATATCAGTAGTTAGGAGTCTCTTTGCCTGTTTGACTGAAAATAGATTCACCCTAATGTGTTGGCAAAATCCCACCTGACTCAATCTGTTTGCTGCCCTCAGTGTTCCCTTTTGGGTATGACATCAGCTCTCTGGACGTTTCTGGACCAGTGTGCAGCACTCGTGCTTTGGTAAAGAGACTGCATTAGTCTCTTTATTAGACTCTCATATTAGAGAGACTCTGTGCGTTAGTCTTTCATATTAGTCTCACGTGTAGCTTGCATGTGGTAACATAGGGCTGAACGATTTAGCTGTGCTTGAAGCACTTCTAAATCCCTCAGTGACCTCCATGGGAGTGCTCAAAATGCTTGGTAGCATTTTTCTTTTCAACCCTCCATTTAAGAATCCACTGACACTGCTAGCTAACTAGACTGGGAAGGCAAAAGCTAATTCTACATCAGCAAAGAATATATTTATAACCCTCCTGGGGACAGCCACAGTCTCTCTCCACCTGATTGATCCAGTTACAGAGCTGGAAACCACTTTGGTTATCAATTGACTGATTTGAGAACATAGTCAATGTAGGAAGTGGAGGGGCTCAGAAATGTAAGAGAGTGCATCTTTCTCATCAAGTTTTCATTCCTAGTGATGCCACTGTATATATTTTTAAATTCTTATGATTAAAGTTGCATTAATAATTATATTTCTCTTAATGTGTTCATTACTAATTTTGCAGAGGCCTTGGGTGGGTGGGAAATTACCCTTAAATGGAAAAAAATCCTTGTAAATGAAGTTTATAGGAAGTTTGCTGTTGTTTTTTTTGGGGGTAGAAAATGATAAATATTTGGAATCTATGCTGAGAAGCTTGACAAAGAATATTCTTTAGCAAATAAATGCTTTTCTTGTAAAATCTTACAAGTTGAAAGCCTATATCTTCAGAGAAAAAAAGCCAAATTTTTGGCCAGTCTTTATAAATCTCTTTTTCAAAAGCATGTCACATGCCCCCCTTTACTCTGTTTTCCTCAGAACCATGCAAAATGCATCACTAACTCTCTTTTCTGGCATTGCAGGAATGCAGGATTTCAATTACCTCAGCAGCAACTGCTTTGAAATCACAGTGGAGCTTAGCTGTGAAAAATTCCCACCTGAAGAAACTCTGAAGGGCTACTGGGAGGACAACAAGAACTCCCTTATCAATTACATTGAGCAGGTAACAAAAAAGGATGGCAAAACTCTCAAATTTGTGCTGTGTAAACATCTACTTCAAAATTTCATATTAATTCAATTAATGCTTCATAATTCTTACATGTCTTTAAAGGGGTAAATCCTGTCTGATCCTTCTAAGCATGTGGAAGAGAGGAAAAGAAGAAAGATGTTACGGAATTTAACTTACTTAAGCTGTTACAGACATTTAATTTATATGATTTGTGTTGAAATGAAAAGAAATGAAAAGAAAAAAAGAAAAAAAGTAAATGAAAAGAAACACACATTAAACAGAGTGTAAAATTAATCCCCTCCAGCACTGATGTGTATACTGAAAGGAGATGGATTGCCCTCTACAGACAGCAAAGTGTGCTTACAGGCACGAGGTGAATCACTCTGATTGTACAGGGACCCTAAATGGTTGGGTTAGACTGTAGCTGCCTGGCAGTTCAGTGCAACATGGGGGACATCTCTAAACCTGGCTTTCTAGATATTGCATTGCTCTCCGATTGCATGAGCTGATGATATTCAACGTAGAGCTGCCTGTATGATGGTTCCATTAAAAATGATAGCAAATCTAGTTAGAACTGTAAAGCGTAGTGACGGGTTTAGATAATCTTGTGCTAATGGGGTGTTAGGAGTTAAGACTCCTGAAATAGATCTGTGTGTGGTTTTGGGGCTTGGGGTTTTTTGTTGTGTTTGTTGATTGTTCCAAACAGTGTGGGAGGTCTGAATTTCTGAAACCTGGATATTGTAGTTAAAGATCACAAATATATCTGATATCATTAATGGCTGCATAGCTGGAATTGTGAAGTCAGAAACATACTTTTGTTAGCAGAACTGGCCAAATGATATATTAATTTCTTTAGGAATTTATTTGTGCAGAAACACTTTCGTTAGCCAGAAATCTGAAATATTTGAAATGTTTGAGTTCTACACTTCTGTTAGTAAGTTGTATGTAGGCTGAGGTAAAAGCTGTATCTTCCCTGCAGGTTTTTACCCATTTATTATGGGATCCATCTCAAATTGTTCAGCTCCTTTGCACATGGGTTAATTACCTCTGACTCATGGAAAACTATGGTGTCACTGCATTTTCAAAATTACTAATGTGTAAAAGATTATTTTGCCAACTTCCTTTGCTCCTGCAGAGCTGCTGGCTTTATCCATGAAGTTCAGATGGTCTATCTGGCATTGGTTTTTATCTTCCTACAGGATGAGAGGTCCAGCTCCCCTGTGATTGCTGAGGACAGGGCAAATATGTACTTTCTGCTTTTCTAAGCCAGTCTGTGTCAGGCTTCTCCCACAGTGTAACTTAGAGTAATCTGGTGAACTAAATTATAGGAGCTGAATACACCATATAGATTTGTAAAGGGGAACATCAAAATCTCAAACTAAAATGCACAATTCACAAGTCTTTTCAAATGCCACAGAATCAGAGAGAAACCTAAACTCCACAGCACTTCCCTGCTTAATTTCCAAGCTCTGAATGAGATGCATCTCTGCACAGGTTCAGAATGTCCCATTCTCCCCAGCATTGAGAGCTCCGTATCTCAGGCTGTGAAAAGGTGGTTGATCCTAGCCTCTTGCTTCTGAGCAGCTGTCTGCTTTCAGACCACGCTTAAGAAATACCAGCAGGACTGGCCTCTCCACACACTGCTGCCAAAATTGGTGCTTTAATTTCATATATGCTGGGAACAAGCAGATTGGCTACTGCTGGAGATGTTGCCTGGAGTATGCTGCTTACGAGGCAAAAAGAAACTATCACATGACCCACCATCGCCTTTCCCTCACAGAGAGAGGGAATGGGGAATATTGTGACTCTATGTGGTCCTAACTCAAAGACCTGGATGTTTTGAGTGTACAGTAGAGAGCTTGAGTGTCTCACACAGGGATTGCCCATCAAAGTCCAAGTGCTTGTATTCAACCTTTTTAATATTTCACTTTTAAGCAGTTATGTCCATTACTATCCCTAAATCCTTACAGCTGATGAAATTTAAAAAAAAATGTATTTTTTTTAGGCTGCCTTTCAAAGCTTTTCAGCACATTCATTAATCCCTAGTGACAAAGACTTTCAAGTCAACATTCGCATGTATTGTAATTTGCTGCACATTTCTGAGAAATGCTTGCATTTCGCAGAGAAATTAGTATAACTACCAGCTGGACTATTTTTCCTCTTCACTGTTTGTTCCATTATAATGTTTAGTAATTATTCATGATAGTTGTTGGCATGTAGACTGTGGTATCCATAATATCCATCGTTAGATATATTAATAGATAATTCCCTGACAAAAATGCCGTCTTTTCTTAAGAATTTTCCAGTGTTCTCCCATGCTGACTTTATTTATTTATTGTAGATTCATCGAGGAGTTAAGGGGTTTGTTAAAGATCTTCAGGGCAATCCAATAGCAAATGCTACAATTTCTGTGGAGGGGATAAGCCATGACATTACATCAGGTGAGTGTTGTACCTCATCAAAACAAGAAGTGCTAGAATATACTGCTTCTCCCTCTGCTTGGCACCTGGAGCTGTTTCAGATCTTATTAGCTGAAGCCTTAAGGGACCACAATTTTGAAGCCAGGAAAGCATGTTGTGCCTCAAGAAGCTTGTTGCCTGCAGGATTTCATGAATCTTTCTCTTATGTCTTGCTCTCAAAGTAGCTGGAGACTGGTTGGACTTTACAGATCTCTGACGTGAATTGGTTCTGGTGGCTCTTCGTTATTCATCCTTAGTTTGCCTTCTGATTTGTGGTGAAATCTGCTGGGATTTAAAGTCCTGTCAGCAATGCTGTTTTGAGTTTGAGGGCTAAATTGTAGTCTAAAACTGTTATATTACTTATGATGTGATCATACTTTTTGGTATGTAAATTCTTGACAGATTTTCAGTTTACTTAACTTTCTTGTGCGAAGATAAGTTCGTTTTGCTGTTTACAATTATGTGACATTATTTTTTTAGAGGGGTGATTGTGAAAAGAGGAAAATATCACATTGATGTTCACAGAAAATTGTATGTCACCTCTTTGGTGGTGTTGTGCTTTATTCTAGGGATGAATTCAAAGGTAGCTTGCATTGTGCCAACTTGCAGTCTTTCCTGGAGACCCATGCTTTCTTATAGTGAATGACATTTTTTGTTGTTTGCACAAGATACTAATTAGAAAAACAATAATAAAATATCACTGTTTTATGTATAAGCCTACATTACAGTAATTTTCTCAATTATATGTCTTACTATACTGTTACAGAGATGCAGTATACTATGAACAGGACTGGTAGACCCTTCAGTCGTCTTCGATTTGTGTTTGTTCTCACATCACCTGCAGCATTTCTGCCAGCTGGAGGGCAATCTGTGACAGTGTTAGCCACCTTCTTTCACTGTATATAAGAAGGAAAAAAGAATAGAGGAAATGCATTTTCAGGGATAATAAAAAGGGAATAAGCGCAAAGAGGTATTTTGAGATATGAGTGAGTGATGCATACGGTACTACAGATCATGCTTCTATGGTACAAAAAAGCATCTATTCATGCATCCTCTCACATTGTTTTGTGTGTATAAGCCTGGAAGTCATGTATTTTCAAAACAGTGAGGAAAACAAGTACTTGAATATTAGCACATTCAAAAAGAAGGATAAATATTCCTTGGCTTTTTTTTCCCCTGCTCCTTTGTTCATGAGTTAAAATTCAGCTTTCTTCCAGTGCCAGGAATTAGAATAGATCATTATCGTAGCTCTGCAGCAGTATTTTTTTCCTTTTTGCTTTATGAGGAAAAAAGTCTGGGAACAACTGGACTGACTACTGACATTTTTTGACCGTGCGAATTGTAGACATTTAAGTAAAGTTTCCCTCTGTGCTCTGTGTAGCTGCAGATGTGCTGAAAAAGCATTTAAAGAACTGGCAGGGAGAGCATGGGCAAGTCTTTTTAAATGGATTGCTAACTGACCTTTAGAACAGGCTTGCAATGTTTTCTGGAGATAAAGAATATCAGAATGTTAGTCTGTGACGAATTAGATGATTCCCCACTTCTGGTTAGTCTGAGTGAAAATGGGAGAGGGTCATTTCTAGACATGAGGATGATGTGTTTTAATTCTGTGACTGAACAAGATGATCTGCAGTAACACTCAGTTCAATAGGGACCTTTTTTGAAGCAAGTGGATCGAACTTTCATTTCTTTGTTTAGCTAAAAAGAAGAAAAAGAAGCACTAGACATTCCCTGGATACTGAAACAGCTAGATAATTATGCCTTAGGGCTGATACACATGGAATTTTCTTGGAAATGATAATTTATAGCTTTCTCTGCAAATGAAACTTAGAAAGGTCGTCCTATTTGTTTAAATTTGATGATAATAAAATGTGTTTACATTTGGGTTTTCAGAATATGAGGGACATTAAGAATTCACATTGCATTGCAAACAAACTCGGACACTTCAAAGGATCTGTACATTGGCTGCGAGGTGCTTCTGAAATAGAGTGATGTCCCATATTGTCCTTTTCTTCAGTGGGCTGGAGAACCTTCAGCCTCAGCAGAGGCAAAATCTTTCATGGGGGCTTCAGCACAATTTCAGAGTTTAAATCTGTGTTTTGGTTACCTGACAAGAAGAAAATCTGTAATTATATTTTTGTACAGCCCTTACAGGAGAATCCTTGCAGACAGACAAAAAGAAAGGGCTGAGAGGAATACAAAAGACTCTGACTATATGTCAGAGTATGTCACTGTATGACTTTTTATTAGCTGTGTAATTAGTTTTATACATATTTATTTGGATTTTTTTGTCTTCTTTTTCTCTACAGCCAAGGATGGCGATTACTGGAGATTGCTCGTGCCTGGAAATTACAAACTTACAGCCTCAGCACCAGGCTATCTAGCAATAACTAAAAAAGTGGCTGTGCCCTTTAGCCCTGCAGTCGTGGTAAGTGCTCATGTGTAGGTTGATTTATCATTTATTATATATATAAAAAAACCTTTTTTTTTTTTCTTTCACGGTGTACATGTAAGCAGAAAGTGATTTTTCAGAGTATTTCAGAACACACCAATTTAGAAGGCAGACTGGAAATCTGATCTTCTAGTGCTTGCTGCACAAGCAACTGAGAGTAATCTCATTGTAAACTCGTTTAATCTCCTATTGGTCTTACTTAAAGTGAAAAGACACAGAGGGGGTAATATTGAGATACTTATACTTTTTTTTTTATTGGTTGGTGTGTGAATAGCCAATCAGACAAAAGATTGCAGAATATCTTTAGATAGCACAACATAGAAAGTAAGAGATGTTGTTGTTTTCATTGAGACTTGGTATTTTTAATCTAAATTGTCAAGTAACGACCTACATAGGTTTAAATCACTGTTCAGCTCTGTGCAGAAAGATGGTTGATGGAGCTACGTTTTCTGTAGATGGCCAACATATATAGTGAATAAGATCTAGGCTGCATCTAAGAGTTCAGGTGCATTTTTAATTCATCCTCTGTCCAGGTGTGGATTCCACTCTTAACATTAATAAATGCTTATTTCTCCATTGTGTACCATACGCTAGGATATACTGCGCTAACACATCTTATCTACACTAATGAGCCATGTGTCAGAAAAACACCCTAGATCTTGATGGGATAAAATTGAATATGTGTTTTGATATGCTGGAGGTCTGCATTGCTAAGTGTTAGACAGCAATATGAGGATGATACTTTTTATTATATACTAGAAAATTTTATTATATACTAGCTATTCAAATTTAATTTCATTGACCTGTATTTTTTGACAATATGTGTTTACACAAGTCAAAACTGTACAAATGTCTGGTTTCTTTTGGAAATATTGCTCACTTACGTGCATTTTGTAGATGAGCTTATTGTACTGATATGCTAGTATTGCATATATTTAAATCAGCCCTGAGAGACTTTGGAATAAATCTAAAATAGAAGGTACCTCCCTAAACCCCATGTCTGTGTTAAACACCTTCTTTCAATAAATGACTCTTACAAGCCTACACTTCTCTCTCTCTGCAAATCTTACCAATGTTTTTTTGATTGTTTCCCTTACTCAGGTTGATTTTGAACTGGAGTCATTGTCTGAAAGACAAGAAGAGGAGAAAGAAGAGTTGATGGAATGGTGGAAGATGATGTCAGAAACACTAAATTTTTAAGTGAAGATTTTGGCTTTACAGCTTTTATTCTATTATATGTTGACTTAGTATAATGTACTGTGAAAGGTCCCTATATTCTAGATTTTGTGCACTTCACAATAATCAACTTTGAATTTTTCAGTCATCTTTTGATTAATATGATTATAAATAACTACTAGCATCCTAGCTATATAAGTTATTAATTTTCTTTCATAATGTTATAGAAAATTTACTCTTATATACAAATCAGAAAAAAATGAGTGAATGTCTCTGCAGCCTATATGGAAGTACAATCTGTTGTGTATTATTTGCAAGTTCAGAATATGTAGGTTAACTCTTAATTTTAAAAAAGAAATATGCTGTAGTCAATTCCCAATACTGCCAGAAATATTTGACAGTACCTAGTAGTAGACAGTGCTCTTTACTGAGTTCTATAATGGATGTTATTGAAAAGATTTATAATAACAATGTGTGGTGTAATGATGTTTTACAAAGATTAAAATTCAGTATAACATTTTGTATGTCTCTGGTGTTGGGGCTATTTACCTATGTAGGAAACATGAGGTGACTTCATTTTAGTAAGCAGAAGGGATCTGCATAAGCTCCTTTATTAAAGATGGCATGGAATGAATTCAGGAAATAGCAGAGCTTTATTCATTAAACTATAAATGATATTTCAAGATCAGTTCTTCATTATTTCTCATTACTTACTAACCAAATGAAAAATTCTGAATGGGCACAGAAGAGGAGCTTGTGCATCTTGTTAATATGCTGCTTGTGTTTTATAGCAAGAAAAAAATATCGTTTCAGGTGATGTCTGTTTTAATTAGATAATTACCTTTTTAAAAATCTTTACATGTGTCAGTGGTGTCTGGATAATCAACCAAAAGTTCATACGTTCACCAAAAGCTGCCAAAACATTGCAGTTTATACAATGAACTGGCAGTCCACTGAGGACATGCATTTAGTCTCACAAGCCAACAATGGTTTGTTTCCAACTTTATTTCATCTTCTGGTTAGTTTTATCTAAAGCTAGAGGCAAGAAATTTTTGAGTGTGGTGAAATTTTCCCAAAATACTTGAAGATGATGAAAAAAGCAACTTTGGTTTATAAAGATCCTTCTTTCTCTCGTTCCTTTTTACTATACTTGACTTGCTTTAGTATTTTATCTAAGATGAGTGAAATTTGCAGAGTCAGAGAAGACATGTGGATTCAAGTTTGGTATAATTCTTCTGAAACCACTGCCAGTGTGCTACCTGATAGCAGCTAAATGTCCCATCTGTTTGAAAACTTACAAACTATTGCTGGTCTATTTTAATTCAAGATCAGATGTTCGATACAGATTTCCTTCCTCTGTTTCTTTATTATCACTGTCTGTGTTTTGATTAGCATATTATTTTAGTTGATGCTGTAGGAGTTTCAGTATCATTCAGAACTGACCAACAATGCATTATCATGCTCCCTCCGTAAGTGAAAAATCACATGTTCAGGAGTAGGATCCAAATTTACCTCCTTTGGGTATTTAAAAATCTACTGAACGTCGGTTTTGTTGAGAATTTGAAATTCTTTAATAAAAATAGCACTTGATCCTTTAGAGTAACAGGCCTAAAGTTTGACACACATTGATAAATGGAACAGCAATAAAATGGCATAAACTTTTTGTGATCAAGAAGTTGCTATGTAACCTGTAGCTCATTTGAGTCATAGATATTTAATTCCAAACTTCAGGAGAACTTCACTTGCTATAAGTCATAAAACAGTGTTGAACTTTGAATCTCCATTGCGATGAGGAATCCCTGTGGCAAATGAAGAATCGTATCTGAACATGTCTTGGTAACAACTTGTGGCATCCGTAGAGGGTGCTCAGTTACACCAGCTCGGGAGTTTATGACAATTTGAAAGGCTAAGACATGTAGCACAAAAACCACACTGTGTCTGGAAGTAATGGTACTGTTTTCGACTGACCCAGGTAAAATCAAAGCAAACAGAATAAAACTGCATTAAAACAAGAGCCTGCTGGCATGTGGGCAAATGGCTACAGGAGTGTTTCTGACCTGTAAACTAATGTAATAATGCAAGTGTATATTTGCGCAGAACACCCTGCTCTCCCCCTCCCAAACCTAACAATTTCAACCCAAGCAATGTTAGTACATGGTGTGATGCCTTTCATACATCCAGTCTTCCTGTGTGGTGGATTGTGTGGCATAGTTAGTGCAGACATTACATCAAAGTGATCTCATAACAAGTTTCTAATTCTTACTTGTATTAAGTGTATGAGATCCTCCGGTCTACTGTGTCATGCATTTGTGATTAAATGTAGTGTCCCTTAAATGATCTCTTCGTTTTGACTGTTTGCTATTTCTGTGCTGAGAACAGGTTAAAGTGATTAAATGTTACAACACCAGAACCACTGCCACTGTTCTTGCTGTAGGTAAACATCCTTAAGAACAGCATAGCCAGGGCCCTCAGTAAATGAATTCATTATGTAGCTTTCCTAGCTGAACTGAGCTGTGTTGTAGGACTGTGTATGTTTAAATGGAAGATTAAAGTGTTGTGTGATGCTGAGCTTTCGGTTAAAAAGGCACATGCTGTACTATTGTACAATAAATCTGCAGGTTTATTTAAAATGTAAAATGCGTGAATAATTTACAGGTTCAAAACATGACCTCTTTGGCTGTGTGTGTCTGCAGAGTATGCCATAAACATTCTCGGTGAGGCGTATGTGCCAATTAATTTGCTGTTTGAACACAGAGATGAGACCTGGATTAGTGCTGGTATTGCATTGAAAGCTATCCATAGCCCCTTAACTTTGTGCCAGAACATCCTTCTTTTCGAGCCTACACCTTTCCTTTCTGAGCTCTTTTCCCATGCAGGTTTTCTGGTAAAGTCATGGATAAATATGAGATGGTCTGCATCCATGCAGGATCGGTAGGGACAGGGCATACACTTTTGTGTCTCTCTCCCTTCCACAGTATTTACAAATCTATTCTTTTTCCATATCAGTCCTCAGGATTAGACAGCACAGTGTGCAGTATCTTTGCAAGCCTGCAGCACTATGTATATAATTACATCGTGGTCAGGATTATAATAATGAAGTCAAATAAAATCACTGCATCTGAATTATATTTCCCTTTTCCTAGCTTGTGGCGTTCGCGTTAATGTATGTGAATTCACTTGTAGCCCTGGCTATTCCTGAGCTGATAATAACATACGTTACAGTGTAAATTAAAACTGAGATGGTATGTAAGAAAGAACTGCTACCAAGTTTCTTTTTCTGACTTTTTAAAATAGATCTAACAGGTGTGTCAGGAACACCTAATAACTAGCCTATGAAAGGAAAGAGAATTCAGAGAAGGATGACAGGTAGGTTTAGAGGAGCTGGAATTTAAACTTAAAAGGTGTGGCTCTCATGAGCCTGGTTCAGGCCTGAGGAGGCTGTAGAATAGCAGCAGTTTAATTTCCACCTCTTAAAGAGTTACAGCAGCCATCCAGAGCTTCAGTAAACCTGCCCCACTGGAGGAGTGCCTTGCACTGGAAACACGGGACCCAGAAACATCAGCGCTTGCTCTCTGCCTTCCTGAACCTTGCAAAGAGCTCATGCTGATCATCTCCTTGCAGGTAGTATCTTTTATTCCCCCTGTACATTTCTGTTTATGTTCTGCTGTGAAGAATTTACTGTTTGTTAATTTGACTCATGAGTTTGGTCATTGACACAGCCTCTGTTCCAGCCTCTGACTTCTATAATTAAACCCAGAAAACAAAAACACTCAGGACATTTTCTGAAAGTCATGGCATAAAAAACACCAGTGAGTTTGTTTGTCTCCTGGGTTGTGAGGGTTTTGAGTGAGCTTTCTTCAAGTTTCTTTTTTTAAAGCCTGCTTTAGGGGGAGAAGAAAATGATAACTGAGAAGTTGATGTAATCCTATGCCTCCAGGGTCTTAGGTTTTGAGCAGTATAGCAAGTATTGACATAGACAGTATAAAAATGAGATATTTAGAAACAACTGCTATTTACTTTTTCTAACTATGATAATGGGAGTATATTAATTGGGTTAAATGACCTTATAGTGCTGATCTTTCTTCAGCCCTCCTTATTTTGCTGCCCCAGGCATTATATTTCAGCAATGACTTAACACATCCATGATTAGGCACCATTTATCAGTGTGCTACATTTTCCCTGAATTAATGGTTAATAGTTCATGTTATTTTATCTTTGTCCTACTTTCATATTCAGTTAAGCCACCACAGATTTTTGTAATCATGCTTCCCTCTGTGCACAGTGGAAATTGACAGAGAGAAGCCGAAGAGTTTGGCTCCTGCATTGGGAGTGTAGAGGGAGTTTGACATCTGGGAATGCAATGAAAGCAGTTCAGTATTGTGAAATAAGTAGATTTTGTATACCTTTTTGCTAATCATTAGTAAAGGGCTGAATAGGATTATGTGCCTATGGGATTCTAGGAATGCAGAATGTTCATGCATTTAGACTTTAGGTAAAACTACTCTGGAAAGATTCCTGATAGTTTCACTGAGGCTTTCATCAGACCCTCAAGTCTGGAATCTGAGTGTCTGGTGCCAAGGCTGCTCATTGCATTAGCGGTAATTGTTCTTCATCTTTTCCAGGAGAAAGATGATAAATAATAACCAAGAAATGAAGACCACTTTCACAAAGTGCAGAACTGGTCATGGAACTTGTTAAGAGTCATTGCAAGACCTAAAGTAGAAATTGGACCAGTGGCAACCTACAAACCACAAAGCCTCTGAACTGCTGCTCAGTGGAAGAAATGAGGGTAAATCAGGGTGCCATTTTTGTAACACTTACCCACTCAGGATGTGGTCAGGGCCAGAATTTGGATGCAAAATATTGAGCTAGATGAACTTCGCACGTGACTGCAGCATGGCAGCAGTAGAGGGGATCACGGTGTTGCAATAATGTCCAGTAATGTAAGATTGCAGTTCATGAACTCAGAGGAGCATCTGTTCTGTGATCTGCGGTGGCGTGTGTGCTAGTGTCCAGCGCTGCAGAACCAACACCCTTCCTCCACATTCCAGCACCTCTTACACAAAAGGTAAATTAAACACATTTCAGAAACTATGGACAAGATTCAAGAGGGAGCTTGGTTGCCAAGAGCAGTACAAAATTACAGTCTGACTTCCCTCCCTTCAGCTCACTAAATATCCGCTCATGTGGCTTTCCTTGGCTGCTTCCCGTTCTCCCTCTGGGTGTGTCAAAAACTAGCCCAGCCTGAGCAGATCCAGGATCACTTGTGCCAAGACTCATCAGGAGTGGATTACAGGGCTTTCTTGTGTCTAAAGGTCCTAAGTTTGCACTTGCACTGTGAGGCAGGTTCTCTGTGGCATGGCCTGGCATCCTGAATCTTCTAGTTTCCTGACTGGGGACTCCACCAGTAGCTTGATTTTGGCCTGCATGCTTAGTTTTTTTTCCAGTGGCAGTAGAAGACAGCAATTACACCTCACCAGTGGTATAGGAGGAAGGATCTGGCCTAAGCCCCTGACTCCACATCAGAGCATGGCAGACACACATTAAGACTTGGAAGCTGGGAAGCATTCTTGGATCCCACAGGTTAGATGTGATCTGAGACGTGGTTTCTGAGACATGGTCTTAGAAACTCAACCTGAAAAGGAATAGCAGTAAACCAAATACCGCCTTCTTTCCCCTTCAGATTCATGTAATTTATTTGAAGGTTTATCATGGTAGGTATATTTATGCCTGTATATGCATATATCAGTGTATCTGCTTTGTGTTTCCTAGGGAGGCTGGAATGCTTTTTAGTTTAAAGAAGCTTTGGATAAAATACAGAAGCAGCTTTGAGAGCAGGAACACACTGAAACACAAGTAACTGGCTTGTGCTGCACAGCATTTAATATCACTGTATGGCAAACGAGGGGCATTCACTCCAGTCCTGGTGTTACAAGGTTTTAACAGATGTAATGAAAACTGTTGGGAGGAAGTTCTTGCAGATATTCAGTGTGTAAAAACTTAGGACCCAGAAAGTTCTTACTGCAAAGAAAAGGCTTAGATGCTGCAAAATTTACCTTTTGGATTCCCTGGGTGCATACATACATAAATATGTGTGGCAGCGAAGAAGCATGACAAGTATGTACATTGTCTTCTCTGGGCTATTTTAGGCACTTAATTTCTCAGAAATCCTTGAAAACACCTATGCTGTTTGCCATAAAGGGAACACAGACTCCTGGTATTAAGAATCATGTCTAAATTATATGCCTGTGTTAGACAAGTGAATCCTGGGCAGACCTTTGTGTTATGGAGCTGGGTCTGGCAGGGAGCAAAGCAGGTGCCCCTCAGCAGGAAGGGCCAGGCAGCCACCTTACTGAAGATACCAGGGAAGTCAGGAGTCCAGTTACTGCTTACAGGAATATTTTAAAATATGTAACGTACAACTCTAATGTAGCTGGTGACAACCATGTTGTCATCACTGGTGGCTGCTGGCTCAGCATGCAGGCTGCCGTGCATCACGTCTGATGCACCAAATGCCCTTCGTGCGCTGCGCTGAAGCCTGTAGAACTGAGTCTTTTACTGCATTTTGACCTAGGAATCCTATTTATTCGCTGTTTTAGTAGGGCTTTTGCAAAAGAAGCTTCTGAAGCGAATGCTTTCTTGTGCTTTCTTCAAGCAGCTGAAAGACTGAGTGTAAAGAAACTGGTTCTGAACTTTGTTATAACAGGACATGATACATGCCTTTCCAAATAAATACACATTGTCTCTTCAGTTCTCTATTTCAACATCCATCTTACAAGCCTTAACATCAGATGCCTATTAACGTATGCGGTAATATGCAAGATGTTAAACATCTGCAAAAATCTTCTGATCATTTTTGTAATGTCTCAAAAGTTAGACATAGCTTGCAGGGGATTTCCACTGAAAAGAAACAAAATTTGGAGGACATTCTAAGTTAAGTCATTCAATATTTGTTTGCCAATCCACTGGATGGTATTGCAAGATGCCAAGATAAATTCAAATTAACACAAAAAATATTCAGTACTATTAGTTGTGGGTTTATATAAGTTGCTGGCTTATTATGTTAAGAATTCTCAGATAAATAGTTGCCAGGAAAAAAAAATCCAAATG
>JAOXJM010000033.1:38088603-38111231 GCA_026413425.1 Tringa solitaria
ATAATACACTTGAACAAGTGTTACAGAAGAATGAAATTTTTACTCAGTGGAATTTTGCTTCAGGAGAGCAATTCAACAGATGTGTGCGCAGACTGTTTCAAAATTAATTGATCTCAAAAACCTGGTTTTAAAGTTGAGAAAATTGAAGCCAAGAAAAAAAATAGAAAACACTATGATTTCCAAAATAAAAATACAATAAATACTAATTTAAAAGATTGTAAAAACATTACAGTGCATATTTGCGTACCAAACCAATTCACTTATGATAAAACTTTCTAGAAGACTTAGGTGCCTTTGAAAACTGTGAGTTGAAAAATAATTTTTGAAAAGAGTTATTGAAAGGTAAACAGTAAAATTTTGAAAAGCCTACTATTCTGCTTTCACTTGAATCTTTCATTTGTAAAAACATCGATTCAGATTTTTGATATTTTATGGTATAATGCTTATACTTAAAAGCATTTTTACTAGTTTCATAGTTTTTATTAATGTAGCCACATAATTGAACCCACAATCTAGCAAAAGAAAGACTGAACAAGATCAAACAGTTGGCAGCTGAAACTGAGCAAATTCAGAAGCAGAACTAATGTTCAGTATTTTCTTAGTCAGACTAATTCACCTTTGCAATAGTTCACATAGCTGTTCAGTAGATTTTTCATCACATGATTTTTTTTTTTTTAAATAAGACTGTTGTCCTTTTGAAAGACTGTTTAAATGCTGTTTGTGTTCCTTGGCTGAACCAATCCTTTAGTCTTCATGGGTACGCCCTTTCAGTTGATTGTCCCAACTGGTTTAATTGTTTCTCCTAGGCTTTAGACAATCACACATCCCTTCTGCTTCATCAATCTAAGAGCATTTTTGGATGCATTAATTACAGGATTCTAAGAATTCAGGCTTGGATTCCATGGGCAGTATCTGTATGCCATTAAAAATATCTGGATATTGATTTTCCATATTTGCTTCTGAGTTCATTCCCTTACTATCTGTGCTCTGAAGGAAGCCAAGTGACATTTTTAGCTTTGATTCTGAACTGAATTTTTAAATACAACAGAACCTGCTGAAATGTTGTAGGAGTGTGTTTGATATTAAGATCAGACAAAATATTAAAAAGGGCTTTCTCTCCTCATTAGGTCTTACATGTTTCTCAATTTTCTTGGAATTCCACAATTCCTAATATTTACTAATTAAAGACTGGCTTGCTTGCATGACATTTATATTATTAGGAACTTCAGCTCCCATAATATCCAAGAGAATTATTTGTATTGCAATTCTACATGCCTCTCAAATCCATCTACTTTCATGGAGAGGGATAGGATGTCAAAGCCACACATTCTCCCCCTCCCCCCTTTCAGCAGTTTGTAATTGTTCTTTCTCCACAACATCCTTTTTTCATTTCAGCATCCCTGACATGCATGCTAAAATTCTGATATGGCCTGTATACTGCAGAAGATGCTGGTTTCCAGGTCAGTAAATGTGAAAGAGATTGCAGTACAACAAAATTCATTATTCACAAGGTGAAACTAAGATGCTGCTGCTAATAGGAGGTCATGCAGTCATGGAACATGCACTGTTTTATCATTTCTAATGAAAAAACTTGTTATTCTGGGCCTTGGGATAGAAATTGTTGAAGATAATGAGTAGTCTTTATACTTCAGCCTGTGACATCTTCACTCAGGAATTATTCTCCTTGAAGATGGGGTGAAGATGGGGCTAGAAAGGTGCAATCATAAACTGCAGTTCAGTAAATATACAAACATATTTAGTCTTCCTTGAATTTCAGTGCTGCATTTTAAGTGTTTTCTTCACCTAGTCTTTCATAAAACAGCACCAATAGGGATTATCTCAGACCTCTGTATTTGTAGGGCAATAATAAATTAACAGACTTTTCTCTCGCTAAGCTAGTGAGAGGAGCAAGGCTCAGCACTTTTCTTAGCATATTATGGTCAGCTGTAGGTAATTCAGACTTCAGGATTATCTCATGGTTTTATTCATATTCTATTTTTCATTTTGCCTTGCAAGGTATATTTTTGCTGCAAGAGAGGATGGCCCACGAAATGGCTTCATTTGACCTACCCTAATCCCTACCACAGCAATTTTAATACTTGAAAAACTTCTTCATTCAAATAGCCTGAGCTGCTGCTTTATTGTTTCATAATCATGGATTAGGATCTGGATAGTCTTAATCTTAGAATGAAAACCATGCTTAATAATGAGAGGAAATATTAGAATAAGCTTCATTAACTGTAGGCAAGCAGCTAAGAGCACAAACATGTAGGAGCACACTCAGTCCAGCTCTTTCTTGACTACAGCCAAAGCTAAGAACTTGAAAGCTGCTTGTTTATGAGGACACTGAATGTACAGTGAAGGAAAACAAAAAATTCACACTACACTTTTAATTTTTAACCAGTTCTTCTCCAGGGCATCACACAATCGGGCCTGGAATGCACTCAGAAACCCAAAATGGGGGAAAAAAAAATCTCATGTCATGCTTTTCCAAAGAATTTTTTTCCCTTAGAAACTTGCAGATGAAGACAACCAAAAGATAAAAATCAAGTTGTGCAAATACTTCATTCAAATGCTTTCTGTTACAGCTTTTTTTGTTCCCCCCGCAAAGTCTTTAATATTTGGAAAACTTGTTTTGAAAAGCTTAAAAAAAATGCTTGATTAGAAGTATGTGAAAAAATCTAACCACAAAATTAAGAACTATGTAAATGTCCTAATTACCCTTTAATTATTACTTGATGACCAAAACTTAAAACAAGATCTGGACATCTATGCTGCCTATTACTGCCATGGCTACATTATTATGTTTCTACCTTGAAATTCTGTGAAGTGGGAAATGCATTGTAACTCAAAAGAGCCCTGCAGCTGGCTAGCAATCTCTGTTAGAGAGATGGGACAAACAGATTTTGGCTAATGAGGTGACCATCCTCTGTATCACCCCTTAAGACAACAATTTTTGTGAGTCAGCAAATCCAGGTGTTAGGTACCTGTTTGGCCCTGATCCTTGCTGTCCCTTGAGAGAAGGAGATACCTAAAGATGTGCTGAACTGACTCTTCGCCTCCCATTGTGTTTAAAAAGGGATAACAGCCAGAGTCAATTTTCCACTCTATATTTAAAACCATTGACTTCAGTGGAATTACTCTGGATTACAAATGCCATCCTTCAGAGCAGAAAATGACCTTGTGTCCCCTTTATTCCAACCACAAAGATCTTCTTTCAGCTTTCACACATTGAGCAAGGGCAGTTTGGCATGAGCTATTACTGAGCATTTCCCTCCCAATTACCTGTTTCCGCTCCTGTGTGCATTTTTGGCATAATGTGTCATGTTCTGAAACTTCACATACCTGAAATATTTGGAACCAGCAAGTTCTGGACACATCTGGTTATTAGATTCTAGATGGCTGCCCCTTTTGTGAATAAAAGCCTCACACTGCCATGGGAAATTCCACTAAGATTTTCCCCTCTGTATTTTAATTTTGCTTCCAATATTTTACTGCTTCCTCTATTAACAGAGAAATATAGCAACTATGCAAAACACTGCAGAAGATTAAATGGAAGATGTCATGTTTTAGGACAAGAAGGTAAAATCCTCTTCTTCCAGGTGAGGACGTATGTCGCCCACAGCTAAACTCAGTGGCAACTTTTGCCATCCACTGTGGTAAATGCTCAGAAAGTGACCTGGCCTTTGGGAAACAGTTCTGTAGTTGAATGGCTAGAAATCATGATTTTCCGTATATTTTTACTGTGAAAAAATGTGGATAACCATATGATCAGCAAACACTTTCTTGTAAAGTTGTAGTCTGAAAAGCTTGAGAAACCTCTTGGCTGACTTAGCCTGCTGATCCTTGACATCAAACTGGCTCACAGACGTGGTCTTGGTACAAACTTCATCTTATGCTTTAGCTTAGGAGTTAGCAGGACAGTACCTTCAGAACTTTCTTTACCCTCCTCTACTTCTTTAGAATAACATCTTTCCTGTGCTAATTGAGTTCAAATGAAAGCCTGGCTGCTAACTTAAATGCTGAATAGGCTTGCTAGAGCTGGCAAACAAATTGAGGCTCATTGTTGTTGAAATCTCTCTGTTATTAAGCATTTATTCAGAGGAGTTATTTCTCCTCTAGATTTTAATGTAAGCATCTTGCTATTTCCACTTTGAATTAAAAAAAAAATCTCTTCTGTTTTTTCTTTAGTTTCTTTAGTTATGAAAATTCAGGTTTTTTTTAGCAAAAATAAGGCACATACCACTACTTTTTATAGAAAAAATTACCCTCTTTTCATATCTTACTCTCTGAAAAAAACATATTTTTTTTCTATTAGCTAATCATGTAGAACGATCGTGCTCATCTAATTATGTTTAAGTTCCTTTGTTTTAGTAAATGGGGAAACAACCAAGCTCTACCTACAGCAATGGCAGCTTTTTCTGACTACATCCCAAAAGGCTGAACCAACACCTGAACCAACTCATTTGATGCTGTGTCGGCTTATGAAAAGTTGTGAATTTAAGGCTGGAAGAAGTTTAAGGATAGTGATACAATGAGGGAGTGTGTCTCCAGGAGGGCATGGAAGAGGTGTACTAAAATCTCTCCCTAGTTCTGTGTCTGTAGATTATTACATTAAAGACTTAAGTAATTGCTTCACTTTTGTACGTGGGTTGCTGCCCTATTAAAGAGAATGGGAGTATTTACACAATTGGTGGCAGGTACGGGTATCCGTATCTTGCTTAAGTGTGTTCAACACACTTGGAAAAAAAGGAATTATAATCACCCTGGAACTCTATTTACACTTGCTACCTTTCCTCTTGGCATAATGCCCAACAGCTGTGCTAATGGGAGAAGTTATCAGCCCTAATTGTCCTTCACCTCCCTCCCTGCCGGGGAAGACTGACCTCTCTGATCTGCTGACAGAGGCAGTGTTTCATTTAAAATGACATTAGTTAGCTTAAATGGGGGTTTTGCTCACTTGGCTCTTTTAGACTGAAATGAAGTAGGGGGCTAGTGAGCCTCCTCCTCTAGGTCAGCTGTTTATGCGTTCCATGCCTGCTTGCATCCTGAATCACAGCGTAGGTATCGTTCTGTAAGTAATGTATCTGGGTCAGTAACAAACCAAGACTGAATTTGATAAAGGATATATTTTGAATATTAATTGTAGTAATAAAAAAATACAATGCCTAATATAGTGGCTAAACAAAAGGCTACAGGCTATTAAACGTATTTATTGTTACTACACCCTGTGCAATATATCATGGGATAAGACCAGTAAATCAAGCTAACGTGTTAACCAGGAGAACCACTAATTCAAGCCTCATCAGCTAGCAAAAAGAAGGTAAAATCTGCTGGTTAAACATAACATCAGGCCCTTGATATCTTGTTTAAATGGTGAGGCACTGGAAAGAACAGCTGTAGCTAGTTCTTGTAAAACATGATTGCTGTAACTGATGTTGGGGTTAAAGGAGCTTCTTCAGTTCCATAACTGGGAAGCCTGATTTTGAAAGCAGAAGCATGGTTTTGAGATATCACTTCCCTTTCTGAACCACAGTAAGGGTTCTTTCCTGTTCTCTCTTTCCAGTGGAGACCCTGTTTCTGTCTCAGGTGAACTGGCAGATGAGGTGAGCATGAAATTATTTTTTTTCTTTTTTGCTTGGCATTCAGTTCAGCACCCCAGTGTCCAAGGAGGGACTGGGCAGGAAGGTGTGAGTGCTCAGTGCCAGACTGGCCTTCCCACGAACTTGTTGGCCAGGTGCTCTCAAATACAGTGCTGGTGCATTTACTTGTTCCTTTGTAGCCTTGACTGTGTTATAAGTTAACCTTTGCATTCCAGATCTGGGCTTGTTTGAGTTTTGAAAGAGCTCTTAAAAAAAAAGTGAAATCTTACCATAAAGCTCAGAGAAATGTGTGATTCAGAGGTCTTGGTTTAAAAGCCCAAATTCTTTAAATAGAGTGAGGCCTCTGTATTCAAAAGCGTGGTGGGGTGTTGCTTAGTTCTTCAAAATGGCCAAGCTCCACTCTTACAACTGCCCAAATGTCTCCTGTTGTTAAGCTGTGTGGGATGTGCCTCTAGCAATGTTCCCAGCTCATGGATTCAGGTACTCTTACCAAGTAATTCAGGGAAGGATAGTCTTCAAGAGCAGGATATGTAACTGCTAACAGTCTGCACAGGGTGGCATGTCAGTGGGAAACCTCAGTTCCTGCCAAAGGAGGATTGGAAGAATCCCATGTGGCCACCTGAGGCCTAAAGCAATAGGTCTTTTGCTACTGCAAGGTGTACTGTGCCTTCTTGCCATCCAGGGAGTTGTCAGTGCAGCTTAGGTGCCATAATTTTCTTGATAACAGTTTAATTATTTATAGAAAGCGGAATGAGAAAGATTGGTATTGTTCCTCTCTCCTCAACTCGGTTTCATGCCAGAGCGGGGTGGTTGTGCTGCTGTCAGGGTTGAGGGCTTGCGTCTCCTCCAGGGGAGGACCACTGAATCCCAAGCACCCTTTGCTGCACAAGTAGAGTTGAAATTCCTGAAACTTTTGGTGGGTGTACCCACTAAATACAACAGAATGGGATTCAATAGAGTGGCTGCTTTTCGAGTAGTGCTTTCTTTATGGCACTGTATTTCTTTGCAACGTGAGTCATATGTTTCTTCTGATTGAATAGCTTGGAAGAAATGTGGCTTTCTGCAAGATAAAAAGCACTGAGGAAAGCCAGCTAAGGGGAAAATTCAGCTGCTATATACAATGCAAATATTTCCTGGGGTTTACAATATATATTGCATACACTAGATGGCAATGTAATACTTGCATAAAAAGGTTACCACTGAATCCAACAAAAAATGCTTTGAGGTAGGTAGTTCAAGCTCTTTCAAAGTAATAGCTTTACCTTAACTGTTTTACTCTTATTGTCAGCAAATATTTTATCGCAAGAGAAAAAAAATAATAGGGCTGGTTTAGATCAATAGAGGTCTACTGAGTTCGATTCTCCCTTATTCCCCTTTCTTTAATAATTTTCAGAACTGCGTATATATTTATCACACAGCTTAATAATGATTATGCAAGGTAAACTCTGTTAGCAAGTGGTTTAACGTCCTTCATTAGGTTTTTGCATCTCCTATCCCTGTTTGACACTAGCTCAAATAGCTTTGAAACATCCTTCCCGTATATTCCCTTTAGAATACTTTAGACATTGCAGATGTTCCCTTTTCATTTCCTCTTTTTCCGATGACCAAGAGTCTGTGTAATAGCTGAATAATGTTTCTGGGACACAAGGAAGTTCTGTTGCATGAGTATTCCAGGTCCATCTTTTTCTCAGGCTTTGTTGTGGTTTTCTGGATTTAGCCCAGGCGTAGATAAACCTGTGATAGTATTTGATTTAACATACACTGTACTGTACTTTATTTATTTGTGTGTTTAGGTGATTGCCTCATTCAAATATGGTCAGTACAAAAAGGTTTAATACATCTGAATGTTCAGTGAGGTTGTGTAATATACTGAGAAACTTCTCCTCTACTGTTTTTTTTTTAAATTGTTATTATGTATTTGTTTCACATACTATTTAAATAAAATTTGAGAGATCTGCTGTCCTGAGCTCATTGCAGAAGTTCTAATACATTATTTTGTAGCGTTGCTGTCATTGAGTTTCAATCAGGGAAATTGCTGTGTTGCAGCTTTTGAATTATAAGACAAAAAGTTAATATTGCAATTATAATGTGTTGAACTTTTAGACTAAGTCTTCATTCAATTCATACCCATTGCAGCTTTTTTTTATTTATTGTATAATCAGAATGAAATGCTCCTTAGTGAAATTCTGGTCTTTGTTTTTAGTCAATGAAGGATTAGTGGGACACTCCAGATGGTGTTCTTCAGTATTTCTGGTGTCTAGGTATGAAGAGCTGCTGTAACCCGAGGCAACAACCAATAATCCCATATGGCCCTCAAGAAACCATCTTGTCAAATATCTTTCTACGTCTCATATAGCTGTTCAACTTTGTTTCTAAGGTCTTAATTTTCAGTATCCCAATTAATTCTTCTAGTATTTCCCCCACTAGAACAGTCTCTTTGTCTCTCTGTTTATTGTTTCCGTCCTATCCACCCATCTGCTTTTTTTAGCTACCTTTTCCTTCCTCCTGCCTTGCTTCTGGATAGAACATACTCTCAGGGATCAGGAACTTATACATTTACTTGCAGAGAACTAACAGAACTCTTTGAGTTTATTTTCTCCTGCAAGGGCTTGGTTTGGTATTACGCTTTCTTTGGTTTGACTCTGTCACAGGATCAATTAATTATTTGTTTTCTCAACAGAGTATCTGAACATAAGCATACACATTAAAACTATAGGAATGCTTAACACTGCATTTCAAGGACTAATTGCTGTCATGTATTTAACCTGACTGTACCTCTTCCTTCTTGTCTTCTAATGTGATGAAAGCTCCTGCATTGTGCTTCCTTCCTGAGCCTCTTTTCAAGCAAGGAACCTGCTCCTGCAGTTGAGGTCAACTGTGGAGCTATTCCTGAACGCAGCCCTCTATTACAAACCAGCATGGGTTTGAAATGCACTGCAGTATTGCCAGCCTCAGGGGTTTCTTTTAAAGTGAAACAGAAAGCAAAAGTGAAAACTGAATTAACTCATTAATTTATGGAAAATGCCTCCCCTAATCGGGTAGTAAGGCCTTAGATAAAAGTCAGTTGAAAATTCTCCATGAAATAAATCCTTTTGGTGCTTTTGATTGCTGAAGGGGGTCACAGGATAAATTCCTCTATTCCTAATGCCACACATACCATGTGGCATCTTGCATTTGAGACATTTCATTCTGTGATATTGTCAGCAAGTTAAAAATATGCATTTTTAAAGCCTATTAAATACATACTGAAATAACTGTTCTTTAACCACAGCTGGTTAGAAAATGTATTTTAAGATCTGTTGTTTGATTTGACACTTCAACACAAAGATGTTTGTCTTTTTGGTTTCTGAGTGAGAGATTCTTTTGAGGCATAAGGTTAGCAGCCTTGGGTGAAAGATTTGTTCACACCTCCATATAGAGCAAGAGATTAATATATTAAAGAGATTTTTATGCCACTAACTTTTTTTTTTCCGCAAGTGAGGATTGGTCTTCACTTGAGTGTAGAAAAACAAAGCAACCTGTGCAGACCTATTGTTTCACTCTATAATTTTGGGGCTACAGTCTTATGTCATTGCAATATTGTGTATCAGATCATTTCCAGGCTTTATAAGGTACTGCACAGTTCCAGGTGTTGGAAAAAAGCAGGAGCCATTCCATATGTTTTTTTTTTTATTTTAATATATAAAGAATGTATATTAGGTAAAGAATGAAAGGTCAGTATAATTGATTTAGCCTCAAGACATAAGTCTTCCATATAAGTAATTTTCACAGTTCTTGCTAGCAAATGTTGCAGTGGCTTTCATAAGCAAAAGGAAAATAATAAATTAAAATTTTCTTCACTAGTAAACTGATTTGATTCCAGAATGACTGACTTATTGAGATAAAAAAAATGAAAACTTGCACATGTCCCTCTTTGATCACAAATTCCTCAACAGAAATCAAAATTAAGAAGCATTTATTAAGTCATGGATGACCGAAACACTAAAATGACTGTTTTGCAGTGGAGTGTCAGCTCAGTCTGTGTGGCAGTTACAGAATCTCAGCTTGTTACTGCTTTGCAATTTCGAGCTGAAATTTTATTTTCATTTTGTTGCTATTTACAGTTTGTTATGAGAAACTTAACAAACCTGATGTGAATTTTCTCTTTCTTTGCTTTGTTGTAAGTTAGACATATAGTCAGACTGTGGTGATGATTGCAGTACCATGTATTTGTTTTCTGTTTAAGTTGGATTTACGCTGGCCCATCGAGCTTTTGGGTTGGTTAGTGATGTAGTTCCCTTTCTTTAAGTTCAAAGCCTTCCCCATAAAGATTTTTCTTTAATTATGGGATTCTGTTTCCAAAAAGGAAACCAGTTGTACAATTAATTCCCACTGCAAATCTTTTGCTTCTCCCTAGTGACAATGTTCAAACTGCGTGGCTTTGCTATCTGACTTTCTGTTTTCCAGGATAAAATGGATTACCCATGGAGTAAAAAGAAAATCTTAACCAATTTACTAAGAAATGCCTATAGCGTTTATAGTGATCTGCAAACATCTTAAGTCTAGAAGCATGCGGCAGCTGACTGAAATACACAGAGAGAAAAGAGACAGGGCTATTACCTTGAAAATAAGACAAAATAAAAAAAATCTAAGTAGTAATAATTCTGCCTGCATGTTTCCAGTAATTTGACCTGCATATTTCGGAGAAAATCCTGCAACCCTTTGTTGAGCAATTGTTTCTTTGAGCATTTGCATTTGCCTTGACGTCTCGGTTTACTCAGGGAGCCTGCCTTGTGAATGAGCTCATTAAGGGCTATGGTATTTGGACATCAGACCGCCGTTAAATGTGCCTGAGGACACTATGTGGGCAGTGAAAAACTAAGGGATTTTTTGAAATTTTTTTCCAAAATGATTTTTAAAAAAACTTTTCCTCAGCTGATGGTAATGGTTATGCTCTCACAGTGAGTCAGGCATTCAGGTTTGGTTTAAAAATCTCATTGAGAATCTCTTATCTTCATGCTCTAAGCACTGGAGAGGAGAAAAAAGAAAGAGAACAAATAAAAAAACCCCAAACAATCAAATAGAGAATGAGCAGCTTTTTAAGGCAGAGGGATAACTGGGAAACTTAAGCTAACAACAAAACCAAGACTACCAGCAGGCACTTGAAACACAGTAATAAGATCACAAGGGAAGAGAGGCAGCATCCTGTGCTCATTCCATGTGCTGAGCTCTTCTGGCAAAATAGCCATGGTGATTTTTGAAACATAGCAGTAGTACAGCACTGAAAGTTTGGGGATGGGAAGGTGTCAGCCCTTATCTCCCAAAAGTGCAGTCACAATTTTAGCTAATAACTCTTCCTGTGAAAGACAAGACTGTGAGCAGCAGACAAGTTTGGGAGGAAGCTAGGGTGGCAAAATACTCATGTAGCAGCATGCCGAGCTGCCTAACTCAAGCAGGCACATCTTCAGAGAAGTTGTGTTTGCACTTCACCTGGTTTCTGGCTCTGCTGGAGGCTGTATCCTACTGAACTTGAATGATGTAAGGCAGCAAGCAGTGGAAACTCTCCAATCCAGAGTGCTGAGAGAGCATTTACGGGAAGTGGTTAATGGCAGTGCAAGGTCTGGTGATTAAAAAGCTTGCTGCAGCCTCACGTCTT
Source organism: Tringa solitaria (assembly GCA_026413425.1). NCBI lineage: Eukaryota > Metazoa > Chordata > Aves > Charadriiformes > Scolopacidae > Tringa > Tringa solitaria. The sequence goes on from JAOXJM010000033.1 coordinate 38,099,842, forward strand.
GATCTTACCATGGTGCTTGTCCCATCGATCATTCCAATTTATTGCCCTATCTATGCACATTTGCTCTTTGTGGAACTATTTACACAATCCATCCTCATTAGATTATCAGGTGATTTAATCCCTGTCTACATAAAACCAATCCACAATGGGTGATTCCATTGATGTGCAAGTGGGTTTTGTACAGTTCAGTTGATGCTGAAGTAAATTGCACTGCCATAAACTCACAGGTTTATAGTATGTGTGTGTGCATGAATGTAGATTAATGGCTTGGCAGAATATCAATTAAACTGTTTGATGCTGATCACTACACAGAACAAACCCTCAAAATGGAAAGAAACTTAGATGAGAAATATTTCAAGAGTTATGATGTTACAACATAGTGACACAGAATAAAACTTACCCTGAAGCAGATCTTGCTCTCCATGGTTTAATAACCTCTAAAATGGAATCTTGCAATCAATTAAAAAAAAAAAAAAGGGAAAAAAAAAAAGCCAAGAAAGCTAACATTTGTAGTACTGTCTTTTTTTTTTTCCAACTTGTAAATAGGGGGAAAAAAAATCCCCCAAAATATAATCTTTAACTATAAAGTTTATTTGGATAAAATAGCATACTAAAAACATGTTTCATGATCTCTGTGCCCATAAAATAACTTGAGTACTGCCCACCGTACTTTTAAATGTCCCAAGAGCTTAAACTGCTATTTAATTTTAAACTTATTGATTACTGAAAAGAATCAGGTGCTTAACAGAGGGCTGAAAAGAAGAATAGTTAATAGAAGTTAAGATACAGAAATAAAACCAACGCAGAACAACACATGTAGCCACATCAGGGCATCTGCAGTGAATGGTACCCCAATCAGGATGATGGTGAAGGAACAGCAGCTCTGGAAGCCAGTGAATGATAATGGGGTTTGCTGTGAAAGTATTAGTATTGCTGTGTAGTGCTAGCTAATGTCCTGGTATTTTAGGTCTCAGGTGTGCTTGGGCCGCTCAGGAGAAAGTTCTCTTTTCTGCATTTGAGGGTGGTGCTTCAGTATTTTGCTTTTACATCTACCTGGCGGAAATTGATAAGTATCTACCTTACCTGGTTTTCTGTTTGAGTGGATGTTGTGGTTTAAACTCTTAGCTCTGGTTCAAGTGCTTCAGAGCAACTTTGCTTGTCTTAATCTTGAGTCCAATCTTTAGAAGAAGAAACAATGATAATATGTCATTTGTTAGTTGATTAAAAATGAAGTATGGTACAGTGGAGGCAACAAGATTGCAGTGCGATTTCTTTGATGCATCAGTTTAGGTTACTTTACCAGAGACCCCAGCAATCTGGTGCTGATGTTGGGTTGGATTAAACTGCCTGATTTTATATTTGGGAATCAGTGACAAAGAGATAAAAATCAGCTCTAGTGGTACTCTTATAAAATATTTGATGTCATTGCCTCTTTAGGCAGCAGTGTCCTTACTTCTTATAAAAGCAGTAAGTGAGCAATGAGCATTTAGCAGTTGTACTCTGGACTCTGTTTAGCTAGATTTTGAATGGGCATACAATATTTTGCTCTTTACTTAGTACTTTAGCTGCTTAGACTTTATTTTTCCCCAAGAAAAATGTGGAAGGGGAAAAAAAGTTACATCTTATAAACTACTAGGAGTAGAAGCCTGGTTTTCACAGAACAGTCTCCAGTAAGGGAAGATAAATTTTCTGATAATGGCAGTATACTTTGTTACTATAGACAGCAAATTCAAAGAACACTTTAGAGTAAATATCAAGCTATACAATATGTCTCTTGGGATAGACGTTAATTTGAATCCTGAATGATGTATCACTCTAATAAAGTCAAAGTCAGAAAGAGCTGAATAAAGAATGTCCTTCACCTGCTGCTTGGCCTGTCACGCATTTTGGAGATGAAGTAGTGGATTACATTCACACAACTAATGAAAGGTCTTAACAAATGAGAGGATATGCTAAAGAGACAGAGCAGTAGGTCTTGCTTCAATAAGGAACCAACTGTTCCCAAAGTACTTTTTTTTTTTTTCCTTCCCCCCCCATGATTAATCCGTATTTGAGACTGTTGACCCGAGTGATTGTTCCCAAATGATCGTCTTTGCTTTCGCTCTGCTTAGTCACTATTAATCTAAAGCTGAAGGTCTATGCTTTCCTAAGATAGTTTCACTTGTTCTGCTTGTCTCAATAGGTGTTTTTAGAAGACGTGTATTTAATTAAACTTGGGAGGACTTAAACTAAAAATTCCAGGGAGGGTTTTAGTACAAGAAATGAAGAACTGCTAAAGTTTAAATATTGAAACATTTTGGCAGAAATAATGAAGTACATTCATTACTTTTGCTAGGAAGGAGGAGGCTGGAATTCAACAAACTGAACAATGGCAAAGATTTAACACTTGGGTATAAGAACATTTTAGAAATAAATGTATAGGGTGGTGATTTTCCAAGTGGGACTGGGAGCAAAATTAAAATCAGATCAAGATGCATGAAAAGATATTGCATACCATTTTGGACTTGTGTTCTGTGATGCACTGACATTATTTTGGCAGTATGAAAAGTAGCACTATTGTAAGTGAGTTCACACTCTCCCACTAATTCCAGCCATAGAGCTACAATAACATAAATGCTGAAGAAAGATGAATATGATGGATTGGATAGAGTGCGTGGATTAATAGGTGTCAGAGCAGAGAAAAAATGTGCAATGAAGAGAAATGGGGCATGGAAGGAGAAGGAAAACAGGTGTTGTGGCTTACTGGAAGGTTTATGGAATTTGGCACAGAGCATGATCCCATGTTCACTGGAGCTGATGGCAAAGCTCCCATTAACTTTAATCATGCAGAATCCAGACGTTTCCCAGGGTATCCAGAAGAAAGTAAGAAAGATTACAGGGGAGCAAAATAATCATGAAAAGATGGGAACTTGGAGAACAGCAACAATGAAACATACTAGCTTGTCAGGAACCAGCCAACAGAATAAGATGATTTATTAATAATAGTCTTATTCTATCTTATTGACCAAATAAATACACCTTCAAACAAAGGCAGAACTGGTTTAAAGAATTCCTGTTCTGTCATCTGCATCTATCTAAATAAATGTCCAAATGTCAATTTCTGTGAATTAACATGGCTCTTTATTATTTGTTGATTGACTGTGATGATTCAGAAAGACTCTCGATTATTCCGCATTGATGCTTCTAGCAATGATTAATGTCAGACAGTAGTCACTCATTCTTCCTTGCAGGAGAAGAGCTTGTCAGGCAGACATACACTTAATTTTGCATGTTCAGCCTATTTGTGTGTCCTTAAATTTAGTCAATTCTCTTCCCTATCTAAATGGTCACCTTTAAAAAGGTGACTGAAGGACATCTGAACAGGACTGGTGGGGCGCACTGCAAGACATCTATTTTTAATACTATCACTTCAGTAGGAGAATGACTTCAGTTTTCCTGCTGAAACTGCAGTTCTCTCAGCCTGTTCAAAGCCACCAGGCAGCAGGTCTCAAACTGTTGGTTTTACCATGTATTGGTGAATGTGCTTTCAAGATATTTTTAGCCTTTGAGCTGTGTCTGAGAGTACTTGAAAGTTATAGACTCTAAATAATCTATACGCATCATTATGCAGCAGTGAAGAAACCTCAAAAACAGATTAAAAAGAAACCAACCTTATTTGTACTTAAGCTATCACTCTGTTTTCAGTAGAAGAATCTGAATCACAGAAAAAGGTGGAAATAAAAAATATTCTAAGGTGTTATGAAACAAGACATGGTATCCTCCGAGCTGGGACTGCTTAAAGGAAGGCTTTACAAATAGTGGAGAAAGCAGTACTGACTTTATTGTTACAACTTATTATGTGGTGTAGCCACGTTCAGTGGTATATATCCTTTTCTTTATTAGATTGCATGATTCTGGAAGCAGTGATCTATGATCAGAAAAAGTCTTGGATTAGTTTACTTCTAGAATTCAATTGTCCATAGTCACAACACTATAAACTGTTCATAATTATTTCTAAGAGGCTCTTGGGAATAGAAAAAAAAATTCTTTTACTGGCTGGATTTTTAATTGCGAACAGCATTTCCCAGAGTGATTTTCATGGACGGTACCTAATATTTTGCACTTAGGCTAAGGGCCTTATAACAAAAATAATCTGTGCCATGGTACCTTTTTGTTCCATATCAGTTACAGGATGCACTTGATGTTTGTAAGCTTACAACCAGGGAGAATTCAGCACCACTACTGAAAGAATTGTTGAGAGGGACTAATGCAGCTGACTTTTCTGACAATTATTTCAGGCAATGTAACTTTCTGTCTCAGGCATCTGGCTTTGCTCGTCATGAGAGCAGCTTGTGGATGCCAAGCCTGGTTTTGGCGTACATGTGGGAAGCCCTTTCCAGTCCCAGCACAGCTCTGGTGGTGGTACAGCCAAATGTTGCTGGCCAGGATGTTATCGGCAACCCTGGCCTCCCTCTTACGTATCAGAGAGCTGACAAGTGGGCTTTTTTGACCGCCTGTCTTTGGTTTGCAGGTCATACTTGAGGCTGGGATACCTGTTATCTCTGTTACCAACCGGCATCTTCTCTCTGCCTGGTAAAAAGTAGGCTCTCGCTACCCCTAATGATGGCTGAGATGTGGTACCTCTGAGACTGACCCTAGTGCAGATCCTCATTCCTGGCATCTCTGGGAGGGACTTGGTGGCTGCCACAGCTGTGGTAAGCAGTTGGTTCTGCTGAGAACCAGGACAACTAAAATGGCCATGTATAAGCACGGTAAAAATAATTTGAAGGTTGCAGTTTTGGCAGCCCTGGCTTTTGAGTAGTACCAGATTATTTAGTGTTAACTACAGCTTAATTCTTAGCTGTCTTAGAACTTGCAGTGTTGTATAGTGCCTTGACCCAGGTTGAGGATCAAGGGCAGTGCACAATACCATAGCAAAAATGCATGTATTTTGCATTAATATGTGTTCAGGATCAATCATTATATAAATTTGTCAAATTATTATCATTACAATCCAGTTATTTCTCCCCATCTGAAAAACTGGTACTCTTTGGCTGATATATTACTTGAAAATCCAAGTACCCAGTCATCATCATCTTTACAATGTATTAATTGCATATACTTCTGTCTTGTTCTGTGTCTAGCTTTTACATGCCCATCCACACATATTTTTTGTTGTGTGAAAAGTGTTTAATGTTGTAGATTTTAAAGGCTGTTTTCTTAGAGGGACATCACACTATTTCTGTAACCTAAAAGCAATAAAAAGCAAAGGACAGAGGCAGTGCACACAGCACGGAGTTTGCTGAAGCTGTATTTGCTAAGGTGATGAAGAGCCCTGGGGGCAGGAGGATCTGCTGGTAGCCAAGCGCAGCACTGAGTTTGTGAGAAAGTGAACATCAGACCAGAGCAATATCTTACAGCACAAACCTGTTAACTCAGACAATTATTTTTACACTAAAAATACCCCCTGGTGTTTACTTTTCCTTTCTCAGAATTTTTCTCAGTTTACAACTAAACATGAACTATCTAGGTCCATAATTTAGGTAGGTAGATAAATCCATATTTAAATCTCTTTAAATGTTACTTTTCTGTCTCTTACATGTGTTAAGCACTTGACCTCATTAATGCTGACAGAAGCTTCAGCTAGCCGAGTGCATGTCACTATTGATACGACACTGATTATGACCTTTGCTGGGATTTGAATGAGTTCAAAATTCCAGATCATAAAGGCACATATGTATTCTTGGTGTCTGGATGTTTGATTATTCTGCTGACTGTCCCCAGCATATTCTCTGGTCTAGCACTGGAAAGCTCAGCAGGCTAAGACAACTGCAAAATTCTACAATCAAATATGGATTATAGGTTTAATTCCATGTTTCATTCTAATTATCTTAAATTTAATTCTGTAAGGCTGTAGAACTTATTTTATAAAAGTTTCTGTGATGAAATATTAACAATCTGCAGCACCCAGAATGGGTATGAGAATATAGGCTTCAATTTATGATAGGAGGAGAAGTCTCTTGATTGTAGTAGAGCAGCGACTTCCATGTGATTTTGAGTGATACTTTAAATAAAGTATTTCATAGCTTTCTGAATAACTTCTTGACAAAACTGGCAGGAAACCTACAGAAAGTTTGTATTCTAAAATGTCTATGGGATATAGATATCTACATCTATGGAACTAAAGTGCTTTTGTCTCTGTAGTAAATATAAAGGTTATATACTGGCATGTCACTCATTCAAAATTTACTCTATTAAGGTGCTTCTAACATTGTGTGTAAATAACTTGGGACCATTTTCCCTTGTTCAGGAACACATCTGAAAATGTGCTGATGGCAGGTGTAACAGACCACTACTCAGGAAGTGCTGCTCAAACACTTTGCGTTGTCTTTGCTTCTCCATTTCAAAGTAAATACACTGTTTCTCCTCTGCCTGCCTCAGACCTTATTTCGCTGATCATAGTTGAAAAACGGAGTTCAATAATCTAAAAAGACATTAAAGGGCAATACCTGTTGCTCTGAAGTGGCTGTAATTTTACTTTGTATTCAGGATTTATAGCAGGGAAAACTTGCTTATCAACTTTGATTTCGTGGGACCATTTAAATCTTTAGTACGATAGTCTGTAATGCAGAAAAAAATTTGCTTTATATTACCTGCAGTGCCCCATGCCAGCTGAGAAAATCCACCCTGTTGTGAGGATAAGCATGATACATCTGCATTCAGGGCAGTAGTTAAAGATATCACAGACAGTTCTGTATGGAAATAAGTGTTCATACAGAAAAGTTAAAAATGAGTCCCTGTGTGTTCTTATTATGCTCATCTCTGAGCTATTTTTCTTCTGCTGTCCAATTAATCTACTGGCAAATGATAGGTTTACAAACATGTGTCTTGATAGAATTATGATTCCTAAAGTCTTTGGCTTAAGTTTGTGAGCTATTATGCTAGGAGAAGCCAGGATTGCTGAAAAAACTGGCTTCAAGGGAGTGAAATACCCAAGTCACACAAAAGCAGAAAGGAGGAAATAATATTTTTTTAATATCAGTATTAAGTAGATAACCAATCCACCAAAGCTGAATTACTTGCCCCAATGTCATACAAACTTCTTTGCAGTAAAGCCAATGAGATGATTTTGATTTCCCTAGTGCTTAACCCCACCCTTCCTTCATAATATCCTTAATTTTAAAACAATCCCTAAATCCTGTTCATATCAAGTGAGAGCAAAATAAATTTATGCATCTTGACAATGTCATACTATTACTTTGGAAAAAAAGGCACAAAGCATCTGCACAATAAATCCAGCAGCACCAAATAATTTATTATGTTCCTTGTCATCAGCATCTTTTAACAGAGATTTTAGAGTGTTTTTTTTTCTTTCTTCTTTTAATTACATGTGGAATGATATCTATATGTTAAAATGTCCAATCTGCTTGCTCATTATTGGCAAGAGAAACAAATTTTGAACCTTCTTCTGGCACTTCTCCATCCCTAAATCTGCTACACATAGCTGTTCTAGTGTTTCCTTTTTTCTCCAGAGTAGGCACAATCACTCTTTGTCCTCTACAGAGCGGATCAGTGCACAGAGAAATCTCATCTCAGCCTTAGCACAACTTGACTCCTGTGGTGTTGCAGTACTGAATTCTGGCCATCTGTGTCTTACTGCTTCAGCAAGTTTCCTCTTAGTATTGTCATTAAGCATTTTCTGCACGCAGCCTTTGCACTTGGAAATGAGCAATGTTGTGTTAATCTAATTCTAGTGCATCGGCTCGACAGTGTAAATTTGTAGGGACACTTTATTTGGACCAGAATACATATTTCCTTTCCATTAATTACATGTTTTCCCCCTTGCCGCTAATCTTCTAATTACTTTATATTCAGATATCTGGCCTGTTGTAGACCACTAGTTACTTTGCTCAGAAAAGAAACCCTGGCTTCCTCATTAATATATTGCTTCTTTATTATTGAAAATTGTTCTTCACACCCTTTTCCATTGTAAGACAAAATGCAAAGACATTTATGCAAGAGGAAAAGCAGAAAGAAGTTTAATTTTTGATGTGCTTCAGCTTAGATTCCTGTCATCTGCTGGATATTATTTACATAATGTCCAGTAGCGTAACAATATAAATGTGCTTTTGAAGCAGGAAAGCAAGCTTCTTTTCTAGTGACTTTTCTTTTGCCATTCTACAAAGGTGTGATATTTGTCTCATTAGAGATCAAAAAAACCAACAACAAACAAACAAACAAAAAAACCAAAACCCAAAAAACCCACCAGAAAAACAACCCACATAAAACAATAAAAAGCAATAACACATTTTTATATTAAAAAATGAAAATCAAGATTTCTTCTTTGTAGTTAACAGTGAAGTTAACAACCAGATGTCTCAGTGATGGGGTACCTGTTTCATTAGCTATTCTTCACAGCAAACAGATGGTTCCTGCCACAAAACACTAAGCATCTAAATACATGATGAAAAATTAGCAGATATGGCAGTCAGAAAATGCAAAGAAACTCTATACAAGAAGCACCGAGCGCACAGCCTAGGTGGCCTGTATGCACAAACCAACACATGCCTTGGCTACCAGCAGCAATAAAAGGGGGTGAAGGTGGAAGTGGATGGTTCAGTAAAGCAAACTGACAGCTTCTGTATAGTCCAAAGCATTTTGTGGCTCAGCTTAACACTTGCAACTAAGAGCAGAGGCCTTTCAGGCACAGGCCTTCTATGTTTCCAGCGTGACCAGGTCCTGGAAATTGCTGCAAGTGAAAGGATTTCCTGCTTCTGGAAAGCCAGTGGTCTGTCTTCTCTATATTATCTAATGTTTTCCTCTGTTTATTGAATTTGAGTTCAACAGAGGAGCCAGAACTATTCCAGAACCATAAATCCATCCCTTTTTGAGTTTGTGAGTCCCAATCCAAGGAAAGACACACTAGTGAATGTGTTCATGCATTTCTTTTCTCTTAGCTCTGGAGCACACTTTATTTTGGAAAAAAAATGCTTTGCAGAAAGAGTGTGAGGAGGTCCACTGCAGACTTTAACTGCCGTAAGGAAAATTCGTGTGATCTTAGTAATGATGAAGGCAGTTTCTGACACACAGCCCTGCTGTCACATGGGTCTTCCCAGCAGCCACAGGTTTATATCTTTTCGTCAATAGTACAAATCCAGAATCTTCTTTTGTGGTGACTTCAAAACCAAGTTTTGTTTGGTTTCATTGCCGTTGCTTGTCTTGCTGGCAGTTTTCCACTGCTCAGTTGCATGGTTAGGCTTGTAGGCTGCACGCTTTTTAGTAACTTGTGGACACGAGTTAATTCAAGTTGAATATTCAATGGGTTTTCTCAACTGAGTATGACTTATAGATGATACAGATATTTGTTATTCATACTTGGTAGTAACAGAGACCCCTTTGGTAGGGAGCAAGTGATTTTTAGCCTCATTTAATAGTTGTCTCATGTCTTTGCATCGTGTAATAGGCTACGCAACTCTACTGAGCAGAAATAACAAAAATAAAGGGAAAGTAATAGCATCATAAGAAGACCGTTCATAATGACCCACAAGAGATTTCCACAAAAGTGATTTAATTTGATATAGACTGTCCCTATTTAAAAAAATAAAATAATCTCAGATGAGTGGAAGAATTCCTTGTGATACCACTAAGTGTTGGATGAGGGCATTCATGGACAGTTCCCAAAACTTGTTTAGGAAGTCGTTACTTGAGTATTGAATAAGTCTCCCAGAACAGAAATTGAATCTTATTCTTTTTGATTATATTTCATGTCATATGAATTTATGTAGTTTTTTTTTTTCTGTGAGAATAAGTGTCAGAAGAACTAAATCAGGCATAATGGGTGCTCCACAGCAGCTGAAAGTCCTTGGGTGAAGGACTCCAACTGCTGGCTTGTGCTGTGGTCTGGCACCTGTGAGCCAAGTGTGGCAAGAACCTTTGCTAATAAAAGAGGTTGATGAATGTGGGATTGCTGGAGATCGTTGTTTGTTGGTTTTTTTTTTTTTCCCTCTTCATAACAGCACAGCAATTCTGAAAGTATACAAATGCATTTTAAGTGTTCAGCTCAGGTTGTCAGGTTTATTATTCTTTTAGGTTAGTGCAGATGGTAAATTCTTTCTAATCTTTCTTTTAATGTTCTATATGTTTGTTTAGAAATTCCTTAACTTTGGGAACATCTGCGTTTTGTTTTCCCCAGTGTTATTAAAGTTGTGTCACATGCATCAGATTCTCTTTCAGAATATCATTATGTGCAGCAGTGCCACCAGACTAAAGAGATGATTATGATTATGAACTACCCATACATTTACTTCTTGGTTTTATGTCAGTCTGTAAACTGGCTGAGTGGATCTGATTTGCAGCACAGCTTTTTTCTGCAATATGCAGATGATTAAGACCTATAATTAACTAATGATCTATACAGCGATTCAACAAATTCTTTTGCTCTGATTGTCTACTCTCCGCAGAAGCCTTTCTGTAGCTTTACAGAAATTTCCGCTCCTGGCTGCTCCAAGCCTCAGCCATGAAACATCTTTTAATTTATAAAGGAACCTAACGTTCCTCTTCGCAGTGGCTATGCAAACCTCACAGCTTAGGATGGAGCATGAGGGGAAATAAAAAACCTAACAGTCACTATGTAAGAGAAGAGCTTTTTACAGCTCTCCTTTAACTGCAGCTGGCAGCAGCCTCAGCCAGCCATCCTCCACAAAAGGTGAAGTTATAAACACCGCTTCTGAGGGCAGATCGACCTGGCGTTTCTGAAGTGACCGTAAATGTAACATCTCCTTTAAGTGACACCCTGAAACAATAATAGTGTTTAGGGAAACAATGGCCTGCTAAGAGCAAGTGCTGCTGGAACACTGGGAGCGTTGGCTGTCCTTGACTTTCCGACAGCCCAGGAGCCGGTGAGGAAGCGCAGATGGAGCCAGTCTGCATCGGCCTCTTCACACTCACTTTTTTCCTTTTTTCAAACAGCAGGAAAATATTGAACAGTGCCAAAGTCTGAATGAGTCACTTCGCATACAATAGGAAAAATCATAGAGTACTAAAGACCACCTTAGATGTGAGTTCAAAAGAAAAAAGTGTATACACAACTTTCATGTATCGGTGATGTTCTTCCTTTAAATCCCCTCTATGAATTTTCCAGGAAAACATGTGACAAAAAACAAAGAGAAAGTTCTCTGACTTATATTGTATTCTAGAATAGTAGAAGAAAATGTCGGAAAATAATCAGGGTGATGTTTAGAAAAAAACACACCACATCTCAGAAAAAGTTGATTTAGAGCCCTATCAATCTCCTACTTAAATCAGTGGCAAAACTCCAAGCGGCCTCAGAGGGAGAGGGATTCAGCATGGAGAAAACAAACTATGAACATATTTTTTAGCTTAGTCGTTCCGTTTCCCCCCCTTTTCCCAAC
>JAOXJM010000033.1:38118122-38139593 GCA_026413425.1 Tringa solitaria
GGACTTGATGATCCCAAGGGTCTTTTCCAACCTGAATGATTCTATGATTCTGTGCCAATGGATAGATATCCTGTATGTACACTGAATCACGCATTCGCATAAGTGAGCATGTGCCCTGAATTAGTTTTCTGTTCCTTGTAATTACTTGGGGTTCAGTCTGGCAGGCTGGTGCACATCTCCCAATTTTCTTAAAGCATCTTTCTTTTTGCAAGTGGAGAAGAAACGGAACTTCAAACTTTGAGCAAGCTGGTACTGGGCAGCACACTCTTCCCGAACTGTGCTGGTGCTCTGTGTTCAAGTGGCATGGCAACTGCTGCTATGGAAACTGCTTCCATGATGACCAGTGTCATAACTCAGCTTATCAGCAAGCTATCGCACTTTTCAGAATGTCAAATCATACACTTGCCTTAATGAGTAGGAAGATGTGAGAAAGTCGCTAGTTCAACTTCTGTTAGTAAACGTGACTGATTCTTTTTCAGAGTGTATGTTAAAATAATTTCATTGTTTCTTTCTTATCTTATCTGTTACATTCAGTTTTGCAAGTAGTTTCCCAAGTATTATGTTAACATCTACCTGAAAAGCTGATGGCCGTAGCCCTGGAGATTCCCACCTTCCCCTGCCTTGAGTCTTCAGTATTGAATCTGAACGGTAAAGCTGGTACAGATGGAAAATAAAGGAGGGGAAATGTCAATATATAAGAACCTGAAAAATAAGCATTGCTAAAGTCCTCTGCACAGTACAAAATGGAGAAGTTTGGTGTAGTAATTAATGGGCATCCTAATTCACAGAACTGACGACTGAGAGTGTCCTTTTATTTTTTCTCTCCTCTGTGATACTCCTATTTGAGTTACTCTGAGGTGCCTTGGGGAAGTCGTGTAATTCGGGAGCAGAAGAACTGACTGAGGGTTGATCACTTCTCCGGCTTGCTGTGTGAGCTTGTGCTGTTTCAGTTCTGTGTGATACTATTCTTCCCTCTCTAAATTTTGTTTAAAAATATTTTTTTCATAAAGGATTTCTGAAGTGTAATTAACATTTGCAAAGGATTTTATTTCACACAAAAAAGCAAAGTAACAACATCATGACATGACACTTATTATTTGGCGTTAGCATTTGTTATTTGTCTGCAAATAGCCTTTTGGCTCAAACGAAGGGAGTACTGGATGGAAAAATCCAGTGTCAGCAACTTCATATCTTCCCTATTGCCTTATTTACTTCTTTCTTGAAAATCTCACTTATGTTCTTAATTTTACTGGGTGCTTGCTAATCGGATTTCTCATCATAGCAGATAAATAGTGCTCTGCAGAAAACACTTTCACATTCGTTGGTGGCAGGAATGGGACGATGATGTTTTTGTCAGATTGGCAGATCTGAATCTGGTAATCTAGGAGAATTTCAGTTTTTCCCTCATAACCTCTGTTTTCCAATTATTGTTTTCTTCTTCCTTAACTGATTTTTAAAGAGCTGCGTTTCCACATGCGTTGCATTCTATCTTTTCTTGTTTATTTATCAGAATAAGTAAAACTAACATAAAAAGAACCTGGCGTAAGACCTTTCTCTGCTTGGTGCTGTTGTATTAGGGATTGAGGATGGTATGGTGCATCCATCAGAGAGGATGCTGTATCCTATTCTCTCTGGGATACAGACACACTCTGCAAAAGTCACTGGATGAGTTTCAAAATACCAACAGCAATGTCATTAAAGATCTGCCAAGTACAATGATTGGGGCACTGTACAAAACACTATTTCAGGACTACTGGAAATTTCCATTAAATGGGGAGATGTGGGAAAAAACAACAACAACAACAAAAAAAACACCTGAAAAAATGCAGGTTGTAAGCTAAATATTTTAGTAATGATTTATAGATGTATAGGGATCACGAAAATTTGAGGGAAGCCTTCCATAGGGAGAGTACAAGATCAGGCTACAACACCTCATGCCTGGAATATATAAAAGAGTCAGGATTTTCTATGCATAATTATTTATACACCCATACGTCAAGTTTCTATTGCATATCATATGGTAAGTGTAAATTCGACCGCCTTCTTAATTCCAAATAAGAATTCCCTGTATTTTAAATATGGCTGCAACAAAGAAAAAAATAAGAACAAACATAGGGCTTGGTTCTCCAGTAGAAAAAGCTTTGTAAGCCAATACTAGTCCTTTGCTTAACGAGAAGCTAAGCAGAATATTTCTGCCAGCTCTGCTGGTGTAAGGGATTCAGAAGCAGTGTGTGGCCAAGGAACATAAGGAAGAGTGACCTTGGTATCTTTAAATCTGTTTCTTTCTTTTTCTTCTCTGTTTTGGTGCAGCTGTGCTAATTTGGGGAATTTGTCTTATTGTGATCCAAATGAGAAATAATATGTTAGCTGAAACTGCCAAACAAAAATTAAGTACATTTGAAGTTGTTGAAATTATTTTAACTGTACTTTTGAACATTTTTCTTAGTAATTTTACCCTAAAGAATAAATATTGACTATGGTTACATTTTAAAAGGCACTTTAAATCCAGATTTCATAATACTTTGTTCTACTTACTTTCAACTGTCTCTCTCTCCCTTTTTCCTTTTTTTCCCTGTTTTCTGCTGTAATAATGTGACTGAGGCTATTTCTGTTCTCTGTTGCCTAAAGGACATTTTATAGAATTTATTACTTGGTCATGCTTTCTGTTTTCTTTTTGATTCTTTCTCCTGTCAGTTTTAGCTCTTTTTTCTCCTCTTATTCTTCTTTTCCTTCTTCTATCTTGCATATTTATTCCTCTTTTCCATTACTCGTTTTTTAACTCTTACCTGGGAACTCCTAAAAAATAACTATTATTATTTTACCTTTTAACCTATATTTAAAAATATTTTATTAATCTTATGTGTAGCTATGTAGAATATATAGTCTATATATCTAATTCTGATTTAAGTGAAAAATTAAATTACTTCTTTTTTTAACATGAGCTAACAGGATCAAGTTAATTGACATGATTTAACGAGAGTCAGAGAGTTTGTTAGTACTTAGAGTTTGCCTAGCAGAAAAACCGAATAGATTTTCTTTTGACAGCAGGGATACTGGATATTACACCAGAAGGGCGCAATATGATGAAGTTAGTGTCTATCTTTGAAGTGACTGAAAAGGAATTATTATGGATGAGTCAGCTTTGCTTCAATGCATGGAAAAATACTGGAACTAAAAATCAAGCCAAGTATTAGTAAGTACTTTAAAAAAGGAGAGTAAGAAAAGCAGATAAGTTGTTGTCAACACAGGCTTGTAAAAATATATTAAATCTATTTAATTTCCATCCAGGGCTGGCTAATACCCATTGTCAGTAGAGAGAAGTTGTTAAATAGTGTTACATTAGTAGATATTTTCATAAGCAAATACAGTCTAGATGCAAGAGGAATCATTAGAAGATGACTTCAGACTCAAAGACTATATTCAGCAATTTTAAGGTCTACTGTCAACTTTTAATTAACTAGCTGGATAGTAGGTTAGAGAGTGTTCTCGTTATCTTTCTAGATGGCATCCTCCTGGGGAGAATCAGCAAACGCTTTCAAGCCGGGGTTGGACTTTGAGATAAGCATTAGCGTTGGAGGCATCGTGGTATTGCATCTCTCCTCCAGGGCACAGGACAGGACAACTGTCTTTTGCAAGAGTTCAGCTTGGCTGATACTGATCGCAGATGAGCCTGTTTTATAGCTAATGTCATACTAACATCTGTCAGTAGCAAGTGATGTAGGTGTGACAGAGTCTGCAGTAGCTTCCACTCAGAGACAGGAGAGCCTTAGAGCTGGGTTATGGAGTCAGCCTCGGGGCATCACTCTTTCTGGAGGGATGAGCTCTTGGAGATGGTCATTGAGTGAGCAGCCAAAATGATCAGAACCTGGGAAAGGACTGGGCTGATTAGGCATTTGTTGAATCTAAACGAGACAAGAAGGAAGCATGTTAAGTCCAAATATTTAAAATGTTTCTCCTAAAGTGGTCTGCTGTGGATAAGGCAAGAAGCAGTGAATTAACCGCAGCATGTGACAACTAATTATAAGGTTAAATAAGTATTGGGATAGATTCTTGCAAAAGGGTTTCTTTACTAAGGGCTTTAACGGTGAAGTCAGAAATGTCAGGAATAGCTGACATGCAGTTTGATCCTGCTTGGTGGAGGTAGACAGCTTAATGAACGACCTTTTTATCTCCCTTCCAGCTTTATGTTTTAAGACTTTATGATCAGAAGAAAAGATTCCAGAGCAAAAAGATAGCTTTATATTTCAGTGCTGCTGCACAGTGAGATTTTGGACATGGAGGGTGTTTTGAAGAGCTGAAAATCACATTTTGAAAATAGGCACGTATGAAGTTTGTTTTACAAGACACAAGAAAATTTAAAGATGGGCCCATGCAACCTTTAGAAGACCTCGATCTCATTTTCTATAATATGTTAGCAATTAGGGTGATTCTTTCTTTCTGTAATGGCACATTACTGTTTGATATATGGACTGGCTGATGTTTTTCAAAGATTTTTTTTCCTCCTTCATCTATAAAAACAGCTCTCTTGGAGGCTTTTGATTAAAATGGGACAAAGAAACATTATTTCACTTGTGAGAATATTTTTGTGGTACTAGAAATATTCTCAAGAGCGTGAACTTTATGGGGAGTGTTTAGCAGCATAGATTCCACCTATTTTCCCACGTTCATTTTGTAATTTGAAGTCTGAGTTTAAAATTCAAGTGTTACCACTCAAAGTTTTCCCTAGTAAAATCCTATTAAAACCATATTTCTGAAACAAAAATTACAGTATGACCAAAACAGTTGGAATTTTCTCACTAAGGCGTATCTACAACACTTGATAGCTATTGACATTTTAGATTTATAAAGGACCAGCTGTAAGACTTTCACAAAATAGAACTTTTGATTTAGTCATTATTAATAATAAGCAGAAGCATGCATTGGAAAACAAATTGCACCATGTGATAAGCTAATGAAATGATTATTTCTACTCTAGTAAATTCCTTGTGCCAAACATGTGATTATGCATTTGCATAATGACTTCAATTGCTCACAACTGGTCAGAAAAATTCCCCTCCAAAGTCTAAAATAATTTCTTGCTTTGATTTTTTTTTTTTAAAGTTTACGAGATGAATAAACATGATTAAACTTCCTTTAAGCATATACCAGAAATGAGTTTTTTTGGTTGCTAGTAATCCACTGTCAGAAAGCCATTAATTCATCCATGTGATCTTTAGCTTTGAAAAACACATTATTTTCTTTCTTCAGATATGTCTAGCTAATTATTATTTAATTGTTTGCAGAACTACCAGGAGAACTACTGAAATTTGTTCAGTTGTTCAAGACAGTTTGTCAGCTCAGACACAGATATAGACATCTATCCAGTTTTCCACTCATAGGGAGTTTCCTTTTTATTTCTTACTTCTATTTAGCTCCACCAAATATCTACCTGACTCCTCATTGGGATTTATCTAAAAATTTAGCAATAATATTTTAATAAATCATTGTTTCACTAATTTTTTTAAATACATCTTTGGTTAGGATGAAAAATTGGACCATTTTATAATGTAACTGTGATAGCCTATTTCTGTACATGGGAATACATTATTATTGACAGTGCCATGAAGCAAATAGTTTATTAAATATATGTAAGTTCACTTGCGTTAGGGAAGAACCATTTGGAAGACCAAAGTACTCATAGGTTTTTAGTTTTTGCAATGCCACTGGCTGATGTTGACACAGTTTCTATAATCAGGTTTACTTAACTGTTCTTTTTTATTGAGAGAGAAATATCTGATACAGTGCAATTCTATCAAAGTACCATGGGCCCCAATCACGTATTATTGAATGTGTAAAATGGATTCCATTGATTGACTGTAGTTTATATTCTTAGGCAATATATAAAAACATCCTTAGCGTGCTTACATACTATAAATTATATGAATAATAGAACTGTGTTATATTTTCAAAATATCTTCTTTATTATAGCATGTTGTTTAAGATTTTGATACCAAAGTATAATACTATCAATGTGCATTTTATCACATGGATATGAACCATCAAGAAGACAGTAAATTTGGTGATTAAAAAAAAATTGTTGTAGATTTGTAGTGGGATTTAAACCAGCACTATTTTCTGCATAAAATTTATCCCAAAGAATAGTCCTTCTGTTTCCTTACCATTGGGGTCTAATGACATGCTCTCTCATTCTTCTGTTATGTTGCGGGTCTAACTTTAGATTAAAAGTACGAACTATGGCAAAATTATTTACATCAATGACACAGCTCCCTTTGATGTCAATAAATCCGTACTCCACTATCCTTATATTTATGTTTCAGGTCCCATGTGCGTGTATGACATTGTATAGGTAGTAATCTCATGTAGGTCTGTGCTTGTTAACTATGGAAGTGTAAGTTTACAATATAAAATAGGTTCTTAACAAAAAATTATTTGAAAAAGTAAATTGGAATTATAGTCCTACAGGATCATCTTTTCAAAACTGGTAATCTAATTTGGCTTTCTACATTTGAACCTGCAACATCAGTAAGAACAATAAGTGCTCATTCTGAGTCTTGTCCAAAACTGTTTCAGTGAGCAAAATGCACCTATTGAGATCAGTGGGCTTTGGCTTATATCCTGTCTCATGCTTATAGGGGCTGATATATGTAACATAAATGAATACGTAGATTTAATGGGCAATCAGGTTAAAAAAAAGTTCACCTTGCATAGTTACTATCCAGCTATGACTTTCTCACTTAGGCAGTATATAAGTCTTTCAAACCCTCATAGAAGTGGCATGAAAGATGTAGAACTTGTCTTTCTGATTGTTTCAGCAAAATGCTTAAATTGGGGAAAGCTGCACAATCTTGTCTGACAGTTTTGGAGCCCATCTGAAAATCTATGTATGAACTTGTTTATTGATTTTCATGGCAGCAGTCAAGTCTGTTTACTGTAAAATGGACAGAAAACTTAAATTTGACTTAAAAAAGAAAGCTGACTCTTCAAGAAAACAGGTAAAGAAGTAAATTCAACACTCTAGGATACATTTAGTAAACACTTCTGAAAGTTAAACAAACAAAGCAATCATAAACATCTCATTTCAACTCATTTTCAAAATTTGATATCCCTGATGTTTGGGAAAAATGTTCCAGGAATATTTTTGTGAAACTCACGGTCCTATTTCAGGCTTAATTTTTAATGTCTCTCTTGCATGCTAGGTCCTTAATGTAAAGTGCTGACCATGCTGTCTTTCATCTACCAAAGCTCTAAACTTCTTGTTTAACTTTAAAGATGAACAAATGAAAACGTCATTTATGATAGGGCTGGGAATTTCCTGATAGCTCATTTGTCTGCTGATGAGAAAATTTTATCTTCTTCATACAGGCCAGATTCTGCACTATTTATAAAATAAAAACATGTGATGAGACTGATGTCACTTTTCAAAGATAAAATTGTAATAGACCTACTAATGAATATTTATTATAATAACTTGTCTTTCCTGACACAATATCAATATTCACATGAATCAGAGTTATTTTTCCAAATAAGGACCCAGACTAGCGCAAAATCCCTTGAAATTTTAGGAAATTAGTCATGCCTCTCTCTTGTTATTTTTCTCCACTTCCTGTCTTGTGAAATCCTGGTCTTAAACATGTCTGTATGGCTTCTATGCTGGCAGAAAAGGAATATTCTGGGGAGCTGGGAATATCTCGAGGTATTTGGAAACCTATGTTTGTAGACTCACTCCATCCTCTGTAAGGAATATCTTGATGCTAACTACTTGCTTGGAAATTATGGAAATCCACTATATGATAAAATACAGAATATAGCCAGATGCTTTCTTGGAGCCCTCTGGGTATTCCATTCAGATCCAGATTTTCCTTCCTATTTATCTCTGAATTTCCAGTGGAAAGTTTTGATATACTTCCCATTAAATTACAAAGAACCTCCCCTGCTTTGGGATGTAAAAGTGATGACTGTAGACCAGTGTTCATTGTATGTATTTGACTAGCTTGCAGATGACTCTGTGACTGAAAGAAAGCTTCATCTTCCTGTCAGTAACCGAGGGTATCTTCTCTTTCAAGGAAAAACTGATGTGAGAGGCTTTGGTTGGTTATTAGAACCATTCAGACGGGGCTTTCACTTTGCTATCTTCTCAGTTACGGTTACAGCTGTTTGTGTGAATGTGTTATAAAGTAGATCCACAAAATAATTCAAGTTAAGAGTAAACTCCTCAAGGTGTTATTATTCAAGAGTATCATTTCTCTATGAAGTGAGTATGTTTCAGTGCAAAGTGCCTCCCTTATCTGAGACTTGTAATTGGTCATCTATAGACTGTCAAAACTACTTCCTATACACATCGAGATGAGATTGACGCACGTGCCTCAAAACAGGTTGTTGACTGAGCCTGGACATATTGGTAATTAGACACTTCAAGATCATAATGTGTATGAGACAACCATAGCCAAAATCTATATTGGGGAAAGCCTTCAAGAATATTCTTTGAAAGTAAATTTTAACACTGATTACCTCTGTGATGTAAACTTAAGGCCTCTAAATATGCAAGAGACCACATATCAAATAAATACGAATAAAATATACATTGTAGTAGGTTCTCATTCATTTTTGGGTGGGGTTTTTTTTTTTTTTTGAGCATCAAAGGACTTTTCATCCAGATATATAAATAATATAAAGCATGAAATAAAAGTGCTAATAAGAAATCCCAGATCAAATTGCTTTCAGAGCCTGGATAAGTTGTCTGTATTATTTGGTGGATTTTTCTTTTCTTTTTTTTTTTTTCCTGGTACACCCACATATCTAATTCTCTCCAGCTTTTAAATCTTGTACAATCTCAGAATAACATCAAATCAATACACATCCAATACTCTTGCTTTTGCTTCAACAGAAAAGAGCTAATGGTGCTGACAGTCTTTGAAAAGCTTTCCAGTTGGCCCAATACGGATTAAATTATCCTGAAAAGAAGTAGGACTCATTTCCAGCTCTGCTATTATTGTAGTACATTCCATCAGCACTACCTTTGAGTGTTTAATAATACATTACAGTACAGAGAAAAGGCTAATGGAGGAATCTACCTTTATTACAGAAAAACTAGTGTATGCCTTGGGTCTGCTGCTTTTTCTAAGAAAAGTACTCCTCAAAGCAGAAACTGTGAATTTTATATTGTACCTTCATACGTTAGCTCTTTAAGTAAATAATTCTAATGTAAAATGCCTGTGTAATTTCCTTAGAAAGTAGTTTAGGAGGAAAAAGGAGTGTAGCATTATGCTAGATTTTCTAAACATAGGTACTAACTATTACTTTATTTCAAGAGTGTTTTTAAGCACATGTCTCACTTGAATGCTGTAAATCTGCTGATGCAATTATGACTTCTTATGTATTAGGATGACATATACATGTGCTAAGGGATGTGCTCTCCACAAAAGGAGAAAGGATTTAATCTTGTGTCTCATTTCTTCTTCCCTCCTCCCCTGTTTTTTCTTGGTGAATGTTCTTGCCTTTATATCCTCCTCACAGATTTGACTTCATCTTCTGCCCTTCCGATACTTATCTATCCACTTACTTCTCCAGAGAGGTCGTTGTACACATTTTGTTGACCAGAAATACTAGATACAGTACTAGCTTGGGCAATATCTGTTACCTCATCACTATTCCCAACCCTCACTGCATTACTACCGCTTCAGCAGAGGCAACAAAATTGTACAAAGTCATGTGCTGAAACACCTCAGGGTGAAAAAAAACCAAACTGGATTTAATTAGGCATTATTTCATAAATTCTGTTTTCAGGTTATTCATCTGGTTCTAGTGCAGTCTCAGACCTGGCTGGTTGGCATGACTGAGTTACAGTTAACTGCAGTTAACCACTATATAGCAATGCAAATAAATGAGCAGTCATGGAAACGGTCAGAGCTGTCTTGGGGTTATACTTAAAATGGTATTTCTGACAGTGTTTCATACCTCAAAATAAAGCCTGAGGGTGACACTGCTTTAACGTCTACTGGAAATGAAGGCAGCCTGGTTTCCAGATGAGAAGTGGAAAAGTCTATGGGGTAACTGTAGTGGTTGTAGTTGAGAACGGCCTGACCTTTCCCATTTAGGGGAAAACTATCTTTACAGCAGTCAAAAATCAAGAGGTTATGTCTACTGATGATCATAAATGGTTTTTAAAAAATTACTAAACTCGTAAGACTGCAGGCTATAAACAATTGGAGTTTGCTTGTTTATAAGATCTTTAAAATTTTGCTTATAAAAAGTTGAGATACGTGCTGTACTTACAAAGCATTTTTTGAGACCCCGTGTGAAGTCAAGCCTTGATATTCTGATGCCAAACTACAGAATCACATTGAGAAGTCTGGGGGTTGGCAGAGGTACTATAGATAGGCACATCTCATATGAGGGTGCTGTTATCCTCCTGTTCCCAAAATGAATGTTTTCCCCGAACTCAGCATCCTGAAGTCAGAAAATAGCTGAAAAACAACAGTAGTGATAAGTGATTTTGTGTGTGAACCTTTAAACATGCAGATTTTTTCCTACTCTTGTTGTGTTTTTTGTGATTGTATGGTGAGTCCATCTGAATGTGCATAATAGTATTCACCTGAAGCTTTTGTTAATAATACTGTCTGCACTGGAGGATGAAGGAAGTTCCTTAAGAATTTCAGAACATCTTTTAGAGTGAAACTCACCAGATAGTTATATAAAAAATATAAAAATGGGTTGTTTCTCATTAAGAACCAGAAACTTTTCCCACCAAAATGTATGGTAATTTTTTAATAGGAGCTGAGTTTTATTATTTGTATGTTATCAACAGAAGGATTATTTTCAAATTTTTATTTAGATTGCATGCTATGAAAAGAAAACATAGTCACAGGATCAAGTATTTATTCTGGCCAATTTTCAGCTAGCATCATTCCATATATTTTTATTAAATAAGAAAAATTTTCTTGCAGATGTTCTGTTTTGTGTTTTAAAATGCTCTTGGCAGGATAGGCATAGAAAAGACATTCTACATGAAGTGCTTTGCTTTCAGATTTTACTATTTGTTCTTAAGAGCTAGGTATACGGATTGGGAGAGTAAAAGAATAGCATGAAATAAATAAAAACTAAATAGAAACAACAAAAATCCTCTAACAAGATTGTTTGTGGGGATTGTAAATCAGATGATTGACTACTATAAGCAAAGAGCTATTATTTTTTATCATTTAGTGGGTGCCAAATGTTTCATTTCCACTTATCTAGCATTGCTTTTGGTTTGCGATCAGATCATGGCTATGTTTTACAAGATTAGAACTCAACTGGGTAATTACACCCTATTAGCATGGTTAAAAGGGCAATGAGAACGAGATAGAATGGGAGAAATGAAAAGTCTTGGTAGTGTTTTAGTACCAAGAAAGGATGGGAAACTGCATGAACTTTACAGTGAAATTGGGATATAGCCAGGGAGATGAAGACATTATTCCTTCCCTTTTCCCTTATCTGGGATGAATATCACAGAATCACAGAATGATGGGTTGGAAGGGATCTCTGGAGAACATCTAGTCCAACCCCCCTGCCAGCAGAGCAGGTTCACCTACAGCAGGTTGCACAGGATGGTGTCCAGGTGGGTTTTGAATGTCTTCAGAGATAGAGACTCCACCAACTCTCTGGGCAGCCTGCTCCAGTGCTCTGCCACCCTCAGAGTAAAAAGGTTCCTCCTCATGTTTAGATGGAACTTCTTACGTTCAAGTTTGTGCCCATAAGCTCTTGTCCTGTCACTGGGCAGCACTGAAATAGACTGGCCTCATCCTCTTGACATTCATCCTTAAAGTATTTATAGGCATTCAATATCCTTCTGTTTTTTGGTTGTTTTTTTTTTTTTTCCTTGCTTATTTTTGTTCTTTTTTGTTTTTGTAAAAGAAGTCTGAACTGCAATGGCAAATTCATCCACTCCAGCTTGTGAGTATATTATTGATGGCTGTGATAGAACATTTCCTGATGTCATGGTGCTAATGTTCTCCACTAATTCCTGAATTTGTTGCCATACTGAAGAAGTTTCATATATGCTCATCATAAAAGAAGTCCTATCAGTTGTAGCAAGTCCCAGATGCATTTGCCTTCATTTTAGGAAATTCTGGTTTGTTGCACAAACCTCCACAGGAATGTTGAATACCTTATATCAGCTGATTTTATTTAAAAGTTATTATCCTATATGGTGTTATACACTTGTATAGACCATCATCCCACTCTGCAAGTAACTGGAACACCTAAGGCCTCAGACCAAGAGAAAGTTTAATAACTTTCCTAATGTCAAATATGAAAGCCTTGACTATTTGGTGTTTGGTAAAAGGAGCTCTCTACAGTCTTGAGAGCTTTTGATTGATTTGGCACACATCTGGCTTAAAAGGTCCTTCATGCCTATGGAACCAAACTCATAATACTGAATGAGGAACGAATGACTGGGCTGGTTGATATTGAAGGTAGAAGAAGAAGAGAGACATGGAAAATAATATCAAGGCATTAGTCTAGAGCTCTGGTTCTGTGTCTGTGTTGGAGTTTATTTTTTTAGAGCAGTGACCCTAAAAACTGCAAAGACAAAGCAGGTTTCCCAAGGTGTCTGGTCCTCTTCACATGCAAAAAGGGTGGCTCCTCTAATGAACAAGTTGTAATTATCCAAGGTATTAGGGGCAGAAGATCGCTAGCTGAGATGCATAGAGGTTCAAAGGACAGAGGCGTCTAACTCTATAATGAATCAAGTTTAAGATTACCCCATTTGAGCTTTTCAAGTTTGGATCTAAATTTTGCCCAGTCTTTGGATTTATGAAGAATTCTGTTTCTATCGAGTGTATCTGTATACTTTCTTCTGAAGAACATAAATTTACTTCAGTAATCTAGCTGCTTCTCGATAGCAAAGTGTATTTATTTCCCATAGCACTTCTCATTCCTTCCATTTTCTTTTAAAGTTTCCAAGGCTTAGCATCTTATAATTAAGGACACAAATTGTTTACATAATGTTGCTTTTTACTTATCCGTTCTGCATTTTCCATAGTTCAAGATAATTCCATTTATTCCTCCTGATGGCAAATGTATTCATTTATTATTTCCTTGGGTTGGCAGTTTATAGCAAGGATGCATGAAAATGAAAGGATGGACATCTGAGGGAAGACTAGCTATACTTGACCATCAGCCTGTAAATGACTAGATGTGTATATAATTTGTTGAAATACTTAGGAAAATTTTTGCTGGACATATTATTTTATTATTTTGTTAAAAAAAACCCACTACTTTTGACTAGCAACAAAAAAAGCTGGCAAAGAATGAAAAGTAAGGAAAAGAAACATAACTGAAGAGAAGGGCTGGAAAAGCTTGAACAGGAGCAGTCTCTGAATTTTCTTCCTTTTGTGAAATTGTCTCAGTTCCAGCTTTCCACCCCAGTACTTTGTAGGGCTGCGATCATATTCCTTGCTAAGACATACACTTGCATTTTTCCTCCTTCTTTTATTCTGCTTAACTATTGAGAGTAAGTACAACCAATCTCTGTATGCGGTGCTAAAGTGAAGTTGCAGGTCTAGCTGATAGTTCATTGCTTAGCGTGGTGCTGATGGCTACCTTTCATTTCAGCCAAGGGGAGTTCTACCCACTGTTTTGATAAATTATAGTTGTTGTCAATGGATCCTTTACTTCCCTTTCTCCAGCGCAACAATCCAACTGTCAACTGAATACAGGGAAAATATCTGACTGCCCAGATATTTTCTGGGTTAAAGGTTAAAACAAGAAGGCTATTTTGCTGTTGCTGGAAAGCTAACAATGAGCAGAATAACACTGCCTGAAGAAAAGGAGCTATCCAAATACTCTTATTAAAAGATCTTTTTGTTCTGTTTGATATTCATGCATCTACTGGCGGTAGTTATTTTGGTAGTGCTCTAAATCTAAGTGAACCATGATGGGAACTTTTTTTAAAGCAAATTAGCTCTAGAGGAAACTCAAAATTTTTCTGACATTTTTGACATTACTTTAAGACGTGTGCTTGCCTTTAACAGTAGCTGTAAGACACCATTTTGTTTCAGGAAAGAAGGTTTTTAAGATGGGTACAATCAAGTCTCTTCTCTATAACAAACTGGTGTGTCACCTTATGAAGACAGACAAATCTGAGATCAATGCTCTTGAAATAAATCTGAAGTTTGACTCTTATCATCTGGTCTGTACTCAACTTGAGGATCTTGTCATTAGAAGTCAGACTTTGATTAACCACAACTTCAGTTTAAGCACTGAATAGAAATGCTACTAGTCACAGAACTCTAATTCAAACTGCAGTACCTTGAGACATTGATATGTATGTTTTGAATTCTAAGAAAGTCTGTAAAAATAATTATTTATATTGGAAAGAAAATTAAAGGGCCACCAAATACTTCCTCGATATTTTTTCAGCTGGTGAATTTCTGGATACTAAGCACTTGCTAAAAGTTTAATGTCTTGATAGTCTTGAAGAGTTTTGACAAGAAGGTGATAAATAGCCTTTAAATGTCAGAGCAATCAAAAGTCAAAGGAGAGGTTCCAGTTGACTCCTCATAAAGCTGCACATAAGAGCACCCTCTCTTTGTGCCGCTTGTTCAAACTATACCTTGCTGTTGGTCAGCTTAATATGTTAGATCTTCACTGATCTGTGGGCAGAACTTTCTGGTAAATATGAAGACAGCAAAGAAAGGTTAACTTTCTCACATTGTCACAATGTTTTCCTGCATCAAACCTACTGAAGCAAGTTGCTTTAAAATCATGAGTTCTTTCAATTACCTTTCTATATGTTCTTTGGTCTAAGACCTTAAAACATCTGCTAGAGCCTAACCACAAATACTTACAATATCATATGACATTTTTCCAATCTCTTAATAAAAATACTAAAATGAAAAAACATTTTTTTTTACTTAGCTCTACTACTGTCATATGCAGAAAGCAAGTGAAAAGTTAATGCAAAAAGGGAAAAGCATAAATGTAAAAGAAAAGCTTTTTAACATGTAATTCAAAAACATGCCAGTTAGTGGAAAAGAGCTACTGATATGGAAGGAAGGCCAGACAAATACTGATTTCTTGCAGTGAACTAATAAACCTTTTCTTGCTCTCCCAGTGGCTTTGCATGAGGTTGATTTAAAGATTAGCATCCACATCAAATTGAAATTTGACCCTAAATTTACACTTGGATTGATGCCTGTGGTATTTGCTTGCTAACTCCACACCTGAATTCAATCCCAAATGACATATTAGTTGGAAAGGCACTCCTGAAAATATAATATATAGAAGAAAATTCACAAGTTTAGAAAGTAAATCACAATGGCAGACCAGTATCCTTTTCTGTGTTGTTGTATCCCTTTCGGAATGTATCTTGCTAAAGCTGAAGGATGACAAAGGTGATGATGGAGACTGGCTGTTACCTTTACACATAACTACAGGCGTTCCTTTTACAGATTGAATTCTACTCTGGTTTACCCTCTTGCTGGAGGGTAAAGCACTAACCTATGTATCTCACACATAATTGAAATTTAAGCATAGTTTTAAATCAAAGCAATGTTCTGTGATTAGTGACCATTTGTGTTCCAAGCAAGCTTTTGGCCAGTAAAGTATTATTTTTTTCTCATGCTCTTGATATTATTTGGGACTGCCTCTGCATAGGGGATATATTTCCCCAAATCTCAGTTCAATTTCCATTAAGAATCAAAGAATTCATTTTCCTCTGGTTTCAGTGAACAATGGGTTAAACGCTAACATTTTTGCTCTTGCAAAAATGCTGTTGGATCATACTCAGATTTCCCTCTTATTTTGAGTACTAAATACAAAAAATGTAACACTGTACAACTCCTACAATTAAAATAGGGTTCCTTTTGTATCTCATTTTCATATTGCTTGGCTGAGTTTTTAAAAAATAAGCCAGATTTAGCTAGAGAAGATTAAAGACTGAACTCTTATGCCAGAAGAGCTGTGTGCTACCCTTTGCAATAGGATGCTCCACTTTGCCCCATAGCTATTTGCCTCCACTTAAATTACCTGCCAGTGAATACATGCAGTTCTCATTTGTTACCATGAAAATGTGAATAAATCTTAGGCATTGCTTAATTTTCATCACTTGCTTGAGGCTCAGCAACCATTTCACATTGCCACGTGCCACTCTTCCTGACCTTATATCCTGGGGAACTTTGAACATCTTAATATTTAAGCGTGAATGATGTATAGCACGAATAAATTGGTCAATCAAGAATCAAACACTTCTGAAAATAAAACTGTTGTGGACAGTGAATCATTTTCATTTAGTAGTGTTGGTATGTTTTGTAAACCAGCTGTTGCCAGTTTTATATGATCAAAGATTTTTGAGCAATGAGCATGCTAGTGGTGTTAAGCATATAGCAGAATGACTAGATATACTGTATTTTAGAAATGCAATTTAAAAAATGTGATAAAGAGTCCTTAGATCATGACAGAGGCATAAAATACTAGTGAGTCTGGCTGCTGACAGTGAATTGTAACCATCAGATCTGGCCTGAGATTTGGGTAACTAGCTTAAAACATGAATTACAATTTAGGAATTTATAAAGCTCAGTAGATGCTTCTGTCTCCTAGAGAAAGAATAAGAAAGCCTTCAGCATTTAAAAAGCAGAATCATTTACCAAAGACAAAATTTACACAGGAAGTAAGGTTGCTATTTGCTACAGTTAACAGAGAACCGTTTCCTCAAATGGGCTCTGATGCCCAGTGACCACTCTCTGTGTTAGTAAAGGCAGAGGGTTTTGCCTGCTCACCGCCCCTGCACTGGGATCTAAAAGGAAAGTTTCATGCAGTGATAAAAAGCTTAGTGAGGTGTGGACTCGGTTTATACACCCAAGCCATCTGGATTCAGCACAAATTCCCCTCAGTTGCACCGTGGTGGCCTAGTCCGTCCCTCAGTGGGATGGGACAGGCTTTTCCCTTGCCATTTCCCCAAAGTGTGGTTGTGTCGCTGTCAGGCTCTACTTGCTCACATACGACCCGCACCCCTCTCTCGCCCCACTCACCGGCGTAGAGTTTGTGTGGAGCCATTGCAGCCACCCTTGCACTTGTGGGGTGGACATGGCAGAGGTGGCAAAGCACTAAGGCACTCCAAGCAGCAAACCTCTGAAGGAGAAGCTTAATCGAAAGAATAAGTTAAAGTGAATATAGCTTTAGCTATTTTTTCCTGCAACGTTCTTAAAAAGTGCTTAGTATGACATAGTGTTGCTATTGTATATATCATCTCAAAAGGATTAATTATTGTTGGGAAGGGTGAATTTTTTACATTATATTCTTAATGCTAGTAACAATAAACATATTAGGTATGTGTAATTACAGAATTTCACGCAGAAGCAACAAATAGTCTTGTACATTCAAGACACGTTTATTTCTTTGTGGATTTAATGCAAGTTTATACACCGCAAAATGTTACTCTAAACCAGTGTGATTTGTTCTTGCAATTAAATTTAGTATTATTAGAAAATACCAATTTTGGTAGCTTTGTATACTTTTATATTTTCATATAATTGAAGATTGAAAAATTATTTAAAAAGGATTTTAAAATGGTTCCTAAAGGAAAAAAATAATTTTAAAAAGAACCAGTTGCTTAATGATGCTATCTGCATTTCTTACCTTTATTCAGTACAGCAAAATAAAAGAGTTTAGGAAATTTCTTTCTTAAGTCCTAGAGCCTGTATAAAATTTTAGTAAATTAAATAATCTTTACTTGAAAAAAAAGTTGTATTTAGAGTTGGTCATATATGACAGTTTACCTAAAACATATTACATCATTTTACTTAGTCATGTAAAAAGTTCTAGTCTTTTTCAAAGGTGTGCATATTGACTAAATTGGCAATGTTAGTAAGACTGTTCACAGAAAGCAGAAGTCATCAATGCTAAGTGAGGTAATGCTTCTGTCTCAGATACCTTTTCACAAAGCTTTTTGTGGTGTTCATGCAGTTTTACCCTGGACCTTAAGACTACTGTTCATGCCCTAGTTTTATTTAGCCTCTTGAAAAGAGGTGGAGGGAGAAAGATCAGACTTTTCCTGCTGAGTGTATAGGTTTCACTCATCTCTTTTAATCTTGCTACCTTTTGCAGAACTGGCAAAAAGAATCCAAGCTGGTGAGGGAAAACAGGTTTTGATATTTCTGGGTAACAGCTCCAGTGTTGTCTATGTTGTTATTTCATCCAAGGCACTTTTATTTTCAAAATGAGTAACTGTCACAATAAATAATCTTCACAAATTTCAGAGAGCATTATTTGCTCTGTTGAATCTCCTCAATGATCTGATTCAAATACTAAAAACTTTTCACAGAGTTGGGAAAGCCTTTTTGTTTCCAAACAGGGGAAGCAATTTTGGTGGTATAGCAATTGAGCCAGCTTTGCTTACAGAAAGGAATGCAGTTCTCCAGTCGCTATGATGGAAAAAAATTACAAGTCATTTCTGCTGTTGTTCCTGTGGCTGTGGTTTCTTTTTCATGGTTCTGTTTCAGTCTCTGTGACCTTGCAGCTGCTACAGCCATGCTGCTTGGTCTCAGAAATGAGGCTTTAGCGTTTTTTTTCCTTTGTGCTGTGAAGACCGTGACCCATTGGCTTGTTATGATTTTTTAAAAGCTCTCCATAGAATTTAATCCAGTTGTTCACATCTGGAAAGTAGAAACAGAACAGTCTGATTTTTTCTTATTTTTATTTTTTTTTTTCTTTGCACTGGGGGAAATGAGGAGGGGAGGAGAGGTAAAGAAAAAGATCAAGATTTGGATTTGAGTTACTTCTGCTTCTTGCTGAACTAGTATTAGTGATTTGTAGAAATTTAACCTACACAGAAAGAGAGGGCAGTTTTATTCTTCAGGCGATCAAAGTCTAACCCTGGAAAATAGTTTTAAGATTGTTTTACCTGCACAGATATGGAAGCACCAAAGCAGATAACACAAGAAAATGTAGCAGAAGATTCAGAGGTTGGACAGATCTTTTATGAGGAATCAGTCCTGTTGTCTCACCATGCACCCCAAACCCCAGGGGTGCATAGCAGTGCCCCCTCAGTGGACAGCATCCCTCTCCGTGCCAGAGGTACCACAGTCTTTCTGAGTCCCCTCATTTGTCACTTCCTTGGGGCCCAAGGTTATAGTCACTGCAGAGTTTATTTGATTGGGCTCAGTGCAACACTTTCACATCAGTGTGCCTCAGTACCGAAGGGCACCGGACAAAGCTGGAGATGGTGCCCTGGTATCAGGAGCTGCTGTCTAATCTAGGAGGCAAGCTGCATTTCAACCAAACAATACCACAGCAAAGTTGACACCCAATTAGCCTACTGAAGGAAAGTTAAATTCAATTAAAATGAAAGAGAGATACCCTTTAATAAATAAATCTTGAGGTTTCTTAAGTGATTGAAATAACTTTTCTGTACAAAAATCTCCACAGCAAGACACAATTATATGGCTTCCAGCTAAAAAGAAAATACCCCCACATTAAAATATGCCTTCATCCAGATTAAATACAACTTTTTGATGTTACTCGGAGTTTCTGCTTAAATGAAGTTACTCTGTCAAAGTGGAACAAACATCTCTTCAGAAACCTGTGTTGGTGGGAATAGGCCTTACAGGTGATCAGCTAGTTAGCTCCTTCCAGCTTATTCAAAATGAATTCAGACAGGTAGCAGAAAAAAAGCTTTGGGGTCTGTGTGGCTTTTTTTTTTAATTCTTTTTTTGTTTGGTTGGGTTTTTTTAAAGTGAGTTTTTTGGTATAATTTGAAGTAATTTGTTCATTTAGCACTGATTTTTTCAATGCCTTCTCCCAGTCCCACACACTTTCCCCCATTTCTGGGGAGAAAATTAGTTGCAGTGGGAGCCAGTGAGCTGGACAGAAAAAACACATATTTTACAATCTAGATGTTTTTATTGTGCTAATTTGAATGTAAGACTTATAATTGCATTGCTGATTGTCAATATGCTAGCAGTACAGGACACCATCACACACTTCTGCAAGTATTACAAAAAGCAGAAACAAGAGAGAGAAATGATTTACAAGCTACAAGTCTCATGTGGTTGATGTTTATTGGCTCTATCTACAAGCTGACACAACCTATAAATCTACAATGTTGATGAAAGTTTATTTATTACTGTGTAGTCAGTGAAATTAGTAATGTTCTGGGCAGTAGTTTTCTTACTGAGCAGGAAAAAAATTAGAAGCTTTCACTGGCAAACAACCTGGAACACTAGGGAGTTGTACAATGAGATCTAGGAAATTTAACAGTTTGTTGGTAATATAGAAGTGGTGAAGGTAATCTGGGAAAATGCAATTCTACAAAAATATTTATAATGAAAGAAAAATTTATGATACAACATAAAGCTTAAAGTCCATAGAAGACCTGAACTTTGACTATAAGAAGAAGAGAAAGTATTTATTTGGCTGCATCAATGAGGTGATATTCATTCCTGTATAATTAGATGCGATAGTATCCATGTGAATATCTTTGATTCTGAACACTAGAAAAGCAGAAGAATGCTGAGGAAATACCTTAGGTGAAGAGAATGGGCAAACATAAGGTTATTCGTAGCTCTAGCTAGGTGGCAGATAAGGAAAGATCAGTACAGCTGCATGAAGAATAATACAGCAGAAGAGATAATATATTCTGTAATATAAGTTCTGAAATATAAAACTTTTCATCATCAAGTTGTCCTAATCCTCTGAGAATGAGTGAGTTGTGTTATTTCTTAGTGCTAATAAAGTGGCATAACTTTAAGCAATGAAAATAAATGGCAGGGAAAAATGTAATATTTTCAAAAGCTATAGTAAATAAATAAATGAAATAATTTCAAGCATCTTTGGAACCACTGCCTGTGCATTAACTAAAATTCTCTGTTATATACATAATTGTAAATCTTGGCAATTGATTCATTGTGGTCATTTCACCAGTTAATCTTCTCTACTTTGCAGTTTTGTTGTAAGATTTCTCAACATGTTTTTGACTTGATAGACTATATAACAAGGTCTGACCCCAAAATCTTCTACCAATTTTATGTTGTAGGCATACTAAAGTGAGGCATTATGAAATATAACAGAAGTTGTCAGATGTGTCATAATGGCTGTTTCTAACCCTTTCTATGAAAATAGTTCTACATTTATTTCATTAATTCCTAATATTTTATCACCTGGTTCTTTCCAAGACTTCTCTCATGTTCATTCATTCATTCTGAAGATAAGAAAACTTATGGGTAACTTGGATTTATTCTTATGAAAAAAAAATCTATCTACTATATAGAAACCATTTTACAGTGCCAGACACCTTGATCATATTCTGATTGTGCCTGAGGTATAAATAAGGAATGGTGCAGGTTGACTATTTATTCCAGAACAATAAATGTGAGATCCAAATCTCATTAGCATAAAGGGTGAATAGAAACAATTTTAGAAAGAAGGAGTAAAGGAAATTAAAGGAAATTGAAAGCCAAAGATAATATTTTTTCTATTAATGTATCTTTGCTCTCTTGG
>JAOXJM010000033.1:38139727-38150091 GCA_026413425.1 Tringa solitaria
TGGCATTTCAAAATCATATAAAATTTTTTCCTGGCAATGTTCACTTTTTCCAGTAAGTTGGACATCAAAAATACTGTAGCAGCATAAACATGAGAAATTTAAAGAAAATATTTGAATTTACTTTAAAATGTTTCAATAAAAAGTGGGTTACAGGATATCTAAATGCATATTGATAGGAGTATAGCTTAATCTGAGAGCACAAAACTTCTCAAGTGTACCATCTGTTATTTTTAGATTGTACCTTCATTAATGAGAAATTTGCTGAGTGAAGATCTTATATAGCACAGTCAAATGGGACCCCCGTTCATGTACCTGTGGTATAAACAGCAGTTTTGATTTTTTGTGGTTGCAATTTTTTTTCTTTTTCTTCACTGACTGGATCAGCTCTTGTTTGAAGTATGCACAGTAACTTTATAAAAATACAGATGTTGACAGGTGTCTCTGAAACATCAGATGATCTTCCTATGCAGATATGAATAAATTTCTAATATTAAAGGTAGAAATATTTCCCCTAAAGCCAAATTTGTGAATAGCCTTTGTATCCCTAGAGGTCGGAATACTTTAAACTTGGAAGGAAATTAAAGACATTAACAGAATTTGAAGTTTTGGCTTATCACTACTTCTTCATAACAGCAAATTCAGATTTAGTGAAATCATTTTGCTTAATAATAGCATGAAAAATGTCTTTGTCACATCTGAAACATTAGGATACAAATAAGCTGTGCTGTGGGTCACAAAAGCTGTGCATTTGCTTTGTATACATTTGGAACATAAGCAACAAAACATTAACATCATCTCTGTGATGTGATAAGAATAAAAAGCAATTCTCAGTTCAGGTAGTTCTAGGTTATTAGTGACTACCAAATAGAAAAGGTCATTGCAATTTCATTGGTATGGAGCCAGTCAGTGAAATTGAGTTGTTTGGGAAAGCATTTTGCTCTGCATTTGGTTTTGCTCAAAAATAATTGTGAACTGTCAATTCTAAAGGGAAAGAACATATGTTCTTTCATCCAGGATTCTCTATAATTTTATTTTAACAAAGGAGTAAGTTAATGAGTGTTTTATGTAATCCACAGATGTGAAGTTAAAACGAAACTCCAATCTAAAGTCTTTAAAAGCTAACACGCACTGGAGCTTCAATCCTTCAGATGAAAACTGTTATCACTGAAATGAGGAAAACTGAAATTACTGTCACTTGCATGATGACAGCTTTTTGCCTTTTGCAGGATTTCTAAAATAAGTACAATAAGGCCAACACTTGTAAAACATTTTTTGTATAAAACTAACAACACTTTAAAACATATGCATGACTCACGCTGACCTTTACAACTCACACACATATTATAACCATGATTTAGATGAGGAAACTCAGATATAGAGAGGTGGTTTGAGAATAGTAGTGGAAGTGGTGAGAAAGGTGGGGGTTTGAACTATCAGTGGCACTTGTGTCTTTCTGTCACTTTACAAGGAGGATGGATTTTGATTTTGCAGATTTTCATGCGGAGAACTTGGTGACAATGTTCTACTTAATATTGAAGAAGGCTGCATCGTTAACCCAAGCAGTTAAACCCAGTGTATCATAGTCCTTCCAGAATGATGTGACTTGCTTAAAAATCAGAAGAGAATTGCTATTGAAATATTTAAATATTTTAGTCTCTTTATTGTCTCCTGACGTGTTTTTGTTTTTTTTCAGTTTCATGGCTTCTAGGTTTTTCTCTTTAACTGTGGGTTCTAGGATTGGCCAGGGTTGGAGGTGGGGTTATTTTTGCTTTGGCTTTTTTTTTTGTTTTTTTTTTTTTTTTTTTTAAGAAAAAACCCTCATGTTCTGCCAGGATTATGCACTTCCTGAAGCTGTCTGTTTGCAAAATACTAACTGCTATTGCGACATAACAACTCCAGCAGGAGGAGGAAACCCCCTGCTGTGAGGACCCTGCAGCCAGAGGAGTTGCTGAGCACTACCTAGAGCTCTTCTCTGGCTGGGAATGAAAGTGCTCCTCCAGCACAGAAACAAGGGGAATATTGCTCCTAATAAACAGAAGGAGGTGCAGGAAACATGATGTCTGAATCTTTTTGGTAGCACTGTTGCGCCCACAACAGCTGACAGGCCTCCAAAAAGTGAACCAAATGTTTCGGAAGTCTCAGTGTAAATGTTATCTGCTCCTG
Source organism: Tringa solitaria (assembly GCA_026413425.1). Taxonomy (NCBI): domain Eukaryota; kingdom Metazoa; phylum Chordata; class Aves; order Charadriiformes; family Scolopacidae; genus Tringa; species Tringa solitaria. The sequence continues at coordinate 38,141,891 of JAOXJM010000033.1, forward strand.
TATGGATGGAAGATGGATTAACTGAAATGAGCTTTTCCAGTTTGCAGTTCTCCCATGACTAGATAAATAACAATAAAAAAATTAAAAGTAGTGCTGCCCTGGGGACAGTAAGTCTCTCAAGATTAGTAGTTTGTATTTTTACTGCGTCAGCAAGGATGTAGATTTGTAAATATCCCAGACTACCCAAAAGGGCAATAAGTTATTCATCTTTTGTTGTTTTCTTACGTAATATACTTCCTTATTTTCAGTAGAGAAGGAAATATAATGCTGAGAACCAGTGCTAGAAGTTGCCTACTCAGAGTCTTTCTCATAAATATGAGTGAGTCAGAAGTTGCCAATTTGTTCAGGAAAAGCTATGTAACACTACCACACAGAGATGAAAGAAATGTATTTTCTTAAGGACGCCTTGTACTACCAGAGTTTTAAAGGCTGATTAATTATAAAGGTCAGAAGTTAGTGTTTGTTTTCAGGATAAAAACTCCACTTGGGGAAAAACTTGAGCCATTTACTGTAGGCAGTGAAGGCTTGGATTACATGAATTTATAGTTTGTATTCTGCCATACACTGTAGTGAAAAATGTTTCTGAATTGCTATTACATTGAAATGATAGTGTCATAGGAAAGCATGTGTAATAAAGTCTGTGCTAAAAGATGTAGGTATCATTCTGGCCTCATTTTTTATGGTTGACCTCAGTGAAATTTCCACCCACACCATATCTACTGGAAAGCTGCCAGTCTTAAACTGACAGATCAGTCTGGGGTTTCCAGTAAAATCCCAATTTCTAGCTAAATTCCTTCTCTATGTGACTTACTTATTTCTACTCTTGTGTCAGCTGTAGTATCCAGAAGCTTTTAAGCTGACTGGATGCTGAAATGCACATTTTGTGCCTGCAGGACCCTGTGAGCTCAGTTTATTTGCATAAACTTCCATGTTTAGTGCCGTTTGGACCACTCCGATGTATCAGAAGCACTTGTGCAAATGAGGGAAGGTCTGGGAAGATACAAGAATATATGTGAATTTAGTTCAGTGACCCGTCAGTTAAGGAGTGTGACTAATGCACAAAGATATTAGAACACTATCCCACAAAAATATGCAATTTCGGTAAAGACTTTGTGTTCGATTCTGCCTTTTTTAGTTGTCTTTCAGATATTTGTTTTGAAAGTACATTTTTCTTTTAAAATGAAGACAAATTATACCAAAAAATGGTATTTAAATTCTATACATAATATTGAATTAATGGAAGACAAATTTTGGGTTATAATTTTTTAAAAATGAATTTAAAAAAATATTTACTTGGTTTCAGCCTGACCACATTTCCCACACAGTATTCTTTCTAGTTCAGGGCCTGAAAAAATATAAATCCACCATTACTGTTTTCCCACAGAAATACTATCAGAACGACATTTCTTTTGGGGTAATTCTTTTCCATTTTCTTCTGATCTGAACAAGTGATGGGGTTTCAAACATGCTGTTTTCCTTTGTGTCTTGACAAGTTTGAAGACAGTAATTTGAACTACAGCATTGCCTGTGGCATTGACAGACCTCTGACTCCTCCCCAGTGTTGTGTTAGTAACCTGGGCTTTCTGGCAAAGGGCTGCGGGTTCCAGGGGCTGCTAGGTAGCTGAAAATTAAAAACAAATCCTCCAGCAATATTGAAGCTCTCATCTCAAAGGTCTTTAGTTCCTACTCATCTCTGAGTGCTTGGGCTTTAACTAGGAGGAATGAGTCCTGTTGTCAGAAAGTGAATGACATGTGAGAATAGGTCTGCCCTGGATAATGACATTTCTTTTAATTTTATGGTCTTAGTGTGAAGTTCTGATGCCATTTAGTAATAATTTTGCCTTTGAACAGATTCAAGGTTTATTCTTGTATTTCCTCTTGAAACTGGAACTGTGTTGACTTATCTATATTGCTGCTATAGAAATTTCTTTCAGCCTTCTGCCAAGACAAATAATTCTCTTAGTAACATAAATTGAAAAGATTTCATCTCATTCTGAGTCTAAATGATCTACCGATCTGTTTATCTAATCATCCCACTTTCTTTCTAATCTATTACATTGACATCTGAATTTGAGTCTGTTATAAGATAGACTAAACTTAAATAAACTCTCCTCTAACACTTTGGTATTCTGTTTAAACTTTCCTGTTTCTTGCCTACAGAAGATGTTTCAACAGTGGAGTTTTAAATTATCCCAGATTGGCTTATATTATTTTTTGATACAACCTACAGGTTTCCAACCTGTGGCCCTTTTTAAGAAAATTTCCTCTTCAGAAAATATATCTGTGAAAAATCAAGTTACGTTTTGATCAATACTTTCAACTAGCAATGCTACTTTGTAGAAGTGACAGCATTATTAAATATTATATCCAGAGGTTTATATTTAAAATCATTTGTCTTATCTCATTGATTTTATTTGCAAAACTCAGAAATACAGCACTCTAATCTTTTGGGGAGAGACAAAGTTATAAGTCAACAAAACAGGAAGAAGTGCAGTTTACTATACAAAAGTTCAGTGTTCTAAGTGTAGTTTTACCATGCATTATTTACACTTCGTCAAACTTTTAGCTAGTATGTGTTAACCTAGTGACCTAGAGTTGTTGCCCAATAGATACAATCATTCTTATTGTCTGATTCTTATTGTGTGTTTTATTTTGATGTGTTAGGTTAGACATGTTAGATTCCTTCCTTCCGCCACCTTTGCGGTTCACCATGTTAGAGGGATTGTCTGCCTACACGTTACTCACACAAGTAATCACACTTTAATGTCTCTAAACTGCTATAATCCCATTAGATTAAAAAGTTTTCTGAATCTATGGGGTTTATTCTGTTTTTATTTTTCTGAGGAAGTAAAATATCTTCATGAACAAAGGATAGTTCTCTCATTATGATATGCTATCATTCATCACAGTAATTCATCTAACCTCTGTAATATGTTCTTGAATCATTCTTAGCCAAATCTGGGGTTTTTTGCAGGGGAGAACTAGATGTTTTTTCTGCTTTGAAAAAGGTAAGGGCTTTGCATTCTTTTTTCCCAGTTTTCTGTGACTCTTCTATCGGAATCTGTATATCCTGGCTTCTAATTCCTCAGAAAAGGAGGAAACAATCCACTGAGGTAGTGGTAGTGACTTCAAAGACTAACTCCCTAGTACATTTTAACTGAGAAAAGAATACTTGATTCCTGCTTGAAAGAGTTCAGTCATAGCCTGAATACTTGTGTCTGTATTTACTATTCTTAATATGACTCTATCTTTCTTGTCTGTATAAAAGGGAATGATGGCATTCGCTTGTAGGATAAATGTTAATAAGAAATCACAAGATGAAAGATGACATGGAACTGAAAAATATTCTGAGTGTATTTCCAAAGTCCTGATTATTTTCTTTTCCCTTTGGATATGAGTGAATTTCTCAATGAGATTGCAACTAGGTCAGTGAGTAGATAATTTATTCACATGACTACAAGTATTTTTTAGAGTTGCTGATTTCACTGTTTTTCTTCTTGTTTATCAGTATATGTATTTAATGATGATGTTTGGCTATTTTCCATTGCCTACTAGATATCGTATAGTTAACTAACACGTGTACAAAAAACAGAGATTGCATCTTACTGTATGAGCTGTATGGTGTAAATTTTCCTTGACACCTGTAAGGGTCAGCACTTTCGTTGCCTCCCAGGACTGTAATGGGAAGATATGAAAATATTTTATTGCTCCATTTTAATATTTATAGTTTTGCCTTTCATGTGATGGGATTTGAAACCACACTACAAAGAGGCAATGAAATGTGAAACTTCCAAGATTTTGAATTTCATATTGAAGGCATCATAGTATTCCTGTTGAGAAAAGTGGTAATGTGCTTCAATTAGCATCTGGGCTGCAGAGAAGCAGCAGAGTTATTCTTCTAAATACAGAATACTCGTAAAAAATATACAGTCCAAAGAGTTTTTATTGGTTGGCAGCCATGGAACTTCATTTTGCCTGGATCAAAACTTTGTTGGCTTTCTGCTATTTTTTCTTAATACTCTAACAGTTCAGTTTAATCTAATTTTGATGTTTAATATTCCTTTGTTTAAATAGTATCTAGTTTTAAGAAAAATATTTTAAAGGGTATAATTGCACCCTCAGATTTACATTAACATCCTGTGTAATAAGATACATGTTAAATTAGTACTGATCAGTACTAATTCCATGAGGCCTCTGTGTTTCATCCTGCATAGTTAACCTGCAAAAAGGGTGAAACTCAGGAAAATATCCAACTTCCTCCTCTTCTTACCAACACAGAATTTTTAATACTTGCAGCAAACCTCATGCCATTTCCATGCATGCAAAAACTGGAAAGGAATATTGTGTTTACTGTGATTAATAACAGAATGAAATAATATCCTGTTGAAAAGCTGCATGTGAAAGCAAAAAGCCTGCATCTTCAAAAGTGCTGAATCTAATACCGTTTTGTCTACCCTGAAGGATTTCTTCCTGGAGACTCATCCCATTTTATGACATCAACCTGAAGACTGAGATGTCATATGGAGAATCAGGCTCTAGTCTTATGCCCGGTCACTTTATTCTGAGGCCACATAAGTCATCTATTAACTTATTTGCTACTGGCTACATATTTATATGCACAGCATATCCTATGTGGCAACTACCATACCTTCCTTCTTCCCTTCCACTTCCTCCCATCCACTAAACTAAATAATGCTCTTCCAGGAAGTTATAAAATACTTTTTGAGTTTTTGAGGACAATCAAAGGCGAATAGGAAATACGGAAAATATTTCGATTTTATCAAAAGATGTTTCAATTTTTGCCTGAAATCACAAAGTAACATAGATGCTAATCACAAGGTAAGACGTAAAATATATTTATCTCCTGTAATTTGTTAGGCAGTATATAGGGTAGAGTGGATATCTGAATACAGATAAGTGAGGAGGGCATTCCAATTTCCAGATTTTAGAGTAATACAACTCTACTGTTTCTTCTGTTAGTATTCCTCCACTATTCAGTGATTTAGACTTTTTTTTTTCTAAAAATTTGTCTTACCTTCCAAATTACTATTCTAACTGCTTTAATTAAAACTTGAATTAATGATAAACACTGTACCCTTTACATAGATGATGTTGCTAGATAAAGAAGTTTTATCCTGCCATTCATCATCTCTTTGGAAAGTGAATCATGCTAACATGTTTTCCTGTATGTTCATAACAAAATAAAAAGAATGATCATCCAAGGCTGGTTGTGTTCTGTGCCTTCAGAAAAGAGCTATATTGAAAAAAAAAAAAAAAGAGAGTAGGCTGAGAGACTGATTTTTCATTCTTACACATGTGCAATTTCCATTGGAAACCATAATAATTTTTCATGTAATGGAGTTTTAAAAAAAAATTAAAACCATTCAAAAGTAATTTCTCTATAGCAAACTGTAAGTCCTCTACTTTCCCACAATGTATAAGAAAATTCTTCGTAATTTTGTATAAGTCCTTTCAAACAAAGCTGTATTGTTTTTGATGTCATGTAAATTACATTATAATATGTTTTTAATTGGAGAAAGGTAATGGCAGACTCATTGTGTTATGCAAACCAGACCTTTTAAACATGCAGAATAATTTATAGTAACTTGAACTTTTAGAAGCGTAAAAGGATCCTTTGCTTTTTATTTGAAGAGGTCAACATTTGTAAAGCCTGTTACAGTGGACTAAATGCTCCTCTGGAAAGAAGGATTTTTTCCCTCATTTTTGGCCTCTCTTGTTTCATTAACTGTTCTCAGGCCTTGAAACTGCATCTTTAACTCATAATAGCACTTCTACATGGGAACTCAATAAGCTTCACAAACAATATTTGATTTAGCCTTGCAATATTTCAATGAGGAATGCAATTGATGGGTGGGAATCATGTTCAAGAAGACCTGACACAATCATTGAAGAACTGTGTGTGATCCTCTGGTGTAAGATGTAGGTCTCAAACTCCAGTCCTGTTCCTTAGCCACAGATAAAGAAACGGATAAGAAGATGGTATGTATTATAATGTGCTTACAGTGTTAGGATCCAGTAGGACATAGAAGGTTGTACGTTAGAGTAGTGTAATTTCTGTAGTTTTATAGGGATGCCTTCAACACTTCAACGTGATACTATCATAATGGAAATATTCAGTGTGATTAATATTTATATTTTTTCTGTGTTCTAATTTTCAACTTCATATCAGTCTCTTGACAAAGGCATGTTTCTACCTGACTTCTTCATCTGAGAAACATAAGCAGGTACTTAATTCTTGTACTAACACAGAGCTATGGAAGGGTATGAATATTAAAAGTTTTGAAGGTAAAAATCACTGCAAGTGCATTCTTCTATCCCTACCTGATTTGCTCAGTGGAATATTCCATAGAGACTAAAATACTAATTGTCTACATTACTCTTATAAAGTAATTTCTTGCTGTTTTAAAATAACAGTGCTCTTGGTTTAAATATTACTGACTCAAACAAACTGATGAAAATGAATTTGTCGTGGATACTCTGCTGCTAAACAGGCTAAGCTCTTTGAGAGTTCAAAGGCTAAACTGTTGCCAGAATGAAATTTAAACTTGTCTCTGTTAAACATCTGTGCTCTCAGAGTTACCAGCGATGTGTCCCTTTGACCTGTTTCATTTGAACTTTGCTGGAAGTGAATTTTCAAACTACTAAATCTAACTTCAGGGTGTGAATCACTGCTGGGTGATGATAGGTAATTGGATGGTGAACTCACAAGGGGCATGAGAGTACCGGAGCTCCTATGTTCTCAAAGGAAAGAAACCAAAAATTTTTAAATGCAATTTGGGAATGGGTGAGGGTGGAGTTTCTCTTTATTATAAAGAAAACAGATTTCGCAGTGTGTTTGTTTTATGGCAGTTTTTATATCAACAGGTCAAGTATTTTTACATATCAAGTAGTAACCTAAGTGATGATTACACAGAAACATACCGAGGCAGATGAAACATTCTTATTTGTAACATGCAAATAAACCTATTCAAGCAGAATTTTTGAGCAGAATAAGCAGGAACTTATTCTGCGATTGCAGGACTTGTAACATTCAAGAAACATTAAGACTTCTGGATGGCTAGACCTGGGAGAGGGCAATCCTTGCCCGCAGGCTACTTGACACCTCATCGGTTCTTGTGTACCCAGTAGCTAAAATAGATCCTACCTTGACCAGCAGAGCAGGGAATAGACAATGTGATATACATAGCTTCATCTTGCAAAGATGGGCTCTGTTAGTTCTACTACCTTTATTTCTATATGAAAGAGGCAGGATTTGCCTCTGTGCTTATGAAATTGGCTTGTAAAGTCATTCTTACCAGAACTATCCAGTTCTACTAATGAAATTGGTTTCACCTATATTTCCTGAAACTCGGGAAACCACATCAGCCTTGGGTTTTCCAGCACTATAGTCATTGCATCAAATACTCCTCTTGGTAGCAGTCCTACTGGTGTGATGGGTTTGCTGGTGGTTTGAAACATACATGCTGTATGCTATGCATGTTTGCAATCTTGTTTCCATCTGACATGGCTTGTGTTAATTATTTTGTCCCTGGTATGATACATCAGCCTTCTGCCAGGAATGTTTTATCAGTGTGTTTCTGTGTAGATCTAAGTTCTTAAGTAAAGTGTGTATTGCTCCACAGGGAGAAAGGTGGGTGAGAAGGGGGTGAGGTTTATTGTTGCAGTGAACTATACTAATGGGGATTCAAAACAGAGCGGAAAAGGACACTTTGGGATTCATTTAACAACATTCATAACCTTGGCACCGATCCCAGTGTATCGGTGTTGAACTGAATAAAACAAATATTGGATTGCTGAATAGAGCTTTCTGAAGTGTCTTGCATGTGTTTCTGCTTTACATGGTAAATATTTGTGGATCTGTTTTTAGTTAATATTATTGACACAGATTAGGTGAGGAAAAGAGACCCAAACTCAAAAAACATTCAGAAGCTTGCTTAAACTATTAGTTTATCCCTTCTAATGCTCTGTGGTACTACTTCAGTATGCATTTATTTCTGTAGAAATACCAATGCGTCTGATGTTTTTTCCTAACCCTAACACTTTTAATAGCACTTCTGAGAGAAAAGTTTGCCGTGTGGTTGATATCATATTTTACTGAAGACACAATGAAAAAGAAAAGGAACAAAAAGTAACAAAATCCTTAATTTATCTTTGAATCTTATTTCTTTAATGATATATTA
>JAOXJM010000033.1:38160355-38188531 GCA_026413425.1 Tringa solitaria
ATAAGCAATAAAACCTAAATAAATGAATTGCATATGTAAAGACTCAGATTCACATGTCAACTTATCTCAGAAAGCACTTAAATCTCTTTTCACTATCCAGATAGGGATATACAAATATAAGAATTCATTTTTCAATACAGATGACTCAGGAAAAATGTGCCTAACATCTTGAAATTATACATAACTATTTTTGCACTAACTTTCTATAATTAATAGGCTTGTATATGGTTATTTCAGCAGTCACTTGATAGCACTTCTAAATTAAATGTTCGTGTTTAATACAACTCAGGTGTTCTTTACATCGTACCAAGACCTAACATCATCTTTCCTCATCAGAAATGTCTAGTTTATGCCTACTCTGTACAGAAATGGAGCTTTAAACCCCTGAAGTCTTCCATTCTTTTTTATTGATGATGCCAGTGATGTCTGTCTGGTATGTGATCAACTTATGAAGTAGAAAATTGAGACCCAAAAGGTGATCACAAGGTATCTGTATCCATGTTATCATAAAAGATTTTCCATGTATTACATTTTACCTAGCCTTAAAATCTGCCTCTGACTGAACAACAGACAGCAGAGCTTTCGGACTTTGAGGCTGCAAGTCAATCTGAGAACTCTAAGTTTTCCTTTGTAGGAAAACTGAGATTCATCAGCTATTGCGATTTAAAGCACATGTCCCAAGTTTTGCTACTTAAGAACAGGCACCCAAAACATGCTACTAGAAAATAGGAAAAATTGATTCTAAAGTATCTATCATCAATGCCTAGGGGAAAAAAAAAAGGAGAACAAACAAGCATCTAAGATCTCGCTGTCATGTCTAGAAATGTAAAGCAGGTTTTCTAGTTCATTAAAATTTTGCTCATATGCTTTCAATCTGGCCTGGATGGATGCCAGGAATTTTCAAATTTCTGGTAGAAATTAGCCACAAGTTCCAAGAAAACTTTGTTTTGGAAACATCAGAGCATGCATGGTCTTCCCTAAAGGAAAGTTGTTATACATGCTGGCTATCCAGCTGTGTGCTGCAACTGCATTAGTAAACTGGCAGGTTTGTCTGGTTTGTTTCTTTGAATGTCATTCTCAATAGGCAGTAGGAGACACCTTAAAATCTTTCACCTCAGGTCCTGGGTGACTTCATTCCAAGAGTATTTGCAGGATGTCCACTGTCAAGTAACAATTCTCAGTCACCTTAGCACTGATGAAGCAATGCGCTGCCCAAGAACCAGAGCCTAGGAGTAGTCTGGGGAGATTTAGTTGAGCCTTGTCCTGAATCCTGAATTCAGTATACCTTAAGTCTTCAGAGTAAAACACTTTAGTCCTGAAAAGTTGCGGGGTGTTTTTTATTGGTTATTTTTAAAGATATTTCTTTTTTTTTTCTCTTTGAAAATTTCCACCTAGCCCCTCTGTGGAGTGAATTAAATTTAGGCGTTGGATACTGGTCCTGTTATTCTTGAGAAGGCAATTTTCCTTAGATATTCTGTAAATGCTTGGAAATAATTTCTCTGTGCAGAAAATCAATGTCCACCAGAGTGTTACCAAATGCTTGACCTCAGGAAGATGGAGAAGAGTTAATCAGTGACTTAAAAGTAACAGTTATACAGGTACTAGTGACTGCATTTAATACAAGTCAGTCTATATATTTGGAACTTTAAAAGGACCAGTTTCCCAAAATTTAATGCCTTGCTGCTGTAAGTGACCATAAATTCACAAGAGGAAAAGTTAATGGAAACTGGAAGCTGATTAGCAAACTACTGGATGCTCAGAAAGACATGATTTCATAGATGTAAAGAAGTTATGCTGGGCAGAAAATAGCCTGGTTGTAAGAAAACCTTAAAACTCTGCTACAAAGTAGAATATAAAATAAAACAAATTTTCTGGTGAATTTAAATAATTAATTGCAATGAATATAACTTAAAAGTTTAATGTGTCTAGATAGCAAGAAATGTAAAGACTGATAAATATCAATCAGAAGGTGTCTGAAACACAAAGAACCAAAACAGGAATTCCATTTCTAGATGCAAATTGTAAAATCATGGATCATCAATGAAAAAAAGATAGACATAGTCAATAGATATTTCTATTCTGAATTTGAAACCAAGTTGCAGCTATCAAAAATTTATAGAATAGAATTACATTATAAAATAATTCAAAAATTTACCTCCTGCAGTAGAGGGGGTAATGAAACAGCATTTGTGTCCCCCACCACTCTCCAGATCAATAGACCTACAGAGCTAATTCGCAAAAACATTAGGAGAACTAACAGAGCCATATGACAAACTGGTAGTGTTTGGTTGGGTTTTTTGGCAAACTTTCTAAGTTATTATACTACTATATGGTTTATCCTTTAGTGTAGTGCCTGATTATGCTGACCTTTCTTTTTTAGAAGTGACTAAATAAACTTTTTTGAGAGCTACAAAACATACTTATTTTATGGATATGTCTATCCCACCCATTGAGGGATATTGATCCACATGTTGAAGGGCTGATGAGCTGTGTAGGTCAGCTTCATGAGCTTTTCTTTACTTTATCATCTTTCATGAATTGTCATATTAAGTTATTATTCTGTTGTAGGAGTATTCTGGAGGATTCTACCGAGTACTAGAGTATTCATCTTTCATTAATTTTTTTAGAGGGGTATGAGATTATACTGATTTCTTTGGTCTGAAGCTGGAGCATTTCCTGCATCATTTCAGAGTCAATACATTGAGTTACATTGGCCAGTGGATTGTGACCACTTAGCAGGTGCCAAATCACAAACCTCTCTTATAAAAGCTGTGGAAGTGCTAAATTGGCAGAGATTGAGATGAAGTCACTGTATTTAACTGATGCTTTGCCATAATATCTTTAAGGTCCGTGATCAAACATATCCCAATGCATTATGCAGCTGCTCAAATATATCACTGCTGAGACAGCAGTATGTTTTTATTGGATTCAACTCATGCAAATACCCTTCTGAGAGGTAGCATTTTACACAAATTATATTAATTTTTTCCATGAGCTGTTAGGCTAGAAGTGAAGTCTCCTGTAGGAGAAATAAATATGATTTAAGATCACAGTTTTTATTTATTACATTCAGTCAGGACAAAAACTAAAAATATGTTTATTACATTACATATTAAAATAAATAACTTTAGCAATATCAATGCCACAGGAGTCTCCTCTCCATTTTCCAGTCATTTCAACTAGAAATATCCCTGCTATGTTGTGCTTAGATCTTGACCTTCTTATGTTTTATAACAAAAGGGTATTCTTGACATTGAACTTCCTATTCAGCATGAAGAACTACTGTTAAACCTTATTTCTACTGTAAAAGGCTTCTCTTCATGCCTGCCATGTCCTTTTGAGCCACCGTGATATATTCTGTAACCTTTCACAGCTCCCGTTTCATCACCAGAAATAAACTGAAATAGTTCTCCACCTAATTTTGCCTGATAAATTTGGCTGTATTTCTTGGAGGTAAAGAGGTTGCAAGTTTTAGGTAAAGATTCTGTAATGAGAAGCCTAAGCTGGTAAAGCCATTTATATTGAGTTATTAAAAGATTATGAAGAATTCCTTTCATAAGAAACGATAAAAATTAAATTGGATGGTGGCAGTGTCATGAGCCGGTAGGCAGATGACCTCAAAGTGACAGGTGTGGAAGAGAAGCAACCTAAAGAGAATATGCTTCCTTGATTGTACACTCTCACCAGGGATAGTCACCTAGTGTAGGCTACTGTGTGCCATCCGCAGTTCTAGTCGCCTCTGTGTGGAGTGTGTGAGTGTGATCCACAGCCACCTGCCTTCTACTTGCAGTGGTGTTTTGTGGACATCTTGAAAACTGCTGCTTGCATAAACAGGGTTTATGATAGGTTATGATTTCTGAATGCTTCTGAGGCACCTTGCAGCTGCATTCACAAATAGTTGTAATTTTCGCATCAGTTCAGTCATATTTTGTATAGTATGGTATTATGTGCATTGCTTCATCACAGATGAGGAGTAGAAAGCTGTAGGGCAGAAGAAGGAAACAAGTGTTTTGAAGATGGAGAATTGAAGGCTGTAAGTTGGCAAATGCCTATAGGAGGTCTGTTGCTGGAGAAATCATATTGTGGAATTATACTCTGAATGTGGAACTTAATATAGCTGTGGGAGATTTGCCTGAACACTGCCAGAGTAGTATGACAGGAGTTGACCTGTAACCAGAAGCACTACTAGCACGGATGTGACTAGGATGTAGGGCTGGATGATGGGAAAACCAAAGGTAGCAATGTCTTTTCCAACTGTAGAAGAAGTGTGCTCTTCTGCACAAAGCTACTGTAAAGTAGAAAGACGTTTTGCTGCAGACAGGAATCTTATCAAATACTTAGATATGACATAATATCTAATTTGCTTCCATAAAACCAAATTGTGTTCAAACAAGCAAATCTAAATTTGTTTAAAAAAAAAAAACAAAGGCTGCAAGGACATTGACACAAGTAAAACTTTTGTTGATTATTTAAAAAAGAAGTTATTTTAATATCTTAGCTATAATGTGGTAAGCATTATGATTTAGTTGGTTTAATGTTTCACTTTAAGAACTTTCCAACAGAGTCCCTTCCTGCCCAACACATCCAGCTGAAGCTCCCCTGGGATTTTTGATTCATATGTACAACCACTTCTCTGACGTGCATAATGTCCCTGGCCTTAGGAAGCTTTGGCACCAGCAGGTACAATCCCCTCTGAAGACCATGACATATCCACTGAAGCAGAGGTGGGTTTTACTCCTGAACTGTAATAGGACTAAAAAGTTCCCCATACAGTGCAGCTGAGAACATGTTATATCTTGAACCTTTGTTTGCTTTATAACTAGAAATTGTATTTGGAGCTTGCTGTGAATATGGTACCATGGTACAGGGATACAATTGCAAAGGAAAACATGATGAATGACCTTGTATGCTATCTTCACTACTGTTTAGCGTTGGCTTTACATGTGTTATTACTTTCTCTCTAACAATTTAATCTTCTATATTCACCCTTGAAGTTGACACTAATATATACAACATTTGTTGTTGGGTTTTTTTCCCAGATGAGGAAAGTCTGTGTTGCAGAACAAAGGAAAAAAAATCAATTTCTTAAAGAAAACAAACTTGGCTTTGATCCAGTTAAAAAATAAAAAAAAGCCGCTGTCATTATTAGCAAACCCAAGGGGACCATAAAATTTTCACTGCTGCCCAGATGAAAACATTTTTTTTCCGCTCAAGCTGTTATTTTAAATCTGTCTAAAATTTAAATTTAAATAAGATATGTCTGAAAAAAAACTTGTTGAACTGATGTTTTATTTAGATATACTTCATGTCCTACTGAACAGAGCTTTTCCCTATAAATTATTCTTATGAGAAATAGTTTGCTCTTGTCTCCAAGGCCTTTTGCATTTAGGACATAGAATAAAATCAGTAGCAGTTCTCTTGCAAAATACCTGTTGCAACAGGGACGTGTTTTATTTTCTACCAGTCCTACCAATCAGTACTTTCTGTATTTAAAACGGATTTCTAATTTTAAAAGAGGATTAAGTCATTACTAATAATTTAATGAAATCATTACCTTTCTATTTAGCATTAGGAATTCAGCATTGTGCTTCTGAGAAATTGACCTCTGGAAAGAACCAGAAATAGAAATTCTCTGGAAACAAAAGGCAGAAAGTAGGGATTTTTGTTCTTGCTGAGCCAATTGAAAAAAAAAAAAACAAACCTAAAACAGGCTAATAAAGTTCACTAGATTTAAAAAAAAAAAAAGAAAGAAAAAAGAAAAAAAGAAAAAAACCAACCAAAACCAAAAATCCAAATTTAGATAGTGTCGAATATTCTCAATGCTACTTTTTGCTTGCAGAACTTATCTGTTGTCCTTTTCTCCATTATCTGTCTACAACATCTCAGTTTTTGCCTCTGTCTCTGTAGACTTCTCAAACTGCTGTTTTAAGAAAATGTGGTTTTAGAGCCTCTTTGCTTCCCTGGGCAGTTTCTCCCAAATGCGCTCTCCTGCCATTTTTCTGCTAATCTTGAAGACTCTGGATATATGTTCCCTTACAGTAATTTTTTTTCCTCAGACTTGGAAATTTCTTTCAGGTTGTTAGAATGATAAGCTTAACTAGAAGGACAGACAGATAAAGTGGGATATTATTTTGTCCACATAGACATTTTTATCCATCTAGACTATGGAAGATAGTACTGTTTTTCTCCCTTCTCCATTTTCTTATCAAAATTTGCTCTGCACTGGAGTCCCAACGTTGATCAGATATATGTTCAATGGGTGTCATGGTAAGTATGGTGAGTAATGTTCAATTAGATGCTCATTGTGAACCTATTAGTGGGGAATATAACCTTTTCAAGTTCCAGCACAGAAACTGGGCTGCTGTCACCAGAGAGCAGTTATGTAGAAGAAATAAAAATTTTAATGCTGGCTGTGGAGAAATTGTATCTAAGAGCCTGGATTTTTAATATAGTATCGTATACACAATTAGTTCCTGTAAGACGCAGGAGGTCTTAGAGCATATTCCTGAAAGTAAACCCATGCTTTTAAGGGATTTTGCAAGTAAAACATGAATGAGACCCTTAGAATGCAGGCTGGTAAATACTTTGCTTTTCTGTTCTGACACCTCCTGTGCAGGGGTGACCAGAACAGAAGGGTCTTTCTCCAACCTCAGGGAGCACTGAGTTATTCTTGCCTCCATGCTGTGGAGATTGACGTAGTTAGGAATCACAGTGAAGTCCTATTTTATGAGCTGGTACCTTCTCAAAGTTTCAAGAGACAGTTTATAATTATAAAGAATGGTAAATAACGCACACTGTTTTTCAATATGCTTAGAACTTGGAATGAATGTTTATCATATAGCTCCACTGGAAAATAATTCTGTCATAGTTGATAATTATTTTAGGGGATGACATATTTACAGGGATATTTCCATGTTGCATGGATATTTTCCATAGGGTATCTTTGTAAGTGCTTGGTCTATGAAGCGAGGAAGACATTTTACAGAAAACACATCATATGTGGTGTTTCTCAGACAGAGGAATTAAACCTCTCTTGTTGTTGTTGAACCACCTGTTACTACATTTTAATAAGAGTTTGTGAGGAAAAGTCTTGTTTGAAACTACCACTTAATGGATTAATAAAGCTTGAGTCAACATTTCTAAATCCTGCCTTTAACTCAAAAACCTTCTATATCTAATGTGATTTTCCAGAGGAAACTGAATACAATTATACAACATCCATGTCCCGCATGATTTTTTTTCATTATGGTCTTTGATGGCTATCAGGATTTTATTTTGGTGATTACTAAAGCCAGAGCTTTAAATAAATCTTCTCAAACAAGTGTCTATTGTTATGTTCAAGTGCTTGTGCGGTCAAACCCTTCTCCTGAATAAACTTTGCTTAAATTTCTGTCACTTATTTATGTGGAATTATATTCTGTTTGAATATTTGAATCTGACGTTTCTTCCTGGTCTGTCAAGTTTCAACAAGTACAAAAATTACAGTATAAGCACTTAGAATTGTAACTTATAAATCAATCTGATGTGTGTAGAGACCAGATAAATATACATCAGCTCAGGTTTCTCATCAATGGTTCTAATACTGAGGCAAAACAACAAAATTGGGTTTTGGGTCTTATTTTTTAACATGAATCCTCCTCATATATATGACTCTCTTTTTCCAAACAAATATTTACTAAGAATACATGTTACAAGAACTTGTCTTGTGAATCTAAATGTGTTTTAATAAGTTATGCTTTGGTAGAGTCAAACCACATTCTGTCAGTGAAAGAAACTGCCCTAGTAAAAACGCAAAATTTAGTCAGCATGGATGATCCTGAATAAAAGCTTTTAAAAGGCACCTGCTAAATTAAGATCCACTGCTCTCCCTACCCCTGAGCAACCCAGGCCTGCTGGCAAAAATTGGTAGCATAAACATTGCCTCATATTAGTTCACACTGGACCATTTTGCTACTGTCAAAAGTTAGCTATTCTGTAATAACTAAAATTTTTCTTCAGTTATTCTGACCATGTTTACTAGCCAGAAGGTAGTAGGTTAGAGCAATTTTCAAGATATACATAGTAGCTGCTTTATAACAATGTTGATGGTGAGCACTAAGCTTAGCAAACTGTATTGTTTCAAGAATTTGGTTAATTTCTTTTGTTCTTATGTTATTCAATGATTTGGTTAAAACATAAAAAGCTGGCTAATATTTTTCTATTTTTTTTAATATTTCTTACACTTCTGTAACTTTTAAGCTTTGATATAGATTTTTTTTTTAAACTTATGGATGTAAATTAATATTGATTTAACAATTAGCACTTCTATGCAAGGTTTCTGATACTGCAAATCTTTTCAGAAATTATCCAACTTACAAGAGAAACTATACAGGGCAGTTAGCAAAGCAGTTAGCAGGCTTGTTTGACGTTGTGTCAGAATATCCAGGTTTAGCACCAACATAACAGTGTCATATGGAAGCAGTACATTTTCTTAAGCTGCCATTTGGCTTTGATTTACAGAATTCTTATTACAGTATTTATAGAATATAATAAACATAAAACATCTTTACAGCTTAGTATAAAAACTTCTGTATGGTTTATTTCACTGTTTAAATTTATTTTTTTTCTCATTCTCAAGTGCTTTTAAAACAACAAAGATATGAACCTCTGAACTGGTACATTAATTAGATGTTTTTTAAAAAAGTATTGACTACTTATCCAAGCTGTAAATTGTCCACTGAATTCTTCTGCTTGTTATTAAAGGGTCTTAGGAGTGACTGTTTTCAGGATTCATGCAAAATAGTCATCAGAGCCCAGGCAGAAGATGAGTTTGCTCAGTACCTTAAGATGCTGTCAGTGGGAGGGAACATATATTGCAACATAAGGTGCATTGCCCAAGTCCAAACAGAAGGCCAGACTACAAGGAGCAAGTAAGCAAAGAAAATCTACTTCACTAATTTTTTTATTTTTTTTAATTAAGTAGTGCAAGTTTTCTTGGAAAATCTGTCAGATTCCTTTGTTTGAATTGTCAGAACTGAGTGGCACCTTCCCACTTTCTCTCTTTGTAGTCTTTCTCTGCTGTCCCACTACAATATGCACCTTCATATAAAAAAGAAGTACTAATGAAGGTCCATTTCCCCTTAGATAGTGTCATGGTGATCAGGGACCTCTCTGGACATAGGAAAGGTTGCTCAAACTCTCTTCAAATTTCTCTAGCACAGAGAAAGGAATGAAACAGGAATTTTTACTGTTCTCGGTGAGCGACATAGTATTTGGACAATCCATATTTCAGAGGCAATCTTTATCACCCTACAGGATTGCTTGTGGACACAGGGAATTGGAAACTTAAAAGCAATCTGAAGCTGAAAATGAGAATTTAGTATAACTGAACAGCAAAGGTGGCAAAACTTAACTTTTGTTTACAGTAAGGAGAGGTGGACCAACCCCTTAATTTGGTTTATGGGTATCTGGTATTCATCTTCAAATTTCTTATCCTTTTATTTTTAAAAATACATTTTAAATTGCCTCTTTTGTTATGTCTAGGGGGAAGGTTCTGGATTGTTTTTGTTAGAATCTTACACCATTTTTTTTCTTTGTCTGGGAAAAAGAAGGTTTCTGTGTTTGTTTATTTGTTTGTTTCAGGATGACTAGGTTGTTTACAGTTTTCAGTCCAAACACAGGAACAAAAGTCCTCTCCAAACCTGGCCCACACCCCCAGTCCTCTTTGTGTAACTTTACACTAGAACAGAACTATGAACCAGTTTGTCTGGGTCATATTCCCAAGGACAGTCTGATATTTTCCAAGTATCTTCACATCAAACAAAACCAGTAACTAAAGAAAGACATCTTTTCCATTTTAATTCCAAATTTTGATAGAAGGGAAAATGAAACCTGTGTGTGCTGAATAGCAAAACTGATAGGAGATGTAAATAATCTTCCAAGTTTACATAGAGTAGAAACAAGGCAGTATAGCAAATGATATATTTAAAAATACAGTTCCTTTCAACTTCTTGCTGACTTGAATTTCAGCTTCATTGAGGCTCAAGATCTTGTTAAAAAATGTCTTTTCCTTGTTGTTTATGATAGGAGAAAACAGTGGTATAAATGACAAGGAATTATTAGGGAAATATCATGGCATTTTTAATGTAAGAAAGGAAGCAAATCATGGTCATATGTATCTTTTGTCTGGCTTGAAATGATCTCTATCTTGTTGGAAGTTTTTATTCGGAAGTCTGTGTTGACTCTCATGATTAGGGCCAGAAATCCTACAGCTGACAGGAAAGTGACCTATAAATAATGATCTATGATGGACTTGTCATACAGTCACTAAATGAAATACTCTAGTACCTGTTTCCTTTGTCTTGTTTCTCAGTTTCCGTCTTCTTTAAGGTTATTCCTTTTGACATATCCCACTAGCTGTCTGGTAGGAATGGGTTTTCCTTGTCTTGTTAGTGTATTTCATTTTCACCAGAAAAGTACCACTGAACATGTGATTGGAATTAATTTTGTGAACCAGAATTCTACTTGAATATGATTGGATACAGTTAGTATTGGATTTACAATTCAAAGTTAAATATTTAAATATTTTTTTTAAAAAAGAAAGGCTTATAAACACATGTCTATGGATATATTAAAAACCAGGGCTAAAAATTGCTTATGATGCAGTATGAATTCTGGAGTTTTGAGCAAATGAAAAAGTCAGAATTTAGTAAGAATACGAATTTACAACACATCAAAGGCAATATAGTAATTACCTGCATAGATTTCTAACTATTACACTTTATAAAGAAAATCAGCCAGCTCATGGTAATAGTCTGTCTTCACTCTCTTAGGCAATAATAAAACAGTTTTTCAGCAAGGTGTAAATTATTTCATTTCATTTTACTAATGGTGAAAAATGTGCGTATGGGATGATAATGTAGCAGATGCTCTCTGGTGTCACAGCCCAGCATTTTGCATGGTAACTTGTGTGGTCATGTCTTTAATGATAAGAATCCAACACTTCCCTTGATGCCTCTAGTTGATAATTCCTAGAAGGATCTGTGCCAAATCTGTCCACAAAAAGGGGATACTTTTGGTGCTGAGGTGGAGAAAGATGTCAGGAAAGAGGAGGTAACACCACTATAGTCGATGTGAATTTTACCATTGAATTCACTGAGTTCAGGATTTCACCCAAACTTGTGGTTCAGGCCTCCCTTGTACTCTGAGTAATGAGAAAAATGGAAACACCCATGCCAAATGTGCTTGGTTAACATGTTTTCAGCAACCCTGCCAAAAGTGAACTCCCCTTGCAATACAGTTCAGTAACTGTTATACACGTGGCATTAGCAGTTGACGCTGCTTAAAAGGCTACAGTAGAAAACTGCATGAAAGAAACACCATTAAAACTGGGGTTTGTGCCATCTTTCTGTAAAACTTGCAGAAAATTTATGTTGGCAAATGAATTAGTGTAGGGTTAATGACAAGCAATAACTCAGTTTCTTTGACCTTTGTTTTGGTTTATAAGCTTACACCATCTACAAGAAAAGATGGTATAACTTCAAGACCCTTGTTGTTGTATCTGCCAGTCTCATCTTCCCTACTTTTTGAAGCAAAGGTGATTTACTACAGGAGAAGGTAGTGTAAATTTGTCTAAATGGCTTAGTAGACCAGATACTTCCTCCTGAGATTATGCTTGGTTGATGGAATAAGTAAAAATTTTTTTTCTAGTTGAATTTTGAGGATTCTTTTATCTCATGCATAATTTAGCTCACTGTGTTTGAGTAACTCAACGCTTACAGTGTTCAATCATCACTTGAATCCCAATTTTTAGCCTACATTGTTAGCCTATTCTGTTGACCTACAGTAGAAAATATGCTGTGATCTGTGCCATGTTGATTACTTGTTATGTCTATAAAGCAATTGGAGTGACTAACATGGGTCTTTGAAGACTACTTATGTATTCAAACTATGCTTATGGTTTAACTTGCTTTAGCAAGGTTGCACATCTGCTCATAAAAAAGTCACTTCTTGGGAGAGCTGGAAATTATGTTTTTCAACTGCAGTGCTGCAGTTCTTCTGCTCATCTGTCTGGTCACACATTAACCACAAAAAAAGAGGAATTATAGTTCATAACTGGAGATGGAGCCATACCACTCTTCTCTCCCTTTTGTTTAGCAAGCTTCAACAAATGAGGAGATACAGCAATAGACTGTGAAAGGCATGCTTGGAACAGTGCTAATATTAAAAGCTCCCTTCCAACTCTGACAATTCCATGAATCCAAAATATCAATGGTAAATCAACTTTCTGTTTCTTCCCTTCTCTCATCAGCTGTACAAAACAGTCCTGTAGAGTTATAGTGCAGTGACTGAAAGAAAGAGACAGAAACACGAAACAGCTGATATAAACAGAACCACCATAAACTTGTACAGCGAAGGAACCGATGGTTTTGTACTTGTACTCCAAGCATTTGCTTTAATGGCCATAACTGTTTTGGATGGAGTCTGCTACATTTCAGTCAAACTCTTCATACTGGGGTATGTACCCTTTGTTTCCTATTTACATACTTATTTTCATTAGAAAGTGTATAGATTCCACACAACTAAATTGGTAGCCCAAATGGCATGTGTAGTATTCAAAATAATATTAATATTGAAATAAGTTATGATCACTCTGTGAAGGCAGAAGAATGAAAGCACAAGAATATTTCCAATGCACCAAATGTGTCCTTTTAGACTTGTTCAGGTAGCGCCTGGACAACTAAAGGAGCTCACTGCATTCAGTACCTCATTTCTAACTTTTCTTCTTGGTGTAAAACAAACTTCATAATATGACACCCAGCTTGCTATAGCAAAAGCATCCTAAAGGTATAGCTTCTCATCCAGACAGCTGGTATTTGGTTGCTGCAAAGGATACAGAAATTGTGATATTAAGAGTACACAGCCTATAATGAAATTAGTGAGTGCATGCATACTTTAATCTGTAAAACACCCCTTATCTTAATAATAATTGAAGGAAATAAAGCCTTTGGATTTATCACCATTTGCCTAGTTGAGTGGACCTAAGTTTGTTCAAGCTTAGACTATCTAGCTTCCAGGATAGTGGCAAGCACTTAATATTAATTTTAGGATACTTCTATGAGCAGATGATCCCAAAATTATATAGGACTGCTTGGGCTATTATCCGTCTATTAGTAAACAATATATTTTCTTTTCTTTTCTAAATGATGGCTAGCCATTTCCTCATTTGCCCATCTGCTTTTGTAACCTCTTATAAAAGAATTGGAAAAAATCCCTGTTGTGTATGCTTAGCTAAGAAATCTGGGATTCTGAACCATTCCTCAGTCTCCTTTAGATGCACCATTTAAAACCACACCTAGTAGCATATCAGAAATATGTAGATTTTTCAATGAAGCAGGAAATAGCATTTGAATTTCTTGGTCTTAGCATTTCAGAGATTGTTACTCAGCAGAAAATATTTGTTAGCAAAAAGGCTTTCTTCTCCATATGTGGGTTTCAAGGTGACATCAGTGCAAAAGGTTTGAAATGCTTTGCCTTTTGAGCAAAACAATTTTAACGGATGATTTTCTGATTAACTCACGGCACTTGCCAAAGGTTTTGCATAATTCTTCAGTTCTAATATATTTGACTAACAGTAGCCTGCAGAGTAATGTCAAATAAATGCATATTTCAAACAAGAGCAAGGGAAATGTAATTTTCCACCCACTAGCAGGGTGACCACATATTCAGAAGTGGTATTTGGCAGGAGCTTGACTCAATAAGTTATGAATAGCAACTGCCCACTGTTTTACTACAGGGCTGCAGCAAGGACCTGCAAAGTCTACAATTGCAAAGGGGACCCAAATTGCAGGATTGTAGGGGTCCAGTATTTGAGATCAGCAGGAGAACTATGAAACAGGCAATGAACAAGGAAGAAGCAGAACCCTAATCAAGACTGAATTAATGCTGATGTGATGATTTCAAACCTGACTTTAAAAATAATAAGAGCTCTGGCTCTGTACAGTCTGCTATCGCCACCCAGCCTGAATTACTGTTGACAGCTCGCAATTTTACTGCACCAACATGCCTGATTGCTGTCATTATGCCAGAGATTCTGAAATTCAAACTGGGAAGGAGAGAAGATCATATCTGAAAATAAACAATCAAATGAAAATCTCTGTGGCAGAGACTTGTTTCCTATGTCTTCAGATGGGCAACTGAGAGAGTCTGGAGGTTGCGGAGCATGAATTCCATAAGAAAAGAATTATATGGTGCTATTAATACTTTTCAGTTTCCATCTGTAAATCTGTACAATAAAACCGAGCATTTTCCCTCTACCTTATGGATTTAGAAACCAGTATGTACAGCATTTAAAGAGAAATTTTGCAAAAGGGCATGAAACAGGAGTTTGAATCCCAATTCTCTATTGTGGCAGAAGCCCAGGCTGACATAGGACTTGATCTAGACTAAAACCACTGGAAAGTCTTCCCCCGATTCAAATTGGATTTGAAACAGAGGAACAAGAAGTTAGCTGCAGATTTCAGAGACAGAGACGCATAGCACCCTTCCTACATCCTCTAGCTGATGGCCAAAGTAAAACTGCAATAAAAATTGCTTCAGACAGGTATAACTTTGTTTAAAGGAGTGATCTTCCATATAATTTTCTCCCTTGAGACACTACAAACTGTTTGAATGTAGTAAGAAATATGAGCTGATTTTATGATATTAAAAAAAAAGTCCTATATACGTATGACCTTTTGGCCTTAATTAAAATGGACGTGGTGAGGATGCTGTTGGAGAAATGTAGCTGCCAAATATATGAGCACCATAACTTACAGGGTGTGGGTTCCTCTCTTTGTGATGGGATGTTGCCTAGTTGCAAGACCAGTGCCTCCACAACTTTGCTCAGTTGTTTTTGCAATGGCTTAATCCTGCGAACTGTTGCCAGTCTGGGTGAGCAATGTTGGTCTGTGCGTGCAACCTCCCATCATGGTGCTGCTCTGTTATGTGCTATTGTGTTTTCCTTTTAACGTTTTATGCCCTTTGTGGTGTTTCAGTTTTTCTCTGCAGAAGGTACTGAAGGGTATAACACTTATGGGTCAGGTGGAAGACTCCAAACTGCAATCCTTCTTTAACATGCACTTCATGAGTAAGGATGAGATGCTGCTTCCTTTTGTACTTTCTACTGCTTGGTATTTCACAGCAGACTCATGCTCAGGCCAGCAAAATCCACTGGGGGTCTATTTTTCCTCTCTACCTTATGCAGAAGTTGAAAAATATAAATTAGAAAACATAATAATGCTTTCTGAATGGGAGTGCAAAGTGTGGTTCTAAAGACACTGGGAGAAAAAAAGACATAGTTATAAAGAGTGTTGCAGAGAAGAAGGTAACAGTACAATAGTATGTGCCTGTAGGCTGATTGCATTGAAACAAACATCTCATTAAAATGAGGCAGATTTGTATAACCAGCTGTACAACCTTGTAGTTCCCAATTTTAACACCTTAGCCAATGAAACTACCATTTTGGCTAGCATCAGCTTGGTTTCTAGTCTAGTGCAAGGCAATCTCAAATCCTCAGGCATTGACAGAAATACTTTCCTTTAAAACAAAATTCCATGAAATAGCTTCTGTCTCTACAGGTTTAGGAACACCAGCACTGCACTGCTGGTCTTTTAGACTTTGGCAATACAAGGAAGCAATTACAAATTAGGTGGGGTTTCCCTTTTGCTTTTAGAGATCTTGAGCCCACCTACTTCCATCCTGACAGCAGCTACTTGACATTCAAATCACATTAGGGGCAGCCGATGTTGTAAGAACCAGCTACACCCAAAAACATTTTGGAAAAGCAGAGGACAGGCTCCTACTGCTTCAGCTATGTTGGTCAATAAGATCCTGCAAATCCACAAAATCTGTATCTAACCATGCCCTGGCCAATTGTTTCAAGATGCCAGGGCCCAACCCATCGGTACTAGGTATTTCTTTTATATTTCTGTGGTAGCACACTGTTCAATTCACATACTATTGTATTTATGGTAGGAACATGTAATAGAATTCAAATTGGTGTGGCATACAGTCACTTTAAAATTGAGTAAACTGTATTGAAATCAGGGAGATCTTTGAAATGGATTATGCTATTAAGATAGAATAGCAGAAAAAGCTAGAGAAAGGAATTTTCAAAAATACTTTTGTTTCCATTATCTTCAGATTCTTGGTAATGGTTTGGTTTGCTTTGTGTCCCTCCATGCCTCATAAGAATGACATCTGTTCTTACAGACAACCTGTAAACTGCACATCTGCTATCAGATTTTCATATTGGTACCTTCTGCCTTCATCCTGGCTTGCTGGTTTATATAGTTAAGGTGATATGTTTGGTTTTGAATATATAAGCTCTTTGAAGCAGAAGTTTGTATAAGATCACACAATCTTGGTGTCACCTGGCTGTGAACTTCAGGACCTCCTACAGTCTCTCTCTGTGGTTATCTATGTTTGTATATGTGTGTATTTGTAGGTGTAATAAGTTTATAAGTAAGTTTTAGAAGCTGAATTATAAGGAAAGTTAACTGAAATGAATTGAAGTTTATTTTGCACACTTAAATGGGCTGACTTTAGGCTTACATGGAGCTTAAAGCCAGTGCCTTGTTGAAATCTGACTGTTCTTCATGTACAGCAGGTGGTTCATAGAAAAATGCTCCTCTAGTACATTTTAGCTTTGGGCTGTCTATTTCCAGAGAGATGCATAAACTTTGTAAAACAGATGGCTACATTGACAGCTTGCCAGAAACCTAGAGCCCACACTTAGTCTACACAAAAACATGAACAAAATCACTATTATTTCTGTCCATAACACCTCTAATAACTGAATTCAACTGAACTGCTGTTGTTTAAACCCAGCAGCAAAGGGTTTGAATGTAAAAAAACTGTGGGAGTAGGTGGTGATGACAGTCCTAGTTTAAGACCTTTCTATGTAGTACCTTAGATAACCCTTTCTTTGTTGAAAAAAATGAGGGACCTTAGTTAAAACCATTTAATCTTGTACACTGGCAATCCGTGCTTCAGTCCTCTGAATTGAGGAAATGGGATTTCCTGACATGGTGTGCCAGTGCAAAAGGCCTTACTTGCTACTAAAGGATCCCCTGGCCCACCCAGTGCCAGGAGGCTCATTTAACAGTTTTGCTAACATGGTTTTCAGTGCAAGATACATTGCTTCTCTAGCTTGTTAACCTCTTCTGTGTTTTGAATATACTGGATAAAAGGGAAAAATATGCTGCAGGCACTGGTGTGTATACACCAGTTGTGTATGAAGACCAATAGCTGCTTCTTTATTCAGTGAGTCAAGCAAAATAGAGAAGATGTAACAACCATTGCTTACTGTAGCTTTCTACTGACATTCAAATGTGAAAACATTTTTATTTTGTCTTCAAGCTTTGAACTGTTCAGCTAACATTGAATATTACCAGGAAGAAATGTTATCTAAGTCTCAGAGGCATATACATCAGAACATAGCATATTGTAGCTGCTGTTCTTAACAGGTTTTTGAGCAGCTGCTGAAGCTGAAGGAAAGAAATATATATTAAACAAATGCAGCAATATAGACTGAGAAGTTTTGTCCTAGAGGGAAGCTGAGTACACTTTGTATCATACAGTGTTTACTCCTTCTGCTTTCTCCTCTTGTTCAAACAGCAGGACTTCAAGGCAAACAGCCAAGAAGGATTCAGCCCTTTGCTGAGGCTGATTGCACAAGCCTGCCGTCCTTTCATGAGGACTAGGCTATACATTTGTAGAAGACAGCTTGATTGGCACTTCAGCATGATGAAGCATAAATTCAATATTTGGATGCTATGTTTATTGGTAGCATGAAAAGATGAAAGTTCCTTATTAGTGCCTTCTGAGCTACATGAAGTCTCACGTGCAGCCTGACCTAGAGCTGACCCTGTGTAGTTGTAGTAGAGGTTTCTGGTTAGCTTGTTAGGCAGCAAAGGAATCTATCTGCAGGGTGAAGCTTGGGGCTTCTGTGAAAAGTACTATTAGAGGAGGGGTCTTTATTGAGCTCTTTAACTTTGAAATCCATGCATGAGAGCTGCCTTTTAATGATTGATGGTATTTGCAAGGAATCCCATTGCTACCGTCCTGGACATGGACACAGCAGTACTCTTGGCTGCAAGGATGGAGTTGATGATAACCGCCTGGTTTTGCAGTGTACCACACAGCTTAGAGAATTTTTTTTTTTTCCTCAGTCTCAATATTATAATCAGTTCTCTACAAGCCGAGATGAAATATCTCTGGGCGGTCTTTGTAGGTGTCTGAGCCTGCACCAGAGAAACATTATTACTGCCTTGACGAGAACTGATTGGGCTGGGAGTTATCTACCAGATTTTGCAATAACTATAGTTCCTGGCACAAGTGCTGTGACCCCTTAACTCCCATTACCCTTTAAGCTCTGTAAGTTTTATTGTTAAGGGATTTCCAGCCCATCCCTATTCATTACCTTGGAAACATAAACAGAAGCATTACTGAAAATATCTAATAACGAATTTAGGCTAAGCACCCTACTGGGAGGTAGAGGAGCATTATTATCCCCATTTTACAATTGAAGAATAAGTTCCAGAGTTCAAGGCTGTCCACCAGATCTCCTTCTGCCAAGTCTGTCCTGCCTATATAACTAGACTATTAACTTGAATTCCTCTGCTGACCACTAATACAACAAAATCAACTGTCAAGATAGGTGGTCTCTCATGCAATCACATTAAAACCTTTGAGGCTCACTCTATATTAAAAACAACAGTTTCAATCCTACCCATAGACTTGCCAGCAGTCACTACAGGTTTCTGCAGCATCAGTTTAATAGTCTCCCTGTGTGATACACTACTTAATTAGAAGGTAGAATGCAGCCGCTGGAGCTTAAGCTTCTGTATCATCTCTACATGCAGCCCCTTTGCAAAGCCTAAAGCTTCCTGTGACAATTGCACTCAGAGCCGTGTCCTTCTCACTCTTTCACAGCAGAGACGAAAAAGTCATGGGTATCTAAGTTTTCCATGTAGCTATAGCTAGCTGGAGAGGCAGCAAGATGCAGCATGCTTATTCTACGCATTGAGAAACCAAGACACTGGTCTAAAAATACTGGTATTTAAACAAAAAATATGGGTTTAGTTCGTTCAATTTGTCTTTGTGTTTTGTGCAAGGAGCATTCATGTTTTAAAGTATTTCTTCAAAACCAAAAAGAATTTCAGGTTTGATGTGTTTCTTCAATGAGGGAGAAAGTATTTGTATAATCTCCTGCATCCTATTGTATGGAATTCAACAAAACATCGCACTCCTGGTCACATTGCAAGGTATGGAAAAACCTCTCTTACAAGTACTTTAAGTTCTGAGGACATGAACTCAGAAGACCAGATATTGCCAATAGCATAGAAATAAAGAAAATATCTCATGTGGGATAATAGAGAAATTAAAAGTCCTGTTGTAGCTGAAGCTCTTTGGCAAAGTGTAAGTGAGGCAATTACTGGGGAAAAAAAGAGTTGTAAAAACATGAATTAAAAAAGTAATACTTCTGTGAAGAAAAGAAACATGTATGTATAAGAGAAGGAAGAGAAATGAAGATAAGGGAAAGGCCACATATTTTTGTACCCTTAATAAATCACCAGATTTTCAGCGAGTACTACTTGGAAAAATGGGATCCATATTTGTTCATGCATCCCTTAAATATTCTAGTTTCTCACCCTGTTGCTTGAGCAACACAGGGAAAAAAAAAATCAATGCACTGAGAAACCAGTTTCTCAGAGACAGGGAGAACCAAGAAAAGTCGTATAAAGAAGGACTATTTTGCAAAGAGTTTGAGCTGCTACATAAACAACAACACATCCAGGGTGCACTTCTATGAAAAATTAAAACTGCAATTTATATAGTTAAAGCTGACAAAAGACATGGATTCTGTGGCTATCTGAAAGGGTTCAGTGATAAACTATGCAAAAAAAAAAAAAAGCATGTACTATACTTGATCAAAAAAGTAAACTGTGCCATTTGGAACAGATACCCAGAGTACATGAGAAAAAACTCATTAAAGAGTTTGAGAAATGAGAGTTAATTAAGCTGCAGCCAGGAAGGATGTGGAATATGGCATAATTAACCTTACCCTATTACGCTTCTGCTGGCAGCTAGGTCCGGGAAAAAGGCTTAAAGTGACCGGTACTGGACAGCTTTAGGAAACAAGAAGCTTGTCTCAAACTACTGCTTGCCTGAATCAATAGGTCTGGGAGTTTGTATACAAGTGTCAGGATAGTCTATTGCAGCTGTGGGCTTGCCTGTGAAGAAAACCATTGGTTAGGCCAAATATTTATTTGAACTGTGCTCCTTTTAAAATGTATCTTGAACACTTGGCTTAGGGGGCTTGAACTCCTTTTTAGGAGTCAGAGCATAGCTGGAGTGAATGGGAGCTGAAGACTGAAACTTTGAAACCCTGAGACAATTACTTTACTTTTCAATACAGTATTTTACCAAGATCCTATACATTAAAAGTTGGGCTGTATTTTTTCTCCAGCTTTCTGGTCATGTAGCAGAAATGTGCCAGAATTCTCTTACATGGACCTAGAAGCAGAAGGGCCAGTTTTGTAAGCCTGATCCATGGGCGAACTGTCCTCTGGGGAAAAGGACTCCTGCTAGAAAGGCACATCCTACCTGAAATATCTGCTTCTGCTTTTTCAGCATTTGGGGGGGGCATAGTTGTTTCTAGTGTTCCAGTCATAAGAGAAACCCAACAGCAATAACATGCTGAGCTATAGATGGGTGACTAGTTAAAAAGGTCAAGGAAGTGATATCATTTCCTTTTGTTTACAGAGCTGTGTACCTATATATAAATGCTACATTAACAGCACAAAATGTGTCCATTGAACAAATGTTCATTAAAATAATAGAAACTCACTTCTGACAGCTCAGTACCTTCATCACTTTATGCTGAACTCAGGGTAATAGTTATCTGCTTTCACCTAACTACCATGCTGCCAGGCTCTCTGATGTGAGCTTTTCTCAGTCACTCCTGCATGAGCTATTTAAATCTGCTTTAAAACTATAAATACTGAAATATACACATATCCATGGTGGGTAGGACACCTGTTTAAGTGCTTCACTAGATGGCTAGTTACTTGGACAAATGAGACTTCTATTTTCTGTAGAGACTGAGAACACCAGTAACCACTGCAGTCACTAGCACAGGTCAAAGCAAATCCCACACCAACCCAGAGGTGAACACTGAATCCTGGTCCTCACCCACATTCAGAGTTTTACTTTAGCTTCTCTTACCCAATATTTGGATGTTTAGCCTCTCTTTCTCTTCCAGAAATCTTGTTTCCATAAAAACCAAGCTTTTCTAGTTGAAAATTTTCAATGGATTAGATCTGGACTGATTAGTCATTTGGGATGAATAAAATTACATATTCTTGGTAAATGGACCATTTGTAAAAGTTACCTACCTAGATCTATGCATGAAAGTCTTACTCATGTTTTCATCCACAAAGGCAGTAATCAAAGCTTCCACAATAATGCTGCTCTTACTCATGTTGGTAATTACAACATGGCTTTCAAAGCTCTTCCCTTGAAAGTTGTTTGCAGCAAAAAGAAGCTCCTTCAAGCATTCGCAATCTAAAAGGACAAACAAAACTCAGAAGATGAGAATGCCAGTCTTTATTCCATTTGAACTTCACTGTTTTGTAGAAGTGTTCAGCTGTAAGTTTGCTGATAACAAGGGAGCTTGGTGAACTGTAAAAGCTGTACTAGGAGAAATGACGATGCATACTGGCAGATGATACAAAGTGAAAGGAGTGGAAAGCTCATGGGAGGAAATGATGACAGATGGATTCAAGAGCAGAGCTGAGAATTTGGCACTTGAGGCAAAGCCTAAATGAATTGTGAAAGTCTCCTACAGTAAAGGATGCAGCTGTCTCATGTTATCCACCTAATCTTCCATCTCCAGGAGCAAAAGATCTTTAATGAATGGTGCCAAACTTGTTCTCCTTGTCTTGCATGTGTTGAACAGCACTCATAATATGGAATCTGTCCAGTATTTCTCTTTCTAAATATCATAAGTCAGTCTTCCTCAGACTTCCTGTGGTCTTCCTTTGGGGGAAGCTGTCCATTTGTCAACCTCATCTTCACTGGGGAGCCTACACACAGATTAGGTCCACCAGTGTCCCTTACTGTTCTTACACTGTAGTTAAAAAAAAAGTCAAATCACTGATAATGCATATTCTGTTCTTCCTAATTACTTCAAGATCTTCTATTTCTACAATACCAATACCAGCTAAAACTGAACTTTGGATGAATCGCTAACAGGACTACAGTTGAGCCACATAAAATATTCACCTTATTGTTTTGACAGAGTGATTAAAGGGGTGTAATTCAAGATCAGATTTTTCATGGAGCAGAGGTTACTCTTCATGATATTGGTCCAACTACCTTATATGCTGGTAGCTCTGAGTGTTCCTGCTGTTGTCAAGACAGAACATTTGCAATAATACATGTGGTATTCTGATAACTAACAGGTTATTAATCAGAGATAAAGAACTGTCTTAAGATGTACAAGAGAAATACACCATGTGTTTTCTTGTCTTTGTTAGTAAATACTAGTCTGGATTCTGTCTAAACTCTTGGTCAGTGCTTGGCTCAATTGAGGGAGGATATGTCAAATGTAAATGCAGTTGCCTGCAGCAAGTGCTTCTCCCTGAGCTTTGAAAACTTATCCCTTTCTTTTTTAAAACATTAAACAGAAAACAGTGTCTTGACTGGAATTGGGGTTAACTAATTTAGTGGTGACATAGCATATGTTATTAAGATAGATTTTAATTTTAATTTATTGTTGCTTAGTCTCTTCTCTCTTGACAATGCATAAAGTCTAGGTACAAAAATAAAAAAGTTTATCACAGGTAGTGTTCTCTGTTTGGCCAGCATATTAAAACTTCTTGCCTGGATAGGTAGGTAGCAAATTTGTGTGAGTAAATAGCACATTTATTTATCATATTTGATACTTGGAAAACCCCATGTAACACATATTGCATTAGTATCATTTTTCATGAAGACCCCTGAGGTCAGGAAAGGCTATGGCAGCTCTGAACACTCATGTTAGAACCTTTAAATGACTAGCAGAATGTAAAACTCTGTACTTTCAGTTCTTGTTACAAGTCTGCTTGTTTTGAGAGGAGGATTGGCCAGAAAACAAGAATTCTATTTGCAAAACTATTTGAGGTTTAAAATATAGAACAATTTTGCAATGGAACATTCAGATGACCTTTTAGAATTTCTTACAAGTATTGATTCATTCTGGCATAACTAATAACTTGTTGGGTAGAAAACTTTTCTTCGAGTATGGGGGATTCCATACTCAAACTCTTTTTCCTCTGGTAAGTAAAGGTTTTCTTTTCTGTTTTTCTCAGTATTGGTATTTTATATATACATAAAATGGACAAAATGGTACAGCTCTTACAGAACAGAAAAAATTGGGCCAGGGAGTAGATGGAATCTGAAGCCTGGGTCAATCATAATCCCTTCTGGTAGTCACGTTTTTTAATTATTTTGGATAAGGCTCTCTGATTTTGAACAGCAAGTCCATTCTGGACTGAATAAATCTAGCCAATAGTGCTGACATTGAAACCTCTATGTTATTTGATAAATGGTCAATGCCTACAGAATTTTTAAAGCTCTTGATCAACCTGGCAATGATTGTCTTCATAGTCATAGTTAAGCTAGGTTTAAGAAATCCCTAGGGTTTTAAGGATTTTTTTAAAAAGTCAGTCTGTTTTCCTTCTAGTTTAAGATACCTTAAAAAATATAGAACACACATTTCTTGTCCAAGAACAAGACGTGTAATTACAGCAATCCAAGACCAGAAATTGATTAAACTATGCTTGTAAAGTCAGTATGAAAGTATATAATCCAAGACTTATGATATCTTTCCCTTCCTTGCTACACTGTTTCTGATTGTTGACTGGTATAAGTTTATTGCTGAGAGTGTGAAGAAAAAAATCAATTACTTAGAAATTATAACCTGCATTACCTTTATATTTTATAAATCCTTTTAAACACACTGTAAGCATTCAGTATCCAAAGCGCTGATGTCTTCTGAAAAATTGTCTCCTAAAATAACATAATATTGGTCCTTAATTGTGGGTGTGGAATAGTTTGCAGTTCTGGCTCTGACCTGAACTTCATTACACCTAGTGATACTCAAGCACTGACATATGAATACACCCTCACATCAGCATCCTATTTCTATTTGGCCCTGTTAACTCTTAGAAAAACAAATATTTCTAAACCAGCATAATTTTCCTTTATTCTGGCATAAAATAACTGAGCCACAGCATCTGATGGTGTGAAAGCACTCTGCTTTCCCTGCCTTGCCCATGTCAAGCGTCAGTCTTCCACATGTTTTCGTGACACAGTCTTGTAGGAGTCAGCAGAGTGCTGTATAGACTTTGGCCCGAACAGCTGGATGACTGACTGAATCTGCTCACTGACTTCAAATCACATGTTATCAGTGAAACCTTTGCTGCTGTGTTTCCTTTCATTGTGTCCTTAAGCTGACCATTTCCTGCTCATGTCCTTTAAGCAGAGAATATGCAGAAGATCAGGGTCAGCCCCGATGTTGCAAATGCTTCACTTATGGTTTGGGAAGATAAAGCTGTTGTTTTAATAAGGTTTGAACAAACATAAAAGTTGCCTACACTTCTTTTTTTCTAATACAGTCACAAAGAACCGATCATAAAAATTTTGTTCGTCATCAATTTTCAGCCAATATTGAACTGATTTTTTTAGATGTGGTGTGTGGTTCCAGCTGTGATAAATGCAAGCTATTGCAATCTGGTAGAGGAACCAGAATGTTTTTTAATGACCCTACGCTGTAATCTAAGCCAAGCAAATAAAATGATTCACCCAGGGAAGATAAATTATTGCCTGGAAAAGTGCCAAAACATTTTAATTTGTAACTCCAACATGTCTCTCTTGGATCCCATTCTAAAGTGTCTGGAATACGAAGTATTTTCCAAATTGTTATATAACTTCATAATTCACAATGTTTTTTTTTCCCTTCTACATCCAGCACATGCATACACATACTTAATTTAGACCAAAAAAATTGCTTTAAATAGCCACCTGAAAAGTCCTTTGCTATAAATCCATGGGGGATGAAAAATTACCTTAGTTGTGATTGTCAATAACATTCACGATTTGAAGTTGGAGCTGCAGCAGGTGTCAGGGGGCCACTTGTCACCACAGCTTGGAAATGTGACAAATCGTCAGAATTGGTTGGGTGTCCTAGGCTGTTATTAGCCATCTGTTCGCAGCTCTGGGTGGGTCAGCTGCCTGGACTTGACCAAAGCCACCCCTTAATTAGAGAATTTACAATTCCAGGCAATTTAGAGCTGATTTTATTTATTGTTTATAAAAGGAAGAAGCGTCACACAGCGCAGGGCAGACTTGTTTCTTGGATTTTGTGGAAATTGTGGTATATGACTTAGGATTCTACTGCCGGAGTCTTCCCCAGGCAACAAAGTGAGTGGGACTCTGTGAACTGCTCTGATTACCTTCACCTTCCATAAATGTCAGGACTTTCAGCTGTGTAGGAGAAGCTACTGCTTGCCTGTTTATGTTCACTATATGTCCTCCTTATAGACATAATGTTTCGATGTAATCAAACTCAAGGTCAAAGTCCCTCCTCAGCTCCTGGTGCTCACAAGTGCTCATCTTTGTTCCCATAACAGTTCCCAGAGAAGTCACTCAGTCCTCCGAAATTTGCAAGATCAGTGACTAAGAAAGAGCAGGATACTATTGTGATCCATTCCTCTAGCAGAATATTAAAATTTGTCATGTCCCTAACATCTCCAAGGCCAAATAAATACTTGAAAATAGGATAGAAAGAGCTGCAGGCTTTGTCTTTTTTTTTCTGAAACACATTTGAAAACACTCTAGCTAATTGGAGTTACTGTGCATGCCAAGGGAAGTTCTGATGAGGTAAGGATAAGGTTTAAAAAAATAAATTATCTGATTGTATGATGCATTTGTTAGCTGTCTAAAATATTTTCTGATATTTATTAGCATGGGAGGATGTTAGTAATTCTGCTTATATTTTTAATCATTTCTTAGTGTACTAATGTGTTTTTTAAGAAATTAATGGCCCACTTAAAAATCCTGAAAAATCATGTAATTAACATTTTATTGTCCTAGAAGAGAAAAAAAGTAAAATTCAGTACATTTAATTATCACTTTTTGTGCTATTGGTTTTCTTCTTGAGAAGAAGTGTGGGCAATGAAGATGATCTGATAAATTTTACATTCTTCTATTGCTAATCATAAACTTTCCTTATTAAATAATAAAAATGGACAGGAACATGTACTGTACCTTGGAATGGGATTCAAGCTCGCTCTCACACCTCTTTCACAAAACTGGCCATCACTGCAGCTATGGCGAGCTGAAATGATTCTTTAGTATCACCTCCTCCTTCTGTGATTATATTCTTCAGAACTCTGTCATGGTATACTAATGCAATATGAATGTAATTTTGGATGGAAGATCAGGCAACAGAAAGCTCTCCTGTTCAGGAATGTTGCATAAGACGTATTTCTAGAATGAGCCTGGATCGCTCATTCTACTTCCACTTGCACTACAATGCACATCTGGAGATTAGAGTAACATAAGAGTTTTAAAAATCGATAAAATAACAGTTTCTGTATTTTATATATGATGTGTATCAGAATATAACATGGGCAATTGTGACTTCAGAGAGTATAATTCCATTGACTGTTTCTGCTAAGATCGTGATATGAATCTTGAGCACGTTGCACAGTTTAAACAATTTTAGGTAGAATTCGAGTCCCTTAGCTAAAGCTATCCAGTTTTTACTCTGACAGTGAATGGATTAGACCTATATTTCATATACATGTATGACTCTGCACACATCCTACCTACCCCTCGGTGCAATTCTTTTTTTTTGTGAAACTATGTGCAAGATTTGGTGACCTTTACTTTAGGGGTTGAAAGGCACAGGTTTCTTTGAATTGGCATTTTTTTCCTCACTGATCTTACTCTTGTTTCCCACCTCTTCCTGTGCGAGTCATTTTCAGCTTCTTTAGCATTCATAGAAACAGGTGTTGGGAAATTTCTGTTTGCCTGCACTATTAATGCTGTGGTAGCAGAGGGTGACCACTATGCTATCACATATCAAGCCAGGTTTTCCCTGGAAGGTAAGGCTGTGGTTTGAGGAGCAAATGCAATGGCTTACTGCCTTCTCTCAGCCCAGCACCCAGAACCTATTACTTTACACTGGAATGGAGAGCAGAGCGCCATAAGCTGTTGCCCAAGGGGAGGAGAGATAAGTCTGCACTTTGGTCAGAGGTGGCAGAGGAGCCAGTGGAGGAAGGAGGGAAAGGACTGCCCTTGCAACCGCACTGTATTGTAGGTAGAAATTCTTTACTCTGAGGGTGGTGAGACACTGAACCAGGTTACTCAGAGAAATTGTGGATGCTCCATCCCTGGAAGTGCTCAAGGCCAGGCTGGATGGGTGTTTGAGCAACATGGTGTAGTGGGAGGTGTCCCTGCCCATGGCAGGTGGGGTTGGAACTTGATTGTCTTAAGGTCCCTTTCAACCCAAACCATTCTATGACAAGGTTCCCAACAAAATTCTATAGTTTTGTACTAGTATATTCTACAGTTTTTTACTAATGTATGAGGTGAATGACAGATTCCATCTCAAATCCTTTGTTCTCTCTAGGTGGTCTCAGCTTCTTCTAAACAAAGAGAAGTATGTAAAGCATTTAGTATTCAGATGCCTGCATAACACTATTTTAATATCTTAGACTTTCCTGGGGAAGCCAAGGAGGGAAGAAGTATCTACTAGGTATGTAGCAGATAAGAAATAATAAATGAATTCCCATATGTATGATGCTTGCTGAGAAGCTGAGATTGAGTCTTTCAGTCTATATGACCTATGTGACTCTCAAATACTTTACAAAATTTTCTTAAATTTTTGGAAAGCTTACTTCAATGGAAACCAGACAAACCAGACATCACATATAATAAGTAACTGTCTTCTTGCCTCAGTGGGTATAATGGTATACGTATGTGTTAATTCACAGGAATCCAAAGAAGTGCACTCATTTAAAATCGGTATGACTGATCAGAACTATAATTGGATGGTTTTGTTCTTGATTTCTAAATAAATAATACAAAGTAATTTTTTCTGCT
>JAOXJM010000033.1:38188541-38201880 GCA_026413425.1 Tringa solitaria
GCCATATCTGTCAGGCAACCTTTGACTCAGTTCAATAGAATCTTTACACTAACGATTTTAGAATTACAGCATTAGAAAACATTCATACACTAATGAACTTATTATACTGTGAAGTATCCCAAGGGGTTGGAAAAGAGTCCAGAGGAAAGCAAATTAATATATATGGATGGACATGGGAGAGGTAAGTTCATCTTATGTGTTTGTATGCATGTTAAACCCAGTGTCTTTTAATTAAAAACGAAAATTTAAAAATTCTTTTTTGTTATGTAGCAAGTAGAAGTTTCTCTGGTTTTAAAGATCTGCTTAATAAAAAATTCTGACTTAATTAGAGCAAGGAGTGTCCAAAGTCTTCCTTTGACTGTTGAAGGATAGCTAAATTGTAATACACTCTCCCATCAAAGGGAGGAGATTTATATTTCCTAGTAATAGCGGAATGTCTGGACCACAGAATGAGCCTTTACAAGGCCTATTTTGAAGAAAACACTGCCAGTACTGGATTGTCACAATGCTGTTTCCTTTTTCTTCTGGTTTTCATGCATTATTTGGAAAGGAGGATCACACAGCTCAGGGAACAGTGGTGTACCATAACCACCACTGAAATAACTGCAGTTTGAGAAACTGGGAGCACAAGGAAATGGAAGGTATTCAGGTTGGAATTACTGAGGATTTACCCTCCAAAGGCCACATAAATGTTCATGTTGGTTTTCATTTTAGTCATAGCGGGTTTCCAGTTTCTGCTGTGATCCAGTATCACAAGTAGATGGATACTCATTGGATGCTACTGGTCACTGGTTATGCTTGGACATTATCCAAACATAGCCAGTTAAGTACCTGTTATTACTTGTTCTTTTTATGTGCCAAATGCATAGCTGCTAGGACTCCATAAATATAAATATCAAATTTTAAGGCTTTTATTCTGCAGTTAGAGGTTTTAGCCAGTAAAACAAATTTTCTTTTGAATCTTGGTCATCCGGTTTCAAATCTAAGTGTGAAGAATTTTTCTGGGAAAGACCTAAGTTTTGTTATTAAAAGCAGTAAAGATTTCCTCTGTCAATCAAATTCAGCATGCCAGAAACCAATGAAAAACAAAGAAATTACAGTGTCAAATGATGCCACCGATGTTAAGTGCTAATTGGCCTAACTTCTAAGTTATGACTTTTATTATAACTTACCTATGTCTGTCAGGTTGGGCTGAAAGAATTCAAAATGTGGCATGAATATGAAATCTCTGCCATGAACTTATTTGTTTTTTTATAATTTTTAACTGTTAAATTTACATTTGTAAAAAGTAAAGAGTAAAAGTTCACATTTCATAATTGCATTCTCTCTTTCAAATAAGATCTATATTGAAGGTTTCAAAGTTTATTAATATCTGCCAATAATTTGGACTCTAAATGTGGATTGACCATAGTGTAATAAAATAAATCAAAGTGCAAGGAAAGTAAAGTATTATAAATCTCTCCATGTGGTGACGATACTTATTAGGATATTTACATATGAATAGGTCTATCTGTATGCAAAAACATATCTTGAGCTGCACAAATTATTCACAAGTGCATTTTATTAATTGAACCTCATTACCCAAAATGATACTCACTCAAAGACATCTTACACTGTATTTTGCTTTTACACTCTTGTACTTTGAATTCTTATATTTAAGAACCATTGCATGTGGCAATTAAGCACTTAAACATTGGTACCACCTCAAATCAGTATATATTTTTCAAAGCCATGTGTGTTGTGCTACTTTTACACAATGGGGAAAGAGTTTCAGTTCTCGACGTCTTTCTTTTCATGAATTTGAGCTGGAACATTCTCCATATTCAGACACAGGGTCTTTTATTCTCCTTTTGTATTTTAATTGCATACTTCAGTCTTCTCCCCAAATATCTAATTTCATTGAAATTGTTAGTAATTCCATCTTGACATATGCAGATATATTGGGGAAAATACACTGACTGTCTGGACTTGTTAGTGAATTGGAAAACTGATGTCAAATTTATCTTTTGAAAAGTGTGAATTGTGAGTTTAAAGTGTAAAAAGGATGATTTAAATTGTCTGGTTAATTCAAGTCCCTTGAAACAGTTCCAGTCATTTTGTCATTTTTAAAATCTTTGCTAAGATTAAAAGGTTTTCATTGAGAAATGCACCGGGCAAATTTTGCTCAAACTGTCAATAATAGCAGCTGTTTTTGCCTTATGAATTATCTGTAAAGTAAGACATATTTCAGAGCTTTCAACAGAGAAGAAAATATACTACTTGCTAGAGTGGCAAGTTTTCCATTTCACTGCGTAGCGCCACTTAAGAGTCATCCTGTTTCCTCCCAGAAACACATTTGCTCAACATTTGTTTAAATGCAAAATAGTAGGACAGGGACTTCTGTATTCTTATTTTGTCTGAGTGTGATGTAGCAGATGAAATAAGAGTGTAGTGGGTGACTAGCTGACTCTGTGGAGACAAAAAGTAATTTCCGGACCAGTTATGGGTTATAGACGTGAACTACTGAACAAAGGATGTGTTTGAGCTGTTCCTTTCAGCTAAGATTTAAGATTCTATCAAACAGTTTCAGCTAACTGTTCACTGCCTAATATTTGTGGTTGGTGACCAGATGACTGAAGAAGGAAAATCAGAGGTTTGAGAAAGCCCTAATGAACATTCTTAGGCGTGAGCCTTTGTACAAGTACTCATGAGACTTCTTGTTTTCCACAAGCATTTTGGCTAAAAAAACACTCACATGTTTTCTGAAAATAAATACAAAAGGTCATAAATACCACTGAGGTGAATTCATGGTTCTTAGTGTAATACATATCTCTGAGTACTTACTTTGCAGTATTCACCCATGTCTGAAGAGTAACAAGGGAGCTCTTGGAACGCAAATGCTCTTTACCATCAGGAAAGCTAACAACAAAATATATCTGTTGTGGAAAGGTTCATGCCTCTAGATCTGAATCTGCCACGTATGCAAAAAACACAGAAAACAGTAAAACTGTTGAAGTAAAATTTCACTGTGCCTGGGAAAGGCTGAAGTAAAACAACATTAAAAATAAATCACATTTAAACTGTGCAAAAAACACTGTATAAACTGCTAAATGCTACTGAGGGACTGGATGTGTTACAGCTGCAGCTGTTGATTTGTGATACTAGGCCATGCAAATGCTCTTCTAGGGACAAATACACTATAGAACTGAAATATAACTAATATTAAAAAGTATGATGCAGTACAGGTATCATTTGTATAAAGTAGAAGCCTCAACTCTGCAAGGAAAATCATTAGAGAGGGATTCTTCATCTAACATTGCTGATGTATGTGATCTTAGAAAATTATCTTCAGAAATGTTAATTTTAAGGGAACTGTTGCTGTTGACAAGTTCCTACATATATTTTAAATGATTCATCAGAGTGCTGCAAGCAGAACAGGCAAATAGGAGCTCTGGGGACTTCCTGGGCCTCACTGACTGAACACCCAGTTTTTCTTCAATCTGCCAGATGCTTTGTGCAAAATGCTGAGCTGCTTCTAGAAATTCAACTTACATTAATACATTTATATATCATAATATATGCACTTTTGTCTATAAAAAGTCTTGTTTTTTCTCTTTT
This sequence comes from Tringa solitaria, assembly GCA_026413425.1. Classification (NCBI taxonomy): domain Eukaryota; kingdom Metazoa; phylum Chordata; class Aves; order Charadriiformes; family Scolopacidae; genus Tringa; species Tringa solitaria. The sequence goes on from JAOXJM010000033.1 coordinate 38,192,139, forward strand.
TACAAAAGAAATTAAAATGTAGTAATTATTCAAAAGAACCGACTTGATTTACAGAGGTACAGAATGTCTGCAGCTCTTGTACCCTTAGTAAAGGAAACGTTCATAAGATTCTTCCTAAACCCTTTTTATGAGAGCAGAGCAAGTTAAAATTTGTAGAAAATATATTATGCATGGAAATTATTATTCTTAGAAAAAGTCAGTTGTTGAATTTTTCAGAAGCTGACATAATATGGCATTCTTTCAGCTGCAGTCATATACTGGCCATGGATGAATTTTCTGAATCTCTCCTTAAAATTTACACTGAGTTGAAAAAAGTGAAAATTAAAAGTATCAGGGTGACATGGAGAAAAAGATTTATGCCTTGTATTCAGATATGAGCAAAATAATCATTTCCCTTTGACATTCTTACCATTTTTGTTACTCTCCTTATAGCCTGGGACATTCTTATTTGAACACCCTTTTTAACACTACTTAGTACGTCCTTCAACACATCCACTATTGATATCAAGAGTTCATTGTTTTAGAAACACTTTATTAAGATTCATAGCCTTTGAACTTTGTATTGTTATCTGCTAAAACAAAATGACAATCAAATAATTCTCTCCCCCCTTTTTTTCTGTCCTTCCACTTTTTTTCAACTTCCTTGCTTTTCATTATTACTGTTACTCTGAAATTACTTTATCACAGTGGAACATAAACAAGAGATTAGGTATCTCATCTGGATTAGATTCACAGCCTCTCTCCTTTTCACCCCCAAAAGCTCAATGACCTGCTAAAATACGGTATCAGCTGAGTTTTCTTTGGCCAGCTTGGTTCACTTCACTTGACACTAGCAAGATCAAACTACAGCAGACTGTCAGCATAAGGGATATCCTTTGAAAAACAGAAGTTTTTCTTCTTTAGAGTCAGATTTTTTTCCCAACTCTTTTCTCTTTTGTGCTTTGGATTCCCCTTCCCATCTTCACAGAAGGAAAAAAAGCCTTTGTATATCTACAGTTGCCCTCACAGTGTTGCTCTAGGATACAGCAGTTATATATTGAACATTTTAGCAGAAATTACAAATCTGTTTCAAAGATAAAAAGCAATAAACATTTTTTTCTGTATTTTAAAATTCAGATCGCAAAATTAAGAAAATTATACTTCTTAGTTTGCAACGTGGTTAAGTAACTAAAAGATAACTTCCAAAAATTATGCTAGTTTCAAATTCTCATATTAACATTGCCTTTCTCTTAACTTCATTACAGAAATGAGTAATTAATTAATTGTGAAATATTACACTGCTAATAAAACTAGATAAAAATATGTTCATGGAAAATCTATTCTCAGTGGAAGATAAGACTGCTTTTTACTGGGGGAAAGCCTGTAGTTATGCAACGCGTCTGTCTTTACATCTACATTCAGACAAAAATGTTTACATGGTTAATTATTACATTTGCTATGATAATGTGCAGTAAAGTTCCGTCCCTTCATTTGGGATACCATCTTTCCCCCTTATAAACATGTGTCTAAATATTCTCTTTGGTCCTGAGGGCATCAAGAATTTGGAAAAGCGTATGGCTTTTCAGTTGATTCATTCATTCTGCTGGTGCAACTGCACTGATATCAAAGGATTTTAGGGATGAGCTTAGTTTATAGAAGCTGACTGTGATGAAGGTTTGTAATATACTTCCATAAAGTTTGAGAGGAATTCTATTATGACCTATTACTTCATTTTTTTCCCAATTAACCTGGAAATGGAACTGTGTTGTTACAGGCCATGGGACTGGAAGGTGATAAGATATGATACTTGTTGAAATGGAGATAGCATGACAGTTCAGAAATTCAGGGTTAGAAGAATCAAAATTAGAAATGGAGGTTAAATGGCTTTTGCTGTTTTAGGCAATTTGCATAAATCTCATGCAGCTGCATAGTTTGTGTGGAAATCCAATGGAATTAGTAAAAATGAAATATTTTGATTTGAGCTTTCCTGGATGAACACAAGAAAACATTTCTATTCAGTGTTATTTTCAGTGTTATTCTGCAAGATATACTGGCTTTTTCTGTATGCTTTGCAACTCTACAGGAGAATGAGTAGATACAAAAGTAAGACCTATAAATAAACATATAGCCTGACAAGCTAAGCAGGATGTCAAAGAATATGTTGACCTACTAATAAGTGAGGGGTATGAATTTTATAGCTGTGATGTCTATGAAATCTCTTCAGTAAACTGTGTATGACACTACCATGTAACGATTATAAAATATTCAAGTTCTAGCCTTTGGAAATGTTATAGTTTACTGAAAATTAGCTTAAAAATAGCATCTATTTTAGATTAGTAGACAACAAGATAGCTGGAAACAATATTTCTGTAAAAGAAATTTTAAACAAAGAAGCATGATACAAAGAACTGTAATATATAAATATAGGAAAATATGTCTATTCTAGATTCTAGGTGAATTCCTATGTCATGTGTCTATGCAATTCAAAAGGCAATGTTATATGATTCCTTCTTTTGCTTATAGGAGGCTTTTTGTTGTTGTTGTTTATAATAACATTTCCAGCAGATATTATCAGCCCTTAAGTATGAGGCTTAGTGATTGAGGGTATAAACATTATATATTATGGCATAGAAAATTTCAGTGAGTTGCAATCAGTACTTCTGAATGCTTTCTGCAACACTTGTGACAGCGTCACTTCATGACAAGTCTATATGCAGGTGAGGAAGAAAAAAACTGGGCAAAAGCTAATAGTTACTGAGCCTGCCAACGAACTAATTAATGAAGGCTCCTATCCCGAGCCACAGTATTAACAGGCAGGCATCAGTGGTTGACTTGCAACTGCCTTGGGCTCAGCCCCTTGTTCTGGCTCCCAATCCTTCATCCGTAGCCCCACTCTTAGGGTGCATTATTGCTATCCAGCTCCTGCTGTGGACAACCTAGTCTGGCTTTGCTTTAGGCTAGCATACACTTTCTCCTGGTGCTGATTTCACTCCTTGCCTGCCTTGGGGTTGTGCTCTTGACTTGCTCTCCTGTGGCGCATGGACTTCCTCCCTTAAGCCCTGACATTACCCTTGTTTTGCCTTCTCCAGTTTTTCACCTTAGTTTTCTGTGCGTATAGTACCTAACTCTTGAGTTACGTGAAATCCAGTCCATGCTTAGCTGCTAGGTCTACCTGCCTATGTGCTACTGTAAAAAACCCTGTCCTCTCAGTAAATGCCAAAACCAGTCTTGAACTCACTCCCCAGTGGCTCACTCTCACAATGCGAGAAGCTTTTACACAGGAAATTAATGCATGATGGGACCCACACAGACCAACTTTGCATTTATTTTTCTTAAATAAAACAAAAAAAAATTGCTCTGTTCTTTTTTTCATCAAAGTTGGTGCACAGCCTGACCACAGAAAGGAGCTGGAACCAGACGTTCCACTTTACTCAGCATAAAGGGTCCCAGTGTTGTCCAGGCAGATGGAATATGTGCTTCTCTGCACAATATTTGTCTTTGTCAGCAGGAATTTCCATCATTTTAACAGCAATTTAAAATGCATTTTCATATGAAATTTGTTGCCAAAACTTGTATTAGAGATGTTTGTTTTCCTTCACGCAGACTCCAGACACATCTTTCTCTTTTCAAGATAACTAATGCTGGGTGTGAACTGTTAATGTATAATGATGAGTTGCATTTTGCTAGTCATATCATTATAGCTAATGCAATAAACACTGAAGTAGTTTGATTTGATTACAGTATGCTGCATACACAGAAAACTGCACTTTAAGGAAATAATATATTTTGAAGGGATTCTGTCTGTTCAGTTTATCCTCTGAAGAGGCAGCTTCCTGAACCAAGAGCTGTTAATATGACATACCTCTCAGTTTAAATTTATTTTTTATTTTTAACCTCTGTAAACCTGTTGCAAAGTTCAGAGAAGCCCACTTACTTGTGTACAACTTTCACAGGTATACAGACAGACTGATGGGTAATAGGGGTAGAAAATCTCCCTCTCGTAGGCTACTGCTTCTTAATCTGACCTTGGGAATGAAGCTATTGTTTAAGGCTGTTAAACTGCTTTTTTTCAAAAGGAGAGGGAAAACCCTGCTATGGGTCACCAGCTAAGTGTGACAGTCACACACACCTTTCAGCTGCACAAGAGCTGAAGAAGGTAATACATTAATTTTTAACATGTTCAGCTTGGAAACTTCACTAGTAAGCAAAAAAGAGAGTCATACATTCATTCTTGTTGCCTGTACTACAGAATGAAGGCCTGGCATAAGATAGCCAGCAGTTGTATTCTAGACTAACCCAGATGAAGTTATATTTTGGACTCTTTATGAAGAAAGATATACTGTAGTTCAGATTTGGGGAGAAAATTTTCACTAAATTTCAATTTTCTCTTGGCTAGTAAAGCTTACATCATAGATAAACACAAAAAATATAAGCAAATTTCACTTACTTTTTGATAAATTCTTAGATTTGGCCTAAGATCTGAGTATTTCAAGAAATTTTTGATTACAGATAATGCAGGCAGATGGTGATCAGATCCTCAATATGTTTTCCAAAGTGACAATGCAGCCCATAAGCCACATATGTTTTGAGATGGCAGCATCTATGGAAAAGTGATATTTTTTTACTGAAATAAAAAAAATAAAATCGTATTCACTTCTGGGAAAAAATGTGACCAATAAAAAAAACTGACAGAGGCGTACACTTGATTACGGGAATTGATCTAATAGGAATTCTCTAGTGCCCAGACCTGGACATACTCAGGAGAATAACTGCAAAATATGATCTCTGTTGTGGACATGTGATATTCTGTTTTCTATTAAAACTTGAATGGGGCTGAGATTTCACCCTCACTTGATAGGAAAACATACTAGGATGAGAAAAAAAATGACTACACCTTAAATCCCCCTGACATTCTCAGATACTTAGGGAATAAGCACACTATTACACATGAAAACAAAATATGTTAGAGAAAAAAAATCAACTATTTGCTTTGTCTTTGATTTCTGTGCAACTGAGTCTTTAAAATAAGCTTCCTCACTAGGCTAGGTTATCTACTGGTGGCTCTCACAGGTGACAAAATAATATCCTTCTCCTTTTTTCAGTCAAGCCTGTTGTGGCTACAGAAAAAAATGCTGAAGACACAATTTCTAAAAATATAATTTGATCACAAAGGCAGTCAGTTTCATTCGTTCCATTCAGGCACTACTATCTTGATACATTGTATTTATTGCCTACTAAATGAATAGAACTAAACCAGCCATATAAAAGCAGTAGCTTCCGGGATGACAGTTATCCCAGGCTCTTCTCATTTTCCACAAATACCTCAGAGATAACAGATTCTGAGGCTCTTAGATTAATAATATGTATCTAATAAAGGCTGATTTTTTTAAATTCATGACACTTCAGGAGTGTAAGTTGATAAAGGGAAGGAAAAGAATCCTATCTGAAGCAAAAATACTTTTCATAAACACTGGAAAGTCTGGAAGTATTGAACTTATTGAACTTAAAATAGTCAAAATTGTGTAGGGATGTTTGGTATATTACTGATTTAATGCAGTTTACTCTTGTTTCAAGTTCTCAAATTGAATATGCAGGTGGTGATATACATGTAAAATCTACAGATAAGAAAGTGAAATATTTCTGATACAGAGTACCTTTTAAAATTACTGTAAGCCTTTTACTCATACACTCATAAGCATAGGGTCATAATTTGTACAGCAATGTAACATTAGGTTTAATTATATTCTAGATGTTTTTGCACACCGGGTACTGGTGTCTCCCAATTCTGTGTACTTCTGTAATGTCTTTTTAAAACTATTTTTAAAACTAAAATAAAAATAAGCCTTATTTTTATTTGTTGTTGTTCTGTACTATACCCATATATAAAAGGGAATGTGTATTTCATGTTATAATAGTCTCCACTTCTTACAGCAATGCTGGTGCTCCAGAGCCTCTGTAGCAGATCGAGTCGGCCAGTCGCTGGGTGCTGGACACCCTTCTGTCAAACCCGATTTTCCCTTGAGCGTAGCCTGGTGTCAGCTGTGCGACTCTTCCAAACTGCTTGCTTGAGCTGAAAGCACTTCCTCTTTCTCCCTTGAACACATTTCTGAGAAAAATCTTTCAGTTATCAGCAAAATCATTTCACTTACACCGCACGACCAGATCTAACCCTGAAGCGGTTCATTTGCTTATTCCGCCTTTAAGAAGCTGGTGGGAATAACAATGGGTTGTAAAAAGCCCATTTCCTCCTGTGGCCTTACTGACTCTGGTCTCTAGCTCTAGGCCCTACCACCACAGGCCCCAGCACACCCCCTCGCTAGGCAAGGCAGTGGAGGTCTTTATGTTACCAAGCTGTAAGAATGCTAATAGTTGCATTTACTCAACAGGTTTTCTGGTAAACTTTTTGCTGCATTTAGAAAGGAAGGAAAGGGTAGGCAAGGTTCATCTACCTACAGCAAGCATATATTATCTGCAGACGATTTCCTTGGCTGGGTACCAAGGAAGGTAACAATGGTAAGGAAAACACCAATGCGGACCAATATGTAGTTGTGAGAGAGCTGAAGAGTCATTCTTGCTTTCAGTTCTGCACCACTTTCTAATGTGACCTTTTCCTCTGTATTAGAGAATCTTTATAGAGACAATTTCTTAATGTTTAAAGTAATTGGGAAAATAATATTCAGAGGAAGAAGCAGTATGTCTTCTTTGCTGGAACAAGGAAAAGACAGGATTTGGAAATGTCAAACAAGATCTGTGCATACAGGGATAGAAATGAAGAAACATTATGAAATATTGGTTCAGAATTTTAAAGAGCTGGCTGGCTGTTCTCAAACTGAACATGCATGCATGCTTTGAAAACAGGGGTTTGCTACTTGAAATATTTGCTACTTGAAATATTTTCTTTTTTGTTCAATATCACTCCACCTAATAGGTCTACAAGATAAACCTCCATGCATTGCCATTTTGAAATTACACAGGGGGGAAACAATCTTGCCAATATGTTTTCCATCCCCAAGTGTTAGCGCCCCAGCTGAAAGCACGGCCAGTCTCATTGTGGTCAGCCTTGTGGCCAGCCTTCTTTCCCTTTCTTCTCCTGTTTCCTTTCTATTGTGGAAGAATACAATAGAAGCTTCACAAAGAGGAAAGTACTTGTAGTATTTAGGGTGGACAAAACACTAGTTCAAGACCAAAGAGGACATTTCTACAAATAGAAAGATATAAAAATTATGCTCTTAACTAAAAGTATCTTTGCTTGTCCTAGACGTAGCATGTAGCAATAGTCTATGCTAATTCTTTTTCCCAAGTTAAACTATTTATTATAAATGATCACGGATATGCTAAAAAAAATAGTTTAAAAATAACAATGTAACAACAAAGTAACAACAGCTGGCTGCTGTTTATGATACCGTTGCATGTTTTACCATTCTCTCCTTGGTTTTTTTAACTCTAATCACAGGTTGCACCCAGACACTAAACAGTAGAAAATGTTTGTCCAGAAGCAACAATGGAAGACACAGGCTGAAAGCCTCATTTTCTTGGCAGCTTTGTGAACTGTTTTTCAAATGCCTTTACTCAATCTGAACAAGGTCTTTAGGCTATGTGGAAGCGCTACAGTTGTCTAGAGGTAGGTGACTGCAACAGCTGGGTAAGATATTTTGCTAAACAACTTACTATTTTCAAGGTATTTAATTTAAAATTTTTGGGGGTATTTCTGTGCTGCAATGCAAAAAACACCAGGGACAAAACCATATTAATCATCTCTAGAATAATTTTGCTGATTCTAAGGCATGCAACTTTGAATACTTTGATAAAGGTGTCTTCCACAAATGGCTCCTGAGACAAGCTTTGGATTATGGTACTAAGATGACTTGCTCAGACTTTTTCCTTATATAAGTGTGTGTGTTAGCCTCTAATGAAGTGTGAAATCTCACTGACTGTATAAGGAAGTCATGAGGAATCCATCATATGTAATAAAGACAGGGCTCCTGGCTACAAGAATATATCAGTACGACAGCAATATATGAAGAAGACACAGATGTGATTTGGTATGGAGTCAGGGTAGCTGCAGGGGACTCATATTTAGGTCATGGGAAGAACGGGAATTTTGCTGTAGGTAAACAAGACCTTAATCTCTTCTCAGCTAATGACAGAATTACTTTGGTGCACAGGCAATGATTATATGGGGAAATTATACATTGCAATCCTTCTTACCTACTCGTGTACACTCCTACCAGTTTTGTTCATCCATTTGTAAACAGCTGAATGGTCCCATTGTAATTGCCACTATGGGAAAGAACATGTGTGAGTTAATTAGAACAGGCTTTGTAACCCTCAGCTTCTGTTGCTGCTGTGATCCAAACAGCAAAAATACTGGTTTTAAAAGTACTAGTGAGTCAATATTTCAATTGAATTTAATGCGATCCTATTTTTTTTAATATATATATATATACACTTTGTCTTTCTCTTTCTTTTTTCCTGTAAAGAAAGTGTATGTCCTTGAGGTTCTCTGTGAATTCTAACGAGGATCATAAGGAAAACTAAGACTGTGTTAAATAAATATCCATTTAGAAGGAATTGTAGGGAGCCCACCAACATGCATCACCCCCCACCCCAACTGCCATCAAATTGCTACTACCATCAGTTAGTGATTCTCACTCCCTAGTACTTCAAAACATTTTCAACTTCTTTTCCCCTTCTGTTTAAAAACCACCCTAAAATTGATTTTTTGCCTTCCAAAACCTCTAAAAATTAAAAAACAATTCTAATAAGGCCTTGAAACATCAAATAATATCCAGTGTCAACATTTAAGATTGTTGCATTCAAATAAAAGCTGAAAAATTCATGAACTGAAGTATTAATCGGTTTAAGATCACTAAGTTGAAAAGAAAAAAGACTCTACTCAGCTGCTTTTGCTTTGATACCTACATATTTTTCATAGTTTGGGGAGAAAATTTTATTGGGTTTTACTGTAAAAATTTTGTAAGTGGGCAGCTGAATATGCAAAAGGGGTTATTGGACTGGTGCAGTGTCAGAACAGAGCTGTACTCATCTGCTAATCCACAAAGAGCTCATTTTATAGCACAGGCCAAAGCAAGGCCAGAGCTATGGTATAATATAAGAATAAATATGGAAAGAAGATGTGAAATAGATAGAAAATGAACACTGAAATAATATAAAATAAATGCTGAAAATTAGCTGTCTTTTAAGTAAAGACAGAGAATATAATATTCCTGAGATTTGACAAAATGTACAGCCAGAAGAGGACTAAAATAAAAGCAGTTTCTTTAGCATCTGAGGTTTAATATATGGCATAGGTTATTCTATAAATTAGTTTGTAAAAGTCAAAGTTAAACTTGCAGACTAAATTTAAAGAACATTTGTTTGGTGGATCTAGGTATACCGAGAGGGGTCAAGAAACCTTTTTCTCAATGTGAGTGCATTATCAGGCAAACCTATATTGCCCCATGCTGTGATAGGAAAGCAGATAAGGTCTTTGCCATCTGTTCTAAAGGTACTGAGTTTAATTCTCCATGGGAGTTAGTACATGGTGCTGGTAGGAGGGGAGGAATTAATTTAGGAAACTGATTATCTTTCCTTTGGAGAAAAAACATTTTTGCATAATATTATTTTAATCAGAAAAGATTTAAACTCAATTCTCTGCTTTCCTGAGGTTTCCCAGTGAATTGTAAACTAATGATTCTTGTAAGAAATAAATTATTATAGGAGACAATGACATTTTTGAAAGTGCACTTCTATTTTATTTGGG
>JAOXJM010000033.1:38209372-38226809 GCA_026413425.1 Tringa solitaria
CAAGAATGTGCCAAGCTTTAAATAGACAATGTTTGCAAAGTATTCTGTGGCTTTGGGTAAAAAAAAGATTCTTTAGAAATTCAGAAGAGTGACATGCCTTTCTTCACTGAAACCTTCAGTGGTGAGTGCCTCAAATTACAGTAGCAGTTTGCATTTATATGATTTGCATGTGGACATTTAAACAAGATGTTATTTTCAATATTGCTGGATATTATTCTTAATTTAATAAATTGTCATAATTGCGTATGATCTTCACACTGATAGCCTCAGATACATTTGTTGAACCCCTGTGACATGCCTGTAAGGTGCAACACAGAGCTCACTAGGAAAAAGAGGGGTCTTGTATGGTCTCTAGGCCCTCCCCATTCAGAGGATCTCAAAGGACTGAAGGCATTCTCAGACTTAGAAATGTTTCTTGAAAGTGAAGTTCCAAGCACATATGTTGGAAAAACCTGCAGGAGTGAGAAACAAAAGTTTTTACATCCTTTATGCTCTATTGACTCTTGTTCCCAACATTAATGAGTTCAACTAGAGTTGAGGAACTTGTTCAACATTGCAGTCCCCAGAAGTTTACATTTCAACAAACATAAAATACGAACAAAGGAGACAAACAAAAAGAACAGAGAAAGGAAGGATATGGCTTCAAACAAATGAAGCCAATATAAGTCAAAATACAACTAAAGAAAGAGAGGAAGAGTAAATCCTTTAAATAAGCAATATTAGCCACAAAGCGCAAAATGAATATGGGGAAAAAAAGAACAAATGGGAATTATTCATAGGAGTACACACCCTCCTCTGGAGGCTGCAAACTACCAAGTAGGCTGAGGCTCTACAGTCCCTGCTTTTCTTAACTGTATCCCCAATACTAACTATAACACTTGCCACGCCTCGAGTGCACTAATAGCTGCTAACGGCCCTGAGTAGCCTCACCTGGGATTCCAACCCACACTGGAGCCCTGGGGCTCCATTTAAGCTCAGACCTGAGTCTCCAGTTCCTTCCTGTTCTATGCTGTATCCATCTGTCTGGCTGTCTGTCCCTGCCTCCCTTGCTGGACCTTGGATTTGCATTGCAAGTAGTCTGTTGCTAACCCTATCTTTTAGGTGGACCTTTCTCATTTCTCTAGCCTTATCTTCAGCCTTGTTTCTAATGCTGCATTGGAACGCCTAGATGGACCCTGTTTCCAGTGACATGTTCTGCCCATGGTGTTCATGTGCTGTGGGACTGTATCCTAGCCAGCGCAGGCATAACCTTTGCTGGGGCTACCCTAGGTTCCTGGCTTGGACCTCTCTTGCAGAGCAGCCCTGCCTGTGCTGTTCCCTGAATCATTAAGCATAAGAGGCCTGGCATGCTGAAACAGAAAACATAAGGTATGATAGTGATAAATCTGTTTCTCTGGAGCTTTAAAGCAAGTTGCTTTCAAGGTCTAAAATTTCAGGGAGGAGGGGTGTTTTTTCAAAATGATCTCTCTTACTGTGGTATGGCTGTCAAGACTTGCAGAAGATCCAACTCTTGGGAAGAGTCAAAGAACAATGAGCACTCATTGTGTGGTTCAGGCTTTCAGCTTGAAAACAAGCTGTTCACGTACCAGAGACTTGTGCTGAGGGAGAGGGGAATGGCATCCACTTTGAGAAATTTAGAAGGTTATTACATTTAAATTGGAACTCACACAAAAAGTTAAATTTCCTTCAGAATGAAATTACTATTCTGTGACAGACTTGACAGAGCATTCAGCAGAGAAATGACAAGGCTGGGAGCAGGTTCTGTAGGATCTCTGTGTTTGTCAGGTAGGCCGTTGGCCTGGGGAATATGGATAGATTCATCAGCATCCTTCTGGAGTGACCAAGTATGTGAGCTGGTGGGAATCAGAAGACAAGATTTGAAAATAGTTTAATCTGGCAGAATTTCATTAAAATTGAAACATCTCTGGGAAACATTTAAACGTTAATGGATAGGCAAATTGAGAATAGAAAAATGTTAAATAAAAATAGCAGTGTTGTTTTCCCCTCCAGTTGGCTCTACTGGTAATTCTCCTTGCATACCGTATAAAAGTAGTTGGTATAGTTCCATGTGGCTGTTTTTTTGGCTTAGGTCTTTTGGGTTTTTTAAAAATGTCTTTACTCAGAACTGTTGATGTTTATCTTCAGAAAACAATATTAAAGTAACTCACATCCTTAATCACTCAAGAGTTAAGAAATAGAATTAAGACTGTTGAGGCCATTATAGTTCAATCCCCTTGTACATTATGAGATAGTCTTTAATTACATGATCTCATTCTTTGTTTTCCCACAGGACCCTGCCTCATTCAGTGTTCAGGATGAACAGTGCTTGGAATGAATCAGCACAACACAGTGAAAGAGTCTGTTGTTTGCAAGACTCATCTCAATTGTTGAGGAAGTTGGGGTATGTGTTTTGAATGAGTTGGGATGTCAAGAAAAGAAGGGATGGTCTTGTAGCTGAGGAAACTGTATGTTGCCCTGGAGAATGAGTTTCTGTCACTATCTTTGCCAAAAAGATCCTATGAGGTACTGTTTTGGGGGAGAAAAAGCAGAAAACTTTTCTCAGGTATCTATTAACTGTGAACACCCAATTTTCCTAGAAATCTGAGGGCATGGGTTTACATTCTATACTACCAGTATCAAAAAAAGTGTTGAATTCAGTGAGCACTGTTCATTCCTGCACTTTGGGAAAGATGTAGTGTGTGATCACAATTAAGAGCTGTTTAGCAAGGGAGTTGTATAAATGTGTTTTGTACTTTCAATACTTCATCTTCTGCACTTGTATTACAGCTATTTGATGTATTAATAACAAAGCTATCTGTATACACATATCTACCATTTAGTTAACTGTTAAATAGAAAACTAGAGAAAGAGACTAATAGTAAGTTAGTCTTTGATATATATGGACATGAAATACTAGTGCAAGCCAGCTAATACCTAAATAACAGGTTTCCTAATTTATGATAGCAGTTTGAGTTTCTTTGACACACAGCTGTATATGCTAATATAGTAGCTGCAAACTGTGAAGGGCTTATATTCTTTTGCAATCTTTTGAAATAATCTAGTTTATTTTCAGTTGTAAGGGATTCTTTTAAAATCAGGGCCCAAATAAAAGTGGTGTATCATCTTCCATGTATTCAACTTGCATCTAGTCTGTTCTCCATATAACCCACTGTGGTTGTCCTTTTAATTTCCCTTTTAACACCTATTTTTAGGCATCAATTTAGCCAATGCTACAGTGATGTGGTCAGAATTAATTTTTCCTTATTCTAGAACAAAGTAGAAGTAATCCAGTTGGCCTCTGTTCCTGTGTAACTAGGTCTTACTTCAGAAGGGCCTAATCAATGAAGAGTAGGATTGTCACACTGTACTGAGTAGCAGGACTGCAAGTGCCAGTCTGCTCAGATGAATTACTGCTAAATGTGAATATTTTTTTTCTAAATCATAGCATCATAAGACCAAAAATTTTTTTTCCTTATCTCTGACGTCTTCAAACTCTATCACTGTCGGTAATACAAATGGGGTTTCTATGCCATAGCTCAGAAGGGGATTCTCAACTTCCCAAGATATTGGTTTCTAGTCTTCATGCTTTGAAGTATCTGAACTGAAATTCACTGTGCTATTTTGCAGTTGAGAAAACAACATGAGACTTCAAAAATTTTACTCTTATTTTCTAAGAGGTTGATCACTTAACAAATACTCCCATTTTCTCTTCACCTGTTACATAATGAAATGTAGTGGCAAGACATTAGTGGTCTAAAAATATTTCTTTGTGTGTGAGCACTTATTCAATCTATCATTATTCTGCATTTTAGCAGTTTGTTTCAAGGATATGAATGTTAAAATCTTTTTTTTCAGTGAGAGTTTGGATTTTGTGTTTGGTGTTTCTTACAGAAAACAGTAAAGGGTGAGGTAACAAAAAAGGAGATCGCTGGTAGTTCTGATGGATTTCAATGTATTTTTTTGACTCATAAAATGTTATCTTGCTTTTTAAGTAGTTATTCTTCATAGAATCTAGGTAAAATAAACTCATAATCGGATGTTTTAACTTGAGTTTTTACTCATAGCAATCAACCCTAGTCCAGGATAATAAAAACTGAGCTTTATGAGACTCTTCCAGGGTTGAAGAGAGTCCAGATGTGGCTGCGATTGTGAGCATGGAAGTGTGTGTACTCAGCACAGATGGAAAGGGGAATGTCGCTGCCACTGCAGCACAAGTACCCTGAGCTACAGAGAAGTCAATCCAGCTGAGTAAGTGAGGCTTCCAGCCAGGGGTGCTCTCACAAAAGCGCAGTTGTGCTCTGTGCCTTGCTGTAAGGTGTAGCTTAAATCAGACTCCTCCAAAGCAAGGATATTTGCTCTTGAGAATGCCTTTGAGAAGGCCAGTTAAGTCATTAGTAACAGTAATAACTATGGGTCATTTCAAATAGTCAGAACCATCTGTTTCTTTAAACCTTTCTTTGGATAGACTGTGAAAAGTGCTACTTTGATTTTTCTTATTTCCTGTATCATTGTGTAGCAATCTGATGTAGTTCAGGTGGAGGACGGTAATTCTAAATCCGTCATGACAATAGAACTGTGTTCAAATAAATGAATGAAAAATAATACTTAACCTTTTTGGCCTAGTGGTACCCAGAGATGTACAAAAGCAGAGACTGTGACAGATCAGGTGACATCAGCTTTCCCTTAACACTAATATTAGTAAGCCTGGGGATATAGAAAGTATTGTGCAATTCATTGCCTTCTTTTTGAATGATCAAATCTCTTTTTATGAGAAGGGCTATAAATAATCTCTTTGTTTATTCTGCAGTCCAAGGGCAAATCTATGATAGAGACAAGATTCTGCAACCACAGAGTTATAGAAAACTCAGCGTTGTCCTGTGTCGTTAATAGGAGCCTCTAAGTGCTTTTGAGATGACCTAAAAATAAGTCAGTGCAGCTCTTCTGTTTTATAGACAAATTTATTAGAGACATAGTGGGAGGGGGTGAGAGAAGATAAAAATGTAAATGTAAACAAGTCTTCAGAAGTAACACTTTCTAAAGAGTCTGTTATGCAAATATGAAGGTAAAACTTGCACTTAAGTACCTGCCCAATGTGAAATCCACATCTAAATTAAAATGCAATAGCTTGAAAGTGGTGGTTGTGAGCCAGCCAACACTGAAAAGACTCTATAATTGATGCATGTCACTTGTAATGAAGAAGGATAATTCTAGTCTAAATAGATTCTGAGGCTACTACTGCAAAAACATCTCTCATCTGTTCCATTTCACTTACAAACAGACCAACCAAAACTGCCCACAATCAATGGCTGTAAGTAGCACTTTATCAATAGATAATGGTATAGCACAACAATAAAGTCTTGGTTCAGACCTGTAACGCAAAGGAAAGATTGAGCTGCAGGGACCTCCCTAGCATGTGGACTCCAGTACACTCTTAAACCGAGCAGGCAGGTCATATGCTCTCTGTCGAACTCCCTCAGAAAATTAGATGGGATTTCTTCCTTCGTTATTCCTGCTGAATGGCTGTGTCAGAATCTCTCTCCCAGTTTTAATGTCATTCTTGAGCAGTTTGTAGCCATTTTCCCCTTGTGCTGATGCTATTTTTGTTATGCAGTTAATTTGTTTCCTACCACTTTATAGGAAGCTAATGCATCCCTTCATATGATTTTGAAGTGCTCTCTTAATAGCTTCCTGGAAAAAAGGTCCTCCATTCCTTTTATCAAAAGAATGGTCAGGATTATATGCACCATTTCAAATAATGTTCATATATACTTGAGTTTGTAATAGTCTCATCGATGTTGCTCTTTCTTTACTGGAAATATCTTGCCTCAGATGCTTGGATTGGATTTATCTTTCATAGGTACAGGAAGTTGATAATAATTTTGTTTGACTATTTAATCCATATCTCTCTTTGATCACACTTTGTCTGAGATCCTAGAAAGAATTCTTGTTGTTACCCTTTATTTATGACCTTGCACTCTGTACAATTGATTTTCATCCAATTACTATTACTTTGGCTCCCAAGATCATTCACTTCTAGTATGACAGTACAATTCCCTTCTGCATGGATAATTAATTTCAATAACATATTATTAACAGATCTCAGTGGTAGCATACTTTTATTTTTGTATGGTATGTTTATGAGTAAAAGTATTATGTAATATTTGCCCTATGGTGGTTCTTTGAGGACTCCACCTAGAAAATGAGAAGAACTTCTTCTGATCCAGTATTCCTCTGTAGTCTGTGTAAAGATGGTAGATTCACAGTTTACTTAACATCACTGAATTTTTGCTCCTTGCAACGCTTGAGGAATATTTGCAAATATTACATGGACCTTATGTTTACATCAATAAGGATGATATTCATACAGAAAATAACTGGAATGGAATAAAAAGGTTTCAAAACTGAAAACAGGTGCATAGGAAAACAATGTAGGCTTTTTCTGTACACTTACTTTTGTTGCACCTACACAATATGGTATTAGATCTCTTAGTCTGAAATCGGTAGTAAAAGACAAACTGACAGCAGAAAAAACATTTCATTTGGAAAATGACAAGTCTGTGTTTCTTCTTTCTTTGAGAAGAAAAAAAAACAGTTCTGTACAACAATATAAAGCAATGCTGACACCTACAGAGAATGTATGTAAATATCAACTTAGAATTTGCATTTTGTGTGAGAATTTCCAGAATTATGTGGTAAAAGAACAAATGGTTTAAAGCAAACTCTTATAGCCATTAAAAAAAAAATCAAAAAAAAAAAAATCTATTTTCTGCTTAGGTCAAACCTTGGTAAATCAGATAAAACTTTGAACATAAAACATATGCTTTAAAAATTATATAATTTACTTTCAGAAACATGCACTTCCAATTGCATAATTGTATTTTTTTTTTATGATTCAATTCATACAGCTGTGGAGGACCCAATAGCCATGAACCAAGCCATCAACCTGATGTACATTGCTGCACAGAACCAGCTTTACTGCCTCTGCTGGGCTGTTTGCCCTGCCCTCCCTCCCTGTGACACAACAGGATTCTATTAGCATTACTGGGGTTTGCAGCTTCTGTGCTAAGCCAAACAGGCCTATAAAAACTTCTGTGTAATAGATTGCCCATATGTGGAGCAAAGCTAAAGAAAAATTAGCCTAACGTATTGAGGACAGATTACATAGAAGAGATATAGCTCTTTTATTGAGTCTTTGTTCACCAGCATACTATTATGGGGTTATGCAAATGGTGATATTCACCACATAAAGGTGGACTCCTTTCCTTCAAAGCATATTGTAATGTGTTTCAAATACAAAGAAGATGTATAACTAACAATTAATTCTCTGCACTAGTCACTTTCTTGGAGGCAATTTACAGGCTTGACAGTACCTTGTTTAAAATTGTGACCAAGGGATAGGAGGCACTCAGCCATTTAAAAGAAGCTTTGGCAAAATGGGACATGGCAATTGTGGGCTTGTCCGACATTCATGTTATCCACACTCCCACCATGCAAACATTTGGGAGAATTTCAAATATCTAGGAGAATTTCAACTCCAAAAGAAAATTGTTTGAGAAAGTTCAGAGTAGGTTTCCAGATCTGAACTGCTGAAGATCTTTGAAATTTTTAGTTTTGGTTCTAAGTATGGCTTGGACCCAACTCAACTTATGAGCAAATGGAACCTAGGAAGATTGGATGACTAGAAAGCTTGCTTTTGAGTTTAGGGGATTTTTTAAACACAGAGAGCTATAAATAAGAAGGCAATACTATTCATTAAAGACAAGTCATAATTATTTTCATGTAAAAGGCTGAATAAAAGCCATCCTTCTAGGCCTTTACCCTTCCTTTGGAAATGAATACATTGCAAGATGTTAATGTGTGTCTTTGAAAACCAGGTGCATTTCATATCCTGGAATCTTTTCATCTGATAGGTAACAGGTCTTTACCAGTCAGATTGTCAAGATCTTTCAATTGAAAAAGTAAACTATTTGGACACACACAGGCTCATGTGCATTTTCTTTTGTATTGGACAATCACAATATTAAAGTTCAGGCATGTTTATATTTAGCATTAGGTAGAATTGTTTCTGTGTTTTATTAATAAGTTGTAGGAATGAAAAGAACAAATGCCCATTTCATACAATTAAATGTGGCCCTAAAAGTGTATGTATACTATGTCTAAGTGCATAAAACAGTTTGAAAGATAATATTATGTGTATGTACAAACACATTCCGATGTATTTATATGAATACTAAATTGATCTTAGTTGAGAGAACTAAACCAATTTGAGAAATACCCTTTCCTCTTCAATGATTGGATGTTTACATTTTCAGCTTTTAATTCATGTATAAGTTTAGAACAGAATCATTGTTTTAAACTCCATTGTTCTGGTGGATCCAAGCATGATGACAACAGCAAAAAGCTTAGCTTGCAACTTCAACGGCTGCGAGATTAACTTCTCACCAATGTTTTCCTAACACCAGCAGGCAAACAAATACTCTTTCCATAATGACCATGGCTATTTGCAGGGGGTTAGGCCTTCCACGCACATAGTTAAATAGAAGAGCTCACTGAAGCGTAGCTGGCAATTTTATTTATTTATTTATTTATTTGTAGGTACGCAGAAGATGGATGCTGTCTCCCTCTTCTCCCTCCCTCTCTCTGAGAGTTTACACAAACAGCAGCTTTTTGTGAAGCTGCCCTACAATCGGCGCATTGTTTCAAAGCAACCAAAGGCGACGCGTTATTATGGGTTTTTTCCCAGTAGCGTTTCAATCAGTTAATGAGGGAAGCGGAAACCCCGAGAGATGCGTTTTGCCCGTGGGCTGGAAATAGCCCGCGCCTTGCGGGAGCTGCCGGACCCCACCGGGACCGGGACCGGGAGGGCGGCCGGGGGAGGCGGCGGCCCGGCCGCCCGGGGCTCTCACTAGGGGTCGCAGGATGCCAAAAAATCACAACCTGCTCGCCAGGGCAAGGATGCCAGGCCTCCTCCCGGCGAGTTGCCTTCGGTGCCACCGCTTGCAGGCAGAAGGGGATCCTCGGGGACCGTGTGCTGCCCTCTCTCCCGCTGCCTCTGGCTGCTTGCTGCGAGCCAGATTTGCTCAGGACAGGAGACTCCCCTCTGGGAGGAAGGCAGCATCTAATTATTTTTAAATACGTGTGTCAGGTAATCCGTAAGAAAGGCCTAATGCCGGTATAGGTGAGATTAGTTTTGTTGCAGAGCTTAATCTGGGTATTAACTGGAGGTTTGACTGTATTATGCTCGCTAAATGCTCACTGTGGAAAATGAGTAAAAAATTTTGTTTGTAAGTAGCGATTTCTTCTTCCACGTTGAAGTCCTTGAGCTGCTACTGATGTTCCAGCACTTCCCTAGCAAACTACCTGATTAACTTAATTATGTTTACACTATCTGAAGGACTACATTAAAAATGTAGGCTACATCAACAATATTGCTTGTCAAAGTTCTGATACTAAAATATAATCACGTGGGGTTTCAGAAAACAGCTTTCTCATCTAGTTTGCCACTGCTTTTTGAACCAAACCTCAGACGTGTTCCTATGTCTTTGTTTCCCAAACAAATATTCTGTTACTGTGGTGACAGTGAGGATGGAAGTTAGAGAAAGGACTGTAACAAGCGATAACAACAAAAGATCCAAATTTACCAATGGAGACAATTGGCAAACTGATCTGTTCATTAAAGTAAATGGAATTTGGACAGGAACAGGGAACTCATTATACATATATCAAGCAGCCTTATTCTGAATCAACTGAAGTATGCAAATATCAACAATTGTATTCAATAAATAGTTTGACATTTGACACCAATTGAAATAATTTCTTATAAAGATAAGAATAAAAATGGACAGTATAGATTTCTAAAGAGAGTTGAGTGACAAAGTAATGACTTTCAGTGTGTGTTTATGTACAGAGAGAAGAAAACAAGCTCAGGAAGGAATAGTAGTAGAAGAGCTTTTCACAAATTGAAGATTATATGAATCATTAAGAAGTCAGGAGCTATAACTTCAGTAAAGTTAACTCTTCAACCAGGAAGATTTCTGACTGTTTTCACTGTTAGCATTTTGTGCAAAATTTGAGGGTTTATGTTACATTTTTTTCTAGTACAAGGACTTTGATAATATGTCTTGATGGATTTACCTGCAATGTCTGTCCTGCAAACCAGTATTCATGTCACTTGCTGAAAAAGAGGATCCATGCAGACATGAATTGGCTTATGGTAGACTGAGTTAGGGGTTTTTTTCAGTTGTTGGGAATTAAGTGCAGTTTTTATATGGTAAGTTCAACTTTTTAACAAATAAAATGCACCTGCATGCATACTTTAAAATGTCTTACTTGTTGTGGCAGTTCTACATAATAATAAACACAGATATGAACATATACCTTGATTCTTATTCTCCATACTTGAAGATTCTGATGTGTTCATATGTGCAATGTTTTAAGCCTGTGCCCATAAAGTAAAGGCTTCAGTGCATAATCTGAAAAGGCCACTCCTGTTAGCACATGGGAAACACAAACCTAGATGCCTGGAGCGTGCATAGTAAATCAGACTCTTTGGACCTGCTGCACATGAAGAAAGTAAATACACTGCTTTTTCAGTGAGGTTGGATTTTGTGTTACAGGCAACCCAGAACCATGCCTGTATAAGTGGTGCCTGGCACATCTTTCACCCTTTTCTTGGAAAGATGAAAATTTTATGTAAATGGTGGTTCCGTGTTCTGGTTTAAATTTGAAAGTGTTTTGATCTCAGACTTCAGTTTGGGTCCTTTATATTGTGAGAGTGTATGTGTATACATGTACACGTGCACACAATTGCCAATAACTCTCTCTAGTCAGTCATCTGTGACACATCTAGTATTGCAATTGCTTAGAGGGGAGGGGAAGAAAAATGAATTGCAAGGCTTAGTGCTCTAACCATCCTGAAGGAAAACTCTACTGAAATGGCTGCAGGTTGAGCTCAAATTGCAATGCATATGTAAGTTCTGTATATATGTACAATTACTGTAAAATATGTATTTTTACATCAAATATTGATTGGTGTTTGCACAAAATTACCACCTCGATGAGTGAAAGAGCATTCATCTTCAAATACAATATAATCCCTGAGTCCTCCAGACAGAGTTTATTAATTATTGCTGCATGGTGCATCAGTGTCTTCTTTTAAAGGAATCTTATGCTGTGTAGTCTAGGAAAATGTTCAATTGTAGCACAGAAGAATTGGTAAGGACAGTATAAATAATTTTTGAAAGAGTTGGATAATGGGAATGCCATTAAATTAATTTTGCTATAGACATTTATGATCTTATGCCACTGAAGATTAGAAAAAGGTACTAGCTAAGCCATCTTAGGTATGTGAGGGGGCTTTTTTAGATAGCTGCACCGTAGAATTCCGTAGGTATGATACTACTTGTATCAATGAAATATATGTTAGACAATGTCAAAAGGGGTAAAATTTCTCTGCTGCATAGAGAACTTCATAAGTATTACCACAAATAAAACAAGCTAATAACTACAGGACAATGTTGCTGTCATTGATAGTGCTTCTATCATAGTTTCTAGCTGCTTTCTCTAAGTTAACTGCCTTTCTTCCTCCTGGGAGTTGGCCTTATTTATTTTCAGTGATCTGGAGTTAGAGGAATACATTGTGTCTGTGTAGAATATGCAATTAAAGCAGGGTTCCTCTATTTGCTTTGATTCCTTACCTCCAGTTTCAGTGTTACATGTTTTCTGCAGTAAGTGCCAGAAAGGTTATGGTAAGTGATAAATTACAATGTAAACTAAACCAGAGGCTTTTCATCTGAGCGGGGTATGGCTCAAAGCGGTGAACCTTGTTCTGCAAGGTGCTGAGCTGCTTCATCTGCTAGGAATGAGCAGAAGATCAAAATGCTCAGCAGTCACTCAAGATCAGGCTCATTAGAGGCTTTCTTCTGTCAGAAATCAGCCACTGACTCCCAGCTATGTGACAGTACGCTGAATACTGGAGGGGAAGATTAACCCTGTATGCTAGTCAGTCTAATAACAAATGTCACTTCTAACAGCAACATTCATTCACAGATGAGGGGTGTACAGGTTTAGGAGTACTAATACCACTGCTTCAGTTTATTAAACTTACGTTATTGTATAATCGCCAAAGAAACTGTATTAATGAGCTACCAATGTCCAGAATGACGACTGATAAGTGATCCTGTTCAGCTCCTGTGCAAGTAAAATGCAAGTTTGCTGTCAACTTTGACAAGGAGCAGCCTCTTAAAAAGTTGAGAGTTGAATCCTGAATGCTTTACCAACTTGTAAAAATAAACTACAAAATTCAAAACAAACAGCTTTTAGATGTTTTTTGCATGCTAGACAATAAAGTAAACCAAACAAAATTAAGTTGGCAAACGTTTAGATGTCAGTTTTTCATCTGGCAGTCTCTATCTATCTTCTGAAGAACTGCAAGCTAAGCTCTGCTAAGCTCAGAGCTCATAGACTTTGTTTTTTAATTAAGAGGAGGGCAGGATGCCTTCTAATATTTGGAATGCAGCTGGTTTCAGACAAGTGAATATTTAATATGACCTCCTATACTAACCTCCTATACCGTCTAGCTTTAAACATTGCTTTAACAATTAAGCTCTTCTGGCCCTGTGTTTAAATAGCTGTCCACAGCTACTGCAAATTGATTTATTACTTGATGAGGATCAAGGATGCTGAGCAAACACAGAACAGTTTCTAATTTAAGTAGTGCACCACTGGTTTTGTTGTTGTTGCTTGATTACTTGTTTTAACGTCGGTATGTGTTCTCTATATAGTTTTATGTTCTTCTGCAGTTTTTAGAGCATTAAAATGGAGAGGGCATAAAACACATGATGTTATGAACAGTCTGGTTGGGTGCCTAATATTAAAATTGACTGATACTGTCTGCTGATAGATACTGTTTAAGTTGCTTGTATATCTTCGCTTAATTGTAAAGATTTGGTATGACATTTTTCCATACTAGGTATCTGCTGCAATCTGATTTTTAGTTTTAATTTTTTTTTCTTCAACATTTCTTTTAGAATGTTATCTTAAATTATCCAGGTTGAAAATGAAACTTGCAAATATACAAGTTTGCTCCTAATTAATAACCATAGCAGTATTTTTTGGAAGGGCTTCGCTACGCTCAGCCTGTAGGAAATGTGGTTATATTTTAAGTAGAATAGAAAGGAGAATATCAGCCCTTATGTGAAGGCTTTTTTTTTTTTTTCCTTTAACATTACTATGGGCTTAAGCATCACCACAGTCAGCCTTGAATACATGCAGGTTTAGCATCTCTTTTACTTGAGTGTCTCACCTGCAGTGGCTTTTTACATGATCATTTTGAGCTGTGTCTTGCTTGAATCTGGAACTTAATTGAGAAGAAGGGATGATTTCACATGCTCAATACACCCCAGTTGTACCTATGGGATGAGGAGGGGAAGGTTGTCTGACTTAAATAGATGAGGAAGAAGAACTGATCTAGCAACACGGTAATGTCAGCACAAAGCCCCCGAGAAATAATGTGATTAGGAGAAATCAGCAATGGGAACAGTGGATTTATTTTGGGGCAATGAAATTGTTTGCATAGGGACACTGGGCTTGAGAAGGAAAGAGGTAGATGGAGGGTTGTAGACGAGCCAAACTGCCTGAACAGCAACGTGTAAGGGCTGGAGCTAGAATAGCTCTGTAACTGGGAAATAATGGCAAGAAGCAAGCCGAAGTTTGTGGTGCTTGGAGTAAAGGACAGATAAGGAAGGTGAATGTCAACGTAACTAGAAGTTGGATCAGGTGAGAGGGCATAAAGGATCAACTAGATAATAAGAGTGAAAACAAAACAACAAAAACCAGCCCTGCAACAGCTGAAGATGAAGCTGAGAGCGAGGAGTCCCAGAATAAGAGTAAAGAAAAGTGCAACTAGGACTGCTGGAATTGGGATGAGAATCAAACACTAGCATTAACTAGATAAGAAAAACAAAATTGGGAGGAACAGCCAAGACTGAAGAGAGAATGAAGACAGGTTAGAAATAACAAGCCAAGATAAGGCAAAACATGGGAATAGGAAGCAAGCAGATGGGAGTGTGCTATTAAAAAACACCCTCTCCCAGAGCTTGGAAGGAATCCCAAGATTTGCTGTCCCTCTTCTGCCAGTAATAACTGTGAAATCCAGTGGTGAAGAGAGACACATCTTTTCAAATGCTGGGCCAAACACAGGACTACCTACTTAATGCTAGCAGGTACTCTGTGGAAGAGCAGAAGATCCAAAGAGGTGGATGAATTATGTGGGTGTCACTAATGATGAAGCTGTTCCTGGCAGGAGTCCGGTCATGCTTATTCTAGAAACTGAAAGAAGTATTGAAGACAAGGAATTATGGGAAGAGAAATGGTGTCTAAACTCTTCAGCAAACTGAACAGCTTGAAGTTTGACTCAGCCCGTGCCTTTGCCACAGAGTTTCTTGATAAAGCTGGTTCAAGGCTTTAAAATTACACTTCTTGCTAATTATTTGCCTCTCGTTTTCAGATGCCTGAGAACTCCAGGGTTTGATTAGAAATACTTCTGGGTACTCAGTGAGTAAAATTACTGCAACTGAAACCAGTGGGAACCAGGCCTTGAAGAAATAATGTTTTCTATAGTGCCAAGCCCTGACAGGTCTACAAGATATCAAACCAGGCAATCTATAACTGTTTCCCGTGTGTAATATTCATATCCCATCAATATATCCCCTCATCTGAGGGGTGCATTATGAAACTAAACTAATTAATATTTTTGAAGCACATGAATACTGTAGCAAGAAGCTCCATAAAAAGCCCAAGAGGAAATTAATAACTCTGTATGCAGAGTAGGATCTGAATAAGTGTGTAATGAATAAAGCATGGGACATGCTTTCAAAAACAAAACAGAAAACATAGCATTGAGGGGCTTCTTGTTAATTACCAGAGAGATGTGTAGAAAAAAAATAATTGTATATGAACATGCAACGAACAACTTCCATAATACACAAGTAGATGCAGGAGAGAGTGGAGAAATAAGGTTTCACAGGTGAACTCACTGCCGTTAAGATCATGAGTGCTTGATTTTTAGCTTTAAAAGCTTAATTTCAGTTTATATAGTTTACTTGGTGTGTATTTATGATTGTGTATGTGCCTGTTTGTTACTGTAGAAAGCCTATTTTCTACAATGTGCTGTCAGCTTCAGTATTTCCCTACAGAACAACAATTTGCAGAACTGGGAACTACTTAAACATAGTTTCAGCTGTTTCAGAAGAGCACTAGGTACCTCAGAGACAAGGAATGGGTTTATCAGGAGATAAAAGCAGGAAGGTAACCAGCTCCCACTGAACTTCACTGTGTTAGCCTCCTGAAAAATCCCACGAGTCCCAGTCCCAAGGAACTGACCAGCCATGGTCTTCAGCCTTCAAAGCCCTAGGCATGTGCTGAGCTTGATGTTTGTGAATAAGCCCATTGTGTCCACCCACCTAAAACTCCACACGAGATGGAGGCCTGAGAAGGAGACAGATAGCCAAAGAATGAGGAGGAGGTGTGAGCAACGATGTTTCAGATGTGTTTTTTTAGTTCGGTGATTGTGTCTGTCTTTCTTACATACTTGTCCTTTTTTTAAGTGTTGGTTGCTTTTTTTTTTTTTCTCTGTGTGTGTCTGTAGGAAGAGCAGAAAAGCCTCTAGCTTCATGGATTAAAAAAAAAATAATATATATATAAAAAATACCACCACCATTTTTAACATAACTGCATTTACCATTATCTGCATCCCTGCAATATACCCCCAAACCAGGAAATTTAAAGGAAAGGGGGAAATGCTTGGAGTTTTGTTGTTGCTGTTGTTGTGTTCCTTTGGTTGGTTTCCTTCCAGCTTAAGCATTCTGTCTTCCTGGCTATGTGTTCGTTTCTTTGGAAACGGCTGTAGGATGGATTTTTGATTGACTGTGTTGTCAGATGGATTATCAGAGTTGTGAGCTTTTTGGAATGGTAGACATGAATGTGTGATAAGAAAAAAATATTTTGTACTTAAAATGTTTCAAAATTTTTTGCATCGTGAGAGAAGCTAGATTGAATATTTAACAGGTTACTTAGGGAGAAAGTTTATTTTTTTTTTTAAATGTCAACCAGTTTGGTTACTAGGAAAAAATTTCTCTTAATATGAGGAAAGGTTTTTACTAATGTGACTGATAGGAATATTAATATCTAGGCGACATAGAATAGTTTCTGCAGAGCTGCAGCCCTGATTTTAAACGGCAATTCTAATGCGTAGCTGCTCTGGGTTACAAGCAGAAAACAGCTTTTACCCTGACCTATACACACATTTATTTGTTACAGCACTTATGTGCCCAGATTTCTGCGTGATTCCCATCTAGCGTTTCTGAGTTTGTTTCCTGTCTTAGTCAGGGCTCTGCAAGGCCAGCTGTCCTCCAGGCTCTGCTCGTGCTGGTGATGCTGAGGTCGGGGGCAGATTGCCCGGCTGGAGGCTGGGGGTGACGTCAGTGCCTACCTTGCTGGGAGACTTAATCTCCCGCTGGAGGGAGACTAATAATCTCCTCGCCGGGGGGACTGGCGTGTTAAGGATCGCACGTTGTACATTCCTCTTGTGGGCCTGTAAAGCAACCAGCAAAATCAGTGTTTCTTAAAGCTCTGTTGACAAACATACGTGCTTGGTAGGCAGGGGTTGCTTCTTTCGGGGGTTGAGGCACAGGAAAGAAAATTAACTTTTTGAAGGCGTGCACGCACAAAACAAGACTGAGCAGAGTAACAAAACCAGGTTAGGGAGATCTGATATGTGAAATGAGCACGTAATTAAATGTAGGATAAATGAGCCGATTTGTGGACATGTATAACAGAAACTAGATTTCTGATTGGATCAAACTGGCTTCTTTAGCAAAACACGGCCCACCAAACCATGACACTGTGCAGATGAAGGCAGTCATCAGCCCCAACACTGCTCTGATGGGTTGACAGGGAAGGGTCTCTGATAAATTCCTTGGAGTCAGTTCCAAATGTTTGGGGTGGTTGGTCACAGACATTACCTTGAAGAAGAGGAGAAAGGAAAAGGCCCCAAGTTTTTCACGCTTTTCTGTGATCTGCTGTGTGGTG
Organism: Tringa solitaria; assembly: GCA_026413425.1. NCBI lineage: Eukaryota > Metazoa > Chordata > Aves > Charadriiformes > Scolopacidae > Tringa > Tringa solitaria. The sequence goes on from JAOXJM010000033.1 coordinate 38,226,461, forward strand.
TTTTCTGCGGGGCTTGTGACACACGGCGAACTGAACTGCTGGGACAGAGAATAGCTATTCCTTACTGAGGGCTCCAGCTCTTCAGTGGCAGCTACTCATTCCTTGACTTTCAACTTTGGAGCAGCAAGACTGAGTTGGGAGTAATGTGGACGCAACCTGGACGCCAAAAATATAAGGAAGCAAAACGCAGGGATGCTCCAAAGACACTGATGTTACTCGGCGCTGGACTCCTTAATATGCTCTGTTATTAAGCTGTTATTAGCTCTGTCTTAACTGACCTTTCCAGTTTTAACGGTATGAACTGCTGAGAGTGCCTATCTATAGCAACGCTAACCCTTCATTCCGGGGG
>JAOXJM010000033.1:38230888-38269355 GCA_026413425.1 Tringa solitaria
CTTTTCTTCTGGTCCATTATCATTTAGGAAGATTCATATGCATAATTATGTATAATAAGAATTGTGTATTTACTCAGTTTGATATGGGATTTTTTTAGTACTTATTGTTTTATAGCGAGAGTAATTAAAATTATAATTTATGGCAGTAAGTGTTTAAGGTTATGCACGAGAGAAAGACAACAGTAAGAGACTGTGCAATATGATCAGCGTTGACACTTCTTTGCCATCGTTTTTTGTTTGGGTATAGAAACATGAGCTTGGAAAGTTTGGCCCATTTAAATATTTTATGGAAGTTTTTGCTGCTGCTTCTTCACAAGGTGCTTAGCTGTGACGAGAGACAGGTAGATGCATGAAGAGTTAGTTGTGTATAGTTCCTGTTAGCCTTAAAAGCAATCGCTTTGAGGTTTTCTACTCAGTAAATAACCCAATCGTTATTTTCTTTTAGTGTATAGTAGTTCTTCGGAAATGAAAACGTATTTCACTGCTGCGCACTGGGTTGGAACCATGTTCCAAGTGTTTTTAACAAAAAATTAGAAAGTTATATATATATGTATTAATGAAACTGATCCTCTGCCAGTATTTCCCAAATACTTTTCTTGCTAAACCTTCCTTAAAGACTGCATTAGTCTTAGCCTGTGAAGTACTGACACCTGATCAAAGGCGATGGGATAGCGGGTGCTCAGCCTCTTTTAGCAGTATAACCAAAATGTGTGTTCTTGCTAGGTCAATCTCACCGTCTGGGGTTTTGGCCTCCCATGAGCAATTTTACTGGTATCTGCCATTAGGATGGCTTCTGCCACAGTGAGGGCACTAAAGAAGGACAAATCCAGGCTTTGCACTCAGGGGCGTGAGCTGTTCACACGCAAATTTGTGTGGTCGTTCTACGCATGGGATAACAGGATAAAACAAGATAATCCTTGCTGACATTGTGTTCAGTGTATGCAAACTTTGTACCTTAGGTATAATTAACACCTGCTTTTACTGCATCTCAAGGGCCTACACTGAAGCTGTAGAAATCCTCTTTTTTTTTTTTTTTTTTTTTAAACTGTTCAGGCTGGTAACAGTTAGGTCCCAGATACTGAGAATTTCTGCAACGTGACCAAATGGGGGAATGCCCCAAGTCAGTTTAGGTTTTTACCTACTGACATACTTCAAAAACTTCAATGAGTTCCATGTGAATTTTACAGACCTGTTAGACTAATTTGACCTATCATTATTTCCAGGCAAATAAAATGCTTTAAAACCATCCACAACTAAGGCCCCCCAAAGAGGCTGATACAGGATGGATTCACCTGTGTTTTAAAAGTTATTTGCATTTTGCTTTTCTCCGGTGGGTTGTGCTTACTACTTAGTTTTCATTCTGTAGACCGCATGAGAAAATATTTTTGATTTTGTGACAGAAAGCACAGTACACTAGGCCTTAGATCTATAGTTAGATATAATTATATATATAACTCCTTATAGTTGTAGTCCTAACTCTGTTGAATCAATCTTCTTTTGGTAGGTCCCTTTTTCCCTGTTTTTCTTTTTTGTAGAAGAGCTGGAGAAATTTACCAGAAACAGAATGAAACAGCCTCTGGGATGTTATTTATCAGTATTCTGTGGGATTATTTATGGGTATTCTGTGTGCGTTTTAACATTTTCATAAGGAAGAGGTTGTTCCAGTGAGTGTGCTTGGAATCACCCTGTTGCTTGAACTTAAAGCTCCCAGAGGTATTGTAGTGCAGGATGTGATAGAAGTTGAAAAGTACATTTTCTGATGAAGTTTCCAGCTTTGTGAAAAATCTACAGATAATAGGAGTCTGACAGATGCACAGTAGGGTTAGGAGTTGTTTCTGGAACTGATGTTTCCAATTGCATCTAAACCAGCAGCTGTTTTAAGCAACAACCCCAAAGTTCAGTCTTGGCAGTGAAGCCAGCACCTTGGGAGCTCTGGAGCAAGGGCTCCGGGGAAGAGAAGAGCTCATGGGGAAATGTTGTGACAGTGTTGAAGAGATGAGTGGTGTTAAGGAAGCTATTGACATTGAGCAGATGAACTTGATGAGCTGTGTGGTTTCCTGTATGTTTGTCTACAGACCTTTAACCTATGTATGAATTTGGGGTCATGCTACTTCTTATAATGAGTACCCTGGCATGCTGTAACAGTGGGGTGTGATGTAACACAGTTTCTGTGCTTCTGATGTCTCGGATATTTCCTCGTGTCTCTCTGCAGGATATTACTCTCAGTGTTTGCCATCGTGAAGTTCAAGTGTAAGGCATTCTTAGTTCATCTTCAAGATCTGATTTGCCAGAAGATGTGAAACTGGGAAAGCCATACTCATTGCAATGTCAGGCTTTAAAGAATCTAAGAATCAGCATTTCTATAAATAAGGTATTACTCCAAAGAATAAAACATGTAGTTAGATTTAAGTGGACGCTGTCAAGCTTTTCAGATGGCAGCATACATCTACATTTATCTATGGATTCCCAAAGTGGTGGTGTTTTGCTTTTTTTTTTTTTCCATTCTTGCCACACCTTGCAATGTATTAAGGATAGCTGTTGAGAAACATACAGAGTGAGATGGGTAGGAAAAGAATTTCCCATTCTGTGTGCTTGTTCATAGTCTGTGCTTAGTTGATATTAAAAGTTTTCTGAAGGCTTTTGTTTTGTTGCCTTAAAACAAAACAAACAAAAACTAAGAGAGAGAGAGAGATACTATTGTGTGATCTTCCAGTTCAAATACTGTGAACCATGGATGATTAGGCAACAAGTCTTAGCTTTCTTGCATACCCATATCACTGAGGATTGTTCTGGCCTCTAGATAGCTGGCTGTCCTCAGATAAGTCTCTTCTAGCATTTCCTCTGTGAGGTATTTAACTTCCTAAAAGAAATGTTAAAGGTTTGGGGAATAGGTTCAAAGTTGAATTCCTTGATCTATTTTTTTTTGCCCTATTGTGGGCCTTGGTCTTCTTTGCACCAGAAATTCTGTGTTGCACCGGGGAAATGTTTGCTGAGAAAAACTTCTCCCAAGGAAAACTTCATTAAAACTTTTAATTTTCATAGGACTTCATTTGTATGATTTTTTTTTCCCCTTTCAAATTATTAATGAGTCTCTTGCCTTGGAACAGAAGATTTTCATTTTTTTTTTCCCCATACAGCTAGATAAAAATGTCAAAAGAATAATAATACAAATGAACAATTAGATTTACAGCTTTATAACTTGGAAGTTGGTGATCTTGCTGTTGTTTGACTAGGAACAAATTCTGTATGTATATGTGCCTGAGAATAAGAGAAAAGTAAGAAAGATCCTCCTCCTGTCCAATTCTTGCTCCTGTGAGAATCTAAGGAACTCATTTGGTTTCTTTGCACCTTTATAAATATTAATAAAAAAGTGTGTATCCCTGTAACAGGGATACTTTACAAATACTTTACAAATAAAATACATAACTAGGTTTTACAGCTGAGTGAGGTGGGAAATAATAGTATCCCCGTTACAGTGGATACTATCTGAACATTAAAAGTTTATGGTAAATATTAAGTATAATTATTATATGGTGTCATCTGTAACTGCAATCTAACTTTTGTTTATTGATGTTTTAGCAGTAGCCTCTTATACTGGTAGGATTTTTTTAAATTTTTTTTTTATTTTTAATTTGTGTCTTGTATTCTGGGACATTTGTTTTCAGCTGTAGGCATGCTAATTGTTACTCTGGTAACATGACAAGTCTTAAAACCTCTGATAATACATTTTTAATCTATTGCGTGATTTAGGTAATTGAAATCTTTCATCTTTATGTTTCAGTCGTGCAGTAAATTCTGAAAGATATATTGTGCAGTTTGTACTAATATAGAGGTTGTGGTGCTATTATCACTTGCCAGATTGACAGAACTGTGACTATTCATGTAGTAAATGTGTATTGTAGGCAGCTGAAACAGAAACAAGCTTTTCTGAATAGTCAGTCCCAAATGACCTTCATGCTGCTGTGGATAAACCTATAGGGTAAACCAGACTACTGAAGACCTTAGTTTTTAAGTCATACTTCTTTTCTGGAATTCTTCACTATTACTTTATCTGTGATGCCCTTTAATATGGTATCTCAACAACTTTAAAAAAGTTTTTGTGAATGTAAAGTTCTTTTTCTCCTTGGCTTCATTGAAAAGATTAATTCAATAGTGATACTCAGGGAAAACTATGTTAAATGAATATACTTGACGTGCTAACTTTGTGAATATCCTTCCATATGAACGGCTTGGTATCATGTTCAGACCGCTTTCCATAGGGGTCTGTTTCTGAATATATTTCCGGTGTGTCAAACGAGTAACCTGCAAGGAGCAGTATTACATCAGTGCAAAACAAGCCTAATTGACAAACCTAATTGAGCTTGGAATCAGGTCCCTTAGGCAAGCTCAGAAACATGCACCACACCTGGATGTCTGCCTTATGTCATTCTTATTGCCCCTCTGGAAAACAGGGTTGATAGGCTTATGACATAATTCCATTTATTTCTTTTTGGAGAGAAATGGTCATGTCTGTGGTGCGTGGTATTGAGAGAAGGGCTGTAAAATGGAAGAGTCAACTTCTGGTTTTCACAGGCGCAGGGGACCTTGTGGAGGAAAACAGAACACTTTTTTTTTCTTCCTAGATGCATTAGAGTACTCTAAATTTTATAACAGTGAATAAACTAAACAAGGAGAGAAATCTCTATTCTTTGTTTAGACAATGTGTGTTTATCCTGAAACTGAAATAGGTTTTTATGGTTTAGCTTTAGACTCGTGAAAAATGTTATGGTTATACAACATTCTTTTTCATTCTTTTTTTTTTTTAAACTTTTTTTTTTATTTTAATATCTGAAGAAAAGATAGGAAAGATGATTCTAAGACTATTCCAGAGCAAAACTAAGTTTTGAACTTTCAAAGCTTTTAGTAGGATGGGCAACATTTTGTAATGTGTTTCAGACTTAGTCCCCTTACTAACCTACTTGTTCCAGTCATTATTGGATACAGTCCGTTTCTCCCTTTCCTGACCACAAACAACCTCTGTCTACCTCCCTGTTACAACCCCTCAGAGCTAAAGCGGCTGAAAGTGTGACTAGAGAAATCTTTGGGTATTTTTAGTTCTCTTAGGATATTTTTCTTGGCTAAGAAAAGCTAATGGCTAATCTGTTTATCTGTTTTAATGCGTATTCATTCCTTGTGTCTCCTGCTCATCTTCTATTTCTTTCCCTGTCACCTTTTCCATTGTTCCTATGACAAGTTTCCTTGCTTCGGGATTCCCCTTCTCCACTGAATGCACTTTCTTCTTGCTTTTCACCTTCTTCTTGTGCTGTCTGACCAGTCACCTAGTCCTCTGCTTTCTGTGTTTTCCCTTGACGTATTATTTTCTTGCTTACGTTTAGCAGTTATTCCCTCCAAATATAATATCTGTCTTGTCATCAGGCTTTCTGTAAGATTGTTCTCTAGTGCTTTCATAGTTCTGTAGCAAAGATACTGGGCATCTATGCCCACAGCTGGAAATGAGGAGGAGGAGAAGGCTGGGTGGGCTGTGCATGACCAGTATGTTCTCAGAGGCCTCGCACTGGAGAGTTTAGTGGGCTGCCAGTGATCTGTTAAACACCGCACGTCAAACCCTGAAATATCCAGCTATAAATATTTATACAGAACACAAACACGAACCTTCTGTCTCTGTCGGGCTCATGTACCTAAATATGAAGATCTGATGTGAAGACTGTCCTTGCTGAACAATAATAATAAGAGTACTAGAAGTGCTTGAAGTGTAAAACTTGTATAAATAGTAACACACCAGAACAGGTTGAGCTGGGAAGTGTGAAGGTGGAGGCTGTGCTGTGGGCATAGGTAGAGTGTCTGTGCGTGACCCTGAGCAGGTGTACAACCCACGTGAGTGGGTGCTTTGGGGGCGGTTTCTACTCATACGGATACTCTCAGATGATTTTTTTTTTTTATTATGGTTTTTGCCTGAGTAATGGTCTGCAAATGCAAATTTTGAGTGACTATAAATCTGCGAGCGTCAAATGTTTGAAAATATTTGAGCTCAATCAGATAGCTCTTACAGAGCAATAATGGGCCAAAATGTAGGTTTGTGGATTTTCTCTTCAATATTTAAAAACAGAGATTGTCAAGACCAAAACACAAAAAAATCAATTTTGTTCTAAAATAACTCTTAACTTTTTTCTTGAGGTGTGTGAAATACGATGCTTAATAGGATATGCAATGAGTATTTAACCAGCTTCTTTACTACATATGTTTTATTGAGATAAAGTCTATCAATAATTGACTAGGAATTGATTTTGAAATTTTTTACTCATATTGACAGTTATAAATTATATTGCAGAACAATACCTCTGGTCTGAGGTATCCTTTTAGTAATTCAAAGCATATGAACATTCTTAGCAACTATTTCTGTTACGTGAAACACTTAAAATTATAATTTTGCTTAAATTTTACATAAATTATGTGGGAGTTTAATTTTAAAATAGTCATAAATCATGCTTTAAAAGTTATTGCTACCCAGCAAAATAAATTCGTCTGTGTCAGGACTGTCACTGACAGTCTAATGGCACATTGTATCAGGATTCAAACTTTCAGAGGTTTCTAAGTTGGTATTCTCATATGTCATTGACAAAATATCAAATTTTTAATATTATATTAAGGAATAGTAAGTATTGGAACTCTATCTCATAAGTGAATGATCAACAAAATCAGGACACAAAAATGCAAATGAAAGTGTTTATTTTAAAACTTATTTTCAGTGCATTTAAATTTTAATTTAGAAATTATCTGTCTTGCTGTCCTGATAAATTTCATCCCTTTTCCTATAGAAATTGAATGACAGAGATATATTGCTGCATTTGAAAGGTATCAATATCTTTCCAGGTACATTGTGCTCCTTGGGCATTGTAAACTATATTGTGGAGTTCAAATATCAGCTCTTGGAAGAAGTGACGGGCCATGGACATCAGCTGAGAGGGTATCTAAAGATATCACCCTATCTAAAGAGCAATGAAGATGGGTTATGTTATTCTTATGCTGGTAGCAGCAGTTAAATATATTCCTAGTAATAACTCTAATTGTTATTAAACAAAATGAATCCATTTTATCGGCCTCTGACATTTTAATAGGTGCTAGTTGGGTACATTCTTGTTGTCATGAGTATTTTTTCACTCAAGACCTTGAACTTTTCTCCACTTCCCCAATACAGTAGAAAGAATTTTGAATAGGGCATACTGATTCTAGAAAGAGTGGCCAAGAGGCAGAGCTTCTCTCTGTTTCCAGATGATGTGCTCAGATAAGTAAAGAAAATAATTTCAGATGGTTCTTATATAATATCAAGACTTATTTGAACAGTTTACTTGCACAGCCAATTATATTTTCTTTCATGAAGAGTAGTTTTAGAACAACTCTGCGGGTGTGAGAACATGATGATGAACTGCCCAATTTCTCCATCTGGTAAAATGTCCTTATATTTATAAGAAATTTGCATACATCTTCATTTTTACTCGTACTTGCTTTTTCCCCCCTTACTCAACATTACTCTTACGGTTGTGCTCTTACTTCAGTTTTATTTGCAGGTGGGTTAAGCTTCACTACTTGACAACTGTTTCCATATTTAAAATTGTCTGTTTCATCCTTTGGGAAGTTGTATATGCATATGGGCAAATTGATAAATTAGGTATTTTGTGTTCAGGAAATCCACTTAGCCCTTTTCTGACTAAGAACAGAGTGTGTGTCCATGCAAAACTGCCAGTGTTATAATGAAGGCATGTTACCAATCTTCTTGTGATCTTCTTCATTTTACTAGCAGGATTTTTGATCTGTCCATTAGTCCATCCTTTTGTCATCATATAAACTGCTTAGTATTTCCCTAACTGTGCAACTATTCAAGACCATTGATTCAGGACTAAATTCTAGAATCCTTATTCTGTTGTTACTGTTATGTTGTAATAACGTTACGTTCTGAAAACTAACATAGATTAATCTTTCATGCCTGGAAAAGAAATTATTAAAAAAAACCAAAACAGAAACCAACAACAAACCCTCAGACAAAAAATAATAATAAAAAAATAATACGTAAGGAACCAGATCCATGCAGATAAGTGCTTTATTACACAAAGGTTAGATTATCGGAAAAACTAACAAAAACAAGGTAAAAGGATGTTCAAGTTAGAAGACAGAAAATGAAAGAGAAGGGACGTAATAAACATGTACAATTTGAGAAACATATATGAGATAGAAAAGAAGATTTTTGTTTCTATTCCTATTAGTCTGTTGAATTCTGAAGTGGCAAATTCAGAACTGAGACAAGGAGATACGTGGGTTTTTATGTAACTTTTTTTAGATTGAAGTCTGCTAAAGGATTCCACTGAGGCAGTATTCAGATATACACGATGACATTTACTCAGGGGTATCTGCAGCACTGATAATTAATAATGATAACATTTTTAAGTGGATGTTATACCTCAGGCTTCAGAGTTCAAGGCATTCTTTAGTAGCTGGAAACCAGGACGAACCCTAACGCGTGGCAAGATTATCATTGTCTACCTACTGCAGATTCTTGTTTCTTTCTGTGAAGCAGCTGGTGGTGACTGCTGTCAGAGACAGGACCTTGGATCTGATCCAGTGTTGCAGTTCCTTTGTTCCTCAGCCTTCCCTAAATGCTATTTCAAAAACTCATGCCTTGTAGCACGCCTGAAAGATAAATGCAATTTGGCTATTTTGGGAAGTGAATGAATTTCAAAGCTCTGTATGACTGTAAATGCATTGACCAACTGCATTAGATGAAAAAGAATGTACATGAACACACAAGAAGAAAACTGCACTTACCTAATGTCTATAGGTTCTCATTATGGGTCCAGTGGAGTGCTTGTATACATGCTTACCTTTAAACACATGTATGCACATGCTCACTTGGTTACCTAAGGAAGTATCATTGAAGCATAGATGACTGTAGAAGTATCTATATAGGGTCCTTAAAGTTGCGTGTACAGACCGTGTGGGTGCTTTTTTTTTTTTTCCTACACTGGGAAACACCACATTAATACGTGTGTTAAACCTGATCTAGAGGCAATTTAACTCAGTGGGAATGTTTCCAGTTACTTTAGAGATAATATTTATAGATGAATAAGTAATAAAGTGCAGAGTTGACTAATTTACTCCTGTGTACTTGGGCCGCATCTTGCTTGTATTCATGTGCTCACATGCTTTGCAGGCACATTAATGAAGGCAATTGGATTTTTGCCCCAGTTTCTGTAGTTGTCATCACTAACAGAAGAGTATCAAGAAATCTTACATTCAGTGACCTTGTGATTGCAGGTTCTTTCTTGCTGGACTGGGGTGTGAAAAAAATCCAGCAGTTTGCAAGAGCATCTGACTTCACCCCCGCCTCCCCCCCCTCAAAAGAAGCCTCAGGATAAGACTGGATTTAGATTACCGCAATAATTTCTCAGCCTTTAGAGATAGGTTTCTTCTTGTCATAGCTGAATACCTTATTAATTGTTCAATCTGATGAATGGCTAAAGATGTTGATGAACATGATGGTTGCAGTTGCATATACAGTTCCTTATCTGTGTAATTTCAATAAATGTAAAGTCAAAGATAATAAGCCATTTGTTACAAAATACAGCAGATGTGAAACTGGTGTCAATGTAGTTTGTAATAATATCAGCAAAATCAAGTACCATTAGCAAAAGTTTGAAAAGCACAGAAAGTCTCTTCAGTAATTTGTAATACCCCGAATTAAAACATTTCCTATCTCAGATCTGCTAGGAGTGAAAGAGATCTTGAAAAACTAGGAGGAACAGGTGTACTAATGTCCCAATGTATTTATAGGCTGAAGGACTAGTTAAATAAAAGCAGAATATAAAGTATATTTTTCTTTTTAAAGCTATGTATAGTTTGGATGGATTGCAAAAACTCTAGATTACAATACAAACATAAGTATCCTTATGGCATAGTCTAACTCAGTGCAGATCTTGGGTTTAATCACATAGTTTGTTACTTTTGTGTTTCACAAACTTCTGTTTTTTCTGATGTTGTTTCTTCAGTGTGTTGAACTTTAATCAGGATCTGAGTGAGAATGGAAGGTGATAAATGAGCCTAGATTTGACTGAGGATTCTTGTTTGAAAAAGTCCTTTATTGGCTTTAGTTATGGAGTTTTCTGGAGTTATTTGGCAGGGGAAGGAAGGTGAAAAATCTTTGCTCATCATGAAAAGATTCTCCTTTTATGGTTTGTAGATCCTTTGATCCCTGAATTGAAGGAGGGGTGGAGAGTAGAGAGTGTAGGAAAAGGCTTTCCAGTCCTTTATCTGCATTTTGAGGATGAAACCCTTTCACACTTAGTACAGGTGAAAATACAGAAGCTGAATTACATATGAATTGTAGCACTGACAGATCACAGTTGTTGTGTCTATAGAAGTGAAATTTGGGTAAAGCGAATTTATAATGGGCTCCCTTTTGCATTATGGAAGAGAGCCAAATACAGAGATGCCTCCTCGATCAGTAACTGTGTTTAGAGAGACGTGCAGTCCTTGAGGGTGCTGAAACTGAAATGTTAGAGAAATGCAAACTATTCTATGGTGATTTAAGTCATCAACGTATAGAGGCAGCTAAAGTCATGACAGTTTTTTTGAGTTTGGGCAAAATTAATATTTCATGGCTATGTTTTGAGATTTTAAAAAGTGTGTGTTAGATTTATTTGGAGTATGGCACAGCATTCATTCACATATAATGTATTTTGGCAGATTCATTGATGTAGTCATTCTAGAAAGACTTGATTATAAATGAAAACCTTTTGTTTGCCTTTCCTAATGATGGACAGCTCAGACTAAGGAAAAAACATCAAAAAAATTTAACATGAATAGTAATAGTTCTAACTACATAATTTTATAGAAGAAGAAAAATTATTTGACCCTTGGTTTCTGCTCACATACTCTGGCTTGGCTTCATTGACCTAAAACGTCCTAGGTCTTATCAGTGGAGAAATTCTTCTCCCCTCTCCTTCCAACAAGCAGATGATGTATCATGGAAATCAGCAAACATCTAGATAAGACTTGGAATCCACTTTCACGTGCTAAAGAAACAAGTTAACATCCCCATTCTTACATGCTAATCAATTCAGATTTCTTTTATTTCTTTATGGCTGTTCTGGTATCAAGATAAACCCTTTCTACAGCCGGCTGTCCACTGGAAAGGAGACTTGTTCCTGCATTGATGGAGCTGCAGGGACTTCTAGCTCCCCAGGGCACTGACGAACATGTACTGCACCTTTCCTTCCTTCCCTCCCTCCTCATAACCAGTTTTGGATTTTATTTTCCTTCCTGTTTGTTGTCTGACAAGTCACAGGTACCTATGTTTAAGGTTGGGTAGATGCATAGGGAATAAGCCAACACCAAAAAGGGCTGCATGGGTTTTCTGTCAGGGGAAGCCAGGTAACCAGGTGAAAACTGAGAGGTGAATTATCACATACTGAGCCCTCTGCAGCTGTAGATAGGCGATTTCCAGCAGAAACTTCTGTGAGTGCATTTTGACTGCAGATCAAACTACTCTCTGTATTCAGCTGCTGCTAAGGTAGTAACTTTTAATTAAAATACTGATATGTTTATCAAAATTTCTAGTGGTGTTTTGTTCCAGCATGTCATTCAGTTAAATATGTTCTGGCACAGATCTTTTCGTTTTCCTTTTGCACGCTGATGTGGATTATTCAATGGCTCTTCCACCTGGTAAAATGTCGTGTTTTATATAGATTGTGTGTCTGAAAGTTAGACTTTTTCTTTCTGTAAGGTTGGTCTAAGAAAAGATAGTTACTTTCCTTGCAAACTTTGAATTTCACCTCTTTGGACCATTGTAGCTACGATAACACTGTGTTGTATCCTGCCGTGGGATATGGCAGATCCCGTAGGTGGGATGTGGGAGAGCCGGCATTAATGTGTTACGGGCCCTGGATTGTGTTAGGTGGGCCATGGTGTGATCTGTACAGTAGGAAACTATGCCCAGGGCAGGGACACACAGCTGCCAATGAAGGTATTTTCTTTTCCTTTATCGTAAAGTAGGGTCTTAATTTTTGATCTGATTTGTGTTTCCTGGCACATTTATGCAGAAATACTAAATGCATTATATTTATGCATGGCAACTTATAAGGCTGTATTCTTCACCTGGACTGCAGTCCCTCTAAGGAACTCTTGTTACTTTTATGGACAAGAATGGCAGGGTGATACTTACCTTAATGAGGTCAGAATATGAACCTGAGGAGAAATTATATTTAGGGCCACTTTACTGAAAGCTTACTGGAGGTATGTTTTTTCAACAGTCCTTTACAATGGAGGCAAGATGTAACTAGGAAATTGGAGTGTAATTAGCTTTTTGGTGTTTTGTGAAGTTTTAATATGATAGAGATATATATATAACATAGGCATTGCAATGGAGGAATCTTTCTGAAGTGGCATTATGCTACACTAATTTCCAAGCATAAATAGCTGTTTTTAAGAGACAATTAGTTGCTGTTCATACACCATGCACAAGCAGATAATCCATGCAGTTTAAGTGGGCCCTTTGAATTGGATGCAAAGGAAAACTCATTTAAAATGCTTTTGTTGTTGTTCCCCCTCTACAGTGGGAAATTATATAGAGAAAAGATGTTGTAGCAAGGGCGAGCATAGAGGAACTGTTCTGTGCTGTGAGCCAAAGGACATCATTAGGAACACTCCTATTATCTGGAAGCCTGACTTCCTGTCTCAGTTTCCTCGTGGGTCTTAATGAATGGCAGAAGAAATGGAACACTTTCCTGCTTGGCCAAAAACTCCACTAAATGACTCCTTTGGCTGCATGCCACACCGTGCTCGGGAATAAATCCTGCAGCTCCCCCCTCAGTCTGGAGGGCACTTGCTGCAGTTCCAAGGGGCCAGTGGAGCAAATTTTAGAAAGCCTGTGGTAGCAAGACAAACCCAAGCTTCCAGTGAATGCCATAATGCTTTAGGTGTCTTCTTGTAGACTTAGAGATGATTATTTTTTTTTATGATAGGAAGCTGTAGGTGCCTTGATGTTTGTTAATGTAAGCTTACATGAAAAGTAAGGGATGCTAAAGAACTGAAGTATGTTAGGATTGTCATATTGGGTAAGTGATTTTAATACAGTGAAAATAGTATAGTGTGCCTTACAAAAAGTACCAAAGACATGTTTAAAATAAAAATACTTTTACATATGCATTCAGTTCAATAACTAATTTTCTTTTTTTTTTTTCAGAAGTTTTACCATATGAACTAGTATACATATTGAAGTTCTAAATAAAGTTTTATTGTAAAGTATAGAAATAGTGTAATAAAGCTTTTTTTATGCCTCTTAAAAAAGCATGAAACACTAGCTGCAGACATTCTATTAAGTGTTGTTTCCGTGTATGAGGCGTCTGTCATCTTCTATGTACAGAAGAAGATTTTTTAATAATTTTTGTCTTTTTTTTATCAGTTGTCTTTGGTACATTTTCTCTAACACACATATTAAGCCCCAAAATATTCAGAATCCTATCTTAGCTCTGACTTAAATTAAAGCCACAGCACCAAACTTTTGGTTCGGTTATTACTGTCAATTTCTATACTTCCTATTTTAACTACATTTGGCATGTAAGAAACTCACAGCTGACTCAAAGGAAACTTGGCGAAATGTACACCATTTCCCAATAGCCTTTCTCTATATTAGAAGAGATACTGGGACAGTGTTTAATAATTTTTGGCTTGTTTTGCTGTATACATCCATGAGGAAAAATGTTCCTGATTCACTGGAGACAGGAAACGCTCACCATCGTTAGCCCTGTGTATGTGTCATCTTTCAAAGGGCTCATTCTCAAGCATCTGTCCAGCTGGAAATTTTGGGGATACATGGAAAAAAGTACAGAAAAAACTTCACAGCTTGTAGGGTTTTTTCCTCCTGCTAGTTTGTGTCATAACTTTTACTGTCTATCCCTTGTTCAGACTTTCTGGAATTTCAATGTAAACTTAATTGGTGTGGCTTTCATGGAGGACCATCAGAGAGGGTGATGTGAACCAGCATTTCTCCCACTGAAAGAGCTGCCAGCTTTTTAGCCTGTGTAGATGCAATTGTGCTGTGCAGGCCTGATGTCGAGCTCACTGTTGTTTTGAGGGAACCAGGACTGCTGTTTTATGCCTACCTTGTTAACTGGTTCTTTGCTCTGTCTTCAGTCTCCTTTGTGAAGGCAGCTAAGTGCTCTCCTTTGGCTGACAAGCAGTGCTCCCCGTGTTGATACCTGTGCCTTTTGAGACTTGGCACTAGGGGAGGCAGAGTAGATGGCGTTTTCTGAGAGTTGGCTACAGGAGAATAGTGGAGATTGACTTATTTTATGGCAGTTTTTTTGATATTAAGATCCTGATTTTGAAAGCTGAAAGTTGGGAAATCTTATTTATACCCATTGCTTCCCCCCATCCGGCAATGTCACTTTGCCCTTCCTGTTGCCCTTAAGGGTCAATTCTCTCCCAGCTGTCCTTTTTCATATTCCCTCCTGATTCAGAGGAAGAGGGAGAGGAGACTCCTGTGCCTACCTGCTGTTCCCAGGGGACATTGATGAGATGCCGATGACTGTTCCTTATCCTTTGTGCATGTAGCACAAAATCTAAGATTTTTAACTATTATATTGGAGAAATGTTGATGTGTACTGTTAATTTTTCTGTATTACCAGTGTCTGCAGTTCAGAATTTCTGGTTATTTTTAAAAAGTGTCATATAGTCCCACATAATAAAAGAAAAAAAAATACAATGCACTTTTTTTTGTGCTCCAAGGAGAGGGAACACTAAATGTTGTAGGGGGCAGTGTTAATATATGTTTACATGTAACACAAATGTATGTTACAGTTTTAAAAGTGTATGTGAGAATAAGGTACGCAGTAACTGAATTTTAAGGATACTTATATCATTGGATAGTAAATTTGATCAGTGATTAAACATAACAAATTCAAGTTCAGTTCAATTTTCATATGTATTATAATCAATCACAACAAAATAATATTAAAGGCTAGTATATGATTTAGTTAAAACTGCTGCTCAAAGAAGAAAATAGTTATACTTTTCGTAATAGACATGGAAATATATTTATGCCAAATATGAAACAATTGATTGGATAGCACACAAAATGTTGCCTTGAAGTATATACAGTACAAGTGTATGAAGTCAAAGTGCCCATGTTATTCATGTTTTGCTTCTTGCAGAAACAAAACTAGCCATTACAGGAAGAGTCAAAATCCACTTCATTACAATGCTAGGCAATTTCTGTTGTCTTCAGTAGAAATGTCCGCCTGGTTCTACCCAAAGGGCTAAGTTTGGTTAATAAGCATAATATATTGTCAGTGGTTCTAATTATTTGTTGTGTAGTCCATATTTATCTTAAATGGTAACTGATAGAGAGTTGTAAATTTGATAATGTTTTCTTGTAGCAAGGAGTTTTTTTGCTTCCGTGTTGTACAGTTCCTCCTCTTGTAGTTTTATTTGTATGTAAGAGAGGTTGTTCTGACCACTTGTGATCTAAATGAATTCCTGCAGTTAGATGTAGAGGTTCTTTCTGGAAGAAAAATGCAAGCCAACAAATTCTGCTATTGCATGAACAAGCAGGGCAACGTTTTCTCAGCTATTTTCATTATTTTCATCCTGACTTTTGAAGCAAGAATTTGGGTCCATTACTGGATGTTTATCTTTCAGGCAGGTAAGCAAACTTGGGCCTATTATGTTTTAATAATGTTGCACATTATCCTATTTTTTAGCTGTTTAATATCTGTATTCAATGTGTCGCATTTATCGCATGATATTATACACATCTACAGTTTACCTTAGGGGGTCTTGCTTTCCTGAGTATGTGGTTCTTCTCAGAGAAGCTGCTAATTCTCTGTGAAATAAAGCTTGCACAGAGTAACTTTGTGTCAGTTTTCTTACATTCATGGAGGAAGAAATAGGTATTTAGTAGACACGCAGTACTGTAAGCTTTTGAGAGGGAGTAGTGCATGTAGACTGGCCTATGGATTGATTGGTTTTGATTTTTTGGAATATGGCTAGTGATAAACTGATATTTATTGATAGGTCCAGTGACATGTCTGTGAGGAAAGTTTGTCAGTACATCACAAGCTTGTAGAAGTGTAATTGGGATAAAAATATTCCTAAGGAGGATTGCTTGAGGGAGTTTGTTGAAGTTTGCCCTGACTGGAGTTGTCAAGTTTCTGTTCAACAAAAAAGTTAAGAACAGTAAAAAACTGAGTAATTCTAAAATTAGTATTCCAGTTGTTCTTATATAAATTGTATTGTGTCTTAATTCTTACGTGTAGGGATAGCTGTGGCAGTTTGAATTTTTTTTTTTTTAGGTCATCAGCATATATTTAGGATACATATTGTACTAAAACACTTGCAAGTTTTGATTATAAGATGTCTGCTTCATTTATGCTATTGAAGTGAACAGGCATGGTTACAAAGCAAGATTTCACTCTTTTTCAGTGAGCTCCATTAAGGTCAATTAAAACTGAGGGTATTTGGACGTTCAGCTGTGGTGTATGTTGACGCAGAGACAGTTCAATAGATAAACTGTAAACTGAATAAGTGCATGAGCTTGAGTTTTAATTGTGAAGATTTTGTGGAATTTGGTAATATAAATGAAAAATAGGAAATTGTTGTCATTATTTGCTCTAGGGGAAAAAATCTTGCAGAAGTGTTTGCCAGCTGCTTCACGTGTTTACAAAACAGGTTAATGTTAAAATAAGAATTGTAAAATCTGCCTGAGGGACACTTTTGTGTTTGAAGATGAGTTACTTTAAAAGCTTACTGTTCTACGTCATATGCATATTTTTTCTGGAAACAAAGTATGTCTTTATTTTGATCCAGTTACTGTATTTGCAGAAATATGTTTGTGGTATAGGAGCTCATTTTATAGCAAAGCAAGCCATACCAAAGTGAACTGCCAGTACGTAGTGAAAATGTTGATAAAAGCAACAAGAACATTACATAAGTCGCCTGGTCTCCTAAATATATTGTTTCATGCCTGTTTCTCATAGAGAGAAAATAAATTCTCTGTACTCAGTAGCTGTACCAGTTAACATTTTGTCTGTTGCTTAAGGGCTGAGTTTTGTCCTCAGTTAAGTCTGTGGGAATTGACTTAACATCCACTGGCAAATCTGTCTTGGAACTCTGTAACGTTAATAGTTTGGATGAGATTGAGTTGACTGCAAGGGAAAAATGAGCTGTCAGCCGTATCTCATCCAAACATAAAACACGTTCATCTAGTAATAAAAAAAAATGGTTAGTATTGAGCCTAATGCATTGATGGACTACTTTGTGGGAGAATGAAAGCAAATTCTCCAGTGAAGTGCAGTATACTGCTGCCTTCAAAACCACATTTTTATTTATCAGTAGGAATGTGTCTGTGCCAAATTGTCTGTCTCAAAATTGTAATCACTAGTTCAGATTTTTCAGGCACTTGGTGTGTATTCATTTTTGTTTTGATTTTCCTAAAGTACACTGCTTATACACACATTACAAAGGAAGCCTCGTTAAGGATATATGAAGTATAGCTCTCACTATATACATTTTTTTGCCTCTGCTTTAAAGTGGCAGACAGCCGTGTTATGAAGGTCACTTCCAGCAAACCCTTGTGTGCACTCAGGTATTGAATACTCACTTTGGACTGCCCAAAAATCATCCTTACCAACTGGGCTTTCTGTTTAAGGCTGAAAACCATTTCCAGTTGCTTGATGTCGTGCAACATAAAACAATGAAAGCAGCTGGTTGTTTCTGTGTCATATCTGTCGTCGAGGGTCTTACTCTCAGATCTGGCTGCACGGTTCTTAGCTTTCATCGGCAGCAAGCAAAATGCTTGCGCTCTCTGTTGCCAGTGCCCGGTGCAAATACTCACTCCCTGGGGACTCCGTTTCCCTGATAAACGGTGGTTAAGATGGACTAAGAAGAAAGAACCGTAAAGCTGGGGCTTGAGGGGGACTCTGAACGCTTAGCACCGTGGGAAGATAATTCCCGTTGTTCAGCCTCTCAACTCTTAGGCGCGGGAAGAGCAGTGAGGACTGAGTAACATATTGGGACCAGCTGTAGGCAGGGCAAGGATCTGGGTGGGAGGGGGAAAAAAAGAAATTATGCCTTTGCTGTGCAGTTGCTGGGTAATTCCTAGAGAAGCTAAAATTCATTATAGCCCAATTAAATGGTCCCTCATACAGCTGGTCATTCTTTTTGCATGCCAGGGACAGGTTTTGGTACAAACACCATATTCTAAAACATACAAGTCTCTTCTGGTGGTTTGATTGCTTTTCCAGATAGTTTTAGGTTCAAAAGTGAGTGTTACAGTTTCTTACTTTTCAAGATGCATATTTTGTCTTCCACACTGGTCCTCCTTGTTAGCATCCAGAACAATATGTAGGTTTGGGTTTTGTAGGGTTTTTTTGGTGTTTTTTATGTTGTTGTTGTTTTTGTTTTGTTTTTCTTTAATGAGAAAAACCAACCAACCTAAACCTTTGAGTACAGACCCTTTTAAGATCTGCCTGTTAAAATACTCAGCAGAGGTCTTTAATGAATCCCAGGATTTCTGTCCCTTCCTTTCTTAGGGGGAAATTGCCAGAACTCAATCTCTTATTTTTGCGTTTTGGTGAATGGAAATTTGGAGACACCAGGTTTTTTGATCAAACATGCTCAGTTTCGAACAGTCCCAGCTTTTATTGCCCTCTCAGTCTATCACAGACACCTTTCCCAGGAGTGCACCTCCTGGAGCCAGACTGTTGTGCACCAGTAGCCTGGAACAGGACATCACCTTTCAGTTCACCCAAGATGCAGTCTTGTTAATAGAAACCCCAGCAATAAAAACTTGAACCCGGACTTCTGAATAATCAACTAAAGTTGCTTTAGTGTAGGTTTAACCTTTGTCTTCCATCAGCACAACAAACACTCCATAAAACAATAACAGATAAGCAGCTTTCATCTTACAAGGCACACTTATCTCTCTGAAACAAAATTGCTGTGTAACATCTCCCCTTTATATCCAGTATTTTTTTTTAATTTTTTTTTTCAAATGGACTTCCCTTCCAAAGCGTGAAAGTTATAAGGTTGTCTCTGGTTTTGTTGGCTATATTTAGAAAGTTCTTATTATGTTTTTCTTTTATTTTCTTGTTAATACTGGCTGGAAGAACAAAATTTAAATTTTCGTCTCAGGTTGAAGCATAATTTGGTGTGATTGCTCAGCTTCTGATCTCACTACCAAGAATGTCTTGTTTTAGGAGTTGATAAAAATATTTGGCTCTGTTTCACCTCAGTCACTCTTGGCAGTTCTTCATCTGCTCTTCTGGGGTTTCCATCTGCTCTTTTATTCTGCAGTTTCTTCTTCAGGCCCCAATTCAGCACCAATAATTGCAAGTAAGTGAAAAACTCACTGATTTTCTGAGGGTACGGTGTTGGATGCAGGTGCTATTCTGCATCTTGGTCAAAATCTTCCAGTAGTTTATCTCACTGCTGAAATGGAGAATATGGCAATTCCCTGCGGCTTTGAGTATTCCTTTGTTCTTCTTCCCTCACAGGTGTCCAATGATTTAACCTAGAGCTGTATACATTACTTAAAAAAGACCCTAAACCCAAACCAACAGATCTGTATAATTAAATGTCAGAAAGGCTAAGGAAAATATTTTTTTATCTGATGAACTTTTCAAATTAAAGTCTTTTAGTTGCAGAACAAAGCTTAAGAAGCACCTATGAACACATGTGAAAGTAGATTTAATAAAAAAAATTGTTAATTTTTCCTTAGTGATTTTATACTTGTCCTGTTATTTAAGCACTACTAATTTAAAAAAAAAGATTCACAACTCATAATAGGGGTTATTGATGCTGAATAATCATTTGGTCTCAGCCAATTAAGCTGCTAAACAGCACACTGCATTGCATAGGAAAAAAAAAGTAAATCACACATATACATGACTGTCTGCTTACTTATGTATTTCACTGCAGACCTCTTATGCATGGATTTTTTACAGAAAGCACAATCAAAGTTCTCTTTATCACCCAGCAAGTGAAAATGTAATTGTTGTTGTGTAGTGCTTGTGTATTGAAAGACATTATGTCATAGTGAAAACCATATATTCATTACTTGTAGGAGACAGCTTGTCTGACTAAATGTGAAGCTTAACCGGAAGGTTTAGAAGGTGTAGTAACAGAAGAAGGAAGAACTTGGTAGTGAATAGATGCATAATGAATCGATTCATTCACTGCTTTTCTCATAGTTTTTTTTTTTTCACCTGTTCTTATAATATACATTTTGACATACTGAGAATTTACTTAATTGTAGAAAAAAAATAAATAAAATAGTCCAGTGTCTGCCTAGCACTAACATTCATGACAGCCTCCTGCTGAGTTAGTGGGTTTTTTACCATATCAGATGCTGACAATGTATCATGTAAAAGCTTTTCAATAAATTTAACAGTGAAAAAGATTATTGAACAAAAAAAGTAATTTAATATGCTGAAAAATAAAAACCTTTGGGTTATCTGTTTAATGAAGCATGCCAACCAAACAAGCTCTTGTTTTCCATTCAAACAACCATTTCTTATATTCCACCAGTACTTTTTGCACCCTCCTATCAATTGTGTAAACTGGAAATATTTGCAGCAGAATTGGATGTGGAAGATTTCTGTTTTTTAATTTTATCTTCCTTTCATTTTCAAAAACAACCATGAACACGTAAGTGTTTTCCTTTGATCACTAAAATCATTAGAATGCAATATTCCACGGCTTCTACTGGAGAGAAAGTCTAGGGAGCCTAAAAAAATCTTTTAAGCTTAAAAAAAAATTTAAAGTTGCTAACACGTATTAACAAATCAGCTATTCAAGGTGTTCCCAGGCATAATGGTGTGATCAGAGCAGACAAAATCCAGGGAGAAGTGGTGTTGCATTGATTCATCTTTCATTCCTTACCCCTCAAATCTGCCTAAGTCAGCTTTTAATGTTTCCCACCGACTCTGAGAGTTGAAGGCAGCTGGTTATTGCTCTCCCAGGTAACTGTTCCCAGTCTGCCTGGGGCAACTGCTGGAAGAAAATTCTCATCCTGTAATTCCTGGCAGACTGAGCAGGAGTACAGGTGGGGGCACTGCATCAGCACCCAACAGAGTTTGCAGACCTGCTGGCTACTGCCATGAGCATCTTAGCCAGTGCAATATCTCTCTCTCTCTGTACCTTGCTGCTTAGATATACCTTCTTCCTTCTATCCATTTTAGAGTGTAAGAAGGTACCTGATATATCTAAGCTGTCTGGCATGCTGCCTCTGTCATGTTTTCCAAAAACAGAAGGGGAAAACTGATTCATCTTTTATCAGAAGGGAAACTTGTTCCCAGATTTAAGCCCCAAGGGTTTAAAATTATCTTGGCAACACTTGATGAACCCTTTGTCACAAGAATCAATTGCATACCCCTACTGTGTCATCTTCTGTATTCAGAAGTGACCTAGTTTCCACTAAATTGGTCATACTACAAGCAGAATGTTGTCGACCGGTACTTACCATTGCTGCCACCAGTGAGTCGTGAAGGACCACTCCCTGCCAATGTCACAACCATTAAAGGTTGGTGGATGGTCTGTTACCTGCATTGCCATGAGGAACCACTAAGAGGTAGGGAAGCCAACAGGATGACAGCTTTCCTACACTGGTAGCAGGGAAGAAAAAGTTAAACAAAAGGATTTGTTTTCTCTATTATTTTTGGACAAAGTGTGGAAACAACAGATTTTGAGAGTTTCTGGGGACAAGAACTGTTTCTGAATAAGGAAGAAGTTTTTGAGTAAGACTCTCATGTAAAAACTGACTAGCTCGTGTTACAGCTTAATATGGTAAAACTATACAAATAGCTTGGTGAAGCAGAAGTACCGGTCAGAGGTCCATTTATTACTTCTCTTTTACTCTTTGCTTAAAAGCTTGGAGAAATTTTGCTATTGGCTTCTATATGGCCAGAATTTGACCTTTGACTCTTTTGTTTTACTTGTAACTAATAAATCATTGTCCTAAATACTTTTGTTCTGACTCAGCATAAAAAAATTATGATGGTCAGCATCAATGTTTGTGATATACTGGGTGTCATTGGATTGCAGTTTAAATCATTATAGGCATACATATATAATACTGCCTAAAAGACAGCATTAGGGAGATGGCAAAGTGTATCAGTGGAGTTAGGTTTTTTTTGTGATTTTAACTTACTTTGCGGTTGGACAGCAGCTGTTTAGAACTCACACTTATGTCTGCCTTGAGTCCAATAACTCCAGGATTGCAGGTAAAAGAATAATATTGAGAAGAAGGTGCCTGCTTGGATAAGATTTGAAGGCTCAAAGGCAAAAAACCAGCCTTCCCATGGCTCCATTTTTGCTGTGAAGTACTTTGTGTATAATTTTACCCTAGTCATTTATTCTACATTATTCACCCCCATACAGGGATAAAAATAGAATCTCTTTAAAATGGTTTTATTTCTGAAGTACCTAAGGGTTCAAATTAAATGTATCTTGCACTCTATCTGAAAAAAAAAAATAGTAAAAAAAAAACATTCTCTTACAAATTTTGCCCAGGAAAATTCTGTATTTGTATGGATGGATGTCTGGCCTGGGAGATCAACTGTGATGACTCAGTGCATGTGCTGATGTGTTGCTATTGACAAAAATGGAAATTCTAGTGCACACAAAATATCTCTTTCAAGGACTGTGTTAGGAGCTGCTTTTGGAGATCTGGCTCTATAAGCACAAAGGATTTTTGCAGTTCTTGTGGCAGTATTCCAGCACTAGTTCGAGGTGGGAAACCAAGCTTCTATGAAAGATGTTACTGTTGTTGTATACTTTATTAAAAAATCTTCACTTATGTTGCTGTCCAAAAATACAGCATATACCCTGATGTTCATCCAGATACTCAGGTCTCTGATACAGGGCAGAGCTGTGTTATGAGTTATGTTGGTCTTATGGGCAGGTTTTTTGGCTGAAAAAGGAAAAGGAAAAAGATCAACAAGTTTCTTGTAAGAAAATGATATATTTCTGTAAAATTGATGTTAATAATAGCTTTTTAGTTGCTTTCATGAAGCTCATATACAAATGCTGTGGTTTTCTGCTTTTGTGTTTGTCTCTTTAGAAAGATATGTTATGCAAGTTACAGAGCAGGGTTTGGATTTCTTTGTTGCTTTTTTTTTTTTTTTTCCTCCTTTCAGTCCTTCCATAAGTGTAATATTTATCCAATATTCCTGAAATTACTTCCTGAGTGGCTCAAAGCTCCCTTCTCTTCCTCCTGGTTTCTCAGAATTGCCCCCCTCCCAGTCTACCTCAACTCTGAACTCTTCTTGAGAGCCAGCTTTGCACAACAAAAAAACCCCTTCTAACTACACACAGACACAAAATATTGTCACAAAAGAAAACAACATGCCACGTGTGAAATCAAGTGTGAAAGCAAGAAAATCTGTTCCTGCCTAGCCCCTTGGCCTGCTTAGGGCATGATGTGCTTATCTGTAGAGTGCCTTGCCCATGTATGGCAAGAGATCAGGTCAAATAAATAAATAATAGCCCAAACTCTTGGGTTCTTTACTCTGGCAGTAAATTAAAGTAAATGAGAGTTTGCTTATGTAAAAAGCTAAATGAGTATGTCAGAGCAATAATAAGATGATGGAAAATACTTTATCCAAATACACTAGTACTGAAGAGCTATAGAAGGTTGACTCCAAATCCTGGATCCAACTGAACGCCCACGACCACTGCTGACACCAGAGGTGGGTGTGGAGTTCAGAGAGTGCCAAAACTGGACTGGGATTTTTCCCTCTAGCAAAAGGACTTCATTTTGCATGCGTGCTTTATAAAGAAAATCACACAGGAGGTAATGAAACTTCTACTACATTCTCATCTTTTTGCTGAAGTTTGTTGATTGTCTCAGCTGTAAGGGATAGTCTGCAGATAGCAAGGAGATTTCCCAGCCACACCAGGAAGGTACTGATAGCATGATATCTATGAGTTCTCTCGGCCACAGAGCCTCCAGGGTTTGGTTCATGTAGGGTAAAGTGGCAAAATAGGAAAATTTGGGGAAAATTTTGGCAATCTCTTTGGCTGTATCTGTATGCCTAAAAATGTCCCTGAATACTGAGGCCAGCTGTTGTGGAGTGGCCAGTGTCTGTGCTAGTGAATTTTGGCTCTTTCCAACAATTGTGGCTGGTATCTGAGCTGTCTACTCTTGGCCATGGGTTAAGTGTTGTTTCAACTGCCCTATCCTTACTGGGAGCTGCTCAGGCACAGTGCTGGTTGGGATGGACTGATTTTACACCGGGAAACTTTGCAACATTTTGCTACTATACCCTCTATCACTTTGGAACTCTTCCATGCATTAATTTACAAATTTGTGTGTAATTTGCACATATTTATAGATGTGTTGAATGTATGTTATCTGTAATTTGGGGGTGTGGTCCACGTACCCCAGGAAGCTTCATTTTCTAGTTGTTACATCTTCCCTTCTGATGTAGTTAATTTTAAGAAATAAAGACAAATGAGGCATTACTCACAGAAAACACTACATATTTTATGGATTAATGCTTTAGAAAAAAAATGTGAGGGTTTTGCCTAGGTTTTTTTAAACGTTCAATTTTCATGTAGAGCCAAGTAAAGTACTGATATATACCAGAGGAAATTGTGTCTTGACTTGGAAAATCTCTGTTGGAAAGTGAAAGAGAAGAGGTATATAAGACAGGAATGCATTTTGTTAATGATTGGTGTGATCTGGTATAGCAAAAAGAATTGGGATTGTTGCCCATGTCTAACTTGTACAGGTGTTCAGCTATATTTTAAGTGTCTTATATCAGTGTCCTGTTTCCTGGATGAAGAAAGGAGGTTCCCGTCTGCTCTTAGGGAATCTAGATGGTTGTTATTGATTACCAAGCAGGACAGTGAGGTAAAAGGGGAAAAAAAAAAAAATCAAAGGCAGGAGAAAAAAATCTGAGAGAGAATAGGCACAGGGAAGGGAGGTATAAAATAGGAAAAAAGGAAAGAAAAATCTCACTTTGATGTTTATTGACCTGCATGTGAAAATAAGAGAATAGAATAGCAAGGGAGAAACAAATAGATTAACAAATTACAAATTGTAACAAATTTGTACACAAATATAAAAATCTAAAGAAGTTATAAAAGGGATTGGAAAGGGGGGTATAGAGCAGCCTGGAAGTAAATGCTGTGAGATTCAAAAGGCAAAGAAATAGAGACCTCCCAAGAGACATACTGCATGGGAAGGAGGTGTATAGAATTTTTTGCAAGCCACGTGGGTTGTCCAGTGGCTGGAAAGGATAGTGTTAACTCTCCCCGGAGGAGAGGGGAAGGCACAGCTGCGTGCCCTCGGCACAAGGATCCTCAGGCACCTGTCAGTGAAGGAAGTGAGGTGGGGTCCAGCCTTGCTGAATTATGGTTTTCTCCCAAGGCGTTAGAACAGGAGTGTGTGCGCTGTCATCCGCAAAGGCTTCTATTAGACGGAAAAAGGCAAGTGCTACTGGAGAAAAACTCATTATGCAGATTGTTTGTACATGAAATTTGCTTTCACAAAGATATTCTTTTGTTCATTTTGCTTAGGCATAGGCAAATGAAACCCCTTTTGCTAAGAGTAAATTTTTGGCTGAGTACCGCCTTTATTTTTTTCCTGTGTGTGTTTATACAGTGCCTGCATAGATTTTGGAAAAAAAATAGTCTCTCCAGCCACGGCTTGCCTAAGTTATGTTTTAGTTCATTGTGGTGACAAAATGGGTATTCATTTCTTCTCATCCTACACAGAGAATGGTTAAAAATATCTTCCTCCTTGTCATGCAAATATAATTGTCCTAACAGCTGTTAGTATAGGGCAAGCTGGTTAGGGGGGAGTAATCAAACAAAGCCTTGTGTACCTAAACTGCAGTTCATTCTGGGTGCATGGTCCATCAAGCATTCTTCTCTCAGTATCCTTGAAGCCTACACCTTCTCAAGAGGCTGCAGTAACACAAAGGCCTTGAGTAAACATGAAAAGTGTAGTGATTAAATTAAGTAGGTTTAGAGATCAGTTTAGTTAAACGAGGCATTGCTGTCTTTAGACATTCTTGTTTCAGTTTAAGAGCACCTTATGCTAATGTTTCAAAGTTAAATCAACATAAACCATTCTTAAAGCAAAAAACTCCAGCAAACTTGGTGTGTAAATAGTGTTAATTAGTCAAAGCAGTTGCTAAAGCAGCCCTTTCAGATACAATTAAAGGTTCTTATATGAAGTTTCTTCTCCTTAATGCTTTATTGTAGACACAGTAGAAAATTAAAGATTAAGATAGGGTTGTTAGTTTTAACTTGATAGTACAACTAAGAATAGTTCTGGCTTAAAAAAAAGGTTGCTAGCTCATCTGCCCCTCACCTGTCAGCGGTGCCAAATGCTGAATCAATCTTTGTGATCTTTAAGGTCCCTTCCAACCTAAATTATTCTATGATTCTGTGTTACAAAGGGCTCTGTGTAGGATGATGGGAAGACAAAGAATCTTAAATCGTAATAGGAATGTTGATAGTAAACTGATTGCCACTTAATAGCTTCAGCTGAAAGATGAAGAAATATGTCATCATATGTCAGCTTCTTTGGTTTGGAAATTTGTTAGTCTGCACTCATATGACACGCTAGGTCAACGTAATGAAATCACAGTGACATCATATGTAGAAGATTTTCTGATAGGCAGGATTTTCTGAAGTAGCATTTTTGGAGAAATACATTAATTTTTGTCTACCCAGCTTAATTAAAAAGTACCTCTTACCGAGTATGTGTGTGAGTAATTGCATTTCTTTATCTAATTTACTACAAGCATTTAGTTTTATCATTTTTTTTCAATTTTAGAACATACAAACAATAAAAAGCATATTGAATATCCATTGGTGTGATTTGTGAGATACAGTTCTTGGGTGACCTTT
The DNA here is from genome assembly GCA_026413425.1 of Tringa solitaria. Lineage (NCBI taxonomy): Eukaryota > Metazoa > Chordata > Aves > Charadriiformes > Scolopacidae > Tringa > Tringa solitaria. The sequence goes on from JAOXJM010000033.1 coordinate 38,257,799, forward strand.
AAAGTATTTGTGAATATATAGATAGAGTTAGCCCAGATAGAGTTTTCTGAGGACTGGCCAAGAGAAAGACTGGCTGAATGCTACCATTGAGGTGACCTGACTTGGCAGAGTAGGGAATAGGATAAGACAGACAGTAGTTTTCCTGAAATTTAAATTAGTTTGGGTTTAGATGGAATTAAAGTCTGCTTTATAAAGAGTGCTTCTCAAAACGGGGATATTTTGAAAGCATGCTTACTAAACACTGATCTGAGCTTCTGTCCAGGTGTCTGATTTCTATCAGTGGTGTTTCTGTGTTCGGAATAAGAGGAAACCCGAATAAGGTAGAGTGTGTGAAATGTTAATGAAGCTGAATTGATTACACAAATTCAGCGAAAGATTGCAAAAAGCAGACTAAATATGATTTTTAATTATGAAAGCATCTCACATTATAAAAACTGTAAGCATGTGCTTTAAGTTAGATCTGTTTTTCTGTAGAAACAAGTTTAATTCTTTAAATTTCATGGGTGCTCTCATGTAATTTTTACAGTGAAGACTCTTGTTTGTCAAACATTATTTGACCTGGTTTAGCTGACAAAACAGAAGTCTTTTTGCTGTGAAAAAGGGTCTGGTGATATAAGATGTTTCAAAAATTCCTGTTGCTAACCTTTTTAAATAAAGTTAAATTTTGTATGTTTGCTAAAACAGAAAGTTAATAGCTTGCACTTGTGACTTGAACTATTCTCCCACTTGCTCAGCTGTGGCCAAATCATGTGCGTAGCTAAGGTGGGCCTCGCAAGTGCTGTTGAATAGAAGTGGTAGGAGTGGTGCGGTTCCCCTGACTTTCTAAGCATGTTATCAATAAAGATAAGCAGATTTTTGTCTTGTGGGCACTTAGCATAAGTCAATAAATAGAGCTTCTGGTGACATCCTAGTCCAGTTCCATTGGGTGTTCTTTAACTAAATATTTGCAGGATCAGAATTCACCTCAGTACATTAGCTGGAAGTACAGTGTTTGGTTCAAATAGAGATTACACCTCCTTCTCTCCATTATGCTTCTGAGATCAAGCTTGAAGTTATCTTTGTTTCAGAACCTCTGATTAACAGCTCGTGGAATGAATTTATGCAGCTAGGGGAACTGTAAAATAAATATTTTTAATTTGTGCTTCGTAGGTGTATAATTTGTGCTTCATAGGTGTATGTAGAGATCACTCTTTCTGCATATTTAGAGGATAAAAATGCAGCAAACTGATTTTTATATGTGCAAATTTCAGCCTTGTAATCCCGTTTTGTTTATTTTATGTTAGGGTTTTGTTGTTTGGTTGGTTTTTTTAACCTGAGACTAAACAGTGCTTTGCAATATCAGGTATTATGTGCTGTAAATGACTCCCTAGGTAAATGTATTTACACAGTGAATATAAAATATAGGTTGCAAAACTTAGGACAAAGTAGATAAAATTGCTATTCTTAAATGGATTGAAATGTAGCTACTAAATTGAAATATGAAGCTACAAATTCTCCTAAAATTGTATGTACTTACATCCTCAGTGAAATTTGAAAGATATCTCAGAAGAATTTGACCCTTTTTTTGTCTCCTCCTGTATGCTACTCTGATTAGGTATTCACTGAGGGATAAACTTGAAAGGATTACTGGTGAGCAGGCTAGTGGATGAATTTTTTCTCTTGGATCCATGTGGATATTGGCACTGATAATCTGCACACGTGATTTCTAAGAATATTTTTTCAGATTTGGAAATTGCCAATCAGCTGTGATACTGGTGTTTTTGCACATCTAAGACAAGAAATTGTTAGTAATTTACAGTATAAAAAGAAAAGTATTTTACCTTTTGGTGAATTTCGACGAATGTATTCTGTAAATTATGTTTTGTTTTTCTTCACATAAAATACTCTCTTAAATACCAGCTGGCAGAGAAGTTGCCAGTTAGTTTTTGCAGAACAGATGATTTTTCACAGCAGTTACTTGATTCATTCCATAGCTGTCTTTTCAAAGAACAGATTACAGCAAACATTCCTGAAAGTACGTATTTTCCTCTTGACCCTTATCAACACTGAGTTTGAAATGATGGAAAGTTGCAGAGCTTGTTGCCCGCTATGGAAGAGTTTCTGATTTCCAGTCCCTTTTGTTTATCGCTCATGATGCTGTTTGGGTTAGAGCCCATCTTTCCCCCTCTCCTCCTTTCTCTTCCCCCTTAAAATGCATAATTAAATTCCAAGGACATGGCGAGATTTCCTTGGGCTTGAAACTGGCATTTCTGTCTGATATGTATTATCTTTTTCCCCAGCTCTTTTCTCTCCCACAGCTGCTGTCCCTGTCACCGTGTGGTGCGTTAATTGCTGGGTAGCCCGAGTGCCACCGGCAGTGGCCTTGGAGGGAGCTTCCACCCCTGGCTATGTATGCCTTCCTCCACTGACGCTAATGGGACTTAATCACCCCTATCCAAGGGGAAATAAACCACCGAGGGCCCGGGCCATGGCTTTGCCAGTGTACCTGATAGTCATGGGATTTTGTAGTTTGCCCCTGAATGCCTGCCTTTCTGCACAGAAAGGGAAGTTGGTGTCAATTTTGCTAATATTGTGGGCATTGACCCTTTTAATGCTGAGATCCATGACTTGGTCTTGTGCTTTCTCAGTTTCAACTAGCTACAATCTAGATGCATCTCACTTTGTAAATTCCTTAATTTGTTGGGGTGGTGGTTTTCTGGTCTGTTTGGTTTTGTTTGATTTTGGGGTGATTTTTGTTGTTGTGGGGTTTTTTTCTTGTGTTTTTTATTTGTTTTGGATGGTTTATGGCTTTCTTTTTTTGGCTGCTGTTTTTTTATTTATTTTAATTCTCTCATTCCTGGACCAGTAAGGGTGCTTTGTTGCTTCAAGGTGCTAGAGATGGCACCTAGCTTTCCTGATTTTGGTATTACTAGTTCTTTAAACGTTAGTCCTTTGGCTGCCTTTCATCTTGACTGTTTCTTTTCAGGGATTTACAATATTGTTGAGTTAAGGATTCTCACAGTAGATGGTAATGGAGAAATACTGTTAAGTAAGTTTGTTTAAGAGTGCTGATTAAGTAAATGTTTCTAAGACTATTGCCTTAAGGCAATGGTTAAAGGGATTTTATTTTCCTTCTTTTAGTAGAAAATGAGCTTTAATGAACTTGGTTTGTATTTGTCAAACACTAGGTTTTTCCTACTTGATATAGATAAGAAAAAAAATGTAGTTATACCGTCATTGTTCTTAATAAAATGGGTTATTAAATTGTAAGAGGAAAATTGTAAGAGGATTAAGCATTTTAGCTTCTGGCCTTTACACTAAATTTCAGAATACCCTTCTGGGGTCAAAAAACCTGATATACCAGTGTTTTGTGTTTTGTGCTCTGGTTTGAAGTACTGCAATTCTGGAGATAGTTTTCAGGTAAATGAAATGAGTCTCACCAACAAGAACCTGTCATTTGAAAATGTGTCTTTCATTAATGAGAGTGTGAATGATTATTCCTTGTATTTAGGCAAATTAATTTAGTGGGTAAGTTAAGTTACTCTCTAAATTGAAGTCATCGAAGTTTTGTCAATTAAGACTTTGTGTGATATCATAGTTTACATGAGATCTTTTCAAAATGTCAATTAGGCTGTACAGTGTTCCTCTGAAACATACAGCTCATTTTTCAGAAATATAAACAAGTATTCAGGTATCAAATGATACTTTTAAGACTAATAAGAAATACTTTTGAATCTTAACCCCTGCTTAAAGTTTGAGATAATGCTGCTGTTCAGACCTCTTTTCATAAAATTTAACAACTAAGAATATGTAATTTTCATTATCTTCCAGTTTCATAATGAGTCCCAACATTGTCCTTTCAGGACAAATTGATGGTTGTGATTGCATTTGTTCTTGTTGGTTCCAAGTATCTAAATAGTGCATGGGCTGTGCTGTGGCCCACTGAAGTGAAGGTTTCTACAGCATGAGATGAAGGGTGTACGTGGGTATAAGCTGCCTGCCCTGCAAGGTGTCAGGGGACGACAGGTGAGCCTCTTGGGAGCTGAGCTGGTGGGATCTGAACACTTGCAGTTTTGTTGGGAAATGGTCCCTGGAGTGAATTGCATTTAAGACTGTGCTTACACTTTGTCTTGGGAGCAGCAAGCTGGAGTGGTACAAAACAGAGTGAGGGAATGAACTGACAGGTAGGGAGTACAAATGATCACATGCCCTGTGCTTAATATTTGTTTGTTCGGGTCCTATATTTAGCAGTATTAAGACCAGGAAGTCCTTAAGACAGCTATTTTCTTAAATATCTCTGAACCTACTGGGTTAACTGATAAAACTTTTGTTGGCAAGGCCTTAGGGCAAACTTGTCTCATGTACACAGCTTCAGGTATGGCTTAATTAATGCCCAGAGAGGTGGTAGATGCCTCATCCCTGGAAACATTCAAGGTCAGGCTGGTGGGGGCTCTGAGCAACCTGATCTAGTTGAAGATGTCCCTGTTCATTGTAGGGGGGTTGGGCTAGATGACCTCTAAAGGTTCCTTCCAATCCAAACTATTCTGTGATTCCAATTCAATTACTTTTATTCTATTTTCTGTAATTGGTTTTAAACAAAGTTCAATATAGTTTTTATTTTAAGCCCACATCTCGATTCCCAATTTGAGTTAATTCTGACAATAACTATGCTTTTTTTAGATACATTTTTTTTTAAGTGTGTAATTGTTTGGTCTTTTACTTCTTAGGTAATTAGTCTAAGAATCTACAGGGAAGATTCTGTCCAATGTCCAATGCGGATCTTCGTTGCCAAAACTACTAATTACCCACAAAAGTAATTTCAGGGAACTGTGCAGTTTTTGACAAGGATTAAGACATAATTTTGGCAAGTAGCTTTAGGTGTTCAGGTTGCTGACTAGTAACAGTAATTATTAAGGCACACACTTATTATGCAAGAAAAAAAAAAAGACAAGAGAGTGAAAAGCATGTGAAGCTATTGATTTGTCTCCTCATTTTTAGGTCACTGTTATGTTAACATTTCAAGTCCTAGAAATGTTGTCTAAACAGAGGCAATTGTGTTCTCAATTGCGCCAAATTCTTTAATAGCATCTTAAAGCAGTGCTATTTTTTTAACTCAAAGCCATTATTTTGGGGAATTTTTTCTTTTTTCAAATCACCTGCTCACATGTTTATAATCTTGTATTTTCTGAATTGTGCACATGCCACACTTAACTGGTGGATGCAAGGTCAGTGACATTACATTGCCTCTATCTGCCTCTTTTGCCTTCACTGAAGAATGTAATTATGTTGAAATAAAGAAGACACAAAGTTACATATCCATTTTCTGTATTGCATCTGAAAAGTATTGGGAATGAAACGTGCTGAAGCATTAGAAACACTTAAGATAGCATTTATCTCCCTTAAGGTTAGCCTTCTGAAAGATGGGTGTTTAGTTTAAGCTGGTCATCTCTCACCCACCTATAATGAGTTGAGAGTGGTGGCATTATCAATCACTAGATTTGCCTATTTTAGATACCTGTATTAGACAGGGGTGCATGGCCTTGGCTCAAGATGCCTGTTTTTCCCTTACTTCTTGCTGGTAGCATGAGTGTAGATGCCTTGGAACAAATGAGAAGCATTTTGGATACTGTTGAGCTCACTGGAAATATCTAGACTTTGCAAATAAGTAATCAGGTATTCTATTTCATTAAAATTGTCTGTGCAAATGCCCATTTATCATGTGAATTCACATAGCTGGTGTTTGATTTAGTAGTGTTCTATGCAGATAGATACAATTTTTCTAAGTAAAATTTTTTTCTTATGAAGGGCAGCCTGTTGGAAGCACAATTTCTGTGCACTGCATGTTGCTGCTTCACCATTGCAAGCTTTTAATTTGTGAACCTTTTTTCTGGTTTTCACTTCTCCCTGCTTCTGCATGTTTGGTAGGTATTGATATTTTCACATTGGAGAATGGTTCCCAAGAAGAAAAAATGGCATTGAGGCACCCTTTCTAAAGATGACCCGGTCTGTAAAATGTCCATTTTGAGTCTCAAGTTCTTCATCAACTGCTGAGATAAACTGTTGCATAACTGGACAGGTACTTTGAAGTTTGTCTAGTGACTGAGATCCATGTAAACATAGAAGCGATCTTCAAATAGAGCTTCTTAAGCAACTGAAGGTGTTTCCTTTTCTTTCTCTACTTCCCTTTCAGTAACTTATCAGATCTCTTTTTTAAAAGATGTTCTTAACTCAGTGGAGAGAAGGCTTGGCCCATGTGCTCTGTGGTCCCATTCACTTATGAAAATTAAATAGATTCCTTTTTAGCAACAGGCAATGCTGTTAAAAAAGAAAGAATTACAAATTTATTCCTCAATAATTCTCCTTCATATTATGTATTTCTGCTGGGACCTGGCACTATATCCTCTTAGCAAAAACAAACATGCTATGGCAAGAATTAAACTCTTCTTCCTTCCAGAGAGAGGATGGCTGAAAAACAAGAACTCCTTTTCATAACAGCAGTCAACATTTTGTGCCAAAGGAGAGTAAACCCAAGACTCTCAAAAAAAAGTAATACTTATCTCCTCATCCTGAAAAAGATGGGAAGGAAAGGGCTCTTTGAAACAGTTGATAACCTTTTGTAGTCTGTAAGGTGTTTGCTAATGTGGTTGGTGAGGTGGGACTGTGGGAAGCAGTCTTTGTATTCAGTGCGGTGGAAATGACGGATGATATAAATCACTATGGTACCTCCAAAAACTGTCTTACCTAAACCATAGAAAGAACGTATCTGGGAAAACTGTATATTACTCTTTTTTGGTTAGCGAGTGTTCAGGTTTTGTATGTATAGGCAAAATATCATTAAGGCTTCCTCAATGTATATGTGAAAACATTAGATAACTTTGACGTGATTTTTTTTCCTATGAAATTTACTTTTCTATATTGTCATTGTATATTTCCTCAAAGTTAGTTTTTGAACCCAACTCTTGTGTAACAGCTAGAAAGTATTGTTTTCCTTTATTTAAAATTTGTTTTGGATTTAAGAAATATGTTTATTTTGATAGCTAATCAAATACATGAGTATTTATATATTTTCAAATCATTAGAGAAACTTAGTGTTTGCTTCCAGAGGTCCAGAATAAAAAATGGATGGAAGCACATAATTGAGGCATAAAATTAAAATTGTATAGAAAAACAAAACTGAGCTTATGCAAAACAAGTGTTAGGATGTAGTGGCAGTTGAGGAAAAACTACATGCCAATTGCAGTCCCAACTTGGCTTAGCATGTTATTGCTTTCCCTCTTCTCTGGGCATTCATAGCCACGTGCCTCTCTGGCTCTCTGTTCATCCGTCCGCCACTTACTTGGAGCACAAGAATCACTTTGGGCAACAAAGATGAATCTGTAAACTCTGCGTGAATCTACAGACACCCTGTAAATCTCCAACTTTACTTTATAGTTAGCGTTTAGAAGGTGGCAAGCCAAGGATGGGAATTATGTTTACATTGCAATTTGTAGTTTAAGCAAATGACAAATATTTGTGGGTTTGCTTAAAAAGGTTTTCCTACTATCAAGTACATATAATCAAATAAGTAAGAATCAACCCACCTCGTTTCCTCAGCATTTTCTTGCAAGATTTCTCATGATAAAATATAAATTACATTATTTTTCCAGGCTACATACGCAAAATACATGGGCACAAAAAAATTCTGACTGTACTTTTTCCTTTTTTTTTTTTTCATTATAGGTGTTAGGAAGTGACGCACAGCATGAAGTGCCTTACGTGGCAATTTGAAGCTGTTGCAGTCACACTGTGATGAAGGGTCTGATGAACCTGCCAATAAAACTGTCATTTATTTATAATGTTATATCCTGGATAGCGGACTGAGCTTCACAAACGTACTTTGAATACCGTGTCTCATAGTTAAATAGTATTGTCTGGTTACGACGGAACGACAGGTTCTAGGCTGGATTTCAGCTGCTGGTGACAGAACAAAACTGGGCTTTGCTGCTGAAGAGGAGTCCCTTGCACTGTCAAGTGCCCTACTCTTTTTTTACAGAATTTGTCCATTCCTTCTGTGCCTTAGTGTAGAGTTAAAGAATGAGGATCACAGTCCTCAAATGCAAATTCCTGCAAATGCGCTGTCTATAATTTTAGAATTGGAGTGGATACATACACCTGTATGTAGTCTGTAGCTTGTGTTTGGTATTTTAAGATTCCTTTGACTTTTTGGTGAGGGTGGGATATAGAAAAGCTATTATACTAGCAATCTTTCAACTCTGGAAGAGAAAAGGCCCTAGAGCTAGAAAAACACCTTTTCTTAATCCCATCCAATTTTACTCAGATGTAGTTCAGTTTAAATGCTTCAGACACATCGTTTCCCTTTGCTTGCTTATTTTTCTCAGGAAAATGGTGTTAATCTGCCAAATTAATTCCCGAATGTTGCTGTTCCAGGGAGGGAGTCTCAGGCTGCCACCAAAGCATTAGATCACATTATTCTGGGAGTTGACAGAGCAGATGGAGCAATGTGAGTTGGAGGGAAGCAAGTTAGTGAAGTCCTACCTCCTGTCCTTAACTACATCCCCTCAGCCTCTCAGAATACCTCTTGGGAGAAAAAGTTCTCACAATTCCTGGGAAACTTGGAGAGGCAGACAGCCTGGCCAAGCTTACTCCATAAAACCATAGTCTCAGCAAGCCTTCTCCCTCCTTTGGGGGCACAAATATGTGGCACGGATCCCACCTCCAGGGTGGGAGAAAAGAGAGGGATAAATTGGGCCAGGGTTCCCCTGACTGCTGCTAGAGTTAGCACTTAGCTTCAGGGGCCATTTCCCTCTCTGGGATAAAAGCTTTCCTCTATTGCTAGTTAATGTCCTGTATCTCATCTGACAGAAGTCTGTGCTATAATTTCAGGCTATAAACCCTGATGATGGATGTATGGTCCTTCTTGCTGTCCATATTAGAAACTGACTTTTCTTCTTACTTTTTAAGGCAAAGGCTAGGAAATTACTTTAAAATAGCGTTTATATGTTTTGTAACAATAGGTAGTGTAAGTGTATTTTATGCCACAATGCTCAGTGATGTAGGAAATTATTTTGTCTTCAAAAACAGTTCTATAACATAAAAGATTTAAAGTGGCTGTGTATGTTATTTCTGAATTTAGATTCTTTTTATGCTTGTTCACATGTACATAATACAAGGCCCCAAATAAGAAGCATGATTCAGGACTTTATTTTGTGGGAAAACTTACCTTTCTTTTGCGGTATCAACTTGTGTGAAATATCATGGCAGAGACTGAAGAGGAAAGCCTCACACCAGTGTACAGGCTTCAGGTCCTTCAAAGGGCAAGTGTACTCTACAAACTTAAAGCAGAGTTTATGTAAAAGGTAAAACTAAACTAAACATTACCATGAATGTTGCTGTATTTGCGAAACAACCTTATAGTTATATATGTTTCTTTAATTCATTAGTTAAGGTCTGTTGGCAGAACTTATTCAGAAAGTTTTACTAGTGGGATAATCAAATTTTATAGCAATGAAATATCTAACAATGGCTAGATTTTACAGAAAATTGTCTAAATGAATTACTCTTTTTTTTTTTTTTACAGGAGGAGTAGTTTTTAAATTCAATTTTATCTAAATGAAAGGTCATCTTTGCATACAGTTTGGATTAGTTTTTCTTCCAAACAAAATACCATTAAATTTTAGTACTGCCAGATATTCCTGTCTGTGTTATTGTGAGGAAAGACGCGATGTGACTATTTGGCTGTTAGCTTATCTGATATCATCTTTTCTATTAAAGAGCAGAATGCACATTGCCAACCTTTTGTTATCTAGTTTCCCGACTGCAGTACAGTATCAGGTTCTGCCAAACTGGCTTACGTTTTGCAAGCGCTCACCATTGACTTTAGTTATCTTTTCCTGGTAGTCTGCATCCTGCCAGTTTGCTGTAAATGTCACACACTTTTCTTCATTCATGCTTCCAGTTATTTTAATTGAAATTGTATACAGAAATATGCAAGTGTGCGGGAGAAAAATAATTAAATTTATTCTAGAAATAGGTACTGTTGAAAAGACTTTCATAGGGAAAAACAAAAAATATCGCTTTTGATGCTTGTACACTGTCCATATGTGGAACAATGGGAAAAGATGCAAAATAAATGTCAGAATCTAGAAGATTTAAAGAATTATTCTGATACCTAAAGCATATTTCAGTGTGGACTAGGGCTTTTCCAGTTGTATTTGCGTAATGTACCTAAATTTATCTTTCATATTTTACCTGCAGGTGTTGATTTTTCAGATGTAGTTTGCCGCTTCTGCTTTAATTAAAAAGAGGGGACAGAAATAAAGAAATGGAAGAGAAGTCAGTATACAAAATGCCAAAAATGTTTGCCATTTAGCTGATTGCAGTGTATGTTTTTTTTTTAGTATCTGATAGGGTGATCTGCTGACAGATTAAAACTATAGTGTGAAATGCAACATGAAACCACCTCCTCACTATTTCTGAATACTATTTTACTGTATATCGCCAAAAGAGTTTTGCTTTTTAAGGCTTTTCACTGCAAGTAAAATCTTACTACATATCCTTGCAGAAGGTATTAGTAGATTAGAAAAAAATGTTTGTGCTTTTTTTTTTTTTTTCAAAACCAACTGAAAGACAATTTTTAAGCTGCTTGCATAACAGGGGAGAAATTCCATGTGCTCAGAAGAAAAAATATATTTTTTTTTTCTGGAAAACACACTGCCTTTATATTATTCTAAAGAATTTCAAAGCTGTAATATCCAGTAGCATAGTGTACATACATTTGATAATGGTGTACTGTGTTATAGAAGCAAGGAGTGTTAGATGAAAATGTTGGAAAAGATATGTACGTGACTGTCTGCTATATGTGTACACTAGTTTACTAATTCTTACTGGTAGGAAATGAATCATTTATCTTGAGTTGGCTACTTAAAACTAAATATTTGTTATAGTTTAAAACTTGGTCAAGATTTTATTCTTGTGTCTTTTATGGTGACACAATTTCTGTTAAGGGGTTTGTTTTCTTTCCTTTTGTTTTTTCCTCCTCCCAAATGCGAGCTATATTGTCTTCCAAACAAATTAGAAGATGCAGTCATGTGCTTTCTTTTTTCGGGCTGAGTGCTGACATGGGATTTTTGCTTTGTTGTTGTATTTCTGTGCTGAAGATGAGGGTGCTTCTGGGAGTTGCATTTTCGGTAAATACCTTCTTCAGTGGTGCGTTATTAATACCATTTGTACAGTGCTCCATGTTAAATTTCACCTCATTGATTATCATAATACAGAATTACTTCAGAAATTTAGTTCTGCCTCAGTGGAAAATACCAAAGATGCCATTCCTGAAAGCCGCTTTTTCTTCACTGACAGATGACTTTGGCAGATCAAATAGGTTGACAGGAAAAACAGAAGTGAGCATATCAAAACTGTTCATGTGTCCATCATGTATATCCAAGAGATTTTTGCTTTTGAGATAGCTTTACCACAAGTCAAACCTTGTTATGTGTGTCTCTTTTGTATTTACTCTAAACTCAGGAATCATGAGATTACTGTGAATTTTTACTGTCATTTCCCGTGCCATTCAGAAAACATA
>JAOXJM010000033.1:38292624-38308874 GCA_026413425.1 Tringa solitaria
TTGGAATTTTTACATAAGATGAATGTTAACATGAGAGAGAATTACATTAATGATGATCAATACAAAGAATGTTATTGTTATATTCTCTGTAGTGTGTCTTAATAGCTACCAAGTAACTTGTTGGAAAGGAATGTGTTGAACTATTACCTCATCTATCTAAAATGTTTTAAAAAATTTGGAAAATTTTTCTCAGGGGAGGCAGCAAGTATGTGACAGTGTAATCCAAATAATTAGGCACATTGTTATTCACTGAGCAGCCACATAAACTCATTTACCTTATATAGAATTTTCTCATCTGTAGTATGATTTTAAGTTGTTGTTTATTAAATATATTTTCCCACATATATATTGAAAATATTTATGGGAAGTTGGAAAAGGTCTTTTTTAGTGGTGTTTGGAGGTTTCAATTGTCCTTTTATTTCTGTCTCTTTACTTTTGCTGTTGTAAAGTAGTTTGAAAACTCTCTTGTCTTATAACAGTTATAAAATACATAAATATGTAAAATGCAACCTACTACAAACTTCTGAAAATTGCAAAACTTTCTGAACAATTCTGAAATATTTATTGACTAGTGCAGGATTATCAGTGTTCGTTCTTCTGGTTTACTAGTGTTTGCAAAGGCACTTGTGGCCACAAAACAACTACAGGTAAAAAGAGTATATGGCAAATGCATCAGATTTACACATTTATGTAATGTGTTGCATTTCTCTAAATGACACAGTAAATGTTAAAATCATGCTTAATTTTTCTTGCTCATTGATTACTGAAATGACATGAACATATATGCCTGAGCTGCCTGACTATAATATACACCAGCATGTGATGTAGGTCTTTTTACAAAGGCCTGCAGTGACAGGACGAGGGGCAATGACTTTGGGCAGATTTAGATTGGATATTAGGAAAAAGTTCTTTACTATGAGGGTGGTGCAATGCTGGAACATGTTGCCCAGGGAGGTAGTTGAGGCCCCTTCCCTGGAGATATTCAAGGTGAGGCTCGATAAAGCCCTGGGCAACCTCATCTAGTTGGGGGTGTCCCTGCTGACTGTGAGGAGGCCGGACTAGATGACCTTTGGAGGTCTCTTCCAGCCTGGACAATTCTGTGTTTCAAAGCCTTTAGAGTGCATTGGACATCTATTTGCATGTTGACAAAGAAAGCCAAATCTTTCATGGTAAAATCGGCCTTACTAAGTTTGTATCAGTTTTGTTGGTTTGTTTGGTTTTTTTTTTCCTGATGAAACTTCAGATTTTGTTTTCCCTCTTTCCCCTTCCCTGAAATGAGAAGATTATGGCATGCATTCAGGAAATTTCTGTGAGAGTAAGGCTTTTAGCTGTCAATCAATACGGCTCTGAGTATGTCAAGGTCACCAGGAAGAAAAAAAAGCTCCAAATAATAATTAGATGATGTAATTGTCATGACTTGTCTGAATAACAAAGACATGTTGGCTTACATTCTGGAATGCATATTAGAAAATTTTTCAGCTAAAAATGTGTTTTTATTTCATTGTCAAGAATACTTGAAGAATTTGTATATGAATCATTGAAGAATGTTACATTTCCTTTAAGACACATTGCAGTTTTTATAGGGTATTTTCTAGTATCTCCAGGCTATATATACTAGCTGTAGGTGTAATATTCCATGTTTATAACTTCTGTAAAATTTTCTTGTTTTTTTTTTTTCCTTTTCTTTTTAAAGGTGGCTTTGGAGAGCATGGGATGTCAAAAAAACGAGGTGCCCTCTATCAGCTTATAGACAGGATAAGAAGATTTGGCTCTGGTATTTTCACTGTTTAAATTAGCAGGTTGCCTGATGTGATAATGTATCATGAACATTAATGATGATAATGCGTTAACGCTTTAAAGCTTTTCTGTATTACTATTAGCATAAACAAGCTATAAAATAAATAGTACAAGAATAGTCATGAAGACATTAGCTTATTGTTACATTTTCTTAGACGTCTATTTCCAGCATAAAACCTGGAAGCTAAAAATATGTAGTTTTATATCTCGTATTAAAAGTTCCTTGGGTTTTTTGTATGGCTGTGTTCAGTTATCAATTCAACTGATATCAATACCATGTCTCTTCAATACAAGTAGGTTATGATGCATAGCTGCTAATTTTATTTATTTATTTTTCTGGATCCAGTTGGGACATTATGATGATTCATACAGTGTTTGAAGCATTTATGATGTGTTACATTGAACAAACACAGTTTTATACTAATCATACTCTTGTCAGTATGAACATGGTTGAATTCAGCAGGCTGTGTAAGTGGAATCACCATTAATACTGCTTGAGTTTACTCACCATATTTGGTGGAAGGAGATGTCACTTAATTATAATGAAACCTCAACCTCAAAAAATAAAATATGTGAAACTCCATTGAAATCATACCACATTGTCTAGATGCATCATTGCATATCTTGTGAGATTAACCAGAGCACAGTAACTGCCTTTGCAAATGTGCTGTGGTATATTTTCTTCATTCTTTATAAGACAATTATAATTTTAGTATTGCATAAATACCTATCATGTTTTGCATGTAATTTGTAAATTTCTTCTAGTTCAAAAGAATGTTGATTAAAAGAATTTTGAATGGTAAAACATCTATATTAACATGTGATATGTTCAGGAATAACTACATATTAAGGGTAACAGTAGTTTTTCTCTAAAGTTTCTATCTGTGTTGTAGACTGCTATGTAATTCTCTTTTACACACTTATTTAGTTACAGTTATTTGCTTTGCCTGAGTGGGCTTTTTAAACCCTGAAATTTTCTATACAATTTCTGATATAATTTAAGCTATATGTTAGTTTTTACAAAGGCAGGTTTGTTTTCCTGTATATCAAGAGCTTTCTCCCTGCCTTGTGCTGTAGCTTCTTCCCTCTCTTGCTTCTGCTGCTCTCCCAGCCCTGGGACTATGCCGAGATACCCTACTGTGATCCTGCCCTGGAATCCTCACTGATTCTGACATGGCCATTAACACTTAAGTGGAATTGGTATCACAGGGGATACTCGCATAGGGAAGGTGTACTCTTCAATGAGGAATAAGACTTCAAGCCCACTGAGTAGGATTTGTTGACTGCCTTTCAAGTGATCTGTTTTAATCAGCTGCCCTGATGTACAGGCTAACTTATAAACTGCTTCAGGGGAAGCACCTGTTATGGTGTGTAAGTCCTTCTCTAACTACCATTATCCTCTTCTGTTGTCACAATAAGTTTCAGCTGATGTAGGAAAGATTTGTCTGTAAAGGGGTAGGTGTGATGTCTCTGAAAACAGTCAAAACAACAGTCACGTTTTCATCTGAAAATGTATCTACTGGTAATAGCTACAGGTGATGAAGACTGGAGGGAGCAATGACCGTCTCTGACTTTATCCATGTATACACAACTTTACAAATAATTTATCTATTTTTCCCCTTGCAATTTCTCATGATAAAAGCCAATCTAGTACTTTAAGGGCTTCTTTCTGTCCAGTACTTTAAGGATAGTCATGCACTTCATTTTTTCCAGATCTTGAAATAAAAATGAAAAGGACAGTGAATGCCTTGGGTTGGTTGAAAGTCTGTCTTTCTTTGATAGACAAATCCCAATTCATTTTTTAAAAAAATAAATACACAGGAAGTGTGACTTACTTTTTTTTTAATTAAATGAGAAAATATAATTGAAATTATGCCGTTCGCCTTCAAGTTGATAAATATATGGGCAAATTGTTACTGTAGATATGTGTGAAAAATGAAGATTTAGATTCTTCGTTATAAGCATTTCTAGGAAAACTAAGTATGAATAGGCTGTTGCATAACAGCAATGTCCTACTTTTAAAGGGCATAAAGAAATAATCTGAATTTGACCTTCTGGAAAATAATTGTTCTCCTTTTTTTTCTGTGTGATCTCATTCAGTGTTTTAATTATCATTACAGGCTTTGAGCAAAATAATACATCTAAAGGAAGAACTACTGTAAAATTCTCAGGGAAAACCGAGAAAAACCGATTTCCCAGAGCTGCTACATCACGAACAGAAAGAATATGGCCAGGGGGTGTCATTCCATATGTAATAGGTGGAAATTTCACTGGTAAGCTTTGTGGTTTGTATGGGGAGGAGGAATATGAATTTTTTTAAATTGCTCTTTTTTTTTTTAAACTCAAATCATACTGTGGAAGTCAATAGAAGGTTTTCTGTTGGATCAGGCCTGAAGTATGTCTGTTCTGAAAATATTAGTCATACTTAAAAAAAAATTGTTCTCAAAGGCAAGCTACATAATAAAAATGTATAACTATATTTTTGAAAGGAAAGGCTCTTTTTCTTTGCCTAATATTTCTTGTTGCATGTTTGTTTTCAAGAGCCTAAGTAACAGAATGTCATGAAATCTATTTTTTAAAAAGCGCAGGATGTTTAGCACAGAAACATAACTTATTTAACTGGTGTGGCATATTCTGCTAAATTAATTTCACTCAACAGACTGACTTAAATGTATTTTTTAATTCCTCGGTTTGGTTTTCACACACAGACATTATATATGACAAGATGAAAGACTGACTTCACAAAATATAGAACTCTTAGTAGAAAACTGTAGAAAAATTTGTAAACATTTGTTATCCCTGAAAAATATATCTGTGTGGATGCAAGAGGTAACTTAAAAGAAAAAGGCAAGGAGAAAAGCAAAGGTGGATGGGAAAACATATGTAATAACATCTTATTTATTGTGCACGGTAATTCAGGAAACCAAAAGCAACACACAAATGCTCACATGTTGTACACATATGCATATGGAGAAACCAGAGTAATCCCTTTCAAACTGACAGCTAGGATCGAACTTTTACTTTGGGTATTTACATAGTACTATACTGAATGTGACCTTTACTTTAGGATTACCATCTTCTGAAATAATGGTAGTAAACTAAATGAAAACATATCATGTTAAACATTTTACCTTTTTCATAATGAAAGATAAATTCTAAAGCTTGGCAAATATTGCTTAAAGATAAAAGAAAAGGGCAAGATGGGATGAAATAACCTTTAATTTTTAGAATCCTGACATGATTTGAACTTGCTGTTTTTATGAACTTTGAGGTTTTACAGGGTTTAATTTTTAAAAAGGATTTTTAAATTATTTTTTAAAAAGTTATCTTGTGCTGTAACATGCATCTTTGCAAAAGTCTGCAAGATGGATTTTTTTTTTTTTCCTTCTGGCTAGATAGCTAGGATCCAGGGTTTCTCAGTATTTTTTTTTCCTTTCTTTTTTCCCCCCAATGTGGTTGACTTGATACTTTCATCTGGGAAATTGCTTAGCAAATATTATGCTAATGCATATACATAAGCAACACTGTATTTCTTCTGCTGTGTTCCTCTAGTGTAACATAGTTGTGCTTTTTATTGCAGGTTTTATGTTTGTTTATGTCAGGCAGTATTGGTCCCTTTGCAGGCAGATATGTTATGATCAGCTGATGGTCTGAGTATCCCTTTAATTGGAGTCTGGAAGTACATGGGTCTGCTGGGACACAGGACTTCATGATGCAGTGACTCCTTCCAGGCCTATATTCCTAGTATTAAAATCTGATTTTAAGGAGCAAGACACAGTTAGAAAAATCTCTTATTTCATCTAATACAACTATTCTTCCAGGCACCCAGCGCGCCATGTTCAAACAGGCTATGCGGCACTGGGAAAAGTACACGTGCGTTACATTTATTGAACGAAGTGACGAAGAAAGTTATATTGTTTTTACATACAGACCATGTGGGTAAGTGTGTATGTATAGTAACAGACACTTGCGCTTTCAATGTTTGGCCATATTTGTAAACTTTGCAGTTATACATGAATATATACTCCACAGAAAAATGGATTGTTACTGCATTTAAATGATACATGTATTCTGCTTGGCTTTAGGTTCATTGAAAGCAGTATGTATAGTAACTTTTTGAAGTTATGCCTCTTTTGTCTATTTCTAGATAAAATGATCTTGCTATATATAAACAGATGTGAGGCTTTTATATTTGGCTTTCTGTCATGCTTTTAATATTTATATGTATTGTTCTAAAGGTATTTCAGGATCATCGTTTGTTTATTCTTAGCTTTCTCCATGTCACATGCTTATTGCTGAATTATGTATGGACACCTATCCCATATTCCTTTTCCAGCTTAATTGTTGTTAATTGTAATTTTAACTCTTCTGTTGTTAGACTGTCCTTGCCCAAATTTGTTTAATGACCAAATTTATGACCATTTTGCACATTCCTTCTTCCAGATCACTGATTCACTGATGTATAAAAGTGAAGAAAACAGGTTTTATTACACATCAGTGCAACTTTCCATTAATCACTGTTTTACATCTTCAGATATTTCTGCTCACAAATGCCTCAGTCAGCCATGTTTGTTATTTATTCCACTCTGAATTCTTAATTTTGTGTAGTGTCAGGGAACTTTCCGAGTGCACCATGTTCATTTTCCACAAAGAGTGCTCACTACCTTTGGAAATGCTGTACTTCTGACAGTCATCTCCTGTTTGGTTTGTACGTTCCACAGTGAACAGCTCTGTCTTGCTAACTTCCTGATCAATGAATATTGTCGTGCCTACTTTTGAATTTTGATGGGACAGGGTTGTGAAAAGAAGTTTTGGGAGCTCTTTGCATTGTAGGAATGAACCTGAATGTATTTAATTATAGCCCATAAAATTACATGTAGACTTATCTGTTTAAATTACCCCTGACATTCTTCTTAAGGTATAGGACAATGCAACAAAATCCATTCCTAGGCTATTTTAAGAAAGGCATCACCTTTGCCTTGGAAAGCCTCTGAGCCACAGATCCTTGCAGTCAGGGAGCTTATTCTGCAGGAGCACCTGTGAACTTGCCTGTTGTGTTCTTCTGCTCCCGCAGGTCTACTGTAGACCCCTGTTAGAAACAGTGCCAAATGAAAGGACTTTTGTTCTGACCCAGCCTGCCTATTATTTATGTTAACAATGCAACCTGTAAAATAGGATTCAGGGATACTGGCATACAGCTGGAAGAGAAATGGGAAACAGAACAATCATGATGATTCCCTGCACTCACAGATCTAGAAAGGAATGTGAATTGAAACAGAAGGATGTGAAAGATATGAATGGTCTCAGGCATTTCAGAAAGAGGAACACGGTGATATCGACAGAGATCTTGGTTTTGTGAAAAGTAAATTCTATAATTTCAAAGTGTCCAAAGCCAAAAGAGAGAAAATCTCTCCAGCCAAAGCACTGTTGGTTAGGCTGGTTGATCCTTCATGGGATCAAGTCACTTTAGGGTGAAGGCTGTATTATAACCAGTTCGAACCAGAAGATTGGAATATACTCAGTATCTACATTCAAAGTCACAATTATCCTTTACAGTTAATGTTGTTTTATTGGTGGGCAGTTTACAAATTACAAATAATTTACAAAGACTGTAACAAGTTTAAAATAAAAACAGGGAAGACTGTGTCTATGAACAGTCCACCAGTGATGAAAAAACCAGTCTGAACAGAATGGGCAGTTGAATGAATAGTCCTGAATCCATAAGACATTTCAGAAAGAGCCAGAAAAATAAGAAAATACTTTATCTGGGTGAACAGGAACCACTATGCACTGACTACCAGCATACAGTGTTGATGCAGGATTTTCCATGGAAAGAGCCCAGACAAAAGTGACACCAAACCATCTGCAAACATTTTCTGCTACATGGCCAGTCACATTGAAATTAATCTCAGTTCTTTCCCATAGCACCCTGCTGTGTTGGTTTGTTAGCACATTGTGTCATTATCGTTCGCAATGCCATAGCAGCTAACATTCACAGGTGAGGGAGACTTTATTGGAGAAAGAGCACACAGTCAAAACATAATTAAAGCATTTAATGAAACAGAAAGCAGATACAGTCATATATGTGGAAATTCAGGTGGCAATATCTACAAATGTCTCAGATGCCAACATTAGCACACTAGCAAGAGAAGTGTTATTTAGCCTTTGTAAACATTAAGGATATTTTGAAAGAGCATAATGCATTACTTCTTGCAGCAGTTCATAGGAAGCTCATCCCAGAAAGGCAGCATATTTGAAATCTAGCAGCTGGTTATCAGAGATATATGACCTTCCTAATGTTGAGAGTTTATATATCTGCAATGAACAAGAGACAAGTTTTGATTATCTTAGACTGATAGGACTGCAGGGGATCTCAAAAAGATGTTCAACGTATTCTTAAGACAGAAACATCTATACCTAAGTCATTGCTGATATATGCTTGTCTATCTTGCTTCTAAAAATCTAAAAAATGAATATTTCACAGCCTGCTAGGAAATGATTACTTCAGTGTTCTTAATATGAGAAATGTAGGAAGCCTGGGGCAGTATTATTGGTCATAGCTATAACAGGTATTTCTTGCTGCAATTAAAATACATTAACTTTTTTTCCTGTTCATCGTGGCCATAGAAAATAAATTATTTCTCTTTCTTTTTTGAAGGAATCTATTATGTACTTCGAGACTGTTATTATGTCCGCCCTCAGTTCTATTTTCTTCTAGGCTAGAAAATCCCTAATTCATTTAATCTTTCCTGGTAAGTTGGATTTTCTAGGCCTTTGATCATGTTGTTATTCTCTTTGAGATTCTTTTCAACTAGTCCACATCTTTCTTGAAATTGAGGACCAAAAACTAGGGCATGTTTGTCCAGATGAAGCATTACTTTTGCTGAGCCAATGCTAGAGGTAATTAATATGTCTTGTAGTCTCTCCTTCTACTTAAGTACCTAAGCATGATGCCTTCCTGTTTCTCAACAGCTGCCACATTTGTCTCATGGTCAGTTAGGATGTGACTCTGAATAAGAGCCAGAGTTCCTTCCACAGCAGTGATACCCTGTCACTGGTTCCAACATGAGCCATGTTTTGCACATCTCAGGACACCGAATAATGCTGTATTTCCCTTTTCAAATGTCTTCTCTAATCTGCTAAATTTGCTATCAATTCCAGGCTTGTCTTCATGGCATTTAGCAGTCTTTTCTCAGACTGCAAGTTTAAAGAGCATCTTCTCTGTCTTTGCTTCACGTAATATTCCAACCAGCCTTATACTCTGCTTTATATCAGGGTTCTCTAGTTTTCTTAAGGGAAGCTTGTGTGTAAAAATTTCAGAAGCTTTACAGCTGGATCCCTCCTTCCCATCAGAATAATTTCATCTGTTGTAGTCTCAAACTATAATTATTTGTCATCATGTCTTGTTTATTATTTACTCCGAGAACAGTTAATTATTGAAAGATTGTTTCTTAGTACAGCTGAAGCACTCAGTAGTTTGAAATTTTGTAATTGCTGATAGTTATTTGAACCCATTAGCTGCAGATATAAGTATATAGCATTAAGATGCTAGTGTTTGTGATTCTTCTACCAAAACAGTGTACATTGGCATTAATATCTATTAATATCTATATTTATGCAGTTAGTTGATTAGGGCAAGTATAACTCTAATCTGTAAACAGACTCAAAACACTCTTTGTTCACTACTGCTTCTCTATTCTTATGTTTCTTCCTGTCAGATAGGAAGTGCCTGATGACAGTCAGTATACTTCTCTGTATGCAAAGCCAGAAAGGGGGTCAGAAAACTGGAGTGGCATCTAGTCACATGCTTTTAATAAATATTACTGAGTACAAGATCAAACTTCTTTTTACGTAGTGAGACAAAAAATAACGATTAGTCATAATGTTCTCGTATCTCAGCATGCCTCTGCTCTGACTGTGGCAATTTTTGTGTTCCACCAGAAAACTTAAGTACCTTTTATAACAAACTTTAGATGACTTATTACAATCACTGCTGTATCCTCCTGTATAGGTATTTGACAAAGAGCTGTCTGAGGTATAGGAAAATCTGATCTTTTTCATGTGCTTCTCCAAACATTGTAGATTGAACAGCTTCTGAATGTTTTAATGTGTTCTTGAACTTGCTAGTATATTAAATAGACATTACAAGGAAGTTCTTAAAGTTGGTTAAAGAGGTAAATTCATTGCCTGAGGTACACTTTTGCAGCATTCTTCAGCTTTAAGAAGGGTTACATGTTATAAAAGATGTTCAGTCACTTTTATGGAATGAGAAGAAATTCAGAGTTGTACTAAATAACCTGTGGCATTAGAGCTGACTCATGCTTTCAGGTGATCATTAAGTCTAGCAGCTGGCACTCTTCCTGACACAGCTTTTCTGCTGCTTGTGGCGTGGCCTGCAGGATGGGTGGGTGTGACCAAGGTGCAGGTGACCAGGTGCCATAGTCTGAAAAACAGGGTATACACATAAACTGAATGAGGAGTGATTTATGTTAATACAATGGGATAGGCAGCTGCTGAGGAATGGACTCAGCTGGCTCTTTGTAATATTGGGATGGTCATCTCCATTCAGCAGGTGAAGAAGCAGTAGAAGCCTTCTGCCATTGCAACAGGTCCTCTTAGGACAGTCAATCAGAACATTTTGTAACTACAACTAAATTGATCTCTGACAATAAGAAAATTCATCAAGCCAGGTCATAGCCAATAACCATTGTACAGAACGAGTTATATTTGTGTTTGAAAGAGGTGTTTTTTCACCAAGAAAAAAAAATAATCTGTCTTAAGTGATATTTTGTTTATGAATTTTCTGAACTTCTTTCTCTTGCTTTGTGATGACCGTAAACAGTCCTAGTATGCTTATGAAGTTCTGTAATTTTTTGTCCACAACTTCATACAGTCAGTGCCATGGCAAATTGATGTTGAAGTTTTTGAGGATTTTTTTTATTATCAAGTTATGAAGAATGCAGCTTTTTTAAAAAGTGCAACATTAACCCCACCTAATTGTCCCTTCATGTTAATTAAAGAGTACTTTTGACAGTAGCTGTATTACTTAAAAGAATGAGTCTATTATTCCAGTCATTTCACTTTCTCTCTGTCATTTATTTTTCTTTGCTCGCCATTGTTGATCAGCTAAGTGCTTAAATGGAATTGGAGATTCAAAAATAGTTACTGCCTAAAACTACTATTTGGTGCAATAAAGAGATGAGAAGTTTTAAAGGTTGCCAGCTGACTCAGTTTATTTGGCATGACAGTTGCTCATACAACAGAGAGAGGTCTTGGCCTTTTGCCAAATACACCTGGGGTCAAACTCATGATATTGCCAATTAATTTCCTTTGTGGATTTATTTAATTATTTTAGTTTTCCTTACCCTTTGACTCATGCAATTGTTGAAGTGATCAGACTCTTATTGGATGAATCTGGTTGGCTTGACTTGACACTCAACCTAGCAAATCTTAATAACCCTCTATGAGTGTCCACTGCTGCTGTTATTTTAAGACTTGGTGTTAGTTCTAATTCTCCTTGACGTGTAAAGAAACACTCAATACATTTGTTTATACTTTCTGGGAAATACCTGAAATCTGTCAAGTATCCAGTGTAAGGGAATTACCATATTCATCTGGTTGCTTGTTTTTAGGAGCAGACCAGAATAAAAAAAATAATTCTCAGTGTGCTGTGTTAGACAGCCTAGAGGAATACTATGTAAAAAAAATTCAGTTAATTTTTTCTTCTGAAAATAATACATCTTTTAAATGTGTCAAATGACGTATCTAAAGTCACTATACACATTTGATATTGCCCAACCGCTCTTATTTTTTAATGACTACAACAGTAAAATGTCAAATGATTTTTGAAAAAACCTAAAAATTTATCTGATTTATAAAATACCACTAAAAAATTTTAGATGTGATTTAAGCACCTTTGTTTTTGAGAAACAATCAACTTTTTGGTATTGTTAATTGTATTCAGTAAATTTGTTAATTAGATATTTACCTTATTTTCTTATAGAAACAAACTGTACTCATAACTTAATATATTATACTAGCCATTTTGTTCTTCTGCTATTATTGCATAGCTATTGTCTGACTTTTCCAAGTTATAGTGAACAACCTTAAAAGGCTAAACCCTCTTTTGGTCTAAATGAAGTAAAAAGGACAGGAAGAGACGGAGTGCAGTTAAACTCTTGCTTTATTCTTCTGCCCGTGTGAATAGTGTCAATAAAAACAGAGATGGAGACACCATAGACAGTAATATTTAGAATAATTATTTATTATTTTTCACTTTTTCCTTTTTCTCTATTTGTCTCTGAAGTGTCACTGTGCAAAAATTATATTGCAAATCTATGGAAATTTTTGAGTCTTTGTTAGTTGAAGCATGTAATGTACATGAAGTCAATAACATAAGCAACTATTGAAATTGTATTAAATAGTCTACAACCTACAGTCTTAATAGCCCATTGATTTGCTTTCAACTATAAATATTGATTAATGTTCTTTAGTTCTGCATTACAATTTTTCTCTGTAGAGTTTCCATACAGTGTTAATAATGAAGACTCAGCAGAAGTGTTTAAATTGTTTTAAACTAAAGGATTTGTTCTACCTTTTCATAATTACGTGTGGTTATCCTAACTTTATTCTCATAAATCTTTTGCACTGCCATCTTGTGTTGTATTCAGGCCATAAAGGCTTTGAACTATGAATTAATTTGCAGGATTTAAACAAATGTGTTTAAATGTGTTGAATCTTCAAGGCGTATCCTGCAGGATTATAGATGAATGGAAAACTAGATAGGTTAAAATTGTTTGTGTGGTTTGGGCTTGGAGGGTTGTGGCTAATGACTTGGACTCAGATTAGGACTGAAAGTGCATTATCATAGGGACCTGTCTCTTTTAAAATCTTTATCACTGACCCACGAAGAGATGACAGTGTATGCTCTCATCAAGTTTGCAGATGACATCGAGTTTGGGGGGACCAGATGATAGGTTCAATGGTAGAGCTGGCACCCAGAGTGACTCAGGCAGGCAGAAGGAACTGACCAGCAGGAACCTTATGAAGTTCAACAAGGGCAAATGCAAAGCTCTGCACCTGCAAAAAAAGAACAAGGTGGGCTGGGCACTGCCCAGTTGGGGAGCAGCCCTGGGGAGAAGGCCATCAAAGAATGAGCTGGGCAAAAGCTGGCTGTAGGCCCTGACAACTAAGGCAGCCAACAGCATCCGGAGCTGTGTGAACCAGCACAGCTGGTGGCTCACAGGAAGGGGTTATCCCTCACTGCTTGGCACTTGCCAGGTTACAGATAGACTCTACATCTGGTTGTGGACCCTCAGTTAAAGAAACATTAATAATCTGGAAGGACTTGAGCCTTGTGTGAAGATGCTTGGGAGCTGGAGCACTTGCCCTATGAGGAGATGCTGAGGATCCAGGGTTAGCTTGATTGGAGAAGAGGCATCTTTGGGGGACCCAACATTAGCCCACAGCTCCTAAGGGGAGGGCAATAAAAAGAGGGAGCAAGGTTCTTCGTGGTGGTGCTTGGTGGGAGAACACAAGGCAACAGACATAAACTGAAGAAAATTAGAATCAGACTGGATATAACGAATAAGTTTTTCAAAGTGTGAAAAACCAAGCGTTGGAGCAGGTTGTTCAGAAAGGCTGTACTGTCTCCATCCTTGGAGGTTTTCAAGGCCCAACTGGGTAAAGACCTGAACTTCTGACTTCATATCTGACACTGCTTTGAGCAAAAAGTTGAACTCGAGGCCTCTAGAGATCCCTTCCAAACCAAATTGTAAAAGAATCAGTGGAATTTTATTAATATTTAATAATCTTTAACTTGAATTTTCATAGATTTTGTGCATTTTATGCATTTCTATTTTAAAAACAAACATCAAGCATTGTCAGTGCATTTTATCTCTTTGCACAAGTTAAGGTTAGCATAGCATAATTACCAGAATGACGTATGTGACCTTAACATAGGTAGGAAGCCCTAGCTTATTAAGTTCACTTAATATGGAAATGGTGACATGCTTTCACAGAGTGCTGATTACTTCATCTGGTTGATTCTTGTGTTTTCTACCATGGCTTCCTGTAGACTGCCAAGGCAAATGCCAGATATTAGTCCTTACTTCAAAGAATTCAAAGACAAGGAACAATGTTGTATAAAAGATTTGAAGTCTGGGACCTGGGAACTGTGTTTGATAAATTTATTTACTAAATTAAAATAAATTTAGTGCCTATGACAGCGAATTGGGAATTCTAAACTGAGGATAGAAGGTCTCTAATGGCTTTTTAAGTGAATGAACTTTTCTGAGAATGAAGAGCTGCTGCAAATTCTACTACTTTTGGCTCAAAGTGTGTCCACCAGCACTCCCACTCTAATTGGTTGGGACAGTAAACAGCACTGTGTAGGATGTTAAAAAAAACAACAACAAAACCAAACCAAACAAAAACCTTCTCAAAGATCCAAGCACTTTTCTCCCCAGGGTGAGCACAACTAAATAAGAGATTGTATGAACTATGGGAATTTCCTTATTGCACAATAGAAACATATTCAAATAGTTGAGTGATTAGTAAAAGATAAAAAAGTGGGTAAAAATGATGTTGAAAATATCTGTAGTGTGCTAATTGTCGCCTGTAGATATAATAGTCTGCAAACATGCAGTCTGAAAAATATGTTAAGCAAAACCATGTTAGTGTTATGCGCAAAGATGAAATCCACTGCGGAATCATGAGATAAAAGTGTGTAACTACTCTTTTTTTCTGCAATCTGTTGCTCCTTTTTATCAGCTATGTTGTATTTTTAGGGCACATCTTAAGGTAGTTTTCCCATTACTATTATTTATATCAGTGTTTATGATAATATTTCTATATTGTGAAAAATTTAAATATTAATTTTGTGTTAATACAACTTATATAGAGTGAGGGAAATATACAGAGCAATACACAGGTGTTCTTTATTTTCATTTACTGTGGTGTGGAACAGTAGTATTTAAACGTGCAACATTAACAATGACAGAGAATTATAGCAGGGAGTCTGTTGTTTTTATTTACCTGCTTTGAAGAGAGCAGTTAAGGGAAGACACTTTAAGAAATTAATTAAACATGATATTGCACAACTCTAGCTGAAGCACTGAGATTAATTCAGTGTTTTGACCTAAAAAAGGTGATTCAGTCCTATCCTTGGAACTACCCAAAGCAGGAAGAAAAGAATTAACTTTTTACTTGAGAAGCTATTGAGATGGCAAGGAATGATTACAATTGAACAATATTCTTTTCCAACAGTATTTTCAAGATAGTTTCAAAATTCTTGGTACAACCTTCCTAGGCTGCTGTAGTAATATTTTCCTCTATAAAGTAACTTGTGCGACCTTTATAATTTCAGTATATTTCTATCATTTTTTTGGGGTATATTTATCCTTCATTTTAAGCATCATTGCAAAATCAGTATATGCTTACTAAGAGCACATATTGCAAGCTAAAATACCATGAATTCTCTAATATTCATATTTTAAAATTTTAGTTGTATTAGACAATACAAAAAAACCACAACAACAAACAAACAATGAAGAAGACCAACCAAGAAAAACTGACAGGCCAGCTAACCAAAGTGAAAAGTCTCTTTGCCACTACAAACCCTGAAAAGGAGAAACAAGCAAGAGTTTTCTGTAGAATTTAGTCCAGGATAAGTATTGCTCCTATGGCTGCTCTTCCTTTATTGCCCACAGAGGCTCATGAAGGATAGGATCATTCTCCACACTAACATTGGCCTCCTCAAGGACCAAATATATTCTGCTATGTAAATGTTGCATCAGAAATCATGTTTTTTAAAAAAGGAGGGGGAGGAAGGAGAAGGTGGAGGTAAATTGCTCAGTATAATTCCATTCCACCTCACAGACTGAAAAATTTACAGAGCAGAGATGGGAAATCAGGCTTTTATTAGGGAATATAATGCTGGCTTGAAATATTTAAGATCTTCAGAGGTGACAGAGAATCATCTTATGACACTTAATCTTCCATTTTGGTAGGATTTGCTTTATTATCCTTTCTCTCCTTTTGCTAGCATAGTCAGCAGACTTTTTTTCCTAACCAAAAAAGAAGACAATTAAGATAACTGTTGAGAGCATGAATGCTAAAAAAGGCATCTCTGTTCTGTCAGAGATTTATATTGGAATAATGGAAATTCAGCGGAACAAAAATGAAACATGAGAGCAGTTGCGAAGTGGGGGGTTTTTTTTTGGTTGTTTGTGTTGGGTTTTTTCTTGTGAAATTATGACTTTCTGGAACTAAGACTTCTATTACAAGAAAACATGAGTGTGAGAAAAAAAAATGTTCGCATTTATCCAGAGCATTCAACTTCCTAATACACTGTCGTTGCAAATGACATTGTATATCCCATAGAATCATAGAATTATACAATGGTTTGGGTTAGAAGGGACCTTAAAGATCATCTAGTTCCAACCCCCCTGCCA
>JAOXJM010000033.1:38318489-38333417 GCA_026413425.1 Tringa solitaria
CAAGCTGTGTAATTAAACAACGCTGCAGAGTTCACTGGCAGAAATTGCTTTGTGTAAGCATATAATCCACCTACTGCCTGCACCCATTGCTAATCTTTACAAGGAGAAGCAAAAAATAGTTTCTCTTTCCTTACCTCAGAAAAGTTTATCAGAAGTCTAACCTTCTCAGGCTGTGAAGTAGGTGGAGCTGTAAAACAGGGAGATTGTTGTTTTGGTTGGAGTATGTGTGCGGAGACCTAAAGTGGCATTTCTGCAAGTGGTCTAGCCTAGTAAAATTGATATAAGACATGACACTTGGGAGGGAAAAAAAAAAACACCAACAGAGAAAACATTAGCAATGTTAATGATTAACAATGGAATAAAAAAGTACAAATGCTTTATAAAGCAGAGGTGTATAAGACTGAAGTTGTAATCAATTTTTCCTGACATGAAATATACTAAGATTAGTTCTTAAGTAATTTAAATTAGTGGCCCTTACCACTCATTTTCTTTCTACATTTCTTTCTCAAAGTGGACTCCATTACTAATGGACCGTCACATAGTAAAATGTTTATAATATACCATTTCATATGCCTAATCACTAATGCTGTAGTTGCCAAAGTCCAATTAAAGAGAAAACCTTTACATTCTCTAGTGATAGAATTTTAACTGTTTCAATTACCACTGACCCGCTGCAGAGGAATGTGCTTTTAAACACAAAATGTCCAAATATCACCCTGTCTGCAGTGGTTCTGGAAGCCAGCCTGGAACTCAGATCCCATAGATAATTAATTCAACTATTGGTTGGTATAAGCTGTTCTTGTTATACTTCCCTTGAGTAACCAGGAATTTTAAATTGAATGGTAAGCATTGTGAAAAATGTAAATCCCAAAATATATTTCATAAATTCTAATTTTGTTAATTCTTAGTAGAAGTGATCCAATTATGATTTTTCTTATGTTTCCCTTAAATTCAATATTATTTATGAAAATCTTGATTTTACAGAGACCTCCCAGGCATTTGATATGGATATAAGTTAAACTGTTGTATTAACTGGCTTTATTCTGTAATTCCTAGAAAAAGAAAATATTCCATGGCACCTTTTGCAACTTAAAATCCATAGTTTTAAGGCCAGATACAACTTCTATGTAAGGAGCATGGAGTGGTGTTAATATTCTGGAGAAAATAGTCCTGCACACTTTATAAGAGAGAAAAATTCTGAAATGTTTTCAAAAATGTAAAACTATTATGCTTAAATCATTGACGTGTGTTTATTTTTATAAGTGTGATTTAGGGACTTTAATAGAATAAGGTGTAGTTACGCCAAGATCTTCCTCCTCCCCTCTTAGTAATTGCAGGGCTGCATTGGGACTGATATCTCGAAAGTCCCACGCACTTGATAGCATTTTATTTGCTTACATACTTCACATTATGTGGGTGTGTGCATTGCATGACTTCATAATATTTGTGAGTTGAAGTTACAGTTAATTGAATAAAATGCAACATGAGCAGAAAAGATTGGACAAACAGCATTCCCTGTCTCTCGTGTAATCTGCTCAAGGCTTCCATAGTAGCTGCGGTGCTGGTGAAATAGTTACAACTAGAGCAAACAGAAAAGGTGAAAAAGTTTGAAATATGGTTTTATGCTTTGTGAGCGTATGCTGATGCAGTGTAGTCTCAATGAAACCGTGCATGGGAGGAAGAACAAGGGAGGGCTCTGAAAGAGATGAGCAGAGTACTTGGATCCTCATGGATCTCCTGAGTCATGCGTGCGTCTGCTGCTCAGGGTGTCTCCTCTTTGGGCTCTGCTTTCCTCTGCTCCTGTACTAGACTACAGTTTTACTCTTGGCCTTCTCTTAAGTGCTTATGTGTGCGTTGTGAGCTCCAATACAGTTCACTAGCGCTGAGGGAACCCAGTACAGTACTCTGCAGTTTATTTAAGTTCGCATTCATCGCTGTGTTAAAAATAAATTGTGGCTAATTATGGATATAGCCTTTTCACTGAAAAGGCTTTGCACAGAAATAATTATTTAGCACTGAATACCCTTTTTGTATGTGCCATTTGCTGTGGCTGCCTGCATTTTTTTGCAAGATAAAGCCACATTTTTTAAATGAGGGGAGTAAAAAATTTTTTTTTCTGTTTCATTCCTAAAGGACATGGTGAAGGTGACTTTAGCCATTAAATTTTGAGGGGGCTGAACCAATCTTTCTTTTCTCTCCTCACAAGAACCATTTCAGTGTCAGAGAGCATATTTTATGCTTTGAATGTAGCTCATGCCTGGTATTAGAGTGTAGTTGTCAGATTATATTTTAGATGCATTTTAACAAGACAGCCTGTACAGCTGTGTTGTCTGTCTTTGTCATAAACAATCTCTTCCTTTGTCCCCTTTTATTTAAAGATTTTCCAGATCATTTATAATTCATTGAGATTTTGATGATACAGTAGTTCACTTGCTGGCAGTGGTAGCACTGTAATTTGAAAGCACTGCAGATTTGATTACACTGTCAGTCATGGGATAATATTCTCAAATTCACATCTTTTGTATCACACCTGCAAAATTGGTAGGTGAAAAAAACTGAATAAGGTCAAAAAGGATGACTGACTGAGGTGTGACACCTACCAGAATCAGTTTTATTAGCGGAGAATGGCAGGAGCTTCCAATTCTGTATTTTAGTGTGAAGAAGAATTATTAACCAGTCCATCAGCAGCTCATAGTATGATTGACAGGTGAGATATGGGTGCTAAAAGCTTCAATAATAAAGAATATAAAAGCCTTTGGTATTTTAGGGTTTTACATTTGCTTTGCTTTATTACTCATATCTCTGCAAATCACCGTTGCAAGAGGTTTTGTTGAATATATGATTTAGTTTTCTATACCAATATAAATGAGTGAGTTTAGGTCAGATAAAACTCTCATAGAATCATAGAACAGTTTGGGTTGGAAGGGTCTGTTATGTGGGCAAAGTAGTAAATTAAATGAAACCACTGACAAAATTCCACTGTAGTGCCAATCGTGCTGTGCCAGCTTTTGTTTTACTTTTGTTTTAGTTCTTAAAGGATGTGTCTAAGGGTGTGGCTATTTTTTTCACTAAAGTAAAGTTATATGTGTAATTTTGCAGTTGATTGACAGCAATGACATTTTAAAGACTGCTGTAATTTTGGTTATGTCAGCAGACAGCACACAAGTGAAATAGCTCATGAAATAAAAACATCCTGTGTAAAATAGAATGAATGTCAGGCTGGCTTAAAATCATTGTTTTGAATAAGTCATAAAATAGCTAGTGTGTTTGCCATTCTGCATCTGCAGTGAGTTAAATATATTCCGAGTAGATATTGGAAAGATGCATTTTTCTCTATTAGGCACATTCAATTTTATATTTTTACTCTATTTTGTTTCTTTCAGCCTGTGGAGAAACACTGCAGGAATCTACAGGCAACTTTTCTTCTCCAGGATTTCCAAATGGTTATCCTTCCTACACACACTGCATATGGAGAATCTCTGTAACCCCAGGGGAGAAGGTATTTTAACATTTCCTCAACAAAAGAGAGATACTATTTTCAAAATAGAATGTTTCATTTCATTAGCTTTTCATTTAAGTTTGAAGTTTACATAATAATTGAAACCAATGGTATGCCATAAAAAATGGGACTATGAACCATGTGCTTGACTTGACTTTGGTCTGTGGCATTGGAACCACATCATCTATTTGGTGGCTGTTCATGTTAAATGAAGGCATGATGTCAATCTGCTACGTTTGCATCATGAAATCCCTTTAAAACTGGCTTCCAGTCCAGTTGGTGGTTCAGTGTAAAGGCGGAAGAGGTAGTTCAGGCTCCTGCATGGTCTCTTCTCCAGCACAGTCTCACATGAGCTGCCTGAGCTGTGTGGGGCTGATAGCTGGGCTCTGCCTAAGGAAGATCTTAGTATGTTCAATGAAATGTTTCAAAAGTGAAATACTATTAATGTGGGGTAAAGAAATTGTAGGTATTCTCTACTATTGGTTTTAGAGCATACAGTTTTACTTTCTGAGCATCAATTTTAGAGGAAAAAGGCGGGGGCAGGGGAAGTTGGCATGGTGAAAGCAGCTCAGGGAGGGAAGTGTGCCATCCTAGTGAAAGCAAAACCTGTTCTTCTTGTGTATGGTTTCAAAACGTGCTAGCTGAATCTTGTTTTAAATTATTGGCTCAAATATTAGCCTGCCTCAAAATAAATAAGGATAGAGGGAACAATGGGAAGCTTCACCTGAGAAAAAATATGCAGGAAAATAAAAGGATGTAAGTGGCTTTACAAGAAGCAGTGGCTGATACTAAGCAAATACAGTCTAAAGACTAAAATATAGAACTAACATCAGCCTCAGTACTGGAGAGTCCAAAGAGGAAAACCCAGCATTTGCCCCCAGATATTTCAGTCAGTTTTGTCAGTGGTTTCCCACTCCATATTGGACACAGTTTTCTCCTGATTGGATTACTTTATTCCATGCTTCTTTCAGGTCATGGTTCTGGTAGACACTAAGAGTGTGAGTTCTTGATGTGCTAATAGATCCTGATGAGCTGTAACAGTGTTTGCCACTGTGGGGGATGAAAGCAAAGTTATTTGGAAAGTGCTCACCCTCCTCTGGGCAGGAGCCAGAGACAGGAGGAAAAATAAACACACTCTGTGCTGGGAGAGCGTGGGTGGCTCTGCAGGTTGGCAGGGAAAAACAAATGAAAACAGATGAATAAGAGAAGGTTTGTGCAAAAGATGCAAATTAATCTAGATAGGTAATTTTATGTCTCCACTATTTGTGTTGCTTCTTAGACACTGTTGTGATAACAACAAAAATGATTTAGGTTTCTTTTCTGTTCCTCAGTTAAAACATTAAAAAAATGTGGAGTTCATCTGCAATTATTGTTGCCTTTTGAAAACAATATCAATATATGAGTTAGGAAATGGTCATGTTTAAATATTCATAGCATACTCCAACTTTGTGTAAGCCTATCTGTAGATGTTAATGTAATTGTAATATATTTGTAATACCATTATGTCTTAAGATTGTAACCACCACTGAAGCTGTATTACACTGTACAAAAGCTTAATGGGGGAAAGGCCCTGTCTTGAAGTTCTCCCTCCCCTGATGGAGAAAAAGACTAAGCAGAATTTTTTAATTGAAATTTGACATGACAAGTTATGTCTGTAGAGCACTGTTCTGACCTCCAGCTCTCATAGTCTCCATATAGTTCAGCAAGAACAAAGAAAATGATATTTGTGCTAATGTCAAAAAACCTGTTTTTTCAGTGCTCTTTCCCATAGGATATTGTCTGTTTTGAGGCAAAGGACCCTATTTGCGGCAAGTACTTGGACCTGAATAGCAGAAGAGCGAGGTCTAAATCTTAACTAACACATATATCACAGTACCTTGGACACATATTATGCTTAATCCCAAATTTTCTCTGTAAATGATGATACCATTCAAGTTATGAGGGGAAAACAAAAATATGTTTATATTTTTGTTTCTTTGTTTGCTGCTTTGACCCTGATAGATATCAGGCATGTTGTGTGGAGGTTAGAGTATGTATAAGTATATCACATCATGTTCTGAAACGTCAGCGAGCACTTTAGTCACCTAAAAATAAACTGAAAAAGCATCAGTCCAGATTGTCTAGCTCTTGTCTCTTATTTATTGAGATTTAACATTGTGCTGTTTTATCATAGCTTAGAGGACTTCTATCTGTGCTGCTTTCTGCAAGTACAGACACTTCTGATCTTTGATGGTAGGAAATTCAATGAAGGATAGTACTACAGTGGTATGCATTAGCTGCAATATTCCTTCTATTGATAGGCATCATAAATTGCCAGCCCAACCTAAAATGTACGCTTCCCTATTACTAAAACAAAACAGTTAATTTACCTTTTACTTTCTCTCAAGATTTAAGACTGTATGGTAAACAGTTGTACTAAATATATCTATACAGAGAAAAATTTCTGGGGTCAAATGGTGTTAGTAATACTGTATGCCCTCTGCCAGGGTGAAATCCTGCCTTCTGGTGTGTAGAACTTTTGTTGGCATAAGGAGTCGCAACAGTGCAAGTGTTTTTCTTGAATGTGCCTTTTCAAACAAGTTACGTTACTTTCCAATTTTCATTAGTGTTTTACATTAATGATAACACAGAACAGATAAATCCTTGGTTGATATGGGAAAAAAATGCCATCTGCAGAAAACTTAGTGTTACCTAGTGTTTGCTATGTATTTTGTGCTTTCTTATCCCGGGCAGTAGTAGGTATGTTATATTCTCCCTGCAGTAGCACAATTGATTCTGCTGTGTAATCAATAATTCCTTAATTGTGCTGACAAATACCCGTTGATTGTTTTTCCTGTGAAGACTTTGAGCCATCCTGTCCCTGTGAACAGGCTCTGCCCTGTCTGTAGCTCTATTTAATACTTTGCAGAATTGTAAATAAGAATCTTGAATACATTTATACTTGTTTGGTTCCCAACCAGAAACCATGCTGTGACAGACTGGGGGTTCTGACTATGAATTCTGGTCAATGTGAAGGAATTGCTGTATCATCAAATACCTTGGCATGTCAGAGTGAGAAAAGGCAGTGAAGGTTATTTCATATAGTTACAAAGAAGGGGGCCATTGAGGAGGCTCATTAAATTTTAATAGTTTCCATTTAGATAGCTGCCCTTTGAGACAATGACATGATCACACCTAAGTAAAACCATTCTTTTCCCAATTGTATCCTGGCAACAAAGGATGGAAAAAGGCAAATTTCCAAACAGAAAACAGAGAAATCTGGTGTTTCAGCTGTGTCATGAAAAATGGAAAACTTGTGGCTAGACTGGTTAGAGACCTCCAGGCTCTACACAGCTGAGCCAATGGAGGAGGTATAGGATGTGGCTTCCATAACTTGCTTCTAACAGAGCCAGCTGGGTTAGCTGAAGCAGCTGTGGAAGGTAGCCTGACCTTTTCTAACCCAGCTGTCTGCATCTCATCTGGGTAGACAAAAAGGCTCCCCCTGGTGAAGGCCTCTGCTTGTACAGCTGGGGTGAGATGGGAAAGAGTTGAAAAGGACAAGGAGACTGTTGAGGGCAGTAGGGTTTTCAAGTAGATATAGAGGTACTTACCTATGATCTGAGAAAGAGGGAAGAAAAAAAAAAAGAAGATAAGAGTTTAGAAGGAATCTGAACTGCAAGGTGGATGAGATGAGGGGAATAACAAAAATTCTACAGTTGGTGAGGCCTCTGTATTTGAAGGACAGGTTGAAGAAGAAACAGTCAGCAAAGGACAGATAGAATTGGGGTGTGAATAAGAGACCTCTGTGACCCTCAGAGATAGATTCAGATAGCACTTGGAAATGTAATAGAAAACTGAAGCAGAGGAAAGTATATCAATGATTGTACTTTTAGCCAGATCTGCATATTTCTCATAGAGACTAACATAGCAGAGTAGGTAGTTTTGGAATTCTGATAATATTTGTTCATTTATTTCTTCAGGACATGTCCCTGAAGAGGTGCCTGAATAGTAAAGGCAAAATGCCCTGTGGGTTAGGCATCTGGGAAAGGGTGCACGTAAGCTGGAAGGTATTTGAAAGGCGTAACAATAGGCAGAGCAAAAAGGTGAATTGTGAGGTTCCTTTTCTGGGAAGGAATGGCATGGGAACTCTGCATCCAGGAAATAAGACAGGGAAGTTGAAACAGGAGGTGCTGCAGTTAGACTTAAAGAAACATGATAGTAACATAGTGAATGCCAGCTGAGAGTATCACCTAATGCTTTGATGTATGCTGTTTTTAGGTAAACAGTGCAATAATCTGGAAACTGAGTAGTATGGCATTGAAGGATTTCTGTCAATTTCCTTAGTAACACTGCAAAAAACCCCATTCTTTTTGCAAAATTAAAAAAAAAATAATTCTCCACCAAGGCCTTGATGGAAAACTGGCAAGGGGAAAATGAGAGCCGTCTTAAGAGAGATGTAGCTCAGTAGCTGGATTGAATGATGATGATCACATCCCCAGCAGGCACTAAGAAAGTCTCAGACTGGACTCAGCGATGGATGGGAACTAGATTCCGTACCTGGATTCAGGAACAGATGGATTGGGATCAAAGTCAGACAGACAGAGTCCTCCTCAGACATTGGCTATTGAAGAAAGACGGCTGACCTTTTAATCCCTCAGCTTCTATACTAAGCATGAGGCAGACGGGATGCAATACCCTCTTAGTCAGTTTGGGGTCACCTGTTCTGTCTGCTTCTCCCCACAGGTGTGACCCCTTTATGGTTTTCTGCTTCCAACCCTCCAACAAGGCAAATGCAAAGTCAGCTGACCTTGGTTGTTATAGTAATAAGTATAAACAAGGGCCTCTCTGCATACCATTCCTTGTCATAAATTAGAAAGAATCAAGTTCTATCAATCTCTGGAAGCAGACAGTGTCTGAAAAATAGGCTGTTAATTTCAGAGAGTTTAGTTAGTTAGAAGAAGCATAGATGCAAACTAAAATTACTGGAAAGAAAATGGGTTCTGTTTTACCTCAAACCAGGACAGGATTGCATAGCAATTGTGTCTGATTTCAGATTAGTCCATTTTCATCTATGAGCTCAGGAAGGAAGCCTACATTATATTTTAATGGCTATTCATTGTTACAGGTCTTTATGATTCAGAGTGTCAGTGGCAGCCTGGATACGAGTTAATATTATCTAAATATATTTCCAAATTATCAAACTAACATTGAAGCAGGCATTCATGGCATACAGATCTGAGAATAAATTATTGCCTCCCTTTCTGGCCCAGACAAAAGGGGCCAAAGGAGAGAGGGCAGACTATCTTTGTTGCATCTGCTACACTAAAAATGTACCAAAGCTGCTTACAGGATGTTCCCATGGAGAACACAGAGTTAGAGGCAGACTGCTGTTTAAGCAACCCTTTTGCAGGCTTTGTGGATGTGGTTGCAGCCTGTGGATATAAATGTTTGCCTGTATTTAACCATCAGAACAGGTATTCATTTATTCAGTGCTGTCCTGATGGTCCTTGGTGTGCTTCATGTTCCATACCTTCATCCCACAAAGCTGTGGCTGCCAGCATAATGTGCTTTACTGTACAGGACTTCTGGCTGTTGGGTTTTATGTGTAGCCTTACAGATGTTTTCTGTTTCCTGTGGCATGGTAAAGGCGAAAGCTGAATAGCATCACCTGTGAGCTTGGTCTTCCACCCAAACAGTTGGTATTGTCAGCCCTAGGGGACAAGAAAGATACAGCTTTTAAGATTGTCAGAAAGTTTCCCACTCTCCACTGAAAAGAAAAGAGATTTTTGAGAATGTAATTGCTTGTATGGATGTACTTAGTTATTTTTTGTGGAACTTAAGTAAAAGCAAAACCTCTGCTAGCCTTTGTGTTTTGTTATGAAAGATTATCTCCATTTTGCATTATTTGGAGAAGAGCCTTACTGTGACTCTCTACCACCTCCACACCCAAAACACTGAGTTTTATGTTATCTTTAAATTAGGTTTTGTCTCTTTAAAATTAAACAGTCTGAAAAAGTCCTCCTTTCTGGTTTAATATTGTACCATGTTGTGGTTAGAGAGACACATGGTGCCTTCAGAGGAGATGGAAGTAAACCAGATCGGACTATCTGTGCCTATTGTTCCAGTTATGGTGTTACATTTCTTCCTTGCAACTGGACTAAGGGTAAATACCTGTCCTTTCAACTGACACTCACAGCTGCTTCATAGGCTGCCATGGAGATATATTTTTGCAGTGTGAGGTATTTGCTACTGTGCAGCAATTCGTTTTTGCTTTATAATAGCAGATTGTGATTGTGAGTTCCTAGGATCAAAGCTAAAAATAAAACCACTTCTGTGCTAATATGTGAATAAAGAAGATTTTTAGTTAGGTTGAAATATTTATTAATCTACACTGAGGAACTGATTTAGAAGATGAATTCTTTTTTCAAATACACCTAAATCCAATGAAAGGGTACGAATTGCAAATTATTTTATAATACAAAATATGAATGATTTTTAATCTTCTTGTTTGGCCCTGAAATTGCAGGACATGATGCTAAGACTGTTCCAGTCAGTCAGGGTCCAAACTGCAGCTATTGTATCATCCTGTGACCCAGAATGAATCCTACTCCTGTGTTAAAAGTGTGAGTTTACGGCAGTTTAGGATTAGTATTTCTAAACAAAAGTGGGATAATGTAATGGTCTACGGTAGTCCTGATATTATGTATTGAAAATATGCCTATATATACAGATGTAAAATTGGGAGTTCAAATTCAGAAGTTCCAGAAATGTACAGAACTCAGACTTCTGTATAAAACACTTTAATATTTTCATTAAGAGTCGTTAAGGGGCTGTGTACCATTTATTTTAATGATCTTGCTTTCACCATTACTATCTACCATTGTCAATATTTAACTTTTCTCAAAGTAAACTATCTTGTTGAAACACTAGTAGAAGGAAACACAAACCGAAATAAAAACAGATTATTTTCTTTAACACTGTCAGTAGTGATTATAGTCAGAATGCAATGGAAGAGGAATTGGCAGGAGAATCATTAAATAACATACTTAAAATTATATTAGAACATTATTTTACCTTATTAACACTCTCAAATTTTTATTTCTCAGTGAAAAGCTCCCTGTAAGTAATTATATGTGAATAGTCTGTCTTGAATTTGCTCAAATATGTAAGATTAAATAAAAAAAAAATTAATGTTCCCAAAAAACTTCTACTCACTATAAGAAATAATTGAGGAGAGGTTAATTAAGTGTCTAAGCAGTTGGAATCCTGTCACAGAATGTTTTTCTGATCATTTTCTAGTATTAATCCCATGTGATTTAACTAGGTGTTTTTCTTTAATTGCAGATTGTTTTAAACTTCACCACCATGGACCTTTACAAGAGCAGTCTTTGTTGGTATGATTATATTGAAGTAAGAGATGGCTATTGGAGAAAATCACCTCTGCTTGGTATGCAACTGTTGAATGCTGCACTGTCCATAGTTACCATGTTCATTTGGTTCAGTGCACTTGTGTGCTGTTGAAGTCAGAACAAACCTCTTCGGTTTTAGGTGTCTAGAAAGTATCTAAACTTGGGGATGGGAAAAAACTCTAACTGGCCTCAAAAAAGTCATTTATTTGACTTCAAGCCTCAAGGCTTCCTTTCATTGCAGCCAACTGATATTCAGCTTCATGTGTGGAAAGATGAAAACTGCAAAATGTGCAACTTTTTGCTCTGTTTGTAGGTATTAAAATATGAATTTGCCATAATTTTGTTCACAGAAATGGGGAAATAGTATACAGACAAATCTGGAGAGCACGTGATGGGAAATCCATAGAGTACATAATGAGCGCATGCGCTGTTGTTGAGAGCACCCACTGTAGAGTTGTACTTATTAGTTGTCTTCCTGTACTTTTAAAATGATGAGTAGAAGAGTACTTCTTTTTCTTCTTTGCATGTCTTTCCCTGCTCTTGCAGAGACAAGACGTGCAAAGAAATAATGAATTAAGTCTTAGAGATGCAACTAATATGAAGGAAGCTGCAGGCATCCTTTTCTTAATTCAGAGGGTTGTTGTGGAGATTTCACACCCAGAAATGCCACTGCCCAATCCGGAGGGCTGACATCCTGTGATCTTCTATGACTGAAACTGAGGATTTCAGACCATAGGAAACATGAATGTCTCCAACTTCTTGGGTCGGTTTGGTTGTTGTTTTAGAATGAAGACTAGAACTTTTTTAACATCCCAACAGCCACAATTTAAAAACAGCAAAAAAAAAGAAAGAGAAGGAAGAAAGTACATCAGACAGCTTTTTTACAGTATGCCTGTTTTCTTGACCTTAAAAGGAAAAGAAAGAAGAAAGAATTAAGACCAGAGAGTAAATACCCTTTTCTCCTATTCCCTTCTCTGTCACCTAGAGAAACAGAAATTTCACCTACCTAGGCTGAATTTAAGAGGATAATGTAGTGTAGGGTCATTTGGATGTTAGTTTTTAAATCTCTTTGGTCCTTAGACACAATAAGTGGTAGGTATTACTGTGACCTAGATTACATTCCTCCCTTAAGATTAGTACTTGCTTTCCCCTTCCAAAATGCCTGGGTTTCTATGTATAGAAACAGTCTACAACAATAATTTTTCTACTTAATTCCCCTAAGGTTTTGTACTTAGACTTATGAGTCTGACTGCAATGAAAAGAAGTACTGAAAGCTTTATAATAAAATCTTTGTGTATTAGGTCCTGATCTGCAGAAACACCTGTGCTTAACCATAAGCATGTGAATAGTTACACTGAGTTTGTCTTACTACTCTTGTTTATAATGTTAAACACTTGTATAAAGGTTTTCAGCATTTGGCTTCAGAGGTGGCAGAAAATGCAGTCACTGGTTGCATGTTTTTAGGCAGGTTTTGTGGTGACAAACTGCCAGAAGTCCTCGCATCCTCCGACAGCAGGATGTGGATTGAGTTCCGCAGCAGCAGCAACTGGGTTGGGAAAGGTTTTGCAGCAATTTATGAAGGTAAGCCTCATACAGCATTAAAAATTACTTGATTATGGAGGAAAAATATTAACCAGATACCTTTGGATATTTTTTAAAAAAATTAAAATGTCAGAAATAACCTAATATGAAATCTCTAATTTATTACTAAAAGAGACAGTAGGTGTTAATTTACTAGACAGGACATTTTGAAACTCTTCCTGTGGTCAGATTTCAGATGACCTCTTTTCCAAGGACACCACTGATAATCATAGAATCATAGAATGGTTTCAATCCCCCTGCCATGGGCAGGGACACGACTCACTAGAGCAGGTTACTCAAAGCCCCATCCAACTGGACCTTGAACACTTCCAGGGATGGGACATCCACAACTTCTCTGGGCGACCTGTTCCAGTGCCTCCCCACCCTCACAGTAAAGAATTTCTTCCTAATATTTAATATTCATAAGCATTTTTGACCAGTTGTTTAATTAACTGAAAGAAAGATTTCTTTGAGTACTTTCTATTTATTCTTCATTAAAATCCAACTTAAGTTTTCCATGTACTCAGGGATTACTTAATAGAGACACTCTCACCCACTGAGTGTATTAGCAAGTCAACATTCACCTGTTTAAGACAGAACCTGTTTTCTTAAATGTTGAATCTATGATAATAAACTGTATGATTTAGTTTGTATTTGCCAATCTTTACATGATTATCAGTATGGACCCTGAAAAGTGCATTTAGTTTTCATGAAAATATTTTTTTATCTATATTAGCTGTTTCTTCAAATTCAGTGTAAGCTGGAAGTGATAAACTGCAGGTTAAAATGCATAGACCATTATAAAATATGAGATTTCTGTCTCATTTGTCTCTCTGTAAAGGCTATTAAATATTAATTGAGTGCTTACTCAGTATATTTCAAAGGTGAACAAAAAGTAAAGTCTAATTATTTTGACCTTTAAAATGTAACCTGTAAAACATATCGATTCAGATTATCCATGATTCCAAAATTTTCCTGAACACTGTGGACATGATTAGAGCTATAAAAAGTGCTGAATTATATTCTGAAATAAATGAAATACATATCTGAAATACCTATAGTGGTTTAAATGGATTGTGTTTTTAATAATTTTTCCTTGTTAGACTTCTACAGTCTTCTCCATAATAATATTATCATTAGTTTTAAAGAGCGGTGCATAAAATATCAGTTTGGGCATGGGGAACAGAAAATGTCATTATTGACAATAAGAATTTTATGCTTTTATCAGCTATTTGTGGAGGTGAAATCCACAAAAATGAAGGCCAGATCCAGTCTCCCAATTATCCTGATGACTACAGACCAATGAAGGAATGTGTGTGGAAAATAACAGTGTCAGAAAACTACAACGTAGGATTAACCTTTCAAGCATTTGAGGTAAAGCCTTTAAACTGATCTCAGAAAAGCATCTACTGGATAACTGACAGTGACATTTAAGGGAATCCTCATTAAAGCTGCGAATGAATTTAAGAATTCTCTGTGAAAAGTAAGCTCCAGAATCCAGTTCTACTCTCCATGGAACCTTCCTTTCTGCAGAAATTTTCAAGATTAAAGGTTTTTCATGTTTTCTATGCTATTTGAATTGGAATATTTAAAGCAATAACAATAGTTACAGTTTAGGAAATACATCATCCAGTTCATAAAGGCCATTTTAATATTCTGTTAAATAATAGGGGGTTTTTTTATCTTTGCTAAATCTTATTGTTAAAAGGGAATGCCTATTTGGAAAGAAATCACTGTGGTTTTTGACTTCTGTTTTGAGAAGAAAGGGGAAGAAAAAAAAAAAGACCTACTTAAATTCAGTTTACAAACCTATATTTATGGAGAGAAGAAAAAAGCCACAGTGAGTCATACTTGCATGTCCTTAGTGTACATCTCTCTGTGCATAACATTGCTAAACAGTGATAAACTATTGTATAACAAAGAAAAATATTTCATAGATCTTTTTTTATACATACACTATACACTAGTTTGAAGTTTGTGGATAAATTCAGTAACATACTTTGAGTTCACTCATTTCATTTTAATATGCCTCAGCAGTAATGACATGAATAACTCTATTTTTTTTCCGTCTAAGCTTTTTGGCTTTATGGTGTGCATAGATATGAACACTTGTAAATATAGATATAATTTCCAACCTGTAATTTTAGTCCTACAAACAGACTTCAGAGTTATGGCACATTTTTACTATGACTGATGAAAGGTCTGAGCATGAAATAACAAGGGTTTGGAACTTTATCAGCAATTATGAATATAAACAATGGAAATTGTCATAGTTTCACAGACTCTACTTCATTTTCCATTTTTTTATGTCCTGAATTAATGTTGGGTAAAGTGCAGACAAGATCAGCTCTCTCTGTCCAAAGAGTTTTCCAAATGCCAGTCACGCTCTGCATCGCCTGGCTCAAGATTACTTAACATAGTATGTCAGTCTCTCTTTTTAAGCACTGTTGAAAATGCACA
>JAOXJM010000033.1:38339456-38354150 GCA_026413425.1 Tringa solitaria
TGTAGTTCCTACCCTGTGCTGCCAATGGCACAGTGAAAGCCACCAGCAGTGGTGCAGCCATGGTGACACTCGAAATACAGGTCATACCACCAGCAGAACCTTTTTGTTCTTCTGAAAAGCCACAAGCTGGGGCTTTTTTCACCTTGTTAGTTTTCACTGTAGACAATTATAACCTTGGAGGCTGTAGACATGAGAGTGGGAGCTCTGTTTTTTATTCTGATGAAATTACTTCTCCTGGTGTAAGGGAACAATATTTTAACATCTGAGGAATATTTTAACAATGAATCTCGTGGGTATACTTCAGAGCTAGTAGAGATAATACATTATTCCTTTCCCTCCCCCATCCCTAATGCATCTTGTTCCCTTTAATATCAGTAGAATGAAAACCTGGGATTTGAGGATTCTGTTAATCTGGTTTTGAGTATGAATTCAGGATAATGCACAATTTGATTCTGTGGGAGATAAAGTGCCCT
This sequence comes from Tringa solitaria, assembly GCA_026413425.1. NCBI lineage: Eukaryota > Metazoa > Chordata > Aves > Charadriiformes > Scolopacidae > Tringa > Tringa solitaria. Next base: position 38,339,930 of record JAOXJM010000033.1, read on the forward strand.
TCAAGTGACCCTGCTGTGGATTTTCAATCTTTCTTTCAATACTACTTTATACAACCTTTAGATTATGGCTGCCTGAATTATTGTATGCTGCCCACAAAGTGCTTGTAAATTAGGTCTGCAGCTGTCAGTAGGTATTGTTGCAAAAAAACCCACCCAAACCCCACAAAGGACACATTTTTATCTTCTCCGTTGCAAGTTTCCTTAGCATTTGAAAATGCTCTAGTCAGCAACCACAGTGTGTTATGTAGTGCACCTTATAATGGCATGCATAAAGCTTTCTCAGTTAATATTGATCCAACAATTACAGCTGAGGAAGGTAATTATTTAACAGGTTTTTGCATTCTTCCCTGTCTTGGCAGAGGAAGATGAATGTGCCAAACCTGACAATGGTGGCTGTGAGCAGCGCTGTGTAAATACCCTGGGAAGTTACCAGTGCGCCTGTGATCCTGGCTATGAACTTGGTCCTGACAAAAAGAGTTGTGAAGGTACAGTGCATTGCTGTCTTATGGGCTCTTAAAGTTCACAGGGTGCCATTGCTGGGATGAAATGCTGCACCTTTTGCATGCTCTGTCCTAACAGTATGAGATCTGTGGAATCCAGCCTGGAAAACTAGTTCTCCCTTTTAAGTAATGGTGCCGGGGTGATGTCTGTCCACATCAGGCATCTTCATCTGATGTCTGTCACTAATTTAGCTTCACAGGTTTTGCTGTTAGTGGATGGAGGATGATGCAAAGCAGGACTTGATACCTTCCCAAACCACTTACTATATTATTCAAACTCATTAAAGCAAAGTCCCCTGCCATGTGTAAGGAGACAGAGCAATGTGTCATTGTCTGAGAATCAGAATATTTAATGATCCTTCTGACCGCCTCTGACTGGGGTATGACTGGGAAGGAGGCTGGTTTGAAGAGCAGGATGCCTTATTCTAGCTCAGAGAAATCCTCCCCACTCCCAGACAGAATGTGGACTTTTCTTGCTGGAAACAAATTCTACATTTCAGGGTGAGCAAAACATGTTTAAATAATAATTTGGAGAAATAAACAACTGACAAATGGAAGTCTGTGTAAACCTAGGATTACAATGAGATAAGCTTTTGCATTCTATACATATTTCATATCAAAGGAAAGAAGCAAAAGGTCTTGATAATTACACACCAATTATCATTCGATTTTGTTTTTAATTCATAAACGCTAATAAATTCAGGGATTGAACAAATTATTCTTCTCTCAGTTCACCTGTTTGTTTCAGTAGTGAATGGAGTTTGAAAACTGGAGTGTTCAGTGCTATGGTTTTCTTCAGATGTTATTCACTGGTGTCTTTTTTTTTTTGTTCCCATTCCCTGACTTTAATTCATGATTTGTCACAATTTAGGGTAGTTTTGTTTAGTTTCTTTTCACTTTTTCTTATTTTGCTTTTGGTTCTGTAGGGTTGGTTTTTTTGCTCGTTTGTTGTGGGTGTGTGTGAGGGTGGTGATAGTCCTAGACTACAGTCATGTTAGACTGCAGCTCTCAAAGCCAGTTGTTTTTTTGGCTGGTTCCCCCCCTGCCAAATTTAATAGTGAGCACATTGGAAAAGCATTTTATTTCAAAAAGCCTATTGTATTAAGATGTCTGCATATTAGACAGTATGCAGGAAGTAAGGTTAACCTAATGGGGGCCATGAAGACAAGTTTGATCTCTGGTCCTTTGATCGTCGCCCAAATTTATGTAAGGAATTTCATTTAGTCTGTCTGCTGATCTGAGTCAGAATATAGGGAAGATCACCAGTCTTTCAGAAAACTCTTCCCTTTTCCTCTAAGAGATAGAGAAGGAATACCTCCCTGGCACTTAGACAGAAAAGCAACTCTGGCAAAAAGAGGAGTCGTTTGCAGTGGTGCAGTGCAGCACAGCGTGGAGTAAAATCCTTGAGCTATGTAAATGTGTTTGTTCCATGCAAGATAGCACTCACTGTGTATAGATGCTACCTGGGACTGCTGAATTAAAATCACTGTAGTCACAGTGAGCATTACACTCTAGTAATAGTTTGGGAATTTAAGGGTGAGGTAGCTGTATTAATTCACACATGCTGCCAGAGTAGAAGCCTCTAACTCAGCAACTCTGCCCAATGCTTTACTGCAGTGTTGACATGCACAGAAAATTGTTTCATGCTGGTCTAATCCAAGTCTCCCTGCTGGCAGAGTATTACGAGGCTTAAAGAGTTGGAGTTCTTTTTCAGTATTTCCAGGTTTCCCACTGTTGTCTCAAGGAAAAATAGAGTGATGTTGAAAAGCTGACACTGAAGACTAGAGACTAGTGTCAGAGGGAGTGTCAGAGACTAGGTGTCAAACTGACCCAGACTGGATTATTTGGGGGTATAACTTGTGCCATCTTAGTACAGTCTCTAAACCTGTGCCCAGCTTTTTTGACACACTGAGGCGTGACCCAGAGTCTTCAGGCCCCCCTACCCTGGTCAGATTAAATTCATGTATGTACCGAGAAGTCCTCTACATAGAAAACCAGATGCCAGGACGAACACTGATAGGTGGCTGGGTTGGCCAAGTGTGCCCTGACAGAGAAGTTGGAGAGTTGTACCAGGTGTGTTAGATGAAGTAGATGTAGTGAGTGAGACCATCAGTTAGACAGGAATAGCCAGTTTTTAAAGCATTCAGCGTTAGCACAGAGCAGTTGGAAGAAGGTGGAGCTTCCCCCCACTAGCTCATTATAAAGAGATTTGTGGATGATTTCCAGTGCTGTCACAGTGCTGGAGTGTGATCAATGGAGCAGAGTGTGATAGAGAACCCCTGCAAATCCCATTACTTTACTTTTTATAAAAAAAATAAAATTCCACAGATGGAAAAGATTAATGTGTTTATGCTGCACTGTCTGAACAGCATTCAGTATTGTTTTGTTGTACGCAGGTGGCTAATTCAGCCTATATTTGGAAAGAATAGGTATTTTCTTTATTGCTTAAACATCCATACTTCAGAAAAAGCAATTGTGACTGAAGAGTACGTGACTGCTATCCTAAAGAAGTGACCCTACCTACTAGGTTATGAGAGGCATATACAGCTATATGAGCTGACACAGGTAGGGCTGATTCTGGATCAATAATCAAGGAGAGAAGCTGGAGAAATGTGAAGTGCATTTTAATTAGTCTGTCTGTCAGAAGAGGAGTGGTCAAGGTCCTGGGGAGGGTGGTGAGGTCAGAGAACTTGCATGGGAAAGGCTGTGAGAGAATAACCAGAGTCTCTGTAGGGAAGGAAAAAGAATGAATATGATAACGCCTTGTGTAGTCCTGAAACTTATCTCTGCCCGCAAACCTGCAAGCTGTTCGAGATAGGGGCTGTCTCTTTCTCTTTGTTTGCACCAAGCATGATAAAGCAAGATTCTGATTAGTCTGTCTGGGCATTAGAGTGGTATAAGCAATGAGAGGACTGAATCTTCTCAGTGCGCTTCTGTTTATAGTAAAACACGGTCTCAGTCAAGAAACGATGCTCTCCCTTTTAATTTTACAGCTGCTTGCGGAGGACTCCTGACAAAGCTAAATGGGACTATAACCACACCAGGGTGGCCCAAAGAGTATCCTCCAAACAAAAACTGTGTGTGGCAGGTGGTTGCCCCGACGCAATACCGAATTTCAATGAAGTTTGAGTTTTTTGAGTTAGAAGGGAATGAAGTAAGTAAGCATGAACAAAGAGCTGCACGATTTGTTACACACTAAACTGTTTCACGAGCATTCAAAAATAGATATTGTCTTATAAAACCCTTGCTGACTGCTCATACGCTGACAATAACCATATATTTTCTTGTTTTCATTTTGAGACTGTTTCTGGATTCTTTCAAAACAAATATGGAGAGAATACCTCTCTTTTACATATTGTCTAAATGTATATGTATTACAAGAAATTTAAAAGAAATGTTGTCTGCTGAGTCTCAGCTGACTTTTTTTTTATCAACAAAGTAAAACAGAAAATGGCTGAGGCTTATTGGAAAGAATTCAAGAGAAGAAAATCTGGAGAAACCAAATCATCTTTACAGACTAAGACTACAAAGAATACACATAAGCTCTGGTTAGTGACAGAGAGAGGGAGCATTTAAATCATTTGCAAGTATCTCAGGGGGAAATATTTTAAAAGGAGCAGTACTAGAAATAATGCACAATAGAATAGCAGCATGTTTGAGCTGGGCAGCACCTGGAGGCAAAGGGGAGGTCGTCTCCAGGTGGGGGAGAGGGGCAGAGCAGAGCCCTCCATGTGGTAAGGGCTGGTCGTTATAGCTTTAAGTGATGGGGGTTGCAGTGGTTTTTTGGGTGCAAATCAGTAAGATATGGGTTTCAATATCAACATTTTTGCCTCTGTTCTGCTTCCTAGACACCACTCTATCATACTGTTGAGATCCCTTGCTAAACTGTAGTTATAATGTGCTGTCACTATCAATTTTATCTGGATATTCTTCATGTGACATTAAGAACTCAAATCCCATGACATTATTTCTGACTAAACAAATTCGTAGCAATATATTTAATATGAGGTTGTGCTTTCTTTTGGGCATGAGATCTGAAGTGTCAAAAGCTGGAGTTTAATTTACAGCTAAGAAACAACCCAGCTGTGGCTTCTCCAAAATATCTCAAAATTATTTGCAGAGGCAGCAATGTGACATTTTTTTAATATTTTTCTTTTTTAAATAATTTGAGCTATGCTCTAAATTGTGTGAAATTCCAATTTACTTTTAATTATATATAGCATGTTACATTCATGTTTCGTTATCATTGTTACAACTGTAAAAAGTATAATAAAATCTTACAAATCCCAAACAATTAAAATTTAATTACCATTTCAACAAATCATAAACATTTTTCCTGCATTTTCTTGGTACTTAAGCCAGATTTGCAAGGAAAGCATCTCAGCTATAATGAAGTTAAATCAGTTTTCTAAGGTCATGGAAGACATATAACTTCAGCAGATATGAAAAATACATACATGATGTTTTCAATGTTTAGAACTTTGGTTTGATCCTCTCCTGTGCTACTAAATCAGCTTCAGCTTTATATTATTCAATTGTAGTGCTAAAAAGGGTACCTATGAAAATCAGAAGAAACATATATAATACCTGGAACATTCCAATACGTTGTCTGAGTGCAGACATAAAATGTATGCATCTAGCAAATGCTCTGATTTTTATTTTTTTTAATACAAGCTCCATTTAATACAAGGTTTAATATCTCTTTTCCAATGTTACAATTTTAATATTTTACACTTATATTTTACAATTTTAACTTGACATTTAACTTGAAAGTTTTTTTAAAAAAATAGTGTAGTATGAAGGAAGTTAGACCTATCTGAAATTATATTTAATTTCTAATCTAAAGTTATGAAACCATCAAAACTCACCACTGATGTATTGCTGAAATTTCTGAAATTTATTAACAGTGTGAGGCATATTTGAAATCACGTGCATTACCATGAATTTATGTTACTACTAATATAAATCATCATGTGGCAGTAACTCAAGTTTTATAAATCTTTGTGTTCTTTCTGTTGTATAAAAGTAGTTTCAAGTGAATTAGTCACTTTCCAACTCTGCAACATATGAAAATTGTTCCAGGAACAATGAAAATTTAATCTACATCACAAATGTATCATATTCAAAAAAATTGGAAATGTTAACAATCAGTTAATACTTCATAGGAGAGAGAGAAAAAAAGGCCAAAACTTCCTTTTCTATAGTTCTCCTCTAGCTCTCTTGACATTTCTTTTTTGACTAGAAATTGCGATTTATCAAATACAACTTGGATTTAAAGGACAATCTAAGCTCCGTATGAATCCTCCTGGCCACTGGTTTCTCTTAAGCTATTAATTGCAGACAACTGGGACATTTTTGATTAAATGATTGATAGTCGAGCCTAAGAAGCTTAGAAGTTTTTGGGTAGAAGGCTTTCGGTTGACCAAGGGATTATGAATTTAAAGTATTATCATGAGTAGTGGGCCTTGCATAAGGCTTTTTTATTACATTAATTCACTATATTTTATTTTTAATCTTTTAATGAAAATTACATGCATTAACTCTGCAAATTATGGATATGCTACTGTTAAAGAAAGATGTATAGTTTTAATTGTGAAGATTTATGTATGTGTAAATAAAAGAATGTATTAAATACATTATGGTAAAAACCTACCTTGTAAGTTTCTAAGTGAAAATTAATATATTTTTAAAAATCTGTGAGATGCAACCAGTAGAAGATTTATAAGTTCTGGATATGTGGTTTATAACCCAAAGATAGGTCTAACTTTTAGGGTGAATATTTCTAGATTTTAGTATAATATAACTGCAATTTTTAATTTTTAGATTAAATAGAAGCCTTACTAAGCATCTTGAAATTTAGATACCAAGCATATTATTATGTATCAAAATATAGTTTGAATGTAATGCATAGTATAGCTATGGTTTAGTAACCTTAAAATATTCTTCCACAAAATTGGTGAATGTTTGTAAGCGTTTACAAATGTTTTTAGAGTCAGGAAATAGTTAAAATATGATATTATTATCCTATTATTAAGTAGCATATACCAATCGGAGTTCTTGCATTTGTAAATAACTTCATGCTTTTCTTTTGATTAGCCAAAAAATGTTTTTCTTTCTTTTCTTAGGTTTGCAAATATGATTATGTGGAGATTCGTAGTGGCCTTTCTTCTGATTCTAAGCTACACGGTAAATTCTGCGGTACAGAAGTGCCTGAAGTTATCACCTCTCAGTACAACAACATGCGAGTTGAGTTCAGATCTGACAACACTGTGTCAAAAAAAGGCTTCAAGGCACACTTCTTCTCAGGTATAGAAAAATCACTCCTGTGTACCTCTAAGTGCCTCTGAGCCTATACTGCCTAGGTGGAGTGAATAATGTGTTTTGGTATGAAAGTGAGTGACCTTTTCCCTTATGATTTTCCTGGTAAATTTGACTTCTTTTTATTTATATAAGCATAAACCACTCTCCTGTCTTAAAATACTGTTCTGAATTGTAATGACTGTATATGGTAGAAAATATATGGAGTACACGTATATATTTTTAAACAACAGCAGAGGCAAATGGACTTTGTGAGATAGAGGAAAAAAGCAAATTTACTGTGTTTTTAACTTTCTATTAGTTTTCTTTTATCCCACATTTTGTTGCTATTTTTTTTGGATCCCAGTTGTAATGTGATATGAGTTACATACAGTGTATGTTTTTTTCACTCAGGTCTCTTAATATATTGTATTAGTTATGAAATTACCACTTTTTGCTACAACATTTGTTTAACATTATGGCTACTTTCTGGCCAAACTTTGCACCACTTAATGTTTTGCAGAAGAACAGAGTTTAAGACCTTGCTCTTGCAAAAAATGTGTGTCTTTTTAGTTAGGAGTGTAATTTTACTGAGGCAGATCAGAGTGATGGAATTTTATATCATCTGGGAACACATACGATGAATAAAGTTAGACTGTGAAGCTGAAGATGTGAGGAAATATTTACACAACAGTGATATCTGCAGTTACCCACTGAGGCTAGACTATAATAATCTGCCTGTGGCAGGAAACCACCTGGTGTTTGTAATGGAATTTTGCTTAGTGTTTTTCTTGTGTGTTTACACACACACACATGCATAAGTATGTTACCTTCAAGACAACAAAACAATCCTGTCCGCCCACCTCCCCAAACTAGAAGTTGTCCGGAAGCATTTTGGATTTGAATTCTGCCCCAAGGTTAAAAACCTGAATCTGGAGAATCCTGATTACATTTAGCATGTAGTAAAATGCATTACCAGGCACCGTTTTTAGTGTTTGTTAGCTAAAATATTTTATCAAAGCTAAAATGAAAATGGTATTGGTTGGCTTTGATAACTTAATTATGAGCTAGTAATCAGAATCTGTATATTGCATAAGTGATGTGTTTTGGATAGTGAGGAAAGTAACTGTCAAAACAAACATTTTAGACTTGAAAAATTTTCTCATTCTGACTACTTTGATGTCTTTCTTAAGCAATTATGAAAAATGAAAAAAAGTGTTTCATCTCATACAAAGAAATTGATGACCATTTTACCTCCACTAAAGCATTTTTTTTTCTCATAATTCCATTTCTCTGGTTATAGTCTTTCAGATCCATCTTTACATACAGAAGTAGTTTTAACTTTTAAATTTGTATTTTACACTAGTGATAAGCTTTCAAGGTACATTCATTATTTCTAGTAAATATATATATGAACATAATGGAAGTTCTTCCTAGAAACCGTTACATAACTAATAATTTCATGTAGGCCTAGTAGTGCCAGCGGGAGTTGTCACATATCTTGACTTTTTTCAAGAATAAGTATTGATATGTTCCAGTTCTAAAAATGGCCTGCAAATTAAGTTTGTTACATATTTTCAGGATCAATATAGCTATGCCAGATAAGATTTGCAATGATAGTTTCAAAATTTATGTAAATTCTGTAGTTCAGAAGTTGTGTTTTGTGCATGTATTTATACGTGTATAATCAGTTAAATTCTGTTTATCTTTAAAGTGATAGTTCATTTTCACAGATTTATATATTTTTTATTTATTTTAGTGATTGTTTAAATGATCTATTAGTATTATGAGTGGGTTCTGGGAAGAAATCAGGCCAAAGCTGTATGCTGGGGAAAGACAGACTGTAATTCATGAAGTTCAAAGCATCAGGTCGTAATCATTCAGAACCATTATTTCCCTTGTCTTTTTCAGTTCTGAATGAAATATTCTTACCTTTCTTCTCCCAGGTGAATCATTTTTTCCTGGTAATTTGAAAAATATAAATTTTAAATGATGTCATTGATCACTGGAATAAATTCATTAGCTAGGGATAAATCTGAACTAATGTGGTTTTTGTTAATTGAAATGTGTGATGTGTCCTGGCTATTGTATCTATGTAACCAGCTGCAAACAAAGATAGTTTGATATAAATAGTCTTTGAGTGTGTAAGTATATAAATTTACTGAATGCCTCATAATGCATTTCTACCATAACCTTTTCCCTCAATTCATATCACTTCAGATACTTCGTATTTTATTTTTATTCGTTCTCAGTTCTCTTCCAGTTGTCATCGTTTCTAGCAGATTTTATTCTTCTGTGTTATCTGGCTTTCTCTTTTGACAATATTTCCTGATTAAAACAGAAACTTTGTAATGTTTGAGACAAATCAAACTTCTGAACTTAAAGTATATAAAAAGAGGTTGTCATCTTTCAATAATTAATGAGAAAAATCTCTCATGGCTGTCAAAAAACATTTTAACTTTCTTATCCCTGAATTCCTTAATATGGACATAATATGCTATTGATCTGTCAATGAAAAATGAACTTAAGATTTCAATTATTTTACCTTTGGCAGTTGATAGCTGATCACTGTTCAGCTGATGAATTGTTTTTTTTGCCTATTTATATACTACATCTGCAGAAAATAGTTAGTGCTAATATCTAGGGTACTTGCCAGAAGGCATTTAACAGCTTTATTAATTAAATCACAATAGAAATATTTGTAAGCATTTAGTTATAAAGACATATATAATGAAAAAAATCAGTAATGAATAAAACACTGAATCTTGCAGTTGATCAACCAGCAAAGGGCATATGCAATGTTCATTAAAAGAGAAGACAGGTGGACAAGTCAGATTATTTTGAAGACTAGGAATTGTAATGTGTTCCACAAAGCACGGCTAAAGAACTTTTGTTGCAACTTTATGGTGGTGAATTCTGAAGCCACAGCTACTGTTGAGAAAGCGTGGCCCAGCTCCAGCTCAGATGACAGAAACCAGTTTTTGGGTTCTTGGAACCTGCTGTAATAAACTGTGAAAGCAAACAGTGCCATAGGGCAACAGATGACCTGCATTAGGAAGGTATTTATGTTGATATAAGACAACGTGTAATTACATTTTTGGCTGTAAAATGGTGTTAACAGCCAGGCAGGTGCTACTGAAAAGTGAGAAAAACTTCTTTTTCCCCCTACATTCTGTAGAATTTACATTTGATGGGACAGTTCTGAAGAAAGCTCAGTTGGGAGCTGTTGTCAGGATATAGCTAATGTCCAGAGACAGTCTTGCATATTCATAATTGAGTTTTTTAGATAAAAGGAAGAAACTAGGGAGTAAAAATACATTAATTTTTAAAAACTTTTATTAAAATTTTTGGAATTGAGTATTAGGCTTCTAAATTAAGAGCTTCCAGTAATTAGGTTTTTATTCTTTTTGCCTCTCTTTCTTCTGTCCCTCCTCTACCTTCTGCTCTTGTCAGAAGACCTATTGCAGTCTGCTGGGCCCATAAGACTATAAGAGTGTAAAGTAACTCCAGGAATTTACTCTAGGGAGGGAAAAAGACAGCTGTAATATATATTTTTTTATTTTTTTTTCTGTGATATTTCCAAGAACATAGAGAAATTACGTCTTTAAATTGGTCTTTATGTAGTGGTATGATTAATACCCAGTGATAATACATCACTAAACTTCTTCCATTTATCATAAGTTTTAGAGTTATTTCAGTGTTTTGGTTTTTTTTAAAAAAATGATTCTTTGCATGAACATTCAGAACGTACAGGGTGTTTGATTTAATATTAGAAATGAGGTTTGTTTGGACATATTTTTTGGGGGGTGATGATTCATTGAGCAGTTAAAAGGAAAAAGCTAGAAAGTTTCTAGCCTAGAGTAAATTTGTTTTGGAGCACAAACTCATCTCTGGTGCCATCCTGGTACATTTTTTTCCACAGACAAGAAAGCTGCCTGCAAAGAGAAAATTTTTGTTTTTGAATCTTGCAAGGACTTGATACAGGTCCCTTCAGGCCGAGTACGTATTATTCACAGACTGGTGGCCTCTGAGAGTCTCAGAGGTACGACCATTTGTCCTCTGAATGATTCAGTCTAACGTTTTGTTGAGAATGGATCTTTCCCTGTTCTGACTACTGAAATGAAAAGAAAGTATCCATTCAAAACGGGGAGACTCATTTCCATCTGTCAGCATAACAAATGGCTTTGTTTTTACATGGCAAAACATTTGTTCCTATAACTAATACAGACTAATTGTTTTTTCATGAATTTTGAAACTGGGTAATCAATTTGACAGAAAGTCTGTCCCGAATTATGAAGTGTGAGGAAGGCTCGTTCAACAGTTGCATCCCTGATTAACCATGCACAAGTAATTATTGTGATTCAAAAATGTTCCAGAGCTTCTTCTTTCTACCTTCTGTCCAGTTTTATCTCTAAGGAGGTCCAACATGGCACTGTTAGCTTATGCACTTGCCTCTTAAAAGATTACTTTACAGAATATAAGCTTATTTAATGTTAAAATAATTTTCAGATTTTTCACACAGTTTGGTGGAAGATGAAAATGGACAGGGCTTTTATTTAGAATTTAGAATTTGTGTACATACTCTGTATTTGAAAGCCTAACTTGAATGCATTTTGAGCTTGCCTTCCGTTTATTTTGTTATTTTGTTAGAAAAATGCAAACTAATACATAGGAGGGGAAATATTGAAGAGTTTTGTTCATATTTTGTCTAATTTCTCATTGTTTGTTACTATTCTTCACTTGCAATGTGGTATCAATTTATAATAGTGCTTGCTTTTGCAAAGATGAAAGATTATAACTTTTGTTTGAAATTAAATAAACTTGCTACCTCAGTTTGGGACTTGCATTGCAAGATGCATAAACAGTGTATTGTGCAGCTTTTATGCTTCTTTCATCACCAAAATGACAACTGCTGCAAGCCTTTGGATGTGTGATTCTGGGAGCTACCTATGTTTTTGACTGTTTCTTAATCTTCAGATCTGTTCACATTTGCAGAAAGCTTCCAAAAGCTTTCAGTGCAAACAGATTGGAGATTTACAGGACAAAATGCAGTGGATGCTTAGGTTTGACCTGCAGAATGTATCTATAAATGTACATTATCATCAGATATTATAAGTAGAAGCTGGTTTTTATAGAAAGACTTGCAAGTCAACAAGTCAAGTGTTGCATACATTTTGGTAGATAAAGCTGATATGTATGCAATTATAATGCAGACTTCATTTGTTGTGTTACTGAATATAAACGTCAATAAAGGCAAGGAAAAAGTACATAAGTAAGACAACGAATGGAGACTTAAATTATCCATAGTGACTTGTAATCTACAGAAATTCTTAACTGTGCCTACTAAAGTCTAAAACATCACATGCTACCTTGTTTGGAGATAAAACACTCATTGCTGCTTTCCAAGGTACACGAGGCTGAAAGGGGTGAATGCTCTGCGTTCCAACCCTGCAATAACCGGACCTCTGGGATGACCACAGTTTCTTTGCTCTTTTTCCTTCTCTCTTTTGCATGTTGAAATGACACATTTTGTAATATATAGTTTTTTTAATACGTGTGTGTTTATATATAGATACACATATATATATTTATAGAGGTATATATTTTTGTATCTCAGGATTTAGATATACATGCATACTTATATACATGTATGTGTGTGTATATATATATATAAAAGTATATGTCAGGAGTAGTCTGCCTCTTAAGTGGACCAGCTTCACCTAAAATGACAACAGCTGAATAACATAGAAGGGTGGCAGCTGAGGCCTCTTGCTAGAATGACAGCCTGTTAATCTAGTTTGGCTTTTTTCCATGCAACAAATTTGTAGCTGTTTAATGCAGGTCAAATTTCCTTCCCTACTCTCTGCTTTACTTCTAACACACTAAAAGCTCTTTTGAAGGATTATATGTTAATAAACAGAACTGCATGCTATATTGTAGATCTCCTTGAAATAACTAATGCCAGTTTTGTATGTTCTTCAATGAAATGTTTTTCTTTTTTTGATATTCTGTGATGTCCAGATTCATTAAAAGTAAAGCATAACATTACTCTGCTGGGGAAAAAAAAAAGATCAACTTAATAAAAAGTTTATGTTAGATCCTTCTTTTCTTACATGCTTAATGTGAAGAGCTTGAAACCTTGTTTGGCCTACATGTTCCTTTCAACACACCACATTAAATCATGGAATTTGCATAAAGTTGGAGTGCTTTGTGTTGTCCATAAATTACACTCCTGTTGTTTAGTGAAATAAAGCTTTGGATGATATATTTATTAAATTTTTGCCAGCTAGACCACTTGAAAGTGTAAATGCTGGTAACTGTCTTATGTCCTTTGATTTAGCTTGCTTGTTTTATTGGTGTTCCTCTCCCCTAGGAACTCCCCTTCATATCCTAAAAAGATGGGACAAACTGTTTGTGCCATGGTGCAAGGTTGCAGGCTGAGCAATGAGTGGCTAGAACTAAGGTACCATGAAACTCTCATACTGAGAAGAGTGACTGTACCTTAGCTTAGCCTTTTCTGGACTCAAACACTGTGTTAAACGTTTTTATTTTTGGTAATGAGGACTACTGCTAGCTGTGATGCTCACCTGACCTTGTTGTGTATTTCTTAGACAAGGACGAGTGTTCAAAGGACAATGGTGGCTGCCAGCATGAGTGCATCAACACGGTAGGAAGCTACGTTTGCCAGTGCCGAAATGGATTTGTGCTACACGAAAACAAACATGACTGCAAGGAGGGTAAGTAGTAAGGTATTTGAATGGTTGATTATACAGCTGTCTTGCAAAAAGTTCTCAGCAGCTCTCCTTCCAAAGAAAGGAAAGAAAAAGACATTGGTAATGGGAGCTTAGATATTTGGTCTTAAACACTCCCCCATGCACCCCTTCCTGTCCCCTCTATCCCCAGTATTTGTGTGTGGCTGAGTTTGAAGTCCACAGAAATGCAGCTTGGAAAACTTGGGATCATTGGGAGGAATCACTACTTTTAATAGTGCTGTGAAGTGTAGAACATTTAAAGCTGTGATAGAGTATTTATCTAATACTGTATTAAACATAGGGATAGAGTTTCTGCAGAGAAGCCTGGCAAAGTTGTCATTTACTCCTGTCAGTAGCAGTTAGTTTCCTTGCAGTCAGGTTGACACCGTGTCTGCCCTTCATGGATTTATGTTAGGGGACATATTCACACAATCTAAATTCCACTCAAGTCTCTATGCATCTTTCTTCCTATTTGCTGTCTCAAGGTATGGTTACTTCCAAGAAAACAGTAGACTTTGGAACTTAACTAGGATTTAGTATATCTGCAAATGAACCTCAAGCATGAAATATCATATGACCTACTGTAATTTCTCAGGGAGTATTCTAACATGGATTTAATTTTCCGGTATCAATACAGGCCGGGGGCTGAAGGGACTGAGAGCAGCCCTGAGA
>JAOXJM010000033.1:38377059-38388477 GCA_026413425.1 Tringa solitaria
TGAAAACAAATGACCTTGTAAAAGCAAGTTGGAAAAAAACAAGTTTTGAATCTCTAACCTACCACTGCTAAAAATGATTTTGAATTTTCATGATTTGCCTTCATAAGGAAGGAGTTCCTGCATTTGAAAAGGTCTAAATCGGATTTCAAACTATGGAGTAGAACTGCTGAGGGAGAACAGAAAAATTGTAAGGTTGTGATTAAGCATGGTGGTGTTATTGCTTCTGCAGACAAGAGGAAACCTTTATTTTTTATTTTTACTGTTGGTCATGATCTTCATGGCTATAAGATTGCAGAAAATATCCCAAATGTGTCCTTTAAAATCCCTTTTGGGTGGAGCTGTTGAATGAAGAACAGCTGTTTTCATCCTAAGTGAGACGGATCGTTTCAGGTGAAAAAACAGTTTCTGGAAATAGCGTTCAAATGAAAAATGTATGCTATTGCCAACATCCTCAGTGCTTGATGTCTCTCCAAAAAGGAGGGCTATAGTTGCCTGTTACGGCACTTCATTAAATATTTTCTTGTGATATAAGTCACCTGAGGAATACTTCAGAATTTGTTGTTCAGTTTCCTACTTCATTTATTCAAATATGTAATAAATACAGTGAAAATCAGACATGAGTTCATAGCAAAATTTATGGTAAAATAACATCAAAATTGCATAATGAAATGGATCCCTGGCATGAGTAGTAGCGTTCTGAAAGAGAGCTACAGTTATGGCAGTCTACATTCACATCTTGCTTGCTTTGTATTCTGTCATATTTCTTTGCTGAATTGAATCCCCACCTAGAAAATCATTTATCATTACACTTTTTAAACTTGGCTTCATCTTTCCCACTGGAAATTTTTTTTAAATAAAATTATCTCTTCTAGACAGTTGTAATTAACTGCTCTTAAGTAAACAAGAGGAACGGAGAGACTTTGTTTATACTCATTTCTGCTAAATTTTCATGGGTAGCATGGCATGGGTTTCTACATTGTTTCTTTTTATTATTCCCTTATGGACTCTGAAATAAATTGTGAGTGCTTTGAAGAGGGTATGTTGCATTGACTGAGTATGAGTGAGTTTTACACTGATTAGCTGACTTCTCTTATTTCATTAATGTGTAGAAATTTCCATTCTGTTCCTACAGGTCTGAAACACATTTCAGTGCAATGAGTACTTCACCAGGTAATATTTCATTCTCCACCACAGCCCTGCCCTTGCAAACACAGCAGTATAGGTTGCAAATGGACAGTCCTATGAGCTTCTTGGTAGAACAAAGGTTCAGATAGATAATTTGAAGATGTTTGAATGCCATTGTATGATCTATCTCAACATATTTTCACTACTTCCTCATTTTCATCACACCCTGCCTTGAAGGTCAAGATTAACTGAGATTGTTTTTTATCTTGCAGATGGGGGACGACAATTTTTACTAAACTTTTCACTTCAAGAGCTCAAACTATTTTAGCTCTGGATCATAACACAAGCCTTTCAGCTTAGGTTGATTTTTTTCTAAAAGTTGATATTAGCAAGGAGGAGAAAATTTCTTATGAGCAAACATATTTTATTTTAAATGATAAAATTAAGGAATATTAACTGGTATTTTAAATACGCTTAAAGGTAATAGATACACAAAAAGAAGTAATATTTTTTTAACTCATTCAACAAGTGCAACGTGTTATAAACATATCTGTCTTCTGTGGAATTTAATGGGTAATTTAACCTGTTTAAAGCTATGTTAATATAATTAGATGTACACTTTTAGTAATCATTTGTACTTAGTTCGGTATTGGGTTTTTTTTAAAGAACAAAAAAAATTTTCTGGGGTAACTTTGAACTTTGTCAATTGTTTACTTCAGTTTAATTTTGAGAACCTTTTCATGTTTCTGCCAACATAGACTGAATTTTGAACAGGGAGGTTGTCCACTTTCTCTACCGAGTTCTACCTTCATTGTCTTAGGTCAGGAGTTCCTACCTCCAGACTCATGATAGAAAATGGCCATATATGGAACAACCCATTGAAATAGAACACGCTTGGGCCAAAGGAGGTCTCCACTGAGACAAACATTCTTCTGCACAAACTGATGAATCAAACAATATATCCTGATGTGCAGAGTATTTGACTGCCAGAAAATGACTGGAAAGAAGCAAAAATTAAATAAAGAACAGGAACTATCATTTCATAATGACTGGACCTACATGCACCCAAAGAACCAGAACAGTTAAATCATGGCCAGAAAGATGGCAGGCTACATCATCTTTAAATGCTGTGTACCTCTACGGCTCTGTCAAAGAGCCTGGCTGTTGCCAGAGTCTGGAAGGAATAGCTCCAATGGCAGAGGACTGATGAAGTCAGGTCATGAGGAATAATTAGGAAATTCTGCACCAAGGGAGCATTCCAGAGAAACTGGAAATGGAAATGGTGGTTGTGGCTAGGCACTTCATAAAGACAAAGAGGGAAAAGCGTTCTATCGAGGTTTCTGTAAATGACAGGGATGCTGTCTTTACCTTCATTTTTCTGATGAGACTATCATTGTATGTCACCTTTCTCTAATTAGTTTTGGCTCAAGTTGGTAGATAAATGCCAAAGCCTGCCAGATTCAAACCAAATCTTAAAATCATTTTTTTGTTCCTATGCAGAATGGATTTAGTTCTTTCTGTCTTATTTTATGAAGTCTACAGACTACTGCACTCTTCTCATGGTCTGTGCCAGGATCACGTGTCATTCTTTTGAGAGTACGTGATCAGTATGGTTAAGCTCTAGTCTGATTTATATAGCTCATGATTGCTATTAATGAACATGGGATTTTTACTGTATGCCATAGCAGAGCCTAATGACCATATCCACAGTCAGTCTCTGTTTTTCCAAGGTCTGTTTTTCATCCTACAACCCTATCCAAAATACCTGTAATGTGACAAAAGCATCAGAAAAAGAGATAATATTAAGACATTAATTAAAAATGGAAAAAAATTGTTCCCACAAGTAAAGTCAGGGTTATTTTAAATAACTTGTTACTGTGTGCTGCACATATTTAAATAACAAAGATACAACATTTTTTGCTGAAATATTATTAGATTTTACTTCTTTGTGTGATGGAATTAACCTAAAGATCATGTGGAGTTTTTATTTTTTTGCCATTGCTTCATAAGAAAAATCTTGTCTAAAAATAGACATGCACACAAATGGGACAATGTGGTACACTGGGAAATGTATGGCAGTAAGAAATGTAACAATACCTTCCATTGGATTTCCATATTTACCATATCTGCTTTATGCACTTTCTTACCACTCCGCATTGTCTTTAAAGCTGCTATCAAAAGGAAAAATAATTGTTTGCATATATGCAGAGAAATCTAAATGAATAAACAAGTACTCATGTGGTTTGGAGAGGGTGGGGGGAAGGGGCTTAATTTTATTTCCTAGCAAACAAAGTTTCAGGAATATTTCCTTTGGGTTTTTTTCATGTTTAAGCCCATCAGTCCACTTTTTCTTTTCTCCAAAATACAGTTTATCCATCAGTATCTTCAGAAGCAAAAATGAAATATTTCTCTTACTGGCAGTCAATTTATCTTTTCTCTAATTTCACTTAAATACGGCTTTCAAGGAAAACATATTTTAATCTGACAAGAAGTCTTTTCTAATCTGAATTTGGAGCACATTATGATTTAGTAATTTACTTTTCTCCTATCTTAAATATTTATTTTATCTGAAGATTTATTACTATTATTTTATTCTTAAGCTTGCACTTCACTTGGACTGCAAAAGGCCCTTCTGTTTTTCTCATTTCCTCTAAATTTAAAGATAGTCCATATTTCTTAGAACTCTAGTTCCTTATTTATCTGCCTGTCAATCATTGTGTCTCTTGGGACCACTAAGAAATCAGGTCTTTTTAGTTCTCTGTACAGATGAAATAATGAAGTTCTGCTCTGGGGTTGTACGGGTCAGAATTTGACCCTTGCAGTTTATCATCCAACATCCTTCCGGAATTAAAGGACTTCAGCACCATTTATCTACTTATTTTTAACACCTAGATCAAAGCCAATATAAGACATCTCTGAAATTTAGTATAACCTTGAAGTCCTGAAGGAAAAAAGATGACAAGTCATTTGCAGGAAGCACTTTTAAATACATTAGTAGACTCAAAGTAAAATATATTCGTAACTGAGACAATAATCTTCTTTCTTTTGTTTAAAGGAACTCTTCTCCTCCTCTAGCCCATCCCCTTACCATTCCTTGCATTGATTGCATGTGGACAGTGTGCTGAAGTGCTCTTGAGGCATTGGGGATGTGGAAGAACAAGTGTAAGGGGGGGTAGGGTTGTTTAAAGTCCTCCATCATTAATGGGGAAGTGAGAAGCTGTCATTGCATGGTTGCAATGGTTTGGACTTCTTTCTTGTTCAAATGTCACCTTTGTTTACTAGCTATCCTGGTGTAATTGTTTTTCTGAGAGAAGTAGAGTGGTGCTTATGTTACACTGCATGCAAGTGAATGGGGTTGATGCAACCTTGAGCTCATCTTCTCTTTCTGCAGCACTGGAGTGCGGCCGTACAAAGATGAAAATGGAGACACTTCATGTGGTTTGGATACTGAATATTGCTTCAGTTTCTTGCTGCCTTTCTGCAGCTGGCACATACACAAATCATATACTCCTGTACTATAGCCATCCTTGAACCACAACAAACACGACAGGGAAGGGAGTAGAAGGTACAAACCCCTACCTTTTCTCTAAATCAACACCTACAGTGATGTGTTTGGAAGCAAGGAGGAGAAAGTCGTACCCCAGTGACAGAAGGGATTTGAATGGACATATGGTAAGGACCCATAGGGTTGTTTCTTACAAATGAGAACTGTTTGAGGGAGACTGTATCCATCTTCCACCTGGGTTAGTAGCTGTGCAGTTTAATCCATGGTAGTCAAAAGCCTTTACCAAAAGAAAGTAAAAGCCAACAACATTGCTTTTGTGATTCAGACCACTG
The DNA here is from genome assembly GCA_026413425.1 of Tringa solitaria. NCBI lineage: Eukaryota > Metazoa > Chordata > Aves > Charadriiformes > Scolopacidae > Tringa > Tringa solitaria. Next base: position 38,382,022 of record JAOXJM010000033.1, read on the forward strand.
ACATGGGCATTATGCTCCAAGGTAAGGAATTTTAATGTCTAGAGGAATTTATGATTGTGTCTTACATATATTTGCTTTAAAATGCTGGGATATTGAATTTGTACTAATGAATTGTGATTGTTTATTAAGTAAAGTAGCAGGTGGAGTAAATTCTCTCCTGCTTTCTGGGTATTGTTATTCCAGTGTGAAAATACGCCCTTTCTCTTCAGGATTACATTTTGGGGTTGGTGCCCAGTATTGAAAATGAATTTTTGTTCTCACATTCCTGCTTGAGAGTAATGACTCCCTTTTCCTCTGGTGAGGAAGATGATGAGACCTCAAATGGATTAACCTTCATTTTAATGTCATTTCCACCTTATCCTTTGGGCTCTAACGACTGCAGGAAGGGGGTCCTCATCTCTGCTGGCCAATGGCCTGTGGGGTTGCTTCTGCTTTGATATATTTGGATAAATATGAGAGGAAGTGAGAGAGGTTATCATGAACCACATCCCCACAGGAAGAGGCAAATCAATTACAAGACTCAAGGACACCAGTTACTGAGTTAAACATCTGTTTACACCTACACAAAGCAGCAACCTTGGCTCATGTTCATACAGGGTCAGGGTGGGAAGACAGTTGATGATTTTCTCCCAAAGCATGAGATGAACAAACAAACACAACTAGTGTTCTGGCAAGATGTTTTGTTTGGAGGCGGGGAGAGAGAAGGGAAAAGTCTTGCCAGGAAAAAATAGTGATATAAGGCAAGTATTAAGCTGTTCAAGAGTGTTCCTTATTCTGAAAGAATCAAGAACTTCAGTGCAGATAAACTTTCCCACACTGCTGCAGGCAAATTGTTTTTGCCATCCTATTGAAGCGCTCTCCAACTCTTTCTAGTATCTTCCCTCCTTTGATGCCTCAAAGCATCCCACACTACCACTCATTTCCCTTTCAGAAACTGTTTTGCTTTTGGCCTTACTACTAGGCAAGGTGAAAGTGAGGAAGAGAAACTTTTTACTGACCGGGTTGGTAAACAGTATGATGAAGATCTAATTAAAGTTATTTTCCTCTGGATGAGGTTGATGACAGCAACTGCAGACCTGCCATAAAGAGCAAATATTAATACACCAATAACTGTTGGTCTTGTTTCAGCTGCAGATTGCTCTCAGAGTGTAAAAGCTAAGTCACTGTTTCCCTGACAAAGCAGCCAACTAACTTCTGTAATGACAGACTATGCAAATCTTCTCCCTAACAGTGCACTTTGCTAACAAGAGTTGCTCCTTTGACATGCTGGCCCCCAAAGTGCACACGTTTTTTTAACACAATGTCAGGCAATATCATCGCATGGTTCTTGACCAGATGATCCAAAAGACAGCCAGTAACACAAATGACAGCTGGAAAGTGTCATCTAATAAGCCCTAATTCCAGTATAATGCTTCAAAAGAGGTGGCCAACCTACTGTGCTTGTGTTCTTAAGTTCCTGCATCCTTCCCCAGGTTAGTCTAGGGACCAGTAAATAAGGTAGGTCATCCTGAAATTCCAAAATTTCTGCTTTAGCTTTTTCATTCTCATCTTCTCTCCTGCTTCATGAAACCATCCTTTAAGAGGCAACATTTCCAGAAGTGTCTGTCTTTCCTTCTGTTATGTGAGAGCAGTGCTGTTTATCAGCCCTTCCACAAGAGCCCCACTTCCTGGGGCTGCACTGTACACACAGTGCCTTGGAAATCAGACATTGTTTATTGTGTTCCCTATGCTTATTCAAGTCAGTGAGCAGATATTTAGTAAAGAAGAGGCTCTTATTTTGTAGACATTTGAAGCAAGGCACAAGTTACATCTTTATTACATAAAGGCTATAAATGTCTTGAAAATCTGTTCTTAAAACAGTAATTTATGACTTCTTGTATGAGGACTATACCAAAGGAATTAGTGAAGGCAACTAAGTAAAATAAGTTCATATGTGTTGATCCGCAGGCTCATATATGAAATTGCCAGGATCCAATCTCCACAGAAATTGTTATTAGGAAGTATATCTAAGGAAAATATTCAGGTTACCTACATAAGGCAAAGAAACTGAGAACCAGGGTGCAAAAGACTTTCAGCTAGCAGCTTCACAGAATATGGCCATAAACACAGCATGGCTTTCTAGCCCATCATCAATGCTATTGTAAAGTCAACCAGCAAAAAAGACATCCTTCCAAACTAGGGGCTGCAATGACTGTGAGTTGTTACTGTTAATCTGGACTTTCTATGCATGGATTAATAGCTCATTCAGCGAATAACACATCACTCTGTCTTCTGCTCTTATTTGCCGCCTGCTCTTATAATTTCACCTGAGCTATATATATAAATAAATAACTTCAATAAAAAGGCTATTAATGCAGAAATACAGCAATACTTGCTCAGCTACACACTTTTAAAAAGTGTGTATCTCAAAACTCATTTGTTTGCTTTCTCCTTAGCACACTTATTTTTGCGAGGTTATCTGTTAGGTTGTCATCCATACTTTTTATAGGAAGAAGATAAAGAAATGTCAACAAAGATATAAGTATTCTACAAAGAAGTAACCAAAACTGTTTATTTCTGGAAGGGTTTCTATTTTTCACTTTCTATCAATTTTGTTCTGTTATCTCTTCTCACCAAAAAAAGGGCAAGGATACTCAAAGACTTTCCAAGTAACTGAGTACTTAACTGAATTTTTTCCTGCAGGCACCTAGAGGTAGTGTAGTGAAGTGTTGGCTCAGATCATAGCAGAAGCTCTGCAGAAGAGTTACACTATCTGGCACCAGGGTGGACTAACCTTATATGTCTATTCTGAGCTTTAGTTTAGAATGATTTTTCACAACTCTGTTCTGTGTCTAAAGAAAAGTTGTACTGGGGTGCAAAAATAGTGGAATTCAGCAAGGGCTTCATAATTAGTGGATTTTACACCATCTTCTCAATAGCATAGGCTGTATGAGCAAAATAGATGAAGAAAGACCCACTATTGACCGAGTCAGATTCCAAGAAATAATATTTACATCTTCTGAACACTTACATTTAGATATTCTTTTGATAGTAGACGTTTATTGTTTTATAAAATGGAATTCTTTAAAGAGGCCACTGATCTTACACAAATTGTTTTGTGGTGTTGAGGATTTTCTGTGTTACGTCTAAACTTGACAAGGAAGCGATTTTACTATTAGTTCAGTAGACATAAATTAGATTTGTAGGTCACTCCAGAGATCAGCCACGATGTAAGAGGAAAACCTTACTAGAATAGATAAATGCACTGTATTTATATGGAAACTTCAGGTGGGATTTAGGCCCTCCATGATAGTAATACTAGTCTCCCTTTTGTTGTCAATTGAAGTGATACGAATTTTGCCATTGAATCAGTGTGGAAGATTTAACTGAAGGTGCTGAATAAACATAACTGAGAACACATTTGCAGGCAGTCCTCATATAACTGCAGTCTCCTAATATTTATCTCATGTATCTTGTAAACAGAGTAGTAGATTCTAGTGCCTGTTTATAAACCTTGGCCTGAGGTGCATCATTTTGTTTTTACAAATGTCTCTTTGGCTAGTGAAGAAGGAATAACCCAGGTATTTTTAACAAAAGGACTTGGAAATTTCTGTCCCTCCATCTGTTAACCACTTAACTCGTAATCCTGTGTGTAATGCTATTACAAATACATAAATAATCACTTCAGCCTTAAGCTGCATGCACTGCTTAAATAACTTAGGAATATATTACTTCCCTAGCAGTGACTATGGCTTAAAAAACACATGCAGAGCTGCAGCTTCATATTTGTCTTCATTACATATGCTGACATCTTTCAGATAATAGATATTTTGTTGTCATCTCTGAAATAGCCAGCATTAAAATGAATATAGTGACTTTCTACACCTCCATGTGAGGCTGTATTGGACAAGCTCCAAATGGCCTGGATGCCCTTCTGTTCATGTCTAATTATTTTCTGTGGGGATGGCAGTTTACGGAGGGCATTTCAGGAAATGGAAGCCAGTAGCCAGGCCAATGGCTCAATGAATTTTGCACTAGATGGCCTATCAGTGTTGGCTGGATTAAGAATTACTAAACACTGTGATCAGCTGCTGCAGGCATGGATGTTGAGAAAAAGATAAAAACAGTATCTCTGATTTAAAAAAAAAAAAGACTTCTACGTTTTGCTAGAGGTTTTTTTGACTTTTAAAATCTGACGTTGATGGATTAGAAATAAAGCAGTAAGCATCTCTACTGAAATTAATTGATATACACCAACTATTTCAGTCATGACTTCAATCTTGCTTTGTCTTTGTGCATCTTAGTTATTAGAAAGTAAAGAATGTCATTTATTTAAAGCCTTTTTTCTTAGGTATTTCACTTGAGAATACATTTGGACAGAATTGAAAAGTGAGATGAAAGTTCTCACGAGTTAGATATTATTTTTATTAGTCATTTACATGTACCTTAAACATGCCTGATACTTGAGAAGAATTTAAACTGCATATAAAATACAGTGATATCTGTGGTTAATATCTGTGATTTCCCACTCCCACTGCGAACTGCGATGGTTATTTCTGCTTAGTACATACTCAGCATTTCAGGAGGAGGAGACCTTACCATTTATCACATAATTTCTTTTCCACAGATTGTATGAAGAAAACAAACCTTGCTCTTTTTTCACCTCTCAGTTGGTTTTTCAAATTTGAGCAAGGGAGTTATTGAACTGAAATAACCAGACAGCAGAAGGAACTACTGGGGACAAAAGCTAGTTTAACACTTCAACAAATTCTCCTTTAAGATGATCAGTCAGTGACTTCCTTCAGCTGAGTGGCTCTGCTTCCCTCAAAGCAGTAGCAATGCATTGTTGTACACAGACATTTTTTACTACATGATAGCAATCATGGAGTTTCGTAAGATTTGCTCTAAGCTAATTTTTAAAATGTCTTTTATATGGAAAATGCATGCATTGAAAGGTCTATCTTTTGTTTCTACTGGTTTATAGCTTGATAATTTTTAAGCATTGTAATACCTGTTGTTCTTCATTGTTGGTAGTATTTTTTCGTCTGTTCTGTATGGTCTGACAGGACCTCAGTGCTACTATGTCTTTAGCCAGAAGGCTTCAGTCTTGCTCTTGTCTTATATGGAATGACCACAACTTTGGCTGAGGCTTGGCAAAGTTTATCATAAAGATGGTCCTTGGGTGATTGTTCTGCCAAGATGCCAGTGTACATACACCTGGCAGAAAGCAGCGCTTTTTTGGTAAGTAGAGTTACATGATTTCTTTCTTCTGTGATCACAAGGGTGTACACTGACCTAAATCTGCACAGGAGACTCCATCTGCATCCCAGCCCTCCTTGAGCATTGTGCGTGACCTGTCCACTAATCTGCATGTTCACATTCCTCCCTCATCACTGGCCATGCACGATCCCATGCTTGATAAATTTATCTCAGTTACTTACTTTTGACAGAGCTGTGTATCTCGTAACATTTTCCTGACCTTGTTAACGCTTTCATCTTTTGTAAACAGTTCATTTCTTGCTCACAGTTCTATTAAGTATCTTTTGGTCGACACTTAAGGAAAAGCTTTTATTTGAGGATTGTATGGTCGGAGCTGTGCTGCAGTGAAAAGTATCCCCAAATGAGTGTTGCAGTAATTTAGAATGGCATAATTTTAATTTAAACTGTGGTCAAAAAAGAATGGTATCCACAAAGTAATTGGAATACTTTCTTTTTCTTAAAAAAAGAATCAAACGGTTTTCTTTATGTTTTTTTATTTGATATAAAGGGAACATCTCTATTTGTTATGTGTATTGCCATGAAAAATTCTATATGGCAGGATTAAAAAGAGGTGCCAACAGTTAATTTTTAAAAAGGCATTTAATAGCCATTTGACAGTTCTGTTTAGAGCTACAACTCACATCACTGTAAACTGGGGGTTTTTTAATGTACATTTCACACCATTTTACACCAAGTTTATGCATGCATTTAATATGCAAATCATATACAAGCCTATTAAGATTCTTCAATGCACTTCCAAGTCTCAGCTTAAAATACAGGAGTCATATTATGTGCTCATCAGAAAATTCGGTAATTGGGCAAATAATAAAGAAGCTCCTGCACTGATAACTTACTAATTTTATAGCTGGTTGGCTGTATGGTTGACTAAATATCTGAGACATGATCTGAACCTGATTTTTGAGAGAGAAAGGTAATTAAAAATTTTAACACAGTTTTAAAAAGTGTCCACATAGTTCTAAATATTTATAGATCTTCTCTGTATGTATAGAACATACATATGTGCAAACGCATATATCAGAGGGATGCTACTAAGATTATAGCAGGAAAGTGCAGTGGGGATTTAGAAATCATCAGACTCGACATTTGATTCAATAATATTAGTATTGAATATCAATATCAATAGAATATCAATAGAATATCAATAGACAGGCTGGATGGATGGGCTGAAACCAACGGGATGAGGTTCAACAAGGCCAA
>JAOXJM010000033.1:38388577-38411414 GCA_026413425.1 Tringa solitaria
CAGAGGTCCCTTCCAACCACCACAATTCTGTGATTCTGTGATTCTGTGATTCTGAATTGCCACTTTTCCCCCTCCACTTGCATATGCTTTTCGTTAAAGGCTGTAATTATCATGATTACAGACCCCTTCCTATTCAGTGCAAAGAACATAAAGTGCCCGCACCATGTGTGTGGTTATTTTGTTTCCCATGTGCAGCTCAACACTTATTTACTGTTCTCTGAAAAGATTCAACAGATTTCTTCATGTTGTATTTTTTTTCCATCTCATCATTTTTGCATTTGGAAGGTCTTTTGTAAGGATGACTTTTTTTTAGGCACATCTGCCTTAGTGTATTCTCCTTTGACAGGCAACAAAATTTAGCTGTAAAAGGGAAGTGACAAACTGTGTGTGGGGTGTGTGTCTGTCACACATTCTTGTCTTGAAAAATCACGCTTCTGTTAGTAATTAGAGGTAACCAGCAGCCCTTCAACAGGTCTAAACATTCAGGGGCAGCAATTACACTCTCTTTCTGCTCTTGCAGGCATAGGTGGTTGTGATGAGAAGCAAGAAAAACTGAAAGAGGCATTTTACTTTTCAAGGAAGGAAGAGAAAGGATCAGGTCAGTTCATGGTTTTAGCAGCCAGCGCTGGGTGCAGTTGAGACCCTCAGTTTCAGCCCTTTGCAACACCCGTGACTTGTGGTGCCACATAGGATTCAAGGCTGAATTCCTAGCTGTGTTTAAGACAACTGCTCCCTTTTTCTTTGGCTTCAGTGGAACAGAACTTTGATCCTATGTTTCCAGCTCAGAAAAAAAATCATGGTTTTGAGACGTGCATTTTTCTCACTACCAGGGTTACTTTAGATCGTTTTACAATAAATTCCAGTAAACACAGCATTTAGTGAAACAAAAAGACACCTTTTACATGTGTTGCTTCTGTGAATACTGAATGAAATAATGTATTAGGAAACTGACACAAATTTTGATTCTTTTTGGGTTTTGTTGTTCGTTGTTTGTTTGGGAAGTAATGGTTTGCTCACATTTTTCATGTTAATAATGACCTTCCTGATTTGATTTAAAAGCAAATGGAGCAGAGAAAATTACTAAGGCACCCAAGCATGTTCTGAGCTTTGCCACACAGAAACATTTGTTTATTCTGCAGGGCTTCGGGAAGGCAGACCAAAGGCTTCACAAGATTGAGAACAAACATAAAAGATGGAACAGGTGGGAATGCCTGATCATTCCCTGTAGTAGCTCTTAATATGCCACTGCTGCATCTTTGGGGCATTTTTGTAAAATATATGCATGCCAAACAAAATAAAAGTGATGCAGACAGTACGTCAATGAGACAGCAATACAATTACTTGTTGTAGATAATGCTCAACAGTAATGCATCCATCTGGTCCGATTAAATGAAATGAGATGTACTCCAGTTTCTTATGGCTAGATTACAATGGAACACATAACCACAAGTGTCAGAATTATTGATTACCAGAGGTGTTATTCAGATTATTCTATCTTCTTTGTTCTTCCCCACCTTCATTATTTTCAGACTTGCTGTAAACACATCGTAACTCCTGAATGCTGCAACCATGAACGCATCATTTAAAATAGCCCTGAGATAAGTGTCCATGGGCTGTTAGCAGTCATTTAGAATCATGACTCTTTCTTTTTTAAAAGCATCTTTAAAAAAACCCCATTCTTTGATATCACTTCAAATGCAATAACTGAACCATAAAGAAAGAAAAATAATTTAAGAAAGCTTCCAAAATGGTTTGCTATCTAAGGGAAATCAGAATAAATCTAAAATAGTAAAATTATTAATATGGTTTTGATACCTCTGTTGAACAAGTTTGCTCAGCTGTGTGTCATGTAGACTTTAATCCTTGTAACTACTGTTAGGATTCTGATCACAGAAACTTTAGTTGCTGGAGCAGAAAGTTTAGATTTATAGTTCTACTGTCAGTGTAAACTCATAAATGAATGTAGTCTGAAAACAGGAGCGTGCATGGTTTGTTATCGATGTGGTACAGGTACACCTTCAATGCATTCTTCAGACAAACTTTCACTGTGGTTTTAAACCAACTTTTAAACTGTGTTCTCAAATTTTTCATGATGGCATGTTGACATATTTAATAGTGTTGGTTGGTGCTTTGTGCATACAGTGTAATGTCAAGGAGTAGTCAGATGTGAAAAGCTTTGCAAAATTGTTCATGAAAAATTGTGTTATTCTTCATTTCTTTCCCCATCTCCCCATGTCTTTTCAGTGTTGTGCTGTCTGTGAAAAAGCAGATTTTAATATTTTTTTTTAATGTGACAGAATGGGATTGCTTTAAATGAGCAAAAGTTCTTCCACTGGCCTGTGAAGTGCCATAGGGATGGGAGTGAAAGCACAAAGTCTGAACAGTCACTTCACCTCACTCTGCAAGCAGATGACGGGGATGCTTCTTTGCGAGACTTGGTGAGTGTGAACACTTCTGCAGAAGGTGACTGTTTATTTCTACAGCTTTTGAACTGGAAAAGAGATCACAGTTTTCAAAGAGCACCCACGTGTAGGTTATCTGGAATATATTCTGAAATTAAATACCTTCCGCGGGGCTTTCTGATTAAAAACCCTAAAAAAGTAAAATCTAATCAGGGTGAAAACTTAAGCATAGTGGCTAGGTATGGCAAAAAGAGTTAATTCAACCTGCTTCTGAGCAATGTAAATTGACTTCTATACTACCAGATCGCTGTTGTCAACAACCCTTTATGTAAAGTTGTTTGCTTCATTGCATCCATAGAAATAACTAAATATCTCTATGTTATGACCTTGAATTTTATGAGACTGTAACTCTAAATTCATGCCAGTCTAGATGTGCTGAAGACATTTCTTAGAACCAGAAGCACTAGAAAATCAGCAACAAGAAAACCAAATGCTTTGGATTTATTAGTTATGGTGCAGTGACGTTATGAATGCAGGTGCACCTACTGGTTTTAGGTCCAAGCTGTTCATACAGAATTCAGTTTTATCATTTACATGTAACAACTGGATTTACTGCAAACTCTGGTATTCCATTGGATAGTATAAAATTTAAATCTACTGTGCCTGTGACTTCTATGTTCGGAGCGAGAGGCTGGAAAAGGAGGTGAATATGGTACGCTGCATATTCTATGTACTCGTGTGCTGCATATCAAAGGGCTCAGCTGAACTTCCTGCACTGAAAAAAACCTTTAAAAGACTTTATTAGAGATCATCATGGTGAGACTACACAGCTAAACATTTTTAAATGACAGCTTGGTTGAATTTAGAGACAATTCTGTATTCTAAGTTAATGGTCTGTAAAGCAGCTATGAAAGAATGAAACTCTGTTTCAGAAACAGACTGCAGATGGAAGAACCAGGCGTCTGAAGCATCTGAAGACATGTAACCCTTGTGTAAGGATAGCAAAGCCAAAACAATCTCTCTGAGACTTCATACAGTGTTTTAAGTCCCAGTCCTGACTGTAGGCCAAGATCAAACGTGGAATATGAACCATAAAATGCAGTTGTACCTCCACTTTCAAGAAATAGTTCCAGCTCTAGGTCAGCCAGAAAAAGTACGGTGGTGTCTCATAAGCAAACCACCTTTCACATTGCCCTTGAACAATGTACGTAAAACCTGGTGTAAATTGCCCAGTGTTATGCAGGAGAACCATGGGCCAAATTGGACTTCTTTGAAAAATATTTCATGCCTTAGAGAAGGAAAAATCACACTGGAAACTTATCTAGGGCTGGTGCTATTATCTACTCCTTGGTTTCTTGACTGAAAGGAGAGTTCGTGTAGAAAATCATTGGAGGTGGAGCTGCAGTTGCAGCAAATCCAATGCAAAGACCTACAGACTTCTGTTTAGAACCAATTCCCACAAAAGCCTTTCTTTCTTCACTGGCTCAGAAATGTGGCAAAAAACCTTCTTGATTAAGTGATTGATTAAATCCTTGATCCCTCAATCATGCCAGCCATTTTTCTATTGCAAGTGCAGACACCGTCATTGTGGCTTTTGGGCACAGGAACCCTTAGGGAGCATATTTTCCACAAACCTTTGCAGGCATAATGAAACAAGTGTGTTTTATAAGAACAGACTGGATGGGTGGAAGAAGGTCAGTGGGCATCTAAGAAGATGAAGACTATTCAGTGATGGAAGATAACTTTAAAGAGTATGTGACGATGAGAGGTGTACAAGAAGTAAAGAAAACAGAAATGTCTATAAATGTAGTTGAAAAACTAGCTCTTCAGATCTTGAGGGGTTTGGGGAGAATGTTTCATTTGAATTAGAAAGTGAACAGTCCATTGAGGTATTAGCAATATCAGGATGATGGAGGAGTCTGAATATAGCTACTTGCCCCTGAATACAGCAAGAGTTGGTGACAGGACTTGAGGAGGCTGTAACTGTGGCAGGAGATGAGGAAGATGCAGAGAATAGATTTGTGCCGGGCAGAGAAATCTCTCACAGTTGGCTGAAAAATCAAACTGTATGTAAGAAGATTTTAAAAGTGGAACGAAAATATTGTGGCTGCATTGCAGGACCACATGAGAGACTGGAAAAGGATGATGAGAAGGGCAGCTTTTTCTGGTTTTATGGCAGTCAAGTATATAGCCTTAACCATTAATAACACCATACTTAATGGGAGAGTCTACTTTTCAAAAATCGTAAGAATTTCAGGCACAGCAGGATTCAAAAGGGAAAGCTTTAAACAATCAATTATGAAAGAAAAAAGTGAAAGCTTCAGACACAGTAAAAATTGAGGGGCCCATGTAAGCTTTCTTGTTTCCTGCTGAGCACAGTTTTAATGAGTCATAAGCAGGGAAAGGCAGCCACAGTGGTGAATTCAGGGAAAGGACACTTGGGGTTTAATTTAAAATTTCTTCTGAAGGGGAAAGTTCTGGCTGGGCAAGAGGTTCCTGCCCAGCTGGCAACCATGTGTGGGCAGGACCTGCTGTCCCATCTGTGGGAGCGAACACGTATCACAGGCTTCTTGTAACTGCCCTGTTATTTACAACTTCTTGCTGCACTGAGAACATGAGGTCTGGTTTTGGTTTGGCTTGAGACACAGCATTTTAATAACTCAAGTGGCAAACTTGTCAGTGTGTAATATGATCCTTTCAGTCAAAATATCTGCTTAATTATATTTAGCTGGGATTTTTTAAGGCTACTTTTGTTAATATGTGCTTGTATTTTTAGTAGCCCTTTTATAGTGTGAGGTTATGGATTGAAGTATCTTATTCCTCTTAGTTTGTGTTATTGACATACTTCTCTAATTTCACCTCATTAATTTCCTCTCTAAATTAAACATTTCTAATCTTTTTTTGGATAAAAAGCTTCTGATGTTGCTGATTAATTTTTCTTTGTCCCTTGGGCTCTTTTGCTGCGTTTCCCTGGCATTGGTTGATCTCTGGAAGAAGATTGCTGAATCCTCACTTATGACTAATTCAGGAAGAGGAAGATTGTCTCCTTTGCTCTTTATAAAGTCATTTTGGTTTACATAGAGGTCTTATGTAGAGCTCTGCTTTAAGGTATAAGGTGATCAAAAAGACAGTGGCAAATGAGAGGTAAATCAAACTCTCCTGTCCTGCTTACCAGGTTTGAAGGGTTTTACCCCAGAACTGAGTAACTTAACAGAATTCAAAACTGTGTACCCTTCACCAGGATTCCTGGCCATCATTCAGCCCTGTTTGAGTTACAGAGTATGGTAGCTCAGACAGAGCAACCATAAGTCTGGAGAGCCTGGAAATTTCCATAGGACACATGCACAGAGGTTGAGTACCATAATTCTGGAAAACGTTAGTTTTGTGTGCACACATTGCACAGTGTACTCACTCATGAAACATATCCTGAAGGCTTTGGATTTACTGCACATATGCAACACAGCAGGTATTCAGATTTTCCATTTGGGAATTTCTTGAAAGAAATAAAGAAGCTTTAACTTTCTTTTTCTAAATAGATAGGCTATCTCCTTCTTTCTCGAGGCGTAAGAATCCATAAGGATCCTCAGCAATCAAAACTAACAGTTGAAGACAATCAGGGATATTGCAAGCAAATGCAAATCTCTCCAGCATACGTAAGGCACTTTGCCAGGGAAGACAGTCCTACCCAAAGTAGCCACAATGTGAAGTGGCTAAGACACTGCAAAATCACAAGTGAGAAAAGGTAGCTATAATATTTATTTCTGAGTAACAGAACAAGATCTATTTTACACCTTCACCCATGGTTCATTTCAAGTAAAACTGATGTGTCTTGTCACTGCTGCTAAGATAAGAACCACATTTTTTTTTGTCAGAAAATTCAGTGGAAATTTTACTTCGTGCAGGTAATGTTTTAGTACTGTTGGAACTGGCCAGATGTTTAATAGCTTAAGGGTTCAGCTTTTTTTTTTCCCCTCTGAAATCTCTGGCAGACCTGGAATTGAGATACACCTAATTTCCCCCCAGCCCTCTTAAGCAACATTAAGTGAATCATGACCAATAAAAAGTGCAAATATTGAACATTTTAAGGTTATTTTTTTGGTATGAGACAATTGGAATTAGCACTCTTTATTTAGTCTACTATATTTCTTTCTTCCTTTTTTTTTTTCTCATGTCATTAGATTTACCATTTTAAAAAAAACAGCATAGTGTGGGTTTTTTTCCGCACACTAATGTCAGATCACCACATTATCATTCTCTCATTTTTATCTCCTTCAGATTGCATGTATCTGTTCCTCCTCTCCTTTCTTTGATTTCTTATTTTGTCTTTGCTGAGCCATTCTCCAAATAACCTTCTCTCTTTTTCATTACCAGGCAGAATATTTTAATTCCCTCCTTCCTCTACACAGATTTCCACTTAACTTTCTCCATTTCCTTTGCATAAGAAGTCTAAGAGGCACCTGAAATCATTGTCCCAACCGCTAGTATGAAAATGCCTGCCAGGACAGCATGGTGGATCTCTCTTTCTTTAAGATCATGTCAGAACCAAACAAAAGCTGTGTTTCTTCCTTTACTGTTTATTCCTTTCCCACATCATAAACGTTTAGCTTGTTTTGTCTTACCAAGACTTACAAAATTAATGTCAATCTGATAAAATATAACATCAAAGGTCTTTTAGTAAGTTTAGCTTGCAGAAACTTCTGGCCACAACTTTTGCCTCAGTATTTGAAGAAATGAAAACAGATGTTTCTGGGCTCTGCCATGCGATTTTATTGCACTAGATGTCACTGTTATACTTCTCAAAATATGGTGGCCATATTTTACTGCAATACAACCTCAGACTCTTAAAAGTCTGTCATGTTTGAGAAGGTGCAACCAGCAGAGTATTTTCATAGCACAGTGCTGCCTGAAAGTATTCCTTTGTTTCGGTTTGTGTCTAAGCCACTACTCCTGTATAGAAAATGGAAAATATTTCTCTTCAGAGCCTAATCATTGTAGATGTGAATGCTCTCCAAATAATATCAGTACAAATGCTTTTTGGTCTCCAAAAGAAGATTTGTGGCTGTGAATGATACTGAGAAATAGTACAGAAATTGCCACATTAGCTAATGAAAAGTAGAAGCTGGACTTCATGTCAGAGATAAGCCAAAAAAAAAAAAAGCAAAGCCATTATATTGGGGGAAACTACTAATATACAAACGGATGAAAACACTCATACGTGGCTTTCTCTTTGACTGAACTTCTACCTGAAGGTGTAAAAACCCGGTAGGTGTTAATCCTGGATGAACATTCCTTCCACTGTCTGAGAAATAATATTAGATTGATATGATATGCAGTAATTGATAAGATTGATTTGTCTTAATGTTGAAGATTTTTTTTGAGAAAGATAAAATTTCAAGGATATAAACAGATCTGTTTCTGGCTTATGTGTGTACTTTTTTGGATTCTCCTCAACTGGAGATTCATGCTGGAGTTATCACTTAAAAAAACACATTTACTGAGGCTTACCTATTTCTCTAGCCTAGCTTTCCCCCTTTTCCATACACACTTAACACCATGACAAACTGTTCATCCGTCAGAAGTTCTAATAGATTTACTTGCATCTGAAATAATCCTCTGTTTTCATCTGCCTTCTGGTTGTTTCTTGTCCAGTCAGTGGTGTATGTCTTTGATTTTTACCTCTGGCTCTTTCTAGGCATTCTTTATTTATCTGCTCATGTGGCCTCTGTCACTCATCACTTCTGAGTATTTAAAACCAGTACAAACAGCTTGGTTGCTTGCTTGCTTCCTGTTAGATAAGTAGTTCAAATGGTATATTAGTTTTAGGGACACATGCTGAACCGCCTCTGTGCTTCTCAACAGGTAGACTTCAATGAATTTTGCCATGCCGTGAGACATAATATAGGACTAGGTAGATGCTGCCATGGAAAGGGGTTGCAGGCTGAATTTTGGAGCTACAAGTGGAGCTACATCACACAGCCTTTGCTATCCCAACATTTCTGGCACTGAAAGCGTGTATAATAAAGCCATAGTCACTCTGATGCCTCTCAGGGTACACTTTCAGAAAACAGCCAACCTTGCCTATACTTAGACACAGCTGAGTGTCTTTGCGTATGTATTACACGTGTGTGAGAGAAAAAGGATTTAATGAAAGAAAGATGTTGATTTTTCAATGGAGTCTGAAATAGGTAGTATTTCATGTTATCCTGCCTTTTATGTTTATACTTTACACTACAGAAAATCAGGGAGAACAAGTAGTTCATATCCCACTTGGAGCAAAGTTTGCTCCAAACTGCTTTTTAGATTTCTTACAAGCTTGAGATCCTGCATATAGAAATTGTTACTGTCTTTTTATATGGGCCTTACATGACGATCTCTGATCATCTTTTCTTGCTGGTTCAAATTTATCTGAAGCCTTTGCATCTGCTGCTTCATTAGCATTCACTCATGAACTGTATTATTAACGATCACTAGGCTTTTCCTTTGAAATTCCTTTTCCTTCACAATTCAGCAGTTCACATGCAGAGAAAAGTGATCTTCAGTAGGAACATTAAGCAGATATCCAAACTTAATGCTTAAAAAGAGGATATAATCCCACTAAAATACTTCATATTCACTTAATTGTTGCATTTGAAAGAAAAGAAAGCAGTTTGCAGTATTTACAGAGCAGTTTGTATATAGAAGAGATTAATAATGCAAGAAATATTTATTCATATGTCTAAATGTTCAGGGAGACTTGCCTTGCTTTCAGCTAAACAAAAGCAGAGATATTTTTGGCTTTGATCTTTCCTTATGGCCAAAAGCATTCAAGAAAATGTAAAGATGCTGTCTGTTCCACCTGTTGGATAACTGAATTTGTAATAGACTTGAATGTTATCACCAGGCAAAGTAGGCTCTTCTTCAGCTAAAAAAACCCACTTATAATAATAAGTGTATTGATCAAAATTATAGAGGGGATTATGCTTAATTATACTTGACTTTCCTTAAATTGGAATGACTTTTACTGTTAAGGTTTCACAATATGGTCTTTTAAGAGCACTTTCTGTCTTTATGTGCAATGTATAACAGAGTAACTATATTCTTAGCAAGAAAAAGACTCTTCTCCCACAGATATTATGCCATTGAAGCAATTATCCTGAACAATAACGGGCTGCAAAGAATTAAACTCTGCTTCCTCCTTATGCAGATCCTGAGCTGCATGTCTGAACCTCTTAAAAAAGGCAAATCCTTCCAGGCAGACAGTCTATTACTCAGCCACATGAGAGCACAGGCCAGAGCCAGAGGGCAAACTTTCACTTGACTAGGTCACTTATTTCTTCTTACCATATGCAGTGTTTACAGAAGGCGGAGGATTTTTAAAAATACTCAAAAATTTCCTAGCTCAGTTGGCATGTAAGAGATTTTGATCCAGGCTACTCCAGCAGTATTAAAATCCATAATTAACTGCAGTAAGTTCTGTAAGAAAGGAGGCCTTTTTGGTTGGTGGTTTTGCCTCTATGTTCAACCATTTGATTTTCTCACTTAACAATACTGGTTTTATAGGCTGCTAAATCTGTACCAATCTTGCAAATGGTGTAAAGTTATGCAGATTTGAAGCTGTGTTTTCACCCCAAATCTCATACAAACTATATGTCCTTCTTAATTAAGTCCCCATCTCTGCTGAGGGAAAAAAGTTGGCTGTCACTGGAAGTTGTGCATGCTACTGTAGGCTGCGTATGTCCTTGTGTATGTTTATTCTTTCCTTATGCCCAGATAGCAGATGGCTCATGCAACAAGCAATTGAAGGAGTTCAGTAATCTTGGTCATATTTAAAACAGATCAAAGATGATGGCACAAATAAACAGAATATGCTGCTTAATATTGCTGATGAAAGGAAGAAAATGTATTGCATGTTACAGCAAAATTATTTCCAGATTTTCATACAAAGCTTTCTGCCTCACAAAATGTAAAATATAAAACTTAAGTTGCCAAAACCCTAACTGAAATTCCTCTATAGGAGGAGATAGTAGTATCTTCCTGTCAGTGTACGGTATACTTTTAAAGTAGCTCAGGGTTGCTTTTACATAATATTTAAAATAACTATGTCTGCATTGTATCAGGGGTGCATAAACATTGTAGAAAATATGTTCTTCATAACATTGATAAAATAGTTGTATCCCTATACGGGGAGAGATAACAGGAACGCAGGAGTTTTTGTGGATTTTTGGTCATGACTAACTGCAATCATCTTGCAATTATTCTCTAAAGGTTAATGCACATATATCGTTTTAATTTTCCTTTGTAAATAGAAAGTAGTCGCTGAGGATACTTGGTGAAACTTAGGCATGTAGTCAAACCTATGCACATAGGTAAGTATCTTGCCAAGTAGTCATTATTAAGGTGTGCAGGCCCTGGCATGGGGTTTGGCTGGCTGAGCAGACCACAAGGGACTGATGAGAAACTGCTGAACATAAAAAAAAAAAACAGAGCAAGAGTCTCACAGAGTTACGTATAGCATCTTAAGGAAGGACAGGATTTCACAACAAGTTAAGTGGAAGTGATGTGGGACACTACTACACTTCACGCCCAATTTTAGAGGTGCATTGGAGATATTCTGGAGAGTGCAATCTTGCGAGGCCAACAGCACCTAGGTATAACCATGTCAGAGTACTGCTTAAGGCTGATGTGACCTAGAGAGGGATTAAGGTTGATGGGGGAAAAATATGCACAGAGAAATGGAGAGAAGGGGGAATAAAAGAGGCCAGTCACTTGCAAGCAAGCTGATGGTCTGTACACTCTTCAGCCTGAGCCCAGCACCTGATCACTGTGGGCTTTTCTTCTTACTATTAAGCCCTATTATTAAATATTTTCTCCTTCTTTATACTCTGTGTGTGTGTGCACGTGTAAGAGGTCCAATTTACAGCAACTGGAAAAGGGACCACCAGTGCTTTTAGACTGGACACGTGTGTGTGTGTTTCCCCATTGAATGGCAATCCTTTGTGTGTGTGTATTTGTGTGTAATTCGCTGGGGAACTTCAACCTCAACTGGTTGGTGAATAGGAGACAATCTGCACCTGGAAAGACCAAAGCTCTGAGCAAGTGACCAGGTAAGAGGCCCAGGGTTTAGGCATGGATATTAGAGGGAACGAAAGCCTGTATTATTGATTGAGCAAGTGTCAGGCTTGTCAATCTAAAGAGCGAGAAGTGTGTCTGTTTTCATGAGTGAACTCCAAACCTGATCAGCTGGAGAGGAGGAACAAGCTTTAGTTATCTGTGCTTGCATTTGTGTAAGTATGATTGGGGTTCATATGGGTGCTGGAAAAGTTACTGCTCTGCCTATTTTAGTCTGTGTGAGAGGAAATGTTAGTATCGAGTGTGTGTCTGCATCTTGCTGCTGGCCAGACCTGCAGAGGGGAAGAGCAGCAGCATCATCAATTGGGCTGGGATCAGAGAAACCTCCTGGGTCTGAGAGTACACACAGTTCAGCTCTGGAGGATGGAGAAGGAGGGATGCCCCACGTCCTGAAGTACACTTAATTCAGCCTCTCCTTAGCAGTCATGAAGTTTAACTTCAGTTTCATGTTAAACACGTACTTACCAGGATTAGCTACAAGAGACAAGAATCAAGAACCACTTGTAACATTGCTGAAGACTGAATAGATGTGCCTGGAAAGACAGAGGTCTCTTCCTGAATGTATAATATTTTTGGGGTAGCTTTATGAGACTTTACCAGCTCTGAAAAACATTGATTATTCCCACCCCCACCCTACCCCCCCAGGAAAATTCCAATCTATTTGAGAGGGAAGAGCTGTTTGCCCAAACTATCTGTCTACCAGAAAGTCTTTAGAAATGGGAGCAGTACAGCAACATCTGTTGCCGTTTCTTATTATTTGAGCAGCTTCTTTGGCAATTAATAATTTATGTTTTGTTGGCTTGTTTTTTTAATCTAGGTAACAGATACTTACTGCCTCTAGCAGAATCTGTCTGCATAGAGAGGGAAATAGTAACAATACATGACAGGAAAGAAGTCTACAGCTTTTAGTCAGATTTGGCTGGTGATCCAACATTCCTTCAAAGAAAATGAAAATGGGACCTAGAAACATGTCAGTGCCCAGATTTACCTTTAGTGATTTCTTTTTACTTTTTTTTTTATTATGCTTCATGTTTTTCATGCAGGAATTTGTGACAAAGTGACGCCCATGGCAGAAGACTGAGGAGAAGAAATGGGTGTTGTTACAGAATATATGCACAGTGTATGAAAAATTGAAAAGGCACATTTCTGCCTTCTGGATGAAGTAGGTAGCCGTGGAGATAGCAGAGAACAAATAGCAAACATGGAATTAGTTCGTTCTGGTTTTGGTTTGGGTTTTTGGGGGTTTTGTGTTTTGTGGGTTTTTTTGTTTTGTTTTGTTTGGGTTTTTTTTGTTGTTGTTTTTTAACTGAGTTACCGTTTGTTTCCATTTCACATATGCCATCTGCTGCCTCAGGGTTTACATTACAGGACAAAGATGGGAGGTTACTTGATCCAACTAATTGTGGTTACTTGAATGAAACCCATATTTTGTGAAAGGAGCGAGACCGTGTAAGAAGAGAAGCATGAATTCACTATTAATCAGCTGCATTGCAGTGATGCCGAGATGCACAACCATTAAGATGACAGTGCATCACTGAAGAATAACTAAAGACAGTCTCTTTTCCCAATGCCATACAGATTACACAGACAAAGCAAACAAGGCGAGGATGGAAGAAACATCCATGCTTCACAAACAGATAAGAGTTGCAGAAATGGTGACCGGCTCCAGATTTATGTAAGGAGATTAAGATAGACTGTATTACTTCAATCTTACCTCAGAGCATAATCTAAATCGAATATTATCTATTTTGGAAAAAAAAAAAAAAAAGCCCCTGCAAAAGTATGTGCAAGATGGATAAATTTAGGACATACAAAAAAGGCATGTCCCTACTTTCGTCCTGCTCCTCTCTTCTCCAGCTCCTTAACAGCAACCATGGTAGAGGAATAACATCTCAGTAGGCATAAAATGGTTCTTGAAGCTGAAAGTTTAGCTCCATTCCATGTTGGAGGTGTCAGTGGCTGATCACAAGCTTACAGATGATAGGAAATGCAGTTATTTCCTAAAAATCATAAAAACCCAGCAAGCCTAGATATTTAGTGTTATGGAGAGGGCAATGCAGTAAAAATATCTAATAGTTGTTCTTTCCTCCCCCTGTCTTCCGTTCTCCAGAGCACTAAATTATTTAGTTTTATTTTCTTTTTCCCCCTCCTTTCCCTGTTAGTCTCTTCAAGTACGTTTAGGAAGGCATGCCCTTCACAGCATACAACTGTCCCTTCTTAAATGTACTTCTTGCCTTCAAAAACTGCTTTTAAATGACATTTAAATGACATTTTAGCAAGCACATTGTGACACAAGCTCTGAGGATTTTTTTTCCTGATCTTGCTGCTTCTCCATCCAGCAGTTCTGCCTTTTTTAGATGGAGACATAGTGCAATGGCTGCCAGCAGTGCCAGTGGAAATCCCATGACAAAAGGATTGAACTCAAATGTGTAAGACTAACCATTTCTAAGTAGATTTTCCTGTGGGACACTCACAGTCTGTTATCTATAGGAAGAGAGGATGTTGTGTGAATTCCCCATATAGTGCACAAACTGGTTAACACCTAAAAATTGTAATTTAATGGAGCCTGTTTTCCAGATAATCATTTATGTTCTACAGGTAAAAATGCAAAAATCTTCAAGGCTCATAAGGCCTCAAAGGCTCAGGGATTGAAGCTGGCTCTGCCATGGTAGCAGAGAATAAGGTTGTGGCAAGAGGGCTCAGAGAAGCAGCTGTGTGCTAAATTAGAAAACTTGGTGCCTACTTCTACATACCAGCACCTAATCATGCAGGAATTCACGAGCTACGTGAAAGCTCTGACAATGGAACTATGAGACTTTGTGAGGCAAATGTGTAATAAGATCCAGTGTATTCTAGTTTGATGAAAGCTACCTATACCTTAATGTTGTCTCATGTGATATAGAGCTATATTTAAAGTTTTTTTACTGTTTGCCTGAAGTTTTCCCCTCTGTTTTTATTACTACAGCTAATCCATATCTTCATTTCTATCAGCCTGCCACCAGAGTTCCCTAAATGTATTATTAATTCAGTGCTAAGCTGTGGGAAATAGAAAGATTTAGTTGAAAGTTCTGCATCACCTGCAGCAGGAGGCCCTGGTCCTGTGCTTGGCTAATTGTCAAAGTGTTAATTGATAATGGCAATATTGTCTAAGCACAAACCAGTTCATGTGGGGGAGCTCAAAAGTGGAACCATTTACATTTTACCTATTAAACTGTATTCTTGTGAGAAATATACTATTTCTTAAGCTTGTGCATGGGGTAGAGGAAGGAAGAGTCTCATAGAAGAGAGCCAGAATTTTCTGTAATAGGTAGCAGAAATGTGGAACTAAAAATTTGAAACCAATAAAATCTTGGGCTGCATGCTTTAAACTAAAAAAAAAAAAAAGACTCTGCTTTCTAATTATGACTCACATGGAAGATGGGTATAATTTTTGTGAATTGGTAACATGCAGTACTTCCTGTTATGAAAACATAATCTTGTAGCAGGAACATTTAGCTGGGTTAAGAATTGTTCTTGTTTATTTGTTTGATTTAGGAATGACACACAGCAGGGAGATAGAATTTCTCAAGTGGGAACTTTCTGTTTTGTGACATGAAATAGAGTCCCAAAGAAAATAATGTTTTCCTTGTAGCAGAAGCATTCAGTGCAAACAATTGCCTTCTCTTTCATCAGTGTCAACCATACCGTGGCAACTACCCACTTGTTAAGTTTTCGAAAGTTACCCTTATGTCTTGACCTATGATGCCTCCTCTGCACCAGAGAATTGTGTCATAAATAGCCATAAAGCTGCTTCATTGTCTTCCTTAAAATTCCCATCTACTACATTACTCACAGAAAACCTTGAACAAAATGTGTTACTGACACAGAAGGACCGTTGTTATTAATCCTAATCAGTAGAATGCCATTTCCATCTCATCCAGGAATAATTTTGATGTCTAACTGGGAAACTAAAAGTTTGGGTTTTTTTGAAATGTCCATTCTTTTTCACTCTCAGTATCCATCTGGTGTTATATGTAGGTTGTAGAGTCTTTGTGCCAGAAACTGTTTTTCTAGTTTTTGTTTGCACAACATCTAGCACATTAGTGAGTTTGTTCTTGACAAAGGATTGTATCTGTAAAGACAATAAAAGCAGTAAATAAGAAAATGATAATGTTTCTTTATTCTGGAAGCTCTTGTTTTATCTCTATTAACTGAGACACTTAGTCTTTAATTAGTTTCCACGGTGCCCTTCATAAAGCTCCCAAAGGCTTTATAAACCTGGAAAATATTTCGGCTCTATTTTACCAGTAGAAAGAAACAGGGACAAAAAGTCATTTGTATATTCAGGAAAATCATAACAAAAGTGAGACTTAAAATCTGTTTCTTTGGCTTTTTACATTAATCTGTCTACCACAGTGCTACTCTAATCCACAGTACAACCTCATATAGACTATAATTTCACAGTTCACACAGCTAAATTTTAATTATTTTAATGCCTACAGAACTACGAAAAAAATCTTTCTGTAAATATGACTGAGGTAAAGGTGATGCCTATTATTGAAAAGAAAACACAAGCTATAATGATGTTATCTAAACAGAATAAAGAGCTAGGACAGGGTAGAAGCTGAAGATGGAGAATGGCGAACAAAAAGGTCCTGACATGAAAGTAGCTACAGAAGAAACCCGAAAACCTGAAGCCTTCAACTTCTTCAGGCAAGTAATCTTCTCATTGAGATGGAATTTAACGATAGAGTTTGATATGTGGTTCTGCTTTAAACTTGAAGTTTTAGAGGACAATCTAAACAGAATAAATCTATTCTGCAAACTTTTTTACTTACTTTTATACAGAAACTGCCACGGGGATTTTAAAAAAGCACCTGGACTTTTCCAGAAAACTAGAGAAGGTAAATACTGGGGAGACCACACATCTTGCTGATTTTCCCAACATACTTGTGCTCTGTCAGTGGTGAGAAAGGTGCCAGCTGAAGGACCCCTTATCTTACAAAAGGTTTGTGGTTTGCACCATGAATGACAACCTCTTTGGAAAATGCATTCAAATCCTGAATCAAATAAATCCTGGAGAAGGAAACGATTAAGTTTTTTTTTCAGAAATATATCTTTGAAATATCCTTGCATTGCCAAGAATGGCAGCTGAGCATTCAGACTACATGGTGCCAGTTACCTGGTTACCATGAGAAATTACTGATCAAAAAGTTAAACTGGCAAGAGAGAACATGCCGCATTGATGTGTCCCTACAATTTCTGTTGCATTCCTATGATACCAGTGGTGAGTTCTGAATGGAATTAAGGAAGAAACACAAAAAGCTATGGCAAAATGAGAGGAGATACTGGGGCTGTGTTAGCAAAAAGAGAAAAATTGCCATTGCAGAGTTGGAGTGTTAAAGCTGATTCAGGTGAGCTCTGAGTGGAATGTCTTTATTCAGCTGTGTCAGAAGGAGCACATGCAGTAACTTAAAAGCTCTGAAGTGTCAGCCTTTGATGTGCAGGAGACAGACTCACCTTTCAAGTTGAAGTACAGAACACAGACTTGGTGGTAGAACATGGAAGACTAGCAGTCTAAGGGTGGTGATGACAGGTATTAAGCAGCGTGAACATTGCTGAACAGGAAAAGATGACTTAAACATTTCACTTAAAAGAAGTCTTAGAACATAGAGTTGATATAGCATTGACAGTTTTATTTATATTTATCAGAAGGAAGCCAGTCCTGAAAGTTATCAACAACTAAAACAGGAATTAAACAATGTCTCAGTATTATAAAACTGGCTGCAAATTTTAATGAATTTGCTATTTTATACAAGCTATGCATAGTAATAAAGGTTGCCATGAGAAATTGCTTTTTTTATTCCTAAAGATTTTTTTTCGGATATACATAAATGTGAAGTAATTCCGTGGTAATTCCAGGCCATTAAAAGTTCAATTCTGTAATACAGGCTCCAGATAGATTATTTGTGCTAGTTTATCAGGGTCACCCTGGAATCTTGAATTGTTATATTAGCTTAGGTTTAAATGCAATTTCCCAGTAGCTGCTAGGATGGGTTTGAAAGATTCAGTCTGGTTTCTGTGTCTTATTATTTTATGAGCAGTTGAATGTCAAGCATCTCCTGGTGTCACTAACAGGAGCTGCTCCCTTAACTTAGTGAGAAAAGTAATGACCCTGTAAATCAATTTATGGCTGAGTATGTACTGCTGTGTATTCATGCTGTTACCTGATTGATTCTCGTTGTGAAAGTCACTGTAGAAAATACTTAGCTGTCATTATGCATTGACAGGAACAATTGCCATAAACAAAAATGCCCCCAAAGCCCCCAGACAGTTTTCAGAAAGCTGTCCTCATCCTTTAAAGGTAAGGCTTCGCATATTTAATACTGGAACAAATGAAAGCGTGTCTTTTAAAACACTTCAAAGCAATGGTGCCTCCAAACGAACATGAAAGCAAGTAGAGAGGTAATTTAATATGTGTGAAGATATTTGATAGTAAAAAGGTATGAGTTAGAAGAGCATTTTTCGGGAGCCCTGAGCAACAGCATTCATAGGGCATGGGACTATTTTTCTTTTTTCTCTCATGAATTCAGTGTTCCTGACATTAAGAACAGCAGACAAGATATTCAGCAGAGGGCAAAAGGACGGAAAGTCTGTGTAGTGTTTTCTCTAAGCAGTGAAAACATACATCACAGAGGGGGCTGATAGGCGTCTGAATAACACTGTAAAAGTTCTGTTGATGACTAGAAGCCCTGGCCACAAATTACCTTAATTCAGAGACCATCAAGGGCTTCAGAAGGGAGATAAAAAGGAGGAAAATGCTTGTGATAATCTTAGGGCTCTCACCTGCCTGTGGTACCAGAAGATTGTGGAAAAATAGACCTTAATCTAGGAAAAAGGAAGGACTCTTATGTCAAGCTATGTTTGTGCCCTTTCATTAAGAGGTGCTGGAGAGAGGGGGTGAAGAAAAAAGTATGCTGGATGGACCTTTCTTCTGGGTGATGCACTAGGTCAGAGATTCCCAGAGACTTGCTCAGTGAAGAGTCAGCAAGGGATGACATACCTCAAAGGAAAGGACAGGCCAGCACAAGCTGCCCTGCCTTTAGTGTTATGGTGGTCCTGGAACAGACACAGAAATACTTCTTGTG
Source organism: Tringa solitaria (assembly GCA_026413425.1). Taxonomy (NCBI): domain Eukaryota; kingdom Metazoa; phylum Chordata; class Aves; order Charadriiformes; family Scolopacidae; genus Tringa; species Tringa solitaria. Next base: position 38,407,215 of record JAOXJM010000033.1, read on the forward strand.
TCTGCATACATCTGTAGGACAGGGCAGGGGAGCCAGAAGGACCTAGAATTGTTAGTTGTGGATCTCTATGGGCATGAGCTCTCTGCTCTGGAAGGCTGATAGCTCTGGTCGCTTCAATTCCTGGACACATACCCTCCACTTCCCTGGTGCTGGAGGAGGCCTTTCACCAATAGAGCTTCCACAAGCCATAGACTTTGTTGAGAACCATCACAGTAGAAAAGTCTGATTTTGGGCCACATAGAAAGATTTTGGGCTGTAGGGTATTTCTGGAGTGTAAGTAAGAGTTTTAAAAGAGAGTCTGTGGGTTATCCTGTAGATAGCTCATAACTATCTTGAGTGGAAAGAATTAAAACACTAAGGAAGACGATAAGAATGTTTGTTGCTGTTTAGTTGCCAGTTGTAAAGATGGAGAAATAAGGGGAATGAGAAACACTTCTTTCAGAAGATAAATTTGAAGACTTTTTTTTCCTAAAACTCATGCCTGGTATTTTGAAATATGTATTCTTAAATAAGTAGGTGTATTTTTTCTAGGAGGAAAGACAGGGAGCAAAAGAAGAGCCTAGCACTAGCCATCAAACTGTCTAACTGCTGAGTTACCACTGACATGGTAGAACAGAGCCATCAAGAATCATGCATGGCATTGGGCCCTGGGATTCCTCCCCCATCATCCAACATAACAGGCATGCAAACAACAGTTTATTGTCCTCAGGAGCAGCAGCCATTAAGTGTACTCTGGACCTTCCGGGCTTTTGTTACATGAGGACTGAAGAGCAGGCCATGTCTACTGTTGAACCTGGCTCAAAACTGCTGATACAAGAAGGTGAGCCTTCCTTCTCCTCACAAAAGGATCTTCCTATACATTAATGGGTAAAAGCAAGAATTGTTCAGATTCCTTATATCAAGTGACAGGTGTCATAATTGTTCTCATAAGCACTGACTCCAGGAAAAAAATCCAATATAGTTGAGTTTCAGACACAAAATGTAAATTGAGAACTCTCTTTGTCTGTGTCATAATTATCTGTATATAGAAGAATTATACTTTTTAATGGTATTTCTTATAATCCCAGAAGATGTTGTGGTAGAACCATAGAGAATTAAGGAGAATCACATTAGATGGATGAAAGGCTGATTAAACAATATATCTGAGATAATAATTCTAATATAAGGAACTGAGATTCGAAGACCAAAACATAACAATAAACATGATTATTATATTTTCTTTCCCAAAGAATACTGTTATGGATGCAGATTTACTCATTTGTGTGGAAGAATGTTTTGAAAAACCATAATCCTAGAAAGATTTCAGGTGACAAAGAAAAGTCTAAAGAAAGGTGAAGAAGAAGGTGAAAAAGAAAGGTGAAAAGCGCTGGAGAAAGTCCATATATTTGGATTTCTTCATATGGGGACCTGATTTGATGATCATTAAAGAGGCCAAATGCAAATTAATGTATCTAGGAATTAAGACTGTAACATACCCTTGCAAGAATAATTACAGTATCTTGCAGGCTTTAAAGATTATATGAAATGAATTTCTAGTGCACTGATATTACTAAAATACATAACAGCCTTAAAAAGAAAGGCAGGAGACATAAAGTAAGGAGAAGACATTTTCTCTGATTATAGCAATATAAATCCTGGCTGTCTTCAGAATGAAAGCTGAAAATTTTCTTTGTTTCATTAAAATGCTTTTCAAAGCATTCAAGAATACTTTGAAATTTTAAAGATGCTTAAAATTCAGTGGAGTTGGTCACAGCATGCGCTACCTTCCTGAAGAAGAGATCTCTCGTGATATTTGGCTTTTGATAGCAAATCACCTGTTTGAAAGCTGCAGTTAAAAGAAATTCAAACTCAAAATAAGGTGCCAATTATCAATTATAACACTATTTAATTTACCAACTTACTTAGGAAAATACTATTCTATCAGTTCTATCTTATCAATATCAACAAGACTAGAAGAGCACATTACAGGAGTGTTATACCTCAAAACAGTGTTGAAGAGTGTAGAGCTAATTTGATTATTGTCTTGTATGGCATGTGAAATACAGGTTTGATGAGATGGTTTTCATGCTCCTCTCTAGCTTTAAAATTTCTGACTTTATAAGAGGTGGCCAGACTGGCAGCCCTGGAGCGTGAACATTTGCCTTTATCTGCACAGCAGGTACCACGTGATAAACACCAGTGCACACATCCTTCCTAAGAAGCCTGAATCCTTCCTGTAGGGGCCAATTCTGTGAAAAATAGGATGATTTCTTGAGAGATGAGAATCCTGAAGGAAGACAAAAACATGGAAAAATATCTAACAAAGTCTGCAATACTGTCTATCTGTGTAAGGGAATAATTTTTCTAGGATTTAGACAGAGGACCAATTCATATAGCCATTAATAGTCAACAGATGGTAATTACTACTGGCTAGCAAAAGCTAGGTCAGATTTGAACCCAATGACCCAGAACTAAAATGCTCCATATGCCATCACTGTGCTGTCTGGTGTGCTCACTAGTTGTGACCCTCCCACTGAAATAAGGCCTTTCCCCCCAAGCAGGAAGCTTTAATATTCTCAGTTAGATGAAATAACTGCCTTGACATTTCTGGTCTACTGTTGGGTTTAGCTCTTGTTACATGCTGTTTATAACACTTTAGTTTTAGCCTTGGGGTGACAAGGGAAAACAAGACACTTTGTAAAAGAAGGGAAGTCATGGAAATAGTAAAGAGTCTCTTAGAAGAGAAGCTCTCCCTAAGTCCCATTCAGCCCATGAACTAGAAGTTAGGTTAGGCGGCTTCTTTTCTTCTCACAGAGCCCTTCAAAGTCTTTTCCAAGGCCTCAGGTATTAACCAATTGCTAGGTGATATCAGTCTTCTTGGGTGGTACATTTAATTATGAATCTTTTGGTTACTTTAGGCTGAAACTGCCTGGATTTCAGCAGTTAGGTAGAGTCTGATAAAAATATAACTGGAAGGTGTTCATTAACCATATAGCAGTCAACAAATACATCTTACTGTGTCTTGAAAAATATGAGGATTGCTTGCTATTAGGACATGCAGGATATACAGCAAATTTATATACCTAGTAATTTATGTGCTCTTCATCGCTGTGGCATCTTGTGTTTTATATGCATACATTAAAATACGCAGCATTCTCAGGTATTAATTTTCTGCAGATTAAGAGTTTGGAGACGTTACTGTGTAGTAAGGAATAAAATGTTAATCATTCAGGTCATAATTAACAGGGAGGGAAGTTTTCTATGTGTAGGAGGTAATCGATGCCTCTTCTGCTCTTCAGTCTCCCGACTAGCACAACACAGTCTCTGCTGCCTAATGTTATACCACAAGGTTGTTAGAAGTCCTGACCTAGGCTGAACAATCACTACTGAATACACTACAGTACTAAAGCCATAAATTTATTAATGCATGGAGTTTTTTTCAGTCTTCTCGGGAAACCATTCTGAGCTGTTACTCTATTTATGATATGCCATATATATGATTAAGAATTTCCCTGGTAGGAAACCACATATCTTTTACTACGACTGCAGATGCAAGATTTACTTGGAATCAGATTTGCTGAATGTTGACTTTCTGACAAATATGTATTGAACCTTTTATATAATTGTGTTTCCTCTAGTTATTATTGTTAAGGAAATACCTGAAAATGCATTAGCTTAGTTCAGGAGGTAGCTTCTTTCTATGACTGCTGCAGGGTAAGAGCTTTCATTTTCATTACTCTGGCCTCTTTCTTTATAGCATAAACCTCAAGAACTCGAAAAAAAAGCTTGTTAGCAAGTATTTTACAACAGTGATGCTGTATTTTTTTTTATTTTACTGTAGGTAAAGTGCCGCACCATGTGTTAATTCTTTCCTGTATCTGTGTGGTAGCTGAATAGATATTGTGAAAATTTTTTTACTTTTTTCTGTGAAGTTCATAAAATGTCAACTAAAAGGCAAATATATGCATTTGGTAGTGAAGCAACATAATGCTCCGTCAGCAGGTCTTATTTAAAAAATTAAAACAAAGGAAATAATCCAAACAAAACTCTTTTAATACCCAATCAGTTTTAGATAATGCTAACACATGAGAAACAGCAAGAAAACTGCAAAATCTGCAGCTTTATATATGAGGAAGTCAGCAATAATATAAGAAGCCACAGAAGTATCGAAAAAAAAGAAAAGAAAAGAAAAGAAAAGAAAAGAAAAGAAAAGAAAAGAAG
>JAOXJM010000033.1:38411514-38426942 GCA_026413425.1 Tringa solitaria
AAAAGAAAAGAAAAGAAAAGAAAAGAAAAGAAAAGAAAAGAAAAGAAAAGAAAACCAGGAAAAAACAGAAAAATATTTTCACAACAGTTAAGTTCAGACTGCAAGAAGATGCATAAAATCTTAAAGTTTCCAGCAAAGTACTGTAAAAATATATTGGCTGATATACAAAGCAGAAAACTCAAAGATATTTGACTGTCTTCCTCAGCTTTCAGACTAAAAGGGTGAAATTCAATCATCTTCTGAGTATTGCCACAAGGCCTATGCTACTTGAAAGTCTCTTTAGTTGCTTTTTCCACACAAGAAAACATTATTTACCCATACTGACTACCAGCCAAATTAGAATAGCTGGTTAAAGGATGTATAATTATATATTCCTTGGCTGAATGGTTTGTGTTTTTTCCAAAAAATCTATAAGGCTTTTAGTTGATACCTATTATTGTGGAGAAGGTCTATGCTGTCATACTTCTATGACATTTTGTCTACCTGCTGAGCGGTAAAATATCTAGGATAAAATCCTCACCCACTGACATCAATGAAATAAACTTTTGGAGGATAGGACTAAGGTTTTCTTCTCTTTTCATTTGACAATTCCCTTTGTTTTATAATGTTCAGTACTCAGGAATCCACCAGTCTGTACATAGCATGAAGAGGTCTTGCTGGGGTTTCTTTTGCTGAAGAAAAGAAACTCCTGAATAAGACTGATTTGTATGTCTGATTATAATTCTTCACTTGGGCTTATCACAAGTAGTCTGAATGCACCATCCTAATAACGGCTCAGACGATACAATAATTATGTGTGATATTGTGATTTTGTGTAAGGTTGGAGGCTGCTGAAATGAAGCACATTTTTTCTCAACAGAGCTATTTGCACCTTCCTTCTGTTAGAATAGTTAAGTATAATTCCCATCAATCATTAATCAACATCAGTTTTCAGAGCAGTAAGTACTCCTCCTGCTATCTGTGGCATCACTTAGTATCTTGTTATAAGATGTCTTGCGGCTAATGTCTCAGGCAAGGAAATTGTCAACAGCCACCACCAGCCAGAAAGACTTAAGAGCACTGAAATAAAGGGTTTAATTCTTTGAAGGCAGTTAAAACATGCAGTCAGTCAGGAAAGAATAGAGTAATTGGAAAAAGTAAAAAAAACAAAAAACCCAAAAACCCAGCACCTTACATATGTCACTTCGAATGACATACAAAAGGTTTTACAATACAAAAGAGACTTTTCCACCTCTTCTGCCTTTTTTCTTCCTTTCTTTTATTTTTTTTACAAACTAACATTTTAACTAACGTTAAATCAATTAATGAGAATGTCAAAGTAATTGTTCTCTATCTATGAGTACCCAAACACCAACTGAAGTACAAAAGACCTGTCTGTCAATCAGCACAACTAAAACACTAATGGATATCATGTCTAATCTTCATGTGCTACAGCTGGGTCAAGTGCATGGGCACAAATTGATGGTTAGGCTAGTGCTAGATTTCTAGTCTTCAACTGATGTCTTAATTCCTCATGCAGACTGTGTCTGAAAGATAATTACTCTTTCACATGTCAGCTCATTCCAAAGCTGCCCTGAATTCTGGGACTGGAGAAAACAGACACAGAAAAAGGAGCGGGATTTAGGGGTGCCACGGCTGCTCTGAAAATTCAAAGGTGCTGAGTTGAAACTGGATATCCGCAATGAAAAAAATATGAACAGAGAATAATTAAAGATGGCATTTTGGGGTTACAACTGTGGAGTGTCTGTTCTAACCAAAATAAAATTAAATTAAAGCTGAAAGAAACAGCTGCACATTAAGCCCTATTTAATATTGATGCTAACTGAAGTATGGATTTGAGTGAGCTTCTTCCTCAAGGTCTTTGACTTATATCACTGCCTTATTGTATAATAAAAAGGATTTCTACTTAGAAAAGTATAGCAATCACTCATGTATACTTCTTCACTGTACTTTGAGAAAGAAAAATTTTTTCCCCTTATAAAGCTCTCTTTCAGGGATGCCAAAAATAGTCAGAGAAACCCTGCCAAAAATGAAAATATAGTTCCTGGGAGAGAAAAATCCCCAGTGTTTAAGTGGGAGAACGAATCTCTACAGTTTACTTACACCTGATACTTTATAATAAAGAATTATGTTAAAAATGCTTTTAACCAAAGTTGTTTTCTCAGACATACTGATTTACTTTACATGTATTAGCTTGTTTATAGAGACACTGTTCTCTTTCATTTAGTCAGTTATTAGTACACTTAGATTATGAGGAAATCTGATACACAGGTTAACAGGAAGTATCTTCTTCAGTAGTTACTTGGGTACTGAGTGGTGTGTATTTAAATCAGACCTGTACAGAGATCAGAGATCTGTACGTCATCTCTAAAAGAAATTGAGCAGAAAACACCTTGTGCTGAACACAAGGGAGAAGCTTCCTCATTACTGCAGCATTAGAAGAGGAAATAACTGTTCCCATTTATGTCCAGGCCTCCCGGAACATTGCCTTGCTCAGTTTTACGGTCTGATCACTGCCTAATCATCCTGAACTTTTTTTTTTCTCTGTCTTTCAAGTTTCATAAAGTTCTGAGAGCTGCCTGCATGCAAAACTGGTAACGTTTGATCACTTAAGGCAAAAATACCAGGTTTTTCATTTTTATTTAATTTCACTATGGCTAAACTTTTACTGGACTGCTAGAGTGGATAAGGAATTTAAGACATGATAGAGCTTCCTTTCAAGGATATAGGTGCTTTTAAATTAACCTAGAATATTGAGCCATGGAAAGGACAATGTAATCTATCTTTTACTAATGTATTAATTGCAATACAAAGGGAGGCTATATAAGCTTATGCAGCTGTGTACTGGAAAATCCAGGAACAGGGTTAAGAAATACAGACTCATGAGTCCCTTCTTTCACATCTAGAAAGTTGTTATTTTATTATTTTTTTAATAATTCTTATGTATAATGAAAACACTTAATAGTAATTTTTTGAACTGAAATATAAGCAATTTTGCTGTTTCTTGTTAGTCTGCGTGGCAGTTTGACTTTCATTGAAAAGGTATATATTCATGCGAAGCTGCAATGAAAATTCTGTGTTTTCTGTGGAAGGTTTTACTTAAGTTTATGGATATTGTTGTTTTAATTGGTATTTTCTATAGCTTTCCCATTCTCTCCATCTGGTAGTCATCTGGTAGGACAGTACTGGCTGCAGCACAGTTTCAATTCTAACTTAGATTACTCTTTTACTAGATTGATTGCCTTTGTAATGACCATGAAAAGTCACTTAATTATACCTACTGTAGCAGTTGTGCTTAGATTAGGGTTGTGTTTTTAAAGCTACTTTCCTGATCAGCCCACAACCCCTGCTTTGCTTTTACAGAAGCTGTGGACTGCACAAATTTGATGCTTTTCAGTGGAAAACACACTTGAAGCGTTCATAGGGCAAACCCAGCACACTCTGAGAGCTAACGAGCATTCAATCCATAACACCAGCCAGAGCCCAAATGCACATAGATGAAATGATCATTAACACCATCTCTCTTGCTCTTCTGATCCAATCCTAATGAGCTACAGTTCCTATTAATGTGCTGTGGTTATTTTTGGTATGTCAGCAGATTATGCAATCTAGAGTTGTGAAGTGAGAGACAGAAAGATGTCTTAGATTAGTGATCCGTCAGACACCAGAAGGTGAGTGAGAAAACCGTCACAACATACACATCTATTCCCACACTAGCAAAAGGACCAATAACAAACAATTATTTCAAATTTAGCCTAAACATTATTTGGTCAAAATAGTGGAAATGATGATGCCGCTTTAGGTTTGTATTAATGATAGGGTGTGGGCTGTGGATTTTTCCAGGAAAGTCAAGTAGACTTTGGACTAAAAAAGGTTAAAAATATTGTCCTTGAAAGTGCTTCTGGACAACGCTCCCACCTTTTCCTGTTCAACATGACTGTGAAATCACTGTGATGACTATTAAGGTTGACATTGGGTGAATTTACTGGGAGAGTGAGAAAGTGTCTGGATGACAACAAACTCTGAGTGAGAGTTGACTGCCTGAGGCTCTACGCAAAGTACATTTCAATAATGTTTGTACATTGAAAAAATAATTTTTATTAGCTGTGATTAAAAAATGAACATGCTATTGTGGTGGACATTCAGAGCACACACATCACAACATGCCTGGCTGCAGCTAGACCAGCATATGAATGAGTACACTTTGCCATTCACAGCTGGTGCAAATGGTTCAAGCTTCATATACAAATCAGCTTTTCAGCAAGTATTTCTGTTCTGGCAACTTCGACAGAAGAATATACCTACTTACAGAGAGCATAGCCTTAGTATAAGGTCCACTGATAAAATTTTCTAGAGAATCTTTCTGTCTTCTTTTTCTCCCTGTGCAATGCCAGCACACTAGCAATTAATGATTTTTTTTTAATTAAATAAATGGAATTAACGGATGTTAAAGCATTCAGTGTTACTAAAGCATTCAGTGTTAACGCATTAAGTGTCACTTAAAAGAACCAAGTATGTTCTTTTAAGAATGCGTTTAACAATGTTTTGGCTTTGAGGGAAACTGCCTTCTGATTTGTGCTTTTTTTCCCCATGGTATTTAACTTTAGATATATTTAAAGACCTACTGAAGCTAAGAGAGAGATGGGGTGATGAAAGGTATTATTTTTCTGCTTTTTCCTTTTACTTGGTTTGAATTCCATTATTCCGTTTTCTAGCACTGGTTCCATATTTTTAAACATTCTTATTAAAATTTTATAAAACAAATAAATAACCCAATAAAACAGTGAGAATTTTCATTTAGACATGGGAATGAGATAGGGTTGTCTCCTGGTAATAGAGTTTGGTAGGCTAGCACATATATGATGAAACTATGCACACAGTGGCAGATCTATTTATTTTAGGTAGTGGAAGGGGTCCTGCTCCTTTCTGCAGGTCTGTTAAATTGGCTGTCTCCACATATTGATATGTAAAGGAGTGTTTATAAGCATTTCCTTAACCATTTGAGAGAAAATAATCTGTGTTAGTATAAAACACTTTAAAATATGAAGACTAACTCAGCTGATTTTGGCTGAGTGAATACAGAAGTACTCAAGTTTAGGGATGTAACCTTCAACAGCAGGCTAGTAAAAATCAGCAAGAGAGGAATTTCAGTATTTTATATACTGGACATTATGGGGTTTATTTATAGAAAGTACATATTTCAATATTAGAATGAAATACTTAGCATAGCCTTTATCTGGTTTGTGCCATCCCACTGTATTTTTTTTATTACTTGTAACTAAGTGTTTTCTAATTAAACTCTGAGGATGACTAGACTTAGGGGTCGTTTGCTTTATTTTTTTTAGCCAAAGTCAGTAACAATGTCCCAGTTCTCACGTTTCCTTTTCTGTCATCTACCATTAAAAAACTACTTTTTTAATGTCTCTGTTTTGCTGTTTTTAAAGCCAGTTAGAATCCTTCAGAGATCTGATGTTTTACAATGTTCTCTACCCACATACATCTTAGAAGAGGTATTTTGGTTTAGATACAACTTCCACTCATGGGATACGTAGGAGAAACGGGTTATTGAATGGAATGGGAGTATGCAGCTGTACTTTAATGAGTCAATCAAGGCTTTCTATACAGGTCAGTTAGGATCCTTGGAAATCCATTATAACCCATTTCTATCTCCTCTGCCTCAAATCACCATTTTATAGGTAAATGCTCTTAAGAGGGACAATGAGGTCAAATAAGTGCTCAAAGCTAAAATTCCCTCAGTTGTGATTCTGCCACTACTTGCAAATTGCTACATGAAATTCAAGGTTTGCTAATCTGTGCTTGAAATAACTCATCCTTAGCACAGAGATAAGAAAACATATAGCATCCACCTAATGGAAATATTCTGATATTTAATTGTGCAGTTCTTTCACAAGAAAAATTGCTTTTGTATAAAACTCCAAGACACTATCCCCAACTAGAATTATTCAGAGACACTTACAGGCATACTTTCATGGTAAGTCATACTAAAATTTCAGTAAGATGCTCCTGCTCCTATTCCAAATAACTTTAACGTTTTGACTATTTTTATTTATAGGCAAGATATACAAACATAAATGTTCCATGTACAGCTAAGAGTCAGAATCTCATCTTAATCAGTCCATCCTCATTTCCCTTTTTCTTTCCCATTTCTCACCAAAATCTTACCCAATCTCAGATGACACAAAATGTAAAAATCTTCAGATATTGCACATGCCGAAGTTTTTTATTAGAAAAACTGCAATTCTTTCAGCTCTCAGTTAAGGTTTTTATTGTATACGTCAAGAGCTTACAGAGATAATCTGTGTGTACCCAGAGGCTATGAGAATGCTTTTCTGGGTATCTAGCTAAATTTTAACTTGGTTTAAGCCCATATAGGGTTGTGTAAGAAATTTGAATTATTGAACCTTGGACTTCCAGATGCAGTTTGATGTCCTGATACTGTTGGTGTGTTATTAGTGTAGACCGTATGCTTATGTTTGTTTTTTTTTCTTATGTTGAACTGTCCTTCTGCCTTCAGATTTCAGACAAGCATGCAAACATCTCTCTTGGGATGCATTCAGCCCTATGTTACTCCAGAAATAAGTTTGGTGGACTTGGCAGTGTTAGGTTTATGGTTGGACACTACAATCTTAAAGGTCTTTTCCAACCTAAATGATTCTTTTATTATATGTTTTCTTACTTTAAAATTTATTGCAATCTGCTATTTATATTCAGAAATATCTATACCATTTAAAAAAAGGTCTTTTCAAATTGTCAAATTATACTAAGGGCATTAAATGAACTTTCTGGAATTATGCATGTGCAAGCTAAGCAGAATTCAGTCCTTTTTCAAAAACATTACTAAACAGCAACTGAAGAGTCCTCTGGACATTTCTGTGTATGACATACTTGTATACACTATGCTATGACTGCTAAATATTTTAAGCAAAAAACTGTTAATCTGTCTTTATATATCTCTTTCAAAGTCCTTTCCTGAGCAAGAGGTGTCAACAGGCTCACTGGAACATTATCCTCATTAAATAACCAAAAACCAAGTCAGCAGTTAGTTACATAGGATTTAGATTTCCTTCCTCTCCCTACATTTTAGTACACTAATAAATTTGGGTGTGGAAACCAGTGGCTTATACCTCTCAAGTTCAGGTGTAGAATGACGTGCTTTTAGTTCTGCTTGATAACCTGCCAAGTATTCAGGAAAACAGAAGTCATGAGCAGCTCTTTAAATCTTCTGCAGTTTAGTAGCAACAGTTTCTTCATAAGCTGATGACATACTGGGTAGTCACTGCAACCTGAATATCACAAATAGTGGGGATATTAAAGCAATAAACCCAAAATTCCCCTGTCCGCATTCAACGGCCAAGGTGGAACACTGGTATTCCTTTTGAAGTGCCCCTGCGTCATTATGCAGAAATGACTAGACCATTATGACTTGGGTTATTTAGAAAGTAGAAACTAAGAGCTAAACATTGATGAAGGAGTCATTAAGAAACTACCTGAGTGCTCATGAATATGAGATATGGAGACATTAGAAGGTTCAGGCTTAGTTTTCATGAAAACAAAGAGAAGAATTACTCTGTCTTCTACAGACCTGTGTCTTGTGTCAGGATTTCCCTTCTGTTTCATTCTTCTTTGGTTCATCTACATATTGGTAATCTCTAAGCAGGTTTTGCACAGTAGTTGGTGTTGATTAAAATGATAATTTCTTTTTTTTGCTGTGTTTAGGGTACTACATATATATGACTTGATTTTCAGCGGTGCTTTGAAATTTCAGCTCTGCCCACTAAAAATTGTTTAAATATGATTTTGAAGGAGGAAATTTGTAATTTTAGAGAGTAGCCTTAGGCCAAAATTCCTTGGGCACCTACTCTTTGAATCCTCTTCCAGAATCTTGTGTTCAAGATGAAGGTAAATTGCAGTACATCACATTGAGGACTAGGCTTCTAGGGACATGCTTCCCAAACTACCATCCTATTGAACACTGAGTGATCACGAGCATGAGGACAGGGAATGCTGAAGAGAAGGAATAGCTTTAGCTCAGCATGTGGCTGTGTTGTGGTTTCATGACTTCTTTGATAGCATGCTTTTATATTTATACATTAAAAAAATTGGCCATGCATGGCCATATAGGCCGTGCCTACAAGAAAACATGAAAATATCTAGTATACCATCTAGCAGGGGGCAGTGATAAAGAAATATATTAACTAGTCCTTATACTGAATACTGTGATTCACTGAGCAATGCAAGTAACTCACTTTACATATGGCTCATAGTCCATATATCCTAGTAATTCATTTAGAAACCCAAACAGTATTCATTCAGAACCTACATATGTTTCAGAATGCTCTGCTAGAAAGTGCTCTGCACTTTTAGGAACATTGATCTCTTCTTATAATCGTAATTTCAGTTCCTTCTGTTTCTGGTTATTGTCCAGGGAGAATTGTACTGTGCCAGAAGGAGATAACTTCTGAATTATTGTCAATGCACTGTTGTGAAATTGATTGTAATGTCTTGGGCTGTATGATGTTAACTATATGTGGTTGCATTTTACTACATGTATCACTGACTTATGTTACTGCAATTCATTATTTTACACAGCAGAGTATTTTGGGATACCTTTGGTAGGTGTTACACCCTGCCACTGTTGGTCTCCTGAAAGCCATTTCTGTCATAAATTGAACATTATATCGTATGTCAGTATAGCGAATCTCAGTTTCACAATCGACAGTGTTTCAGTTTATCATTTGTCTATTTTTCACCATGGTGATTTAGGTCCTGGGATATTCTTTGGGAGTATACAGAGTGTAAAAAGTATACAGAGCATTAATTCAGCTGAAGTGTCTCATATATGCTTATTTTGAGATGTTATAATTTCAAACTGGGAAGTTCCCAGGTATGTTGCACATTTTCTGCTCGAACACCATCCACCTTTTAGAAAACAGCCATTTACCTGGGGTTTTAAATATATGTAAAAAGATTTTCAATGCTGTTTTACTAGCTACAAGATTAAATTTAATTAAAATCTGGTATTGTTCTAGGACAATGATCTGAAACAGTTTGGGAATGGTGAGTAATACTTTTTTTTTTTCCTGACTGCTTTGAACCCTGAGCTTTGAAATGCAAATCTGATTTCATATTTTAGGCGGTAGAGACAAATGTGGGTGGTTTTCAGTTGCTCACTGCATTTAGGAACACTTTCATGATGAGCTGGAATAATAATTGTATTTGGATGTAGTAGCACAGCATGGATGAAATTGGCCTCTGGGGCAAGGAATGAAATGTTATACCCATCGGCTTGATGCCAATTTTCTGCCGTCTTCATAGTTTGGTATCTGGCTCTGGCCTGCAAATTTTTGTAGAGGAGTTGTACTGCCATTGAGGGTACCCATTTCTGTAGGTTTGTGCGAAGAGAAGGGAAAGGTATAAAATGCATTTGATACTGCTTTTCCTTCTGAAAGAATTACCTAAAATTTAGAAGGTGGAAAAAAGAAATCATTAACTGTCATGAATTATTATGGCTAGAAGGACTGTTATCTATTTATCTCTGGAAAGAATTTCATGGTTGCAGCACCACTGGGTTGTCACAGAGCAAACAAGACCAGCGTAAACGCACAAATATAAAATTTTTTCTCAGAAAATAATCTGCAGGTCCATTTGTAACACAATATATATACTCAGACCAGTTTTAAGTTAGTCTGGGTTTTTTTTCATGTTCATCTGTTAGAACCTGGAATAAGCCCCTTTTTTATTGGTGCTGTCTGTTACTGCTTGTGGTTTCTCTTACAGCAACAATGAGAATTCTCAATCATCATGAAATTAAATATGAGCATTCTCTTCCTCAGAGACTTCCTTTAGATATCAAGACCAAGACACTCACTGACCCATGATGTCTATAGAAAGACTCTGGCAGAAATGATAAATGCCAGTATACTACAGTGGGTAGGACAAGAAAGAATGTACAACACAGAGCCTTTCTTGCTTTAAGGATGAACAGATAGTAATATATTGTAGATTCCTCCCTTGCTACCATTATTGTGTGGAAAAGGTTTGACTCATTCTCTCCTACCTACATAAAAATAGAGCTAGCTTCCATCTCAGTAACAGAGTTGAATTGTCCCATCTCAGCATTTTTAAATGGAGTTGTCTGCTGTGTATTGTAAAGAGGACTGTCCTTTAGGGTACGTGAGCAGAAACCAGCAGCTCTGACAGTTTTATTCATTAGCATTTGCCTGTGGGTAGTGATCAAAAGTGACTAACATGCCAGAATGGATATTTTCTGCACTAATTTTTTTTTATTTTTAACACCTTGGGCATTTTGGAATACTTCTTCAAATGTCCTGAAAACTGGATTTTCTGTTGCTGAGGGGGAAAATACACATACTTCATGCTTTCTCTGAAACTGATGATAACATGCTCTAAGGCTGATGATAACAGATAATATTTCCAAAGGACTGTCAGCCTTGAATAAGTGGAACAAGGTATGCCCCAATCTCCTTACCTTCTGGCTAACATTTCTACAGTTAAGAACTTCCCTATATTGGAAATTGCTCTCTGGGAAAATTGAATCTAGAAGGTATCTCATTCTGCATCAGGTAAAAGAAATAAAACAAAAGATCCTCCATTATATCTTCTCCTCCTCTCTCTACCCCAGAAAACACAAAGTTCAAAGAGAAGAAAGAGAGCAAGAGAAAGAGAATCACCACTTATTTCTCTGTTTTCCTTGGATTACTATTTTCCCTACCCTCCAGTTAAGATGTATAGTAATTAAAAAAAACATAGAGGTGTAATGAAATTTAGGTTAGGACTCCCTATCCTGAAATTCATCATTATAGGGCTCAGACTAGTTTCTCATTTCCATGTCATAGAGATTCTGCCCGCTCGGTTAATATGGTAGTACAGTCATTCTCTTCTGGTTGGCTGTGGAGAACTTGCTGCAGAAAGCACGCCACCCAAAGTATGCTTTAGGATGATGAAATCTTCTGCCTCTTTAAGCCAGTTTTGCATATGCAAAGATAACTGCAGTGCCTGTTTCAGAAATACCTTTCCTAACAAAATCCAGCTGCAGTCATCATCATTTTGACAGAAAAGGTAAAATGTTTAACAAATGACAATTCAACATTAGTGCTAATTAAAGGATACTGAGAATATCTTTAGAAATATTCTCATTGATGAACTGTTGTATAACAGCAAATCATTACATGAAGCAACCTAGAACAGTTCTTTCCAAGGAACTAAAGTTTTTTGAAAAGCAGGTGTAATAATGCCAGAGTACTTATTGTCATCCAGGAAAGAAATTATGTAGACTAAAACGGCAAAACCTGTCAGTAGAGGACAAGCTTTTCTGTGATAATCTCACTTGATCACCACATCTGTAACTGATCTTCCACCCAACATTTCTGTGAGAACGATTAGAAGGGGCCAGTTCAGATTTTTACATTGAAGATGAGTTTGATTCTTTGGACAGTTTTCTGTCATGAAAGAAACAAATGTCTTCTATCCCAGGTTATATTATAATATGTGAGCTGTCATCATTTTGCCCAGCTAAATTGTCTTAATTTTTTCTGTTCCTTTCAGATAGTTTTGAAAACTGTTTTCATACCTACGATATGAAGAATCATAGGAACACTTTTACAAAGGTCTTTCTCTTTGTTCTCCTCTTTTGTCCTTACCTTGGGTAGGCATTTAGCTATGCTTAAACTTTAATCATGTGCTTATTCATACTCTTAAAGCTAAGATATGAAGGGTATGTTAAAAGGATATTTATTTCCCTGTGTAAAGCTTTAAAGGTTACTGCTAAAATGTGCTACACATTGCTATTTTTTAATTGAATGAAGAGAACATTGCAAATTAAAAGCTGTAACTTTTTTCTAGAAGTGTAAGCAAAATTCTTGCTGCATTTTTATTTATGGAATTGCATTGAGGAGTTAGAAATGCAGAAGAAACTACCCATCAGAGAAACTGGACAAGTAGTCATGAGTTTTAAGCATGAGTAATATTAACACTAGGAGAGGTTTTTTTTGTTATTGATAAAAAACAGAAATACTACATGTTTGGCTAGCCAGTCATGTTATGTTAGTTACAGACAGCAAGTGTGCAGTTGGCTTTTCTTCTATGTTCTCATTGATATGCAGGACAATGGTTCCATGAGTTTTAATAGATGCAGGATTTATTTTTTTTTACCTATGTCATGACTGTTTGGGAGACATCTTGAACATGGAACATAAGATTAAGTTTACCTACAGAAAATAATTGAGTTCTCAATTAATATTTTTATAATGCTTATAATTTACCAACTTTGACCATCTGGCCAGCTCTCATTTTCTCTTTTCAATATCAGTTCCTCCTGTTTATCCTTGGCCAGTGAGCTCCTTTAACCTGATACTTTTTCAGCTCTGTTATGGACTTGTAATCATGGCTTACAACTAAATGCACATCCTAAACACATATACTACTTAGTAAGCAAAGAGTTTTGTAGGCAGAGCATTTTAAAATTTATTAGCTGTGGTGAAAGTATTTGGTGTTCATAAAATGTAACTCAGCACAGGAGTTAATTCATGACCAACTCAGATTGTAATAGGAAGGCCTGTTGAAAATATTGTCATGATTGCAACTCCCAATTAATGAGTATAAATTATTTGTTTGCTGAAATAAGGGAAGCAGGATTTTCAGAAGGTTTAATCTCTCCATTTCAGTGGAAAACTTGGTAAATCACATCACCACAGAACTGCAGTTCAAACTCATGAGCATTCTGGAAATAATCTTTAACCATGAAGGACTATTTTAGTCTAGACATAGGGAGATTCTTAGTGAGAAATCATTACCATAATTATTCTGGATATGGGATACCAATTTTCTATTATTAAGACAGAAATTATATGTCTGTCTTAACGTAACATTTCTGTATCAATTTTCAGATATAAATACATACAAGAGTCTTATAAAAGTAATGTATCTGTGACACAAAACTTCTTTGAAAACTGTTTCAAAGATCTGTTAGAGACTATATTATTCAAGCATTTTTGTTGAGCATTTAATCACATCTCATCTCTGGAATAAAGACTAGTTTTCAGTCTACAGCAGTAAACTAGCCATTAAATAATAAGAAGCAGAAAAGGAAGAAATGTTTTGATGAAGATAGGGCTGTTGAAGGGTTAATTTGTTTTCAAATAGAATTTGCTTCTCTGTGACAAGGGAAGGGAAATTTTCTGCACTTCTTTTATCAGATTCCTCCTACTGCTCCAGCTGTGCTCTGGTTTTCCTGATTCTCTCTGGGAGGCAAAATCTGAGTGAGGTGATCAAAGATGCACAATTACTTATTATTCACCTGAGCGGTTCCACAAAATTAATACTGATACTATTTAAAAACCTTCTCTTCCCCGGGTTTCTCTAGCTTTCTGATGGACGTTTGAGTCCTAAGGCCGTCCCCACTGCTATTAGTGAATGTATAGGACCAGGTCTCAGATGTTTAGTAAGCTGCATTCTAAAAATTAGTCCAGGTCCATTTAGAGGTAATAAAAATCCAGCATTCTTACTATAATGTTAAACACACATTAATTATGATAAAAGGCTGACAGAAAGCTCTTTTTGGGGCTTTTTGACGCCGGGCAAAGCCCCCTACTGGTGTTGGGGGCTGACAGCTGGGGGGCCTGGGCAGAGCCAGCTCCTCCCGTGGTTCATCACACCACCAACTTGTAAGGAGCCTCAGGGAGGGCAGAAGCTCTGCCCACTGAGCTCAGGGGGATTCCTAGTGCCTGCTTGTGTGCCTCGGTGGGTGCCTCAACCAGCACGTACAGTTGGGCACTGAGCCTCTGCCAGCGTACAAGGTAAGCTCAACCGCCTCCAAGCTTTCAGGCAGCTAGGGCACTCATCCCGCCTGACCCTCGAGTTTCCAAGTGTAAACTGTTTGCGTACTTCCAGCCATGGTTACTACCCAGTCAAAGGCTGTTGTTAGAAAAGGAAAAGCTGTGGGCAGCCAGACGGAGGCACCACACAAACATGCGGGCGTCCAGGCCTCTGGCTGCAGAGAGTGCTGGAGCCTGGCAATGGAAGGCAGGGGACAACACCTGCATCCGATGTGAACAGGTGAATGACCTGCTCTTACAGGGGGCTCTTACTGCTCTTACTGAAGGAAGAAGTGGAGAGGCTGAGGAGTATCAGGGAGTGTGAGAGAGAGATTGACTGGTGGGCCCACTCCCTGAGGGTAAGGGAACAGGAGGAGAGCTCACATAAATCAGAAGACCCTCTCCCCTCTTCTCACCAGGCAGCAAGAGGTGATCTCAGAAAAGAAGGGGAGTGGAAACAGGTCCCTGCTTGGCGAAGCAGGCAAATGCCCTCCCGACCCCTCCCAGCCCCCAGTTACACTTGCAGAACAGGTATGGAGTCCTGCAGGAGGAACTGGCTGCTGAAAGGAAGGATAATAAAACCAGGCTGGGAATGCCAGAAAGACCGAGTCGCCATAGACCCTGCATCCAAACTAGCACTGAAAGGAAAAGCAGATGGGTCATTGTTGTTGGTGACTCTCTACTGAGGGGCGTGGAGGGGCCAATATGCCACCCTGATCCGCTTACCAGGGAAGTCTGCTGCCTCCCTGGAGCAAGAGTTAGGGATGTGTTGGGCAAACTTCCTGCCCCAGTAAAACCCTCTGATTATTACCCCCTTTTTAGTATTTCAGGTGGGTAGAGAGACTTTAGAGCCTTGGGAAGGCTGCTTAAGGGATCAGGAACACAAGCTGTGTTCTCCTCTATCCCTTCACTAGCAATGATGAATGAGTAAACAGACAAGAAGAGGACAATTAGTGGCTCCGGGACTGGTGCTATTGGCAGGGCTTTGGGTTTTTCAATCATAGGCTGCTGTATGAGACACCTGGCCTGCTGGTGGCAGGTGGGAGGCACCTGTCCCAGAGGGGGAAAAGAATTTTGGGGCAGGGGTTAGCAGAACTCATCGACATGGCTTTAAACTAGATATGAGGGGGGAGGGGGAGATAACTGGGACTGAGAGGATTAAACCCAAGGGAAACATGCCAGGGCTTGAGGGATGGGAGAGTAGTGATACCAGGCCTGCTTGCGACAGGGGGGGAAAGCCTACTACTACTAGTAGCAAAGCCTTGCAGTCCATTGTCTCAGTGGCAGTGGGGGGTGGTGATACATATGGTAGCAAAAACATAAGAAGTAGTAATAGGGTGGCAACTACAGAAGGGACTGAGCACGGTTGGGTAGGAAGTAGGGCTCATCCCCCCAAAACAGTTCAGGACAACTAGCCCAGCTGAAGTGCATCTACACAAATGCATGCAGCATAGGCAACAGACAGGAGGAGCTGGAGGCCACTGTGTGGCAGGAAAGCTACGATGTAGTTGCCATCATGAAAACGTGGTGGGATGAATCGCATGACTGGAGTGCTGCAATGGATGGATACAAGCT
>JAOXJM010000033.1:38427042-38437342 GCA_026413425.1 Tringa solitaria
GGGTTGACATGGTCCTTAGGAATATGGTTTAGTGATTTTTATTGCTTCTTTCTTTCTTTTTTTTTTTTTTTTGTCAGAATTAGGTTGATGGTTGGACTAGATGATCTTTTAGGTCCTTTCCAACCTAGACGATTCTATGATTCTAATTTACTGTACAGCTTAACTAATGCTTGGCATAAATTGCCATGCCATCTAAAACCATTACCAAATTGCATGGTAGCCACCATTAACTAGGAGTATGCTTCCACCTTTCCCCAGTGATCAAATATAAAACTGCAATTTTATATCCACAGCAATATTTGTTTCTTTCTACGTTCCTATTATTTGAAACATTGCCTTGCACATTTTACTATTACTCATCTTCCACATGGGTAGGTTAAAAAAACACCACCCATTCTGTTTCTTAAAGTACTTATCATAAAGGCACTGAATTCTGACGTGTAGTTAATTACATGAATAATGAAAATGCAGTTCCTAACATAGAAAATAAATGATGACCCTTTATTTCAGTATTTGTGCTAGACCATTGCATCTTACTGTAAAACAAAGTGGAACAGCTAGTGGATAATTGTAGTTGAAATAAAGTAGGGGAAAAATGAACACATTTAAATGCCCCTTTTCAGATTAATATCTCAGCAGTGTACCCTGTGTAGGCACTAATTGTGCTGAATGTGGCAAGTTCTGAGTTCTGTGTAGTGCTAAGAGAAATTATTCAAGTGACAGTGGAGGTGAAAACTCTTTCAGCAGTAGATTACACAATCATCTAAATCCAGACATAATAGTCTTAAATACCAGTATATCTTAATTTCAAATTGGACTTAAATTCTATATTATGTTGTGCAGAGAGTTGTGCTTAGTATTTCATTCTAAAGTATCTGGCTTCACAGTGAAGTGTATTTCAACAAAGTATTTTTCTTCTTTTTTTCTAATTTTTTTTTCAAATTAGAAAAAATACCTAGCAGTCAAGAAACTTCATGCTTCCTGAGTCTTAGAAAGCTCAGACAAAAGACAACACCCTGGTGACCAAAATCTAGCAAGCACAAAAGATATGGTGTTAGGAAGCAGTGACACAATTATTTTTATTTGAGCCAGAATTTACTACAGACTGAGAAATCTTCTAGGAGCCAAGTGACCTCTTGCAGCTCCTTTTATAGCTGATAAATCAGAGTAAAAAGATTCCCACTGTTTCCTTGCAACTAGATCATGTTCCTACTGTGTTCCTGTAAATAACACTAGGTTTCGAGATTAATCCTGTCAAGGCTAGGAGGGGCCATCATCCAGAGTATCAAAGAAAAAAAAGAAAAGAAAAAAAAAAAAGAAAAAAGAAGTAATTTGCTAAATGCATATTTATACTGCTACAGGAAAAGGCAAGTAAATTGGGAGTGGTATGCTGACATGCAATGCAGAGAAGAAACAAGTTAATAATTACAATAAGGAAGTTTAAGTTACTAGGAATTACACAGTGTATACACATTTAGAAGTTAAACCTAACAGAAATGCCAGAAAAGATGGGAGTCTAAGAAATTTGCTTCTAATGACTATTACAGTCATATGTCTCTTTTAAAATAATTACAATATTTGCATCAATTCTTAGCTCTGGAACTAAGTCGCAGACAATATTCTGAATGTGTTTTTTCCATATCTTGGTGCTTTATATTTTAGATCTTTTAATTTATACTGTAGAACACAGAATAGTATAAACCAAAGGAAAAGTTTGTATATCAACTTGTGCATGTTATGTACTTGATGTGCAACAGAATTTCTGGTTTGCATGGTTATGTTTGATGTTTATTCAGTGAAATGTTTATTTTGCTGATCCTTGAGATGTCTCTTTGACTCTTGAAAAATCTTTTAGAGCACAAGTTGACAAAATAAATTCCTCTCTAGTTTTTTAGTAGTTGTCATGAACTATGTGATCATATAGAAGTAGTTGAAAGTCAAGATAAACAACAGAGTAAATGTGAGGATAAAACTTAATGTAATCTGACTGGTTTTATTATAGAATCAGAATTGTTTGGGTTGGAAGAGACCTTAAAGATCATGTACTTCCAACACACCTGCAGGGTAGGGACACCACCCGCTAGACCAGGTTGCTCAAAGGCCCAGCCTGGCCTTGAATATTACCAGGGATGGGGCATCCACAGCTTCTCTGGGTTTTACCACTTCTTCTTTCTTCCAGCGTTTCACCACTCTCACAGTAAAGAATTTCTTCCTAAAATCTAATTTACATCTACCCTCTTTCAGTTTAAAACCTTTATCCCTCATCCTATCACTACATTCCCTGACAACGAGTCCCTCCCCATCTCTCCTGTAGGCTCCCTTTAAGTACTGGAACGCTGCTATAAATTGTCCCCGGAGCCTTCTCTTCTCCAGGCTGACCAACCCCAACTCTCTCAGCCTGTCCTCATACAAAACGTGCTCCAGCCCTCTGGTCATCTTCATGACCCTGCTCTGGACCTACTCCAACAGGTCCATGTCTTTCTTAAATTGGGCGCCCCAGAGCTGGATGCAGTATTCCAGGGGGTGGGTCTCACGAGAGTGGAGTAGAGGGGCAGAGACAGCTCCCTCAACCTACTGGCCAATTCTTTTGATGCAGCCAAGGATGTGTTTGACTTTCAGGGCTGCAAGCATACATTTCCAGCTCATGTTGAGCTTCTCATCAAGCAGCACCCCCAAGTCCTCCTCAGGGCTGCTCTCAATCCCAGCCTGTATTTCTGCTTGGGATTGCCCTGACCCAAGCACAGGAGGTTTGAACCGCTCAAGCCTGCCCAGGTCCTTCTGGATGGCATCCCTTCCCTCCAGTGCATGGACTGCACCACACAGCTTGGTGTCATCAGCAAACTTGATGAGGTTCCACTCAATCTCACTGTCCGTGTCGCTGACAAAGATCCCAGTACCAACCCCTGAGGAACGCTGCTTGTCCCTGTTCTCCTTGTGGACATTAAGCCATTGACTTTAACTCTTTGACTGCAGCCATCTAGTCAATTCCTTATCCACTGAGTGGTCTGTCCATCTAATCCACATCTTTCCAATTTAGAAACAAGAATGTCACGTGGGACAGTGTCAAATGCTTTGCACAAGTCTGGGTAGATGATATCAGTTTCTCTTCCCTTATCTGCCAATGCTGAGAACCCGTCATAGAAGGCCACCAAATTTTTCAGACACAGTTTGCCCTCAGTGAAGCCATGTTGGCTGTCACCAACCACCTCCTTATTTTCCATGTGCCTTAGCAGAGTTTCCAGGAGGATCTACTTCATGATCTTGCCAGGCACAGAGCTGAGACTGACCAGCCCGTAGTTCCCTGGGTCTTTCTTTTCACCCATTTTAAAAATGGGCATTATGTTTCCCCTTTTCCAGTCAGCGGGAACTTCACCAGACTGTCATGACTTCTCAAATATGATGGGTAGTGGCTTAGCAACTTCATCCACCAGTTCCCTCAGGACCCATGGATGCATCTCATCAGGTCCCATGGATTTGTGCATCTTCAGGTTCCTTAGGTAATCATCTCAAACCTGATTTTCTTTTCCAGTGCACAGTTCTTCATTCTCCTAGCCCTTGCCTTTGTCTTCTGTGACTTGGGTGGTGTGGCTAGGGTATCTGCTGATGAAGAGTGAGGCAAAAACATCATTGAACCCCAGCTTTCTTCAAATCCTGGGTAATCAAGTGTCCTGTTTCCTTCTGGAGAGGGCTAGTTTTCACTAGTCTTCTTTTTATCACTGATGTACATCTTCTACATGATGTACATGTAGAAGCTTTTTTTGTTGCCCTCAATATCCCAGGCCAGACTTAATTCTATCAGGGTTTTAGCGTTCCTAACCTCATCCCTGACTGCTCAGACAATTTTTTTCTATTCCTCCCAGACTACCTGTCATTGCTTCGATCTGCTATAAGCTTCCTTTTTGTGTTTAAATTCATCCAAGAGCTCCTTTTTCATGCAGGTCTCCTGGCAACTTTGCCCAATTTCCTCTTTGTTGGGATGCATTGCATGTGGGCTTGGAGGAGGTGATCCTTGAATATGAATCAGCTTTCTTGGGCCCCTCTTCCTTCCAGAGATTTATCTCATGGTACTCTACCAAACAGATCCCCCAAAGAGGCTAAAGCATGCTCTCCTGAAGTCCAGTGTAGTGAGCTTGCTTTGCGCCCTCCTTGCTGCCCTAAGGATTTTGAACTCCACCATTTCATGGTCACTGCAGCCCTTGATCTTCACATTCCCCACTTCTCCTTGCTGGTAAGAGCAAGGAAGAGTATGTGTGACTTACCAAGCTGTTAAAACACAGAAAATAAGAGTAACATTTTCATCACGAACAGCTGGTCTTTCATTTCCAATTTTACTCTGTGAAACAGGTTTCCATTATTGACATTAAAGATATTAAATCATTATATCAAGGACCGGTTTAATTATACACTCAGAAAGAACTTGAGAAACTGTAATTCACATATCTCTCTGTATGGCAAGTTAATTTCTATAGTTATATATTTTTCAGAAAGCTAACTTCTTTGGAGGGAGGGTTCTCTAAATAGAGAAAATTAATAAATAAATCCACTAACACAACAGTAGAACCTTAATAGGAAACCTATTTAAGATTTAGTACTGTGCCTCTTCACAATGGTACTCTGGTACCCCGACACTTAGATGCAGCAGTGAATAAGCTTCTCAAAAATGCCTGTGACAGAGACCAAATCCTGATTTTAGTGATATTGACATAAACCATTATAATCTTATGGCAAGATAAATATGCATGTCAAATTTTGCAAAACATTTTTGTAAAACTCTCTGGATATGGAAATGAGCAGTATCCATTGTCTATCTTACATTTCACTTGATACCCTTTTCCTAAAAGGTTCTTTCTTCTGCTTTGGGAAATTATCTTCAATGCACAGTATTTGATTACCTCATCTGGTTCTAGATAGATAAAACAAAAATAACGTAGTAGATCTGTGCTCATTATCGCTTGATAGCAGACTGATATTTAATGAACAGCACCAGTGCTCATTCTTTGCTCATTTTCAACAAGCTCTCATGCTCACATTTTACACCATTTTATGTAAGTGAGGCCCTGTAGCAATCAGCAAGCAAGGTAGGTTTCCTATGTGCATCTTTCTGAATTCCAAGTAGCTACTTCAAGATGTGGTTAATGTGCCGTAAGAACTGTGGAGAGATTATTTGTTAAACTATTTCTGATCAACCTTGAAAGAGCTGCCACAAAAAGAAACATATGGGAGGAGGTCATTGGCGTTGTATATTTTGTGTCTGACACTAACAGTCTCTGATTAGCATGTGAAACCATATAGATATAACCATGCATATGTATTTCATCCCATAGAAGAAAGAAAATACTTCTGAAATTCTTTTCAATCATTCTTTACTGAACATATTTAATGACAATGGCCTACTAGATAAGGAAGGTCAATGACATACAGCCAGACGAGGATCTCTGCAGAATACTGCCTAAGCACCTTAAAATATATGGGTGTGTTTACCACACAGGACAAGCAGATTAAGGATATATGTCCTTAAACATTATTATTTATTATTTGTATGCAAATACTTTTGTGCTTTTTGTGTAATTTATAGAATTACATTTTTCGGCCAACTTCATCTTGTAGATAAGAGAAACAATAATTTGAATGTAAACAGAATGTCATTGTGGTAACATTATTTGTGTCAAAGATATAACATATTCATTGAAAGCCTAGCAGGAAGAACCTGTTCTAGTGTCCCTGCCCATGACAGGGGGGTTGGAACTAGATGATCTTTAAGGTCCCTTCAAACCCAAACCATTCTATGAATTTATGATTCTATGATTCAGGAGACTAAATAACATTGTATTCTATTTTTTTCCTTTTCCCTTGAATCTCCATTGTAATTTACATTCACTTTCAACTCAGTAAACACAGGGTTTCCTTTTCCTTTTGAATGGATATCAGTAAAAGGCAATAAAGAATATGTAAATCTGCTGTGCTCTGTTGTCCAAGCTTCTTGGAGTATGGGAAAAAAATTATTATTACTCTGATAGTTGTACTGGAAGCATTTAATGTTTACTTTAGCTAAGGAAAGGTGACATGATTTATGGAAATTAGTTAAGAGTGAGTATATTCTGTACAGCTCCTCCATATATGTATATTTCCTAGCTCCCCCTCTAGCCCTCATTTAACATATAAAATTTAATGAAAGTTCTTCAGATGAAAAATTAGGTATGGATGAATCTGTTCCAAGATTCTAAAAGTTTTTCTGAACTGTGAATTAAGCTAATTTCTTTTTTCCTTTTCCCAACTATTTCTCTGAGGTTTTTTTTTTTTTATTATTCCTCATTATATTGTCTTAATCACCTTTAAATTATCTTGCCCTCACCACAAACTTCTAAAGTCACTGTGTAGAATGTCAAAGTCCATAAGTGCTTGTGTGTCCTCAGTTTCTGTGACACCACTACCATATGGTTTAGAAACTGTTGTGGTAAGGCTTATAATGGATATGGTTCTGACAGTTAAAATTATGTTCAACTCAATGCAATGCATTAAGATGAACTCTAATTAAGACCAACTTTGAAGGTAAATTTAGAAAGGGGACTTGGCTTTTAGTAGGATCTCTTCAGGTTTGCTTCCACCTTTCATTTATTTCTGATAGTTGTATAATCTCCATGAAGCTGCTAAGTTTAATATTCAGATCATGTTTCAGTGCTTAAGTTTCTGTCAGTAGGCTCCTACCTGCCTTCTACCAGCTGTGCAATAGACATGCCTGGAACCATTTGCTTAGTGATATGGTTTAGTGATGGTTTTTTTCAGTGTTTGGTTGATGGTTGGACTAAATGATCTGAAAAGTCCTTTCCAATGCTAATGGAAATGTAGGCCTACCTCAAATAATAATTTTAGGAGCCCTGGTTTTTGGACCCATATAGGAATCCAATAGCTGGGTTCTAGTTTTGCCCATATGCTTTGACTTCCCCCTTCCTTTTTGTTCCCATTCCTCTTCTCACTCTGGGAGAGCTAAAGTACCCAGGAAAACTTGTGTAATGGTCTGCAATGAAAGCATTTGCAAAAGAGTATTGAATTCTTTCTTATCTCAAAATAGAGGTACGGAAATGGAGCCATGAGGACACTAACTAGCAAACTTTGATCACACCACTGTTCTATAGAAGAGACACAGTCATATTGCAGTAACCTTCCACTCAAGAATAATTTTTCTCACAAGGTAATTAAAGAGATAAGCAATGCAGCTTTATGCTGAACCAGGGACACAATGAACATCTTATAGAAACATAGTGGCAGAAAGTTGATTTACTCTATTTTTCAGTGGCTTTTTTTCCAGTTTTTCTTTGCTGTTTCCATCTGAAGTACATTAGTTACTATGGAAACATCATTGGCATGGGTCTAAACATGCTGATGTCCACTAGTACGGTAATAAGCCAATTTCTTTAATGATTTAGAATATACAGTATGGTTTGGGAAACAGAATTTTAGATAGTAAAATACAGTGAAAGGGTCATAATAATTTTCACCTTGCAAAGAAAATAGTCACCGTCATTCCATATTATAGAAGTTTTGCCTTAAAATAGACAACATTTGGAAATAAACACTTGTTATTCTCTTATTTCTTCAGAAATAGTTGCAATAACTTAGCCTGAATTCATTCTGATTTTTGTAGTTCCCATAATTATAACTTAGAGCAATGACTTCCAATGTGGATGTTTGCTCTGGGAAGAAGGCATTTTATTTTTGTGATACTGTGTCAAGATGCTTTGGTCTTGACAATCTTCCACTTGCATGTTTTTCCCCGGAGCTTGCATCAGAGTTTCAAAAGTACTTTAACAGACAGCTCTATGTTGGCCTGTTGCTTTGGGTTGAAGGTGGCCTTGGTATATTCTAAATGCTGTGTGGAAGCATAAATTGTAAAAAAGAAAAAAGTTCCCAAATTCTACAAAGAATCCTTATTGGGTGTGTAATGAGACTGCATCATTTGTCAATTTAAGAATTTTCCTTTCTTTCTTAAATGATAAAATTCTGTCTGTTGATAAGCACATAGAAATGCCAGTGAAATAAAAAGCAACACTGACCAGAATGTCATGGTGGGTCTTGAAATGGCTCTACCAGATATGCTGTGGCCCAGAATTTTTGAGATTTGAATTCAACTATATTGTGTATGTATGTATGTAAGCAGGGTTTCTCAGTTCTATCTTATGCATGGTTTTGCATATAACCACCTCATTAAAAAACTTTGAATGTTGTTTAGGTTTATTTCTGCATGTGGATATTGTCTACATTGTTTGTTTCTAACATCTTTTAATAATAAAAGGGTTAAGTTCTGATGAATCCTGAGTTGTCTAATAGGTCACATACAAAACGATAGTTTAATTTTCAGCTTACTAAGTGGCTAAGAATTTCCATAGAGAATAGAAAATTTTCACTACAACAAAAACAGTGACAGTTTTAAAATTTTTTGGCTGGTCATTCCATATAAAGAGACAAAGTAGAGCATAGTACAAATTTCCACTGAAAAGTTAACTTTTGGAGGAATTAATTGTAGGTTCATCAGACATAAAATATCAGACTTAGAAACAGGATGAGCTTTCTATTCCTGGAGGAACATCCAAATATAAACTCATTATGTCTTGTTAAAGAAAAATTGCAGGACTTGTCATTTATATGTTGAACTTTGGCCTAATAACTGTTTCCAGGATTTGAGCAGTTAACACTGTGAACTTTAGTCTTGGCTTCATTTGTATAAAATGCACTTGAAATAACAATTGATCTGCATTTCATTTGAAAGGTTCCCATTTGATGTCCTGGTAAGTAACACAGTTCTGTTTTCCAAGCAGTTGATCTTTTTGAAGTACTTTATCTTTAGGTGTTCATCTGTCTATAGATTGTATTCAGATTATTTACATTTCTGTTTTTATGTGAGGCAGGGTAAGGATATATGCAGTGCAACCCCCTTAAGCTTTAGAATACAGATTTTAGTTTTGTACCATGCTATATGAAATTGAGATAATGCTAAAATAAAAAAAAAATTAAAGAATTATTAAGATTGATAACGCAATGGAACAACAAAACCAATATAAACCCATAGACTACATTGTAGACTAAGTATTTAATGCAACAAATATTATGTCTACTTAAATCTAAAGTCACGGCCAGCTCTTGATTTCATTCAGTTCTCCTTCATTTAGAGTCCTGTAAGCCCTTTCCCTCTAAGCACCACAATTTAAAATGTTCTTCACTTTACTGGCAAAACTTCTGTCAGTTTTTGTTGTCTTCATCTTAGCTAATACTGTATCCTCTCTCACCTCCCAACATCTCATCTCTTCCATGTACCTTAAATGGTATTTCCAATACTTTGTTTCTATCAGGCCTTATTCTATCCTGTGTTGTTACAAATCAGTAAAGCCCGAGGCTGTTAATGTGTCTCTGTGGAAGAATACATTTATGCAGAAAGGCCAGTGTCAATTTTATACTTCTGATGAGATTGCCTATAATTAATTACATTTTCTGTAGAATACCTAAGGCTCATTGAGCGGTTGGAGGTCCATGCCAGGCTGTTCCATTATTTACAGAATAATTCTGTATTGGGACTGCATTAACAATTTTAGACTGGAAAATCTTTCCATTAGGGAAATCTTCATTTATATCTTCAGCGACACTGAAGAGGCGGTTACTTCAGTAAATAATAGGGATATGTAAGAAAATAGCAAACTTTTGTTGTAACCTAAGCTCAGTACAACTTCATACAAAGAGCAGATAGTGGAACTGCTATTGCGAAAAGAACATAGCAAGCCTTTCTGTGGTCAAAGATCAACTAGAAAAATCACTTCAAACCTTAGCACTGGAAGTCCAAGTAAGCAAATTTCAATAAGCAGATAATTGTCCTTTCCAGCTTCCCCTGTGAGAATTGTTTGGGTTTTTTTCTCCAAGTGGGGTAAATTGCTTTTTTCTCATCCAGACAAGGATATTGTGTGGCAGAACCCTGGGTTCAGACTAAATGGAAGAAAGGGGAAAAGTAGTTTCTGTAATATGCTGAACTAGTCAGAAGGCATTTCAGAAAATTCACTTTATATGGGTACTTATTTGGAATATTAAGATTTTTTTCTTCTCAGTTTTCAGAATTCCTTAGATGTATGTCATTTTATTAATGGACACTGTAATGTTAATGAAAACTACTAGTCTCTTTTTTTCACAGTAACAAGTTTTACTGTTGAAAAATTATGTAGATTACATTTTAGCTTTTAAAAAACTTAGTCTCATGACAGACATTAAAATCTCATATTTTATTGGAGCTTTCATTTTATTTTATTTTTATGTCCATTTC
>JAOXJM010000033.1:38456168-38468549 GCA_026413425.1 Tringa solitaria
TAGGTAATCTATTTGTTATGTTGCAATGATAAAATACAGTGACATCAAAAAATATGAAATATTCTAAATTTCATCTGCACCTGAACATGATAGCTACAAAATAAGACTCTGGAAGCAGTGAAGAAAGCAATGCAGAAGCACATGGGAAAAATAGCTGAGATTCGTAACATCTGCTATCACTAATGATTAAGTAAATATGTTGTTACAGGGGCAAGTATTGCAGAATATACAAAATGGAGGCAATAATTCACAACCACAGTAAGTCACAGACCTATTTACTATTGACCAAAACCACTCCCAAATAGAAGAGTTATTTAATTTTTTTTTTCATTGAAGGCTGTTCTCCTCAAGTCTACTATTCTCCACTTTACTTTTTTTCCCACAGTGGCAGCTCTGACTTCTTGTAGAATATTCTTACTGTAAAGCCTTTAAAAAATTTCATCCACATTTTATAAAAATCAAGAATTATAATACCTTTATTTTACTTTTTTTCCCTAGTTTCTTCAGAGATAAATGTTTCATGACAGCTTCTATTTCTTGAGTCCTGTTTTCTGTCTTTACATGATAATTGAGGCAGTTGTGCTGTGGTTTCTGTAGAAGACACCTTTGGGGTTATCGCTCTCTGTACGGTTTATGTATTTGTGGTTTTCATTGTGGCTGTTGAGTCCCTTAGATGGGACTAATTTGTATCTAGTGGACATCTACACATTATATAAGGAAATTCAGGCATTTTCAGAGTGTATATTTTTAAGTCTGTTTCAGTCCATACTTAGCTTATAACTTTATGCGTTTGTTTACACATTGTAATCCTAAACCCAAGAGATTCTCTAGATTTTCCCTAAATATGGAACAGTTCTGAAGTCCTAGAAAACAAGGAGATTTTTACAGATCTATACTTTGAATTTTATGCAGCATGCAGTGGTTAAATGGAGCTCATTAATTTCTTCTAAGACCAAAAAAGAAAAAAAAAAAGGGTGGGGTTGGGGAGTGGGGGGAAGTAACCTCCACAGTGCTTTTCCAAACTACTCATAAAAGAAAAACGCATGGCAACACATCTCAACAGGATCAAATCTACGTCCCAGATTTCCCTGTTGCTGGAGACTCCGTGAGGAATGTACATGGCTTGAGGGGGCTCATGCTGATAAATTATAGATGGGCTAAGAACAGAGTAAGAGCAGCAGATATTTGGTTGAGAAAGTGCTTTCACTCAGAGTGTTGAGAGGCTGGCAGCGGGGTGTTGTCTCGTGCTTGCTTGGAGGGGACTATTTAGAGTAGCCATGCACTCTCCGTACATTTCCTGTAATCACAGCCTTTCTCACCTTTTCATCAGACGCAGTAATCAGACAGAAGTATGAAAAGGTGAGCAGTGTTGTGTAATGCAGGAAATTTATAGAAAGTGTGTGTCTACATAGAGAGCGGAGGGCAGTTTTAGGGGAAATAGAACAAGCATAGGCAAACAAGCCATTTTCGAAGTGAAAGGCTAGGAAAGAGGTATAATTGGCCCTCAGCCTCCAGCGTGCTCTGCATCCTGCATGGGACATGCTGAGAAATTTAACTGGAGGGAGCCAGAGGGATATTCTTGCAGACTAAGTCTTTTTGTTAAGACACAAGCCTCTGTAGGCCTCATACAAGGGGAGATAGAGAAAGAGGAACAGAGAGAGAAAAAGCAAACAATCCTCCTCGAAAGCATGATTTGGAACAGGAAGAGATATTCCCTGCGGCTGTGTAACTTAGGGTATAAACTAATCACATAATAAGTAATGTGTTTATTTTTCAGATGAGAATTTATCTAAGAGTTTTCAAGTGAGTTAAATCTAATGATTTTCCTCTTGGAAAATGTTTCCTTCCCTTCACCTATATATTTAATCACACATGTATACTATGATATGTATTATTTGATCACCTATATATTAACCATAATGTTTAGTCAATTTTAATACAAATAGATACAATTACAGCTAGTATTGATACAATTACAGCTAATAAACATTTATCTACTGACAAAAGAATTTTATAAGAGTAAAGATAATTATTAGTGTATCCCTTCATTAAAGAGAAGATAAAAAATAACTACCATAAAAAGTCACAAAGTATGTAGAAAATAGAGAATTTGTTACAAACCAGCACACATCTCTGGGGAAATGAGTTCTGGTGTTTCATGTCTTAATAGAGGATTTCCATCAAATTCTAAGTACTTGCAGTTAAATGGCAGAAGATCACCTTGTAGATTTTCACTATAGCTAGATATTTGCACCTCTCTGAAATACCTGATCCTGCTCACTGCTTGGTCACTATGATCTGGTTTATACTGTTTTCAATAGTAATTAATTTATCAACATAAATTTATCAATTAGTTTATCAAACTTCTATAGTTTCAAGAAAGTGAAGCAACTTCTATGTTTATTAAGAAACTTCCTATAATATCTTTTAAGCTACACTCTCATAAGTGTAAAAAGTTTGGTGCTACTAGAGCAAGTAAGAGAGCAAGCCGATCTTTCAGACCTCCTAATGGATAAATTGTTTAATGAAAGATAGGTGTCACTTTTCACTTCTCAAGTAAAATGTATTCTGAAAGTCATTCCAGTTGTTCCAACAGCTTGTAGTTTTCATCCAGCCAACAAATTTCTAATAATGCTTTACCTGAGATCGCAAACGCTGAGCCAACACAGTGTTAAATAAATGTAGCAAAGATATTAATTGCAAAGTTCTTTTCAAACTTTCTAGAGAAAGAGTTGCATAAAATATTTTTTTTTAGTATGTTATGTTATATTTTAACACAGGGGAATTAATAAACATGCTGACATTAGGACGATTAGGAACGACTGCAAAAGTAATGTAGAATACCATTCTTCAGTTCTCTTTTTATTTTCTTTTTTTCCATATGCTGTATCTGTAATTTTTTTCAGCAGAGACTAGAGTGTTGGCTTGTAGCTTGTCAACCTCTCTCTCTGCTTTCTTAGTACACATCTTTCTCATAGATGGAAATTTACTCAGACTTTTAAAGACCATCTGAAGTTAGTCTTAGAAAATGTGTAACAAGATACTGTCATCACATTAAATGCTCTAGAAATTCTTCAGATGTACTGAGTTGTCCCTCTATGTAACAATTTTATAACAGAATCATACTCTATTTGTTCTGAAGTTCTATTTTGTGGTAGTAGAATTGTGTGTCTGTTCTCCAGATGTGCGTCCTCTGACTGGCAGGAAAATTGATGACCAAATCTTGAGAAAGGCCACTGAAAAAAATTGTTTCAAATTATGCAGCCTGCCAATCCCTCACCATGGAGGTGCGTACAGACACCCCTCTGATCCTAACAGTGAAATATTTCATATGTCTTTTGTTACCTCTGCACCATAATTTTGTGTGACTTCTGCAATGCAGTAGTTGTGAGAGCTGGTAAGAAATCCTCAGCAGGCTGTCTGACCTCTTTCTAGGTCATCCTTTAGTGATCTTCAGAAGGGCCCTGCTTACCTCTTGGATGAAGTTTGGAGACTGAAGGGAAGTTCAGGGTATCTGAATATGGACCATCATGCTGTTCCACTGGCAGTAAGTTATCATTCATGAAGGGAGACAAATCATAGATATTTTATACTGTCTGTGATGAGCTTGTGGGATTATTAGAACAATGAGTTAAGCATGATTTTCAAACTGATTTCAGTATGTTTTCCACTCTAAACGTAAAAGAAAATGGGCTTATGTTCTTTTAAGCATCTGGGAGAGATAAACACATATGCTTAGTGTTCCTGAAAAAGCCATGCTGTCGCAACTATTTAAAAAAAATAGGAAGAAGATATCATGTGCACATTTCCCATGTACAGTCACTGCCAAATTTATTTCTCTGTTCTTATTTAAGAGTTTCATTTAGCTGTGTAACATACTCTTCTGTTCAGAATTAATGCTTCTGCTTTATAAAGTTATTTTCAGACCGCAATCTGAAGTACTGACTGGAAATCTCAATAAAACTAATAGAAATATTTTGGCAATTACCCACCATATTTTAATCTTTTGTTTTTGTATTTTTAATTGCCATTTAACGAGTAACATCTTAAAAGAGTTAATTCAAGACATATGGTAGCCCTGTCATATTTAACACTGATCTTTCATCACATTCTACTATCATTTTATCCATTGTAACATGTTTGTAAAGTTGTTACAAATTTTCCAAAAATATGTATTTCTCTATTAATGATATTATTTCAAGCGTCTTAACCAGTCAGAATATATTGCCCTTCTACTACGTTTTTGCTTCCTAAGTGTTGCATATTATGATACTAAGAAAGGAGTCAGCATCTAATTATTGGAAGTTCATGATGTATTCACTTTATGTTCTAGCAAAATTTATGTTCTATCAAAGCTTTGAGGCAGAAATATTTGTTATTCTTGTATGTTGTGACAAACAGCAGTAACACTGAGTTAGCCGTGTAAGCTTCATAAAATAAGCCTGTGAGGCAGCTATATTTCTTATTTCACTAGTGGGAAAAAAGTCTAAAAATGTTTTTATATAAAAACTAAGGTAAATTTAATTCATATTTATGGACATACTGACTAAAAAATCAAATTAAGCAAATGAAATATTTCATTCTACTTAGACCTACCTAAAAATTATTTCAATTATAAATAAGAATTCAAGAGTTTAAACTCTTATTTTCCAAAGTCTTGAATTTCTCTTTTAATTCCACTCACTTGAAAAATTGAGAAAGGAAGTTTTGAAAATACATCTGTTTTGTAGTGAAAATGTTATTAAAATATTAAACAGAAATATCTCTAAATACTGATAATTCCAATTTATGTCAGTATGTAATAATAGCCTTGTCAAATCTCTCCCTTTCATGGTATAATGTGTGTCCTTTTTGACTTCTAATTCCAGATGAAGGGTTTATTGATAAAATAATAATGAAAAGAATTAATAGACATATATATAAAAATCAGAGCTTTATTGTTCTTTTTAAAAAAAACAACAAAACCAAACCCAACAAAACAACAACACAAAAACTCCCTTTGTCTTTTAAGCTGATGTTGGACCAAGTTTCTAATACTATCATTAGATTCCTTATTTACTTAGTTCTTTTACTTTAGTTAGTACAATTCTATGTGGTGGTATTTCTCAGAATTCAGAAGTGCATTCTGGCAATAGAACATGTTATTAGAGCTAACATTGAAAACTGAATTTCTCTATTTATAGTAAAATTTCTCTATTAGTTTTTCTCTAAATATTGTAGATAATATACAGGCAATGCAAATTTTTTTCCAGGTCACAGCAGATAATTCAGTTCCGATCCCGATTTAACTCAAGTTTTCAAGTGAGACTGCCAAACATAGTACCTGTTGGCAATGGAAGCAATTTTTTTCTAATCATGAAAATCTCATGAATGCAGCTGAGATCTAACTCATTTAAGTTATCACTTCAAAACTTTGGGCAGGTGAAATATATAAAAAATATAAAAGCCTAGAGATTCATATGTCTCACTAGGGTGCCTGGGAAAGTTTAGATTATTTATGTTTTAAATGTTCTCCTCATCTCTATGATATTGAGTACCACCAGTTTAAAATAAGTACAGAAAAGAGCACCAGACTATCAGTTCTGTGTTCCATTAGTTCTACATTATATTGAAGAACATTGTTAAACAATCCTAGATAAAATTTATCAAATATTTTTTTTTTCAGATAAACTTTCACTTTCCAGCATTACTTGTTATAGCAAAACCCCCATTAAACTTCTTTTTAACTTATGGGGATAATATATCATTATATACATTTGAAAGGTTAAACAAAGACCCTGTGACCCTCCTCCCAAAAGATGAGTTCCGATACCAAACATAACACTGAAGATCACTTTTTGTTTCACTGATTTATTTGTTGTTAATGAGGTCCCTAATAACTAACCCACAGCCTTAAGGAAATGTTCAAGGCTTGTCTGTAATTTGCTGTCAGACCATCATGTTTTTACACAAAACCCTGAGATTTTGTGGTCATACAGACAGAATCATAAACACAGTCACAGAGACTAACAAACTGATTCCTTACGTTTTCCACTTCCCGTTCTTCTTCATTCTAGACTCACTCATGTACGTGATATTGTCTGTAAGAAAACCAAAGAGATATACTGTAACTCTACCACTCTTCTTTGATTTCTCCCTTTGAATGGCACAGATAGAAATACAGCCTAATTGATGACCAAAAGGCAGGAACAGAAATAAAATTATTTTTGTGTTTCTTGCTGAGAAATAGATGGGAGTAATTTTAGTCTTATCACAGTACAAAATCATTGTAAAAAAATCCTATTAAATCTTCAGATTTAAAAGATTTAAAACTTCAGAGCAACAACAGTTCAGACCTATTGCTCTCCAGTTGTGTTTGTCAAATGGTTTGACTTACATGTGAATGCTTGCCAATTTGTACATTTCTGCCCACATAGCAAAGAAAAACATTAGAAATTGCTTTCTTTATCTCATCAAACAAGGGTGATCATGCTTTCCTAGTCCATAGGAGTCAGGCTGCTACTTTCAGACTGAGTCACATGTTTACCCAACACCAAACTCAGTTTGAAGCACCCCTGATACGTAATTAAATTAGCCACCACCTGTAAGTAAACAGAACTATAAGAACTACACTAAGTTTCTTGTTTTGTACTCACTGCACAAGCTCCTTTAATACTGAATGTTCAGGTGTTTTTCTTGTACATAGTTTAAAAAACATAAGAGTAATCTAACTTATTCCATTATAGATGTATTTCTGTTATCCAAACTTCCTCTGAATTTTGCAGTGGAATTCTCCCCTAAAATTCTACCATTCATCACATTTTATTCTAAGCAACTGCCCAGGTAACTGTACATATTTAATATAGGCATATATGTACATACACCTATATGAGTGTATATTTAATGTATATAATTGTATATATATAACTAATTTTATAAATAAATGTATGACTCATTTCTGGTTTTCTCCCACTGTTATAATTTATTCTTTATCCATTTTGCCAGCCAGCAAGCTGCTCTGTTGCATTACTGCTGATAGAGATAAATCTACAACCATTTGATATGAAAAAGGAGAGTTCCAGATCTCTTCCCTCGTTTCTGTCTCGTGGGCTATTTCTGCCAGACAACTGGACAGCAGTTCAGGTGTATCTGAGGCATCAGGTAGGGAAGAGTTTCTGTGCGGTCATGGAGAGTTACACGAGGGAGTCTGACCTGTATTGTTTTATCTATTTTGGCATAAACCGGACATTCTTTATAGAGCAGCATTTAAATAATGTAGAATTGATTCCCTCTTACTCTATTTGCCAGGAGAGCCTCCATTTGAAACCTATTGTTTAAACCATAAGTAAGAATCTGCACAAAACCCAGGATACTGTATGAACATCTTTAAATGGATTTTCTCCAAATTTTATGGAAAACAGAAGGGGAAAAGGAAGTGTGGTCACTGCCTTTTCCAAACCCCTCCTTCCACCTTCAAGAGAGAGAAGAAAAAGCACTTATAATCTCTTTTACTGACTTTCTATCTTGAACACCACACCTTAGAAGAATTTATGCATGTATTTTTCATACTCCAACCTAGTAGAGTGAATTGATGTTCAATATAAACGTGATAATACATGCGCATGTAAAGGATCTGAATTCTGCAAACACTGTGATCTGCACTGTTTTCAACCTCAGGCTTCCACTCTGCTTGGGGACTAAAGTGCCTCAGCATTATAGATAATATGTGTAGAAAAATCATTTTAACAAGTTTCCTTAGCAATTGGGATCTCCACAATTCTCACAGTAATTGGGATCTCCAGGCTGGTAATGCATTTACAGATAGAAAATAAGTAGGGCATAACTGAGAAAGACTATGAAAATTAATACAGTGCAGTAAAATGAAAACTTGTGCATAAACCTCTTTCCCGCCACTCTGTTCGCTTTGAAGTTGTCAAAAGAATTTCTTGCTCCTTCCTCTGATCTTGTCAATCCTTACCTTTGAATTCCCTGTACTACAATAAATATCATCTTTCCTCCTTGCCTTTCAATCCCAGTCCTCCCAATATTCACTGTTAGAAGCTATCAATATAATTCTAATTTTATTTGTTCTCTAAATACTTTTATCTTTCTCCCATGCCCTCCTTTGTAGCTGGGAGACCATCTTGATAATAAAATATAAAGCCATTTTCTTTCTCCCTGTAAAACTATTTAAAAATTCTTCTTAATTGTAATGCTGCGAATAAGCAATTAATGACTAGACAGGTGGTGAACAAAAACATTTACCTTTATGTATTTAACAAAACAATAAGGAAATTTATGTAAGGGGGAAGAGAAACACTTAATATAGTTATAAATCTCTATATACATTTCCATGTGAAAATCTCACGTTTGTTACTTCATCTCCTCCATGTCGATAGAAGTTAATCGAGATAATGTTAACTTTGTTCACTGATTCTTTCAAAGAGAAGAAACCCAGCAGTGTAATTGTCTGCTTTAAATATCCATATCTGTCATGCATATTTTCCAGAAAATACCATTTGCTTACAAGCCTTGTGTGCATCTAACCCTGCATGACCCTGCCCACCACAGGTTATGTAATGACACATCTTTCTTCAGTTTCTTATAACACAAAAGCAGCCTGTGGTGTCGCTGCTGGGAATCACTGGCTGCTTGGTGACTACCTGTGTTATACAACAGACTTTCTCCTGACCTGCTTGCAAAACCAAACAGGCTGCTTCCTCACCAGGGAAGAAAAAAGGACATTCTTCTTTTCCTGATTTGCCCATTTGCTTTTCTATTTCTTTCCACCACAGGCAGATTACGTGCTTTTCTTGAAACAGCCCACTAATGAGGACACAGAAAAAATATTCAAAGTGAACATCACTGGAAAAACATCAGTTCTTATATTTTTAACCACACAAATCTACACTTGATGCACTGTGGCGAGGTCTGTCTGCTCCCTAGAAGCGTATTCTCTTTTCTTGTTAAAAATTACAGCCACCTACTAAAATACAATAAAGACAAACACTTCAGGCAGAGCCATATATAAAGGCCAATATTTCTAAGTCTGTATTTTAATTTTTGTAAGTTTTTCACTTGTCATCCCAGATTTTTTAATAGAAAGAAATATCTGAGAATACTGTTCTTAATAAGAACAGATGAATGATATTTTCTTGCTATTTCAGTAGAGTTTTTTAAGAAATAAGAAAAAAATTACTTAGCGATAAATCCAATCATGCCAATAAATGATTGTTAATGATCAATATACCCTGCTAATGATAAATATACAGAACAACAAATAATTTTGATTTTACTAAAAATGTTTTTTTCACTGTAAAATTGTAACATTTTCATTTTAAAATTTTAACATCTGTCTTGAAAAAAGAAGACTGAATAGTAGAGAAAGGTCAGTGTAGAATTACAAAGGAAAACTAGAAGTGGATATTAATGGGCTGGAAAAATACTGCTAAAGTGGTTCTTATTTTTATTTTGCTTCCCGTTAATCCCAGAGTAGTATTCTAAGACATAATTCATTTTCCACAAATAACAGTATAGGTTTTGGTATGATTTTAAATGGAAACAAATGTGCCAGGTCCTACTGTAAAAATAACGGTTCAGTGGTTTATCTGTTTCGTCAAGCACATCACAGGTTAAGTGAGGGCACCCCAAAGAGGGTCACGGGGACTGGCAGGTACTACACAGAGGGCTGGTAATAATGAAGATCTCTGCTGCATGTCTTGAAAAGGGCACAGGATCTTCGTTATTGGTCAGTGTCATCCCGGTGGGTTCTTGTGGACATCTGGATATTTCGTAGTCGTTTATAACAAATGTCAGGCCAGCATCTTACTGCTCCAAAAGTCAGGGAACTGATCTGCTGCAGTATGGCCTGCCAGCTGAGAGGTGAGTGGGCTTTTACTNNNNGTGGGCTTTTACTTTTTCCTTATTTATTGTGTGTGGAATAAACAAAGCTTATCCCCAGTTGTGCCTTCTCACATCATGGTTCCTTACCAGGTATCTAAAATAGGATTTATCTGTTCTAGTCAGTGTCCTTGCTGGCAGAAACTCTTTTTATTTTAAAGTGGACACTTGAGCAGTAAGAAGGGTTTCCTGAAGTTTATGAAGTCATGCACTATGTGCAAAGATGGTGAATTGCAGGTTGTGTCAGCTGGCTGGGGAAACCAGTGGGAAGTCAGCAGGACTGAGGTGTAGACTGCAGCCCATGGGTATGGCAAAGTAATCCCAGGGACTTGTTCCCTCATCATTCCACATTAACCTCTCCTGTGATGGTGTGTGGTGTGCTCTAAAGCTGCAGCAAACATGGCTGGGGAATTTGGGCCCAATGGTGCTGAAGGTGGTGCTGTTGATTAGACACTGGATGTGCCAGCTGTGTGCCCTGGAGATTTCTCTGCGTGAGAAATCTTCCACGGGGACTTCAGCAAGCTCCTCCTGGAGTTACTTGGCACTTTGATAAGGATCACAGAATTTTGTGTGAAACAAGAACTGGGCAAACAGTTTGCATTTGTTTAGGCAAAAGGGCTACCTATTTCAACGGGCATGGCAAAATATAGATGGGTTTTTTTTTTCTTTACATAGTATTTTAATGCATATATTGATCACATCCATTATATAGCATTCCTCAGTTTTATTCTAGGAAGTGAGAACAAGTTTTTATAATATTCTTCACTTACACACAGGAAATCATTAAAATCACATCTCTGGAACAATTTTCTGGTAGTAAAATGATCTTTTCACTGAATCTTTTTTATTCCCACTGTAGGATGATTTCAGTTTTAAAAAGCCGCATTTCTGCTGCAGTCATATTCTGAATTCTGGGAGAATATTTTCTCATCACAACTGATCAATGCTTTCTGGAGGAACAGTGGGAACCTGGGCAGCTGAGATCAGGGGTGAAGGACCACCTGCCCAGGCTGGGATCAACAGACTTTGCAGGTTGGTTGTCTCTAGGCTTGTGGAAGCAAGCTTCCGCCCTGCTGAAGGATGCGTGTGTGGTAAAGTTGTCTGATTGTGAGGTAGCTGACGACTGAAACTGTTTCTGCAGATATTTCCAAGCCTGGCTGTGTGTGTGGCTGTGTGGCTTGACAGGAAGCGAGGAACCTGAGTATTCAGCTCACAACAACCTCACCAGAAATGAAGACTGTTGTTAGTCCATCTTTTTGCCAAAAGGGAAGGAATGACATGTTTATCTCAAAAATAGCCTGTGAGTCAACATGTTTCAGCTCAGTATCCCCGAAATAAAATTTTCTGCTATTGTACATTACTCTGTTGGAAAAAAAGGTATTTCAGAAAAGAGCAGTTATTTTCTGATTATCCCTGCCTGATACACAACGCTTATTTTACTCTGTTGTCTACTTTTAAAGAGTTATATATAAGTTAACTATAAATACCTTGAAGTCTGTATATTTCGTTTGTAAATGCAGTCTGTTTTGTGGCACTCATTCCACTAACAAGACATAAAGTATTAACAGTCAGAGCAGTTTCCAATTGCTTTCTTGGCTTTAAAATCGTGTTTTTAATTTCTGAGTAAGGGAAAAAAAAACAAGTACAAAGGAAGTTTAAGTTAAAAAAAAAAGAAAAAAGAAAAAAGAGTTAAGCATATTAGGAGGATCAAAATATGATTATTCTGACATTTTCTGCCTCATAATCTATTATCACTTTCTACTGGATATTCATTCACCTTTTGCAACTTGAAAGTGTCCTTGAGATCTGTGACTTTATCTAGATGCCAGTCTGCCAATTCTGTGCTCTTTAAAGTGGAAAGTCTTAAACGCTGTTTTTCATTTATGCCAAGAGCTGGCTGCATGGGGAGTAAAAGTCAGGAAAAAAAAGTAACTTTAAAGGATATGAAAGAACAGAATTGTCTTTGATTTGACACTAAAAATTAGGACTTGAGCTTTGTAAGATATAATATCCGTGGTAGGGGTATGGGCCATGGGGTTCAGGGCAGAAGAATAAAAGTAAGCTTTTTATGCCTAAGAAAATTGTGTAGCAGAGAAAGAAAATACATATTGGGATTGCTTGCAGCTTTCTGAGGAGCTCTATCCAGAATGAACAGCACTGGGAACTAAAGGGCTGGGAACAGAGAGAGGTGCAAAACAGCAGCAGGTACGGCTGTGGGGACCCACAGATCTCCTGCAGCCTGGGTGTGAGGTGGGTTCTGTGAAACCAGAAAGGGACTACAAAGGCTTTATTTGATCTTGTTCACCCCCTGTCAGTCTGGCCTTTGAAATAACCATTTTCCTAAGGTAATATGACCTAGCTGAAAAGTTGAATGGCCCCATATAGTATCATAGAATTATAGAATGGTTTGGGTTGGAAGGGACCTTAAAGATCATCAAGTTCCAGCACCCCTGCCACAGGCAGGGACACCTCCCACTAGAGCAGGTTGCTCAAAGCCCCATC
>JAOXJM010000033.1:38496425-38513302 GCA_026413425.1 Tringa solitaria
AAAAATATTTGAATTCCTATAAGGAATTGTTGTCTTTCACTTCCTCTTTCTTTTCATGACATGAACTGTATTTTATATATCCATGGGAAGTAGTGAGATGTAATAGCTAGTATGCTAATGGCAGTAGCTAAGTAAATGATAGGGTTTGTTTTTTTCAGTTCACCTCCAGTTCAGTTTAAAATGCTGAAGATTTATCAGAATATGCTAAAAATAATTTACACAATTGAAAGGGCAAAAAATATTCCTGAGGACTTTTAAAAAGAGAAATATTCATATATTTGCAAATTCCAATGTCATAAAGGTTAAAAAAACAAAGGAAATTTCAGTAGAGTAAGTTCCTTAAGAATAAGAACTGAAAAATTTCACATAACACCATGATTGCTGAAGCTCTGATGTCACATCCCTAAAACAAATGAGCTCAGAGTTGGACTGCTTTGTTTTTTTTTTTTATGAGGCCTGGCCTACTTCCTCTAGTAGTACTGGTCGGAGTAAAAATAATTATTGGGTGTATTAGTGTCATCTGGTCCTGATGAAACTGCCCCTGCAGAGAGAGTCAGCAGTTCCTGGGTTCCCAAGGAATTCAATAGATCACAATGTT
Organism: Tringa solitaria; assembly: GCA_026413425.1. NCBI lineage: Eukaryota > Metazoa > Chordata > Aves > Charadriiformes > Scolopacidae > Tringa > Tringa solitaria. The sequence continues at coordinate 38,497,024 of JAOXJM010000033.1, forward strand.
GAGAATACAGCTGGGATGTTGGCCTGTTATTCAATAGCACAAAATGCCATCCTGTAGCCAGGTACAGTGATAAATTTCTGTACTTGAAGTGACTTCATAGTGTGACTGAAGTGACCGTGCAGCTGTCCAGGTAACACCATGAAGAATCTGCCACTGGACTACAGGGCACTAGAGATGGGTTTCTTACCCTGAAAGGTTTCATCAGGAAACAGAGCGGAGTGCTCTGTAAGGGAGAGCAAACCAGGAGCCAAGGGTGACAGCCAGGCTGGTAGGGCAGTGCCCTCACCCTCAGGGTGCTGTCCCACAGTACCTGAACAAAAAGAACAGAGAAAGGGTGCAGTAGCCAGGTTCAGCTAAAAGCCCAGTGATGACCTGACAAGTCTGAAGTAATGAGGCAGGCCTGAGGTTAGGCCAGGAAATCGAGTCGGGAAGGCAAGGAAAAATGCAACACCGGACACAGCACACCCATCTCATAGCTCAGTCTAGGGCAAGCCTCTGAGTGTAATTACAGCTCCTCAGCTAATGCCTGAGAGGCTGCATAGGCAGAGGTCCCAGATGAAGCTTCCCACAGCTGTTTTTCACAACTTCACTGTTTTCATGGCACTCTTATCTAAGCTTACACAGCTGTGCCATATCAAAGCAGACCATAAACACAGGCAGCTAAACACCTAGGACAAGGGAGAAGAGAGTAAAGTGATGGGAGGATTACAGATAAAGGAGGTTATAAGCTGGTCAGTGCAATTAAGTCCTGTTGGTAAATTCAAGGCACTGGTGGTTTTGCAAGCACCGTTATCTGAATGGTTGACTGATGATGTGGAATTTCCAGAAGACCATAGGTTTCTTTCTTTATTCAAGGGAGGGAGATCATACTGTGAATAGGACAGACAATGCCATTTGGGAGGACTGTAGCTTTGCTTGACTCCTTGCTTCTTGATTGTGGATGGTGTCACGGAGACATGTTTCTTCCTTACCTAACTCAACAGGTGATGCATCTGTCAGCAGTGTTGGAGTTGTCACCAAAGGGCCACAGTAAAAACCTTCAAATGGAGTGTACAAGGTAAGCCGTGGGGACAGAGTATGTGGGGCAGGAGCTTATGTGGAAACTAAGAGGGCCTATGTGAGGTGCAAATGAGATTACAATACCCAGAGCAAGAACACCCTTCTGTTCATGTGTGCTAAGGGTGCAGTAACTAAACTTCCAATGGACATAGAGGCTTCTCCAGTTGATCACAAGCATGTGTACTGGATGGCTTTTAGTTGCCAGGACACACCCAGGCACAGGTACCAAAAGCAGCACAAAAATCATCTCTCTCACTAGTTGTATCCTGGATCCTGCCTGTTGATGTAGAGTTGACCTGCCAGCTGAACTAAACATCCAAACAGAAATGCATCACTTGAACTTAGCCAGGAGGAGAGGGCGCATCATTCCCACATGCTGACATACAGCTTCAAGGAGGATGGAGAAGCCCTCTGGGGAAAATCCTTCATTTTTTAGCTTGGGGGTTGTTTTGGATAACACGACACTGAACTGGTGTAAGTACAGACACGCCTCAGGGTTTTGTTTTCTTCGAGTTAAATCACAGAGGCAGATGGCTACAAAGTGGTCCCAAAGAGGGGGGTGACAGGTTAGCTGTAGAGGGCAATGCTGTTGGAGAAGATCTTGTTTTATGCTGCTTTTTGTTATAGGAGGACATAGCTGGTGTTTTCTGCGTTCTGGAGAAAGATGGAAGCTTATTTTAGAACTAAATAATGTACATAGTCATTGCTACCTTCCAAAGAAGCTAAAATGGGGACAGTATGAAACAAAGAATATAAGGAAAGAAAAGACTGAGTGGGAAAAGAAGCAGACAAAAATAATGGATGATGGGGAATATGAAAGAGAAATAGAAAGTAGGAAGATGGAAATTGTATGAGAGGACACAAAAATAAGCAAAGATACAAAAACATAAACTGAAAGTCAAAGATGTTGAAGGGCTACCTTTCTAGTCAGCATTTAGAAGGTTTTTGAACGGGTTTGAAATTACTTGCTGCAGAGAGCTATTTAGAGGAATGTGGTTGGTAGAACATTTACTAGTGCTTATCATTTTGTACAACAACCATATGAGTTCTTTCATAATGGATTCATTAAATTACTGCACACATTAGTGGCATGGTACATTGTGAAATTGGGAGCATCTCCAAGTCCTGGCCTGTCATCTTGACATGTTTAGCATTATGGAAAGCAATATTAAGGGTGAGTTGAAATGTTCTGTGAGGCGATCACAGGAACAAATCATAAGAAATCAAACCTTTTAATACCTTCGGTATTTTTCAATAACTTTCCCAAAAGCACACGTTAAAAGATTGGTGAGTCTCTCCATATTCTTTACAGAACTAATGAATTTGGAGTTTGCAAATTTTGTTGGAGACTAAATTGTCAGAATTTTTAATTGGTTTGAAAGAACAATTACTAATTAACCAATAAAATGAACTGAGGATAGCTCACCTTTTGGCACTGTCAGTAGAAAATGATTCATATTGAAGTATTGCCTCATGTATTGAAAATTTGAATCAAAATAGCTAACTAATATTGCAGACCTACAGCCAATTTTTTTGAAACAATCATGTATTTAACTTTGAGTATGCAAATAGACCAGTGGACTGATCCATTAGTGGTATTAGACATGTGCATAAGTCTTTGCAGATTTGGAGCTTAATCATTTCCCAGTATTTGTCTTTGAATTTAAGCTTGTTGTCTAGACAACACAAGTTCAGACAGCTCTAAACTGCTATAATCTTCTTATATTTATTTGACAAATGTCTGAAGCAAACATTTCAAGAAAAAATTTTAAAAGCTTGGTCTTGAGACTTTGTACTTCAAAGCAAATCATTAATCTTTTAACACAAAACAAAAAAAAATTTATGTATTTCATATCCATTTTAAAATCTTTGCAAAATAAGCTGTAAGTAATAATTTGCAAATGCTAGATTTGGATCTTTCAAATGCTTTATGCTTATGTTGACCTCATGCATGTGAGTATTTGTACAAATATCTGCAGAATCAAGGTCACTGGCAGGAATTTAAAAGTATTTGGCACTCCACTATCTATGTAGCTATCTCATCTCCTCAAAACAACACCATGTTGTATGAACTTCTGCATAATGCTGGAACTGAAATAGTTGTTTGCTTAGTTTTGAATGCTACAATGGTGTAGAATTTTTCAAAATACCTTGTTGACTGATAAGGAAAAATTATATTCTATAACTTAGGTAGAGCTGCCTAGATTGGGCTAGTAGTTATTGAAATCTGTGTTTATTTCTAAAAAAAAAACAACAAAGAAACCCACAAAACTAAACACACATCAAAAAACAGTTAAATGCATGGGTGAAATTTTTTAGTATTACAGAATATCTTTTTTGATAAACTGAGAACTACTTTTCACTATGTATGGCACTATTGCATTAGAACTTTAGATGCTCAAGTCCGATTTTTAAATTGTCATGTGATTTAGAAGCACAGTTTTGAAACTGTGTGAAACTCCCACTTTGCTTTACACATTAAACTATTCTCTTGACCACTAAAACAGCAGGATCAACTAGTACAAACAAATATGTGAGCTTCAGATTGTTTTACAAATAAAGATGTATCCACAAGTTATTGGATAGATAATTTTACATGTTTTCAATTAAGTAAGCTGGGTAGCCAAAGCCTTTTTAGTCCATTTATGAGTCAGGCAGAAGCCGATACATAGAAGCAATTAATTTTGACAACGAACCCTAAGCTTTTTATCTTGGTATCCTATAACGCGTTCCAAGTACTAAACAGCTCAAATACAAAAATGTCAAGTAGTGGGTCTAGTTTGAAATACAAATATGAAGTCTGAGTTGCCTTAAGCAGTTGGCACTGGATAACGTGCAAATAGTTTCTCAGTAAGCAATGGATTCAAATGCAGTTTTTCATCGTATGCATGATACATTTTCATAGCAGTACGTTCTGAAGGTATGCTCTGATCTTGCATGCTGTGCGACTGACACATGGGCACCTTTTTCCTGTTCTTCAGTTGAACGTTTGTAGATCTCAGATTCTTGCTCCTACAACGTCAGGTGTCTTTAGAGACATTCTTAAAGAAAAATTAGTTCAGTTTTATGGTTGAAATGAGCACTGCTTTTCTGCCCCTCCCCTCATTAATTCTGAATTGCTGTCTGCAGTTCTCCAGATGAAGAAACCTTTGGGGATTTTTCATTATTTAGAATTCTTTTGACATTTTCTCTTTAGAAGCAATCAGAGAATTTTTTGGTGGGCTTAATTGTTGTATATTCAAAGCTACTATAGTGACATTTTTTCCCTTGTGTGAAGTCCGTATGCTTCCTTGCTAAATATATTCCCTTCAACTTAGTGCAATCTTATAAGCATAACTGTGGATCATTGTGGTCAACAATGACTCAAGAGTACTCCATGATGTAAATTAAGATTAAAATAGAGAAAATGTTTACCTGCAGTAAACTATTGCTTTATTGTAATAAGACAATTAGCAAGCTTCTTTAGCTTACCATGTAGATGATGGCACTATTTCTACAAATTATCCTGTTAAAGTAGCAAAGATCCATAGTAAAGACTAATTAGATACAAACATTGAGCCTACTTGAAAATCTAATCTCTTCTGTTGGTTTTTTTTTCCCTGAAATTTAATCACGTAATACTATTATAAATAGTTTTGTGCATTTGTTGGCCTTTCATAGCTTCTCAATGAATGAGAGTCCTTTATTTTAATCACTTAAGTTCCTTCCTTACAGTCACTCTTAAAAAACTGACACTGGTGTAACTTTTGTTCTTCACTCATAAATTTATTCCTGCCTTGTGAGATGAAGAATGTGTTTCTACAGAAGATTTTTCCAAAACAGAGTGAAAGAGCAACCCTCTGGGTAAAGAAAAGGTAGCAAAGAGTTGACAACTCAATCTCATGATGTCTTCCATAGCTGTCCAGGAGTTTTCTCAGTCCTCGCTCTTATTTTATGATCCTGCACAGATGCAGAAATTACAAAATCCCCATTTTTGGCAAAACAAGCTTTTTATTCTAAAGCTCTGATGTTGCTGAAGAATCCCCAAGCTGTCACTGTCTTGCCAGAGATCTGTCTTGGAAGTCCTTTGTTGCACGTTCAGGGACACAAAAACTTGCTGGTGTTATTTTTCTCATTTGTAAAATACCTGCCAATATCCATAATGAGTCTTCATCAGAAAGCACTAGCAGGTAATAAAGTGTCTTCAGCATGAAAAGTGTGGTATGCATCCTTAGAAATAGTTCAGCAGTGAAGTTACTGAAATCTTCAGATCAATTCAGCAAACAACCAAGATTATGTCTTCATACGGGCTGTTTGCTTTACCGATCGTCCTAATTTTTGATTGCCTCACATTGAAAACGAGTCGTAACCTTGCTAGTCATTTACATCCTCAATATTTTCTCATGATTTACTGACTTCAAATTAGAGCTGAAGGCTTTCAATGTACATGACAAAGCTGTAGCCTTCAGCAAAAAGTTTCAACTCTGAATTTGTCAAGTAATAGAAAACAACTTTGACACATTTAGACCCCCTGACCTTTTATGGATGAAAATGAGCAAACACTGAAAAGTCTGATGTAAAAGACTATAGAGGGGAGCACTTGATAGGTCTCAGTTGTCATTTTAACCAATACACCTCTGAAATGAACAAGGAGAATGACAAAGCCATTTTCAGGCATCCGCAATTCCAGTTTCCAATTTAAGGACACAAGAAATTCTACAGGTCATCTTGTGATGGTGCAAGAGAACAGGATTTCATGCAGGAACCTACTAAACAGTAGCAAGAGCAAGCAGCCTGGCCAGGCACATGGGGCTGTAACAACCCTTTCAGGATCATGTAAATATCAAAATAAAAATGAATTATCCACATAAATGAAAGAAATGTTAACCCTATCAATATGACCCTTTACCGGCTTGATACCAAAAAGCAGTTTTCACAATTTCATTAGAACCAAAGGACAAAAATTATAAATTCACAAAATTTTAGCTGCTTCTTTTTTAGGTACAAATCTGGTATTCATATTAATAGGCTTTAAATTCCCTACATAAATATGAAATTTATGACAGAATTTGCATCCAGCACAAGTGAATTTTAAGGAGATCGCAACTCTGAAAGCCTCTAGTCCTGTAAATGGACATTGACAGGGCATTTTACCCTCGTGCCCCAAGTCTGAGGACCAATAACTTGGGATTCTCTGGTATAAATCCACCCCAGTTCAGAGACATCTAAACCATACCAAATAAATACATAACACCTGACTCTACTAACTCGATTAATTTTAAAATAGCTTAAATAAGAAGACTGCAGAAAAAGTTTGCCATGGTTACCGTGTTCAAATAGGGAGCACTATGTAAAATGGTGACTAGGCTTGACAGTGGTTTCACAGCAGAGGAAGACATTAGTGTTTACAACAAAGCTGCCTCCCAAGCAAAGGCTATGGCATTAGGATAAAGAAACAAAAAAGGTACCAGTCAATTCATTTAGGCAGAGTGTAAGAGGTTAAGATGGGCATAAATCAAAAAAGAAAAGGGGTACAGATGTGTGGTATATTGAAAGTGAAGACTTACTGTATATTTGCGGCTTCTTTTGTGCCAACTGCTATTGCACATAGTGCCGTGATGAGGAGGAAATCTATGCAAATATGTGAGAAGGGCATCTGTTCAGAATTTTTGCTCCTAAAATGACAGTCTCAGAGAGTCTCAGAGACCTCCCAGAAGCATTTGGGCCACACAAAGCTGATGTTTCATATTTACATCACAGCCTGTCTTGCCCTGAGAGTTTTCTGTGTTGTTTTTAATGAAGAGAACAGACAAAAGGAGCACTGTAAGTCAAATTCCCCTGAAGACAATGTAACTAGGCCAGCTGACACGCTGAGGCTTTGCTGAATAGAGACAAGTGCTGCTCATTCCCTTGCCATACCAAAAGCTGTGTCAAATACCTAAAAGCTTTGTAATGCCCATGCAGCCTTAATTTAGCTCACTTTTGTGTATGTATATGTGTGTTTGATACAGAAACTTCAGAAGTTCCAGCTGCTGGAAGACAATATCTACTTCATCTGCAAACTGTGGTTAGTTTTCCCCCAAAGCTCAAAACTTCATGAAATTTGGTGTAATTTCTTCTCCTGACCCTAACTGCAAAATATCTGCTTCTCAGTCCTAATCCTAAACTAATAGACCCCTTCCAAGGAAAGTGGGAACAAACAGAGAAATGTTTGAGAAATGGAACAGCAGACAGGCTGCAAAGGGTCTCCTGTGTGCATGCATGCGTGTGTGTATGTATATGTGCTTTTCTATCTCAGCTGTTCAGAACTGATTAATGAGTTTTTCCGGCTACCAGACAGAATTATTATTCCCGGACTGAAGTCGCTGGTTCAGTTCTATAGGGAGCAGAGTGTGTTGCTGAGACTTACCAGAGTGAATGCAGCAGGCTACAGCCAGGAGTACACCCCACTGAGTTCACTCTAGGCATTTGCTAAGCGTGTATTGTAGAAACAGAAACACACTTTCAGGTTTCTTGGGGTATGGTTAAATTCCTAAAATGGAGAATTATGTTCCCATTGTGCTTTCCATCAGTCTGTTTCAAGAACAGATAGTTGATTCAGAGCATGAATTCTGAAGCTAACCCTGTAATTCCAAGTGTGTAACTCTTACAGGGCTCATGGCAACACTTTGCATACCCTCAGTTATTCAACAGGTACAAACATGACCACGACGCTGATTTACAATTGTGTCAAGTTTGGTATTAAATATGCTGTAATCCTGAATGTTGACCTCAAGTTTTCATGGTCTGGCTTGTGCCAAGCCATGTGATCAGAGGTCCCTAGCTGACCCTAGCTCTACATGTAGAAGTTCTGCTGACAGCTGCAGAATCTGGTGTAAATGCTGTGGGTAGAGCATAAGCAATAAAAGACAGTGAGTATAGCCAGTGCAACTGGAAAAAGGGATCTGTTTCTGTGTCACTGAACTGACAGTGTGGTATGGAAAATAATCAATACTAAAATTCCCTGTATCTCTTTAGGTAAGTACTATTGCATAGAGGACATGCTTTACTAAAGTTGCTGGAAGCAACAAGCAATGGATTTAAGCTGCAAAAGGGAACCATATATTCAAAAAGTATATTAAAAATATGGGAAAGTTTCTCCTAAAGGCCTTGTGACAGAGCTATAAATACAAATAACAGCAGCAGGTTAGATGCAATTTCGAATCTAAAATCTTGCTCTACTATACCTTAACTAAGTAACTTTAAATACTATTCTTTTATTTATTTATTTTTCTTTCTTTGTACATATTTTAAGTCTGGAGTTTTTACTGTTATTAAGGATTACATTTTTAGATAATGTGGATATCTTTTTTTTAATATTTTTTGTTGTTGTACATAAGCTATCTATCAAGTTTACTGGGTTCACAACATACCTTAACACTCCACATTTTTGTGTAAACTATTATTTATTTCCCTTTTGATCAAGGTCTATTTTACAAACTCTGATAATAGTCTTAAATTTTCTTCGCTACCAGACTCTATTTGATACCACAGAGTTTGTGTTCGAGTAAAGCAATTTAGCAGAGAAAAACAACATTATTAACCTCTGACCATTGTTTAACACTAGAGTAAAAAAGATATTTGTAGTTGTACTAGTCTAATTTATTTTTACAGTAATTGAATTCTTAAATTTTCTCACTGGCAGAGGATAAGACCTATTGTCAACATTTATTCTGAGATTTAAAAAAAAACCCAAAAGGATAAATTTAGACTCTGACATATCTGAGGACATTCCAACTAATATGCAATATTCGCAGCAGTCAAAAATAGCTCCCTTGGAGTACTGTGGAGCAGTCCCTTGGAGTACCTGTGGAGGTCCCTTGTAGGAGGAGCTCCACAGCAGCTGTCAGTATTACGTAGCCTACACGGGCTTGGACAAGATAACTGTTCATCACCTTCAGCCCTGCACACATTAAGGGCCCTGCCATTGAGACACTTTTGATGTCAGTAGGTGACAGCACACCTCTGGTATGTTGACAGAAAGTATTATATAGAGATCTTTCTGGGATTGGCACGGATTATATTTTGTACTAAAAAGTGTCTATTATTTTTAAAGAGATAAATTGCTAGGAATGACTCCTAGCAAAACCAAAAAAAAAAAATTAGAAAAGACAATAATTTGATCAGAACAAGAAAATGACTGAGAAATGGACATTTCCCTTTGACAGAATAATCACTGGGGATGTGGGGATTAGAATAGTGAGGCACAGCAGTGCGAACTACCCTGACTTCCAACAAGGTTGTGATACTTTCCTCCATGACAGTAGAAAAGCACAGGCATAAAATCACTACACTGTCGAGCAAAAATACTGAAAGATCAGTTATCAGGAACACCCTGACAAAGCAGGGTGATACCTCAACGGCAATGCCCCAGGGGTACAGAGAGGCTCAGATTCTATTCAGAATACTGATAAGCAGATCTGCTTAAAGTAGAGCAGGTAACTATTTTAGCAATTAGGAAGTTTGTTGTGAAAACCTTGGCCTGGAACTCAGAACAAGATGTAATACAGGAAGATTTGCAAAGTTAAATGCTGAGGTTAGGTAACTGATCATCAGAATGACAAGCTAGTGAAGCAGTAGTACCACAGGGGAAAATAATGGTGATATTTGCAGAGAAATAATTAACATTATGCAACAGTGTAATATTACTTCACAGAAAGCAGATTTAATTGTAAGCTGTGTTAATTGAGCTGAAAGATACGTCTGAAAATGCTAGAGATTAGGAAAACACCTTTTTATAACAACTCTGGCTTTATTTAGTATTGCAGTTGAAGAAGGGAGTCTTTTGTGCTGTGAAAATATTTTTTCCCCTATTGTGCAAGGGAACAAACACTACACAATATACTGAAAAATTGTGGGAAAACAGTCAAAATAATCTGAAGTTTTCCTAATGGGGAAATGCTTACTTCAGGAGGATACCATCACAGTAGGTCTACCTTATTTGCAAGGACTGAACAATATTTGTTATTCAAGCAACAGCACTATTTTCGTGGGAGAAGTCACTCTGTGTAACAAGGACTGTACTATAGTTCACAACAGTCACTTTCCCAGAGGGGTACACAGCAGTGATGTTTTTAATACCATATACATCATCATCACAATGCATTAAATAGTTAGTGACAGACTGTTTTGTCAATAGAGAGATTGTTTATAAATAGGACAGCTGGAAGCTGACTGTTACTGAGTCAGAAGTCACAGAAAACTTCACAGTGAAAGGAAGAATTAGAGTCCTTGGCTCTTAATTTAGCCCTTATTCATGAATTTCATCCTAAATCATCATAAGAATGGAATTTAAAACTCAAATGTAGTTGTTAGTAGGCATCTTATTTCAAGTTGCAAATAAACTATATCAGACTAAAACAAGAAGGTTGCAGTTTAGGTGCAGTGTGAAAAATAGGCCATGATACAAAAAGCCTGGTTATCTTTAAATACTTTCAGATGACACAGAATGTTAATTGAATGAGCATTTTGCTGCACATAATTGACAGGGCTCTTTCAGCATAATAAAAATAAAGCATTGGAGAGCCCCATGGAATGACCTCCTCTGGAGAATTGACCCAGCTTTTAAGAAATCTCTTTGGGTGTTCTTCACAATCAGTGGAAAGGGGCCTTTAGAGAATCTTTTCTCTTCTTTTGGCCACTGACAGCATAAATATCACAGATGCTTCAGCAAAATGTACAGAGAGTTATACTAGGATCTACCAGGCTTTCCTAATAGGAGCTAAGCACCTGGATGAGGACTGTTTCACTTTCTCAATCCTAGGGAGAGTTATATTTCTCACTGGCTGGTCAGAACATAATCTTAAATCTTACCTACTGCAAGTAATGACATTATAGCCATTATAACTAGCATCTCCATAAAATCACAGTCAGACAAGGATACTTTTGCATCAGATCAGTTGTCTTTCAATAGATATTCCAGCACTTGTGCGATATCTTACATGTCACTTTGTACACAGATTTGCATAAGCATTATTAAGTATGCAGCTAAACTGAAGATACTAGCTAAAGTAAGGGCTGTGATAAACGAATTGAGCCTCAACAGCTGCACAGCAGACAATGAAAAAAATTATTCTTATCCTTATTCAGGAGTAGAGGACAAATTTTTAATTGTTTTGCTCATTTTGAACGCTGTTGGAAAGGAGAAGGTGACTTCTTAAACAAGAAATTAGATGGCGATGATGATTCTGACATGCTGTTCGTCATCTGCGTTTAACAGGATTAGGAATCCCAGTGCCTCAGTGGACCTCTTCTGTTTTGTGTGTTCTTGCAGTAAACGGTGGTTCAAGAATCCTTGTGGGAATTAAGGTATGTGTTAAAAAGCAGTTTAGGATTCCTGTCTGATATCCACAAAGCATGGGTACCATCTTATAAGTTGTGCTTATTTCTTATATCCAGATATATTTCTGCTTCTCCTGTAGTGTTAGGTACTTTGCCTCATCTGAAAGGATGGCCCATGAGTTTTAAGTGCAGTTAGTCCCTTAGGATTATTAACTTCACAATCTCTACAGAGATTGTGTCAGAGCTGTTTATATTCCTTTGGTTAAACTAATAGTTTCTTTAGCGATTGTAGGGGTGTAGTACAGCTGGAACTGTATCAAAAATACACTTCCTGATTAGAGATGCTCATTAGTACACAGGAATCTTAAGTTTTGTGTACGTTGAAGCCAAGAAAGGTTGTTGTGTGTTTTGTTTTGATTTTAAATATGTCTTTTAAGAATCTCAGCTGTCGTAGGGTCTAGTTTCTCTAAGGATTATGAACTGCATTCCCACAGCCTATTTACTTCTCACAACACTGCCCGTGCTCATGCCAAACAGATCCTAAGTAATCTATGCTGTGTGTAACAGACTGCACAGCTGAGGTTATTCCCATGGCAGCAGCCAGGCGACTGCACACAGGTATTGCAAATTATTTGCACTTATTCACAGTGTTGTGTCAAAACATTTGTGATACTGGATATTCTTTTTAAAGCTCCCCTTCATCAAGTTAAGAATCTTGTAAAAACAAAACCGGTGTCATATTAGCTGTAAAGACTACAAATGCAGAACTACTCAGGAACTGCTGCAGGAACTTGTAGAAAGAACCCTGAAATACAGTGCAATATATTTATTATCCAATTTCATGATTTTTGATAGAAATGTACTGATGGCACCTTTAAATGGAACATTCACAATCTCTAAAACCCAGTACACTATTTGCATATGTTACTAATTCCTGATAGATGTCTGCAAGTTTGATGGAATGAAAGAATAAAGTGTATATTTAGTTTGGAGTAAATATAAAATGCTTGTAATCCATTTATACTACAACAGAATGGTGAGGCTCTTTTGCTATTTGAAAACAACCAGTTATTAATGCTTGTAGATTTTCCAATGCCTTATTCAGTTGTGTCATGCAAGAGACCATCTGTTTGAAAATTGTATTTAGTTCTGCACAGGAACACATGAAAAAAGAGAGTGAAAGAGGGAGGGAGAGAAAAGTCTCTTTCTTTCTCCCTCCTTCCCTCCTGTCCTCTGTCTCTCTTTTGTACTGCTTCCCAACACACCAGGATTAACAGTGGCATGATGGCAGTGCATATTGGTTACCAAAGGAAGAGTAACAAAAAGGCTGTGTCAACACGAGAGCACAGGGATCTAGAACTTATGTTTATAATACACTGATAATGTCAAGAAAGCTGAAATGACAATTGGAGAATGAAGCAGCACTAAATTTGATGGCTTGCCAACAACTTATTCATCAACTATCAGTTGGCATGACCCATCTAATAAGATACTTGGCATACACTCTCTTGCTCACACATTTATATTAAGCATATACAATCAGTTGTTTAAAAATTAAAAAAGTCCATCATAAAGGCATTGCAGGGCTATACTGCTCAGGAAGGGGGCCTGGATAGCTGCTTTCTCTCCTCTAGATCTTCACTGATGTAATTCGAAGTAATGTGTCATGGGGAAAAGGAAAGCTGACATCTCCCTGTAAGGTCTGCCTGCACTGGTGGATGTTCTTGTCAAGCTGTTGTGCATCCCTTTCCCGAGCCAGACTGTGGCTCTCTTCAGCCTTGCAACTTTTTCATGCTCCAAGGAATGGGACATCAAGGCCATATCACCAGTGTAAAGGATGTTTGTCTTCTAGGAAAAAAACCTTAGTCTTGATTAACATCTAAGAGTGATGAGTAGTCTACTGCATATGTTGTTCCGTTGATTAGCTGCCTTCTATTTACTGTTTAACTGTATTTTATTTCTAATCTAAATGTACCAGCTTCTGCTTCCTTCTGTTTGACCACTTTATACCTTTATTACTATTCTGTGTCTTTATTTAAGTACACTAAACTTCCATTAGTTATCTTCCCTTATGTGCACTGGTTCACTGTGGCCAAGTTATCACCTAAATGGGATATTAAATAAATGAAACTCAATTAGTATTTATTGGACATATCACCCGGAAAACCTCAACTTACTTTTCTGAATCCTTTTAAAGTCACCAACATCCTTTTGAAATTGGACACCCCAGAACTGGATGCCCTAATTCTTTCAATGGCTTCTGAAATCTTTCAAAAGTGTAACATCATGGCTTCATTAGCTAATGATTAAGGTTGTCCCCATAGCTTGTATGCATGTAGTTTCTTAGTTTATAATCATGTTGATTTAGAAAAATAAACTGCATCTATACTTTAACATGGCAAAGTACACACAGTACATGCAGGGATAACCAGGCTAGTCTTAGTCTAGACTAGGTAACAGTGAGACCATAAAGAGAGTTGCTTCTGTGTAAGTGTATTTATTTAGCTTCTGAAACTGTGATATGGCACCTCACAGGTTTTGCTAACTAAGTTGGACAGATCATATTTGGCACTTGAAATGTTATTTTATTTTGTACTTTACGTTAGAGAACTGCACCAGGTGTTAGAAATTATATTGCCATCATCTAGTCTTTATGCACAACCAGTGAGGTGCAGTAATACAATATCTCTAATCACTGTGGCTCTGTAATTTAAGGGCAGGCAGCTATAGAGATGTTTTACCTACACCTTAAAATGTGGCAAACATAACCATAAACCCCTAAAACTAACTGTAAAAGTCTCATTTCACAGTCACGAAGTTTTAGTGTGCACAAAGGAGCTTCCCAGAAAGAACTGAATCTTTCACTAAAGCTTTGACAAAAGCAGTTGCTAAAATCAATCAAATAATTCAACAACCATATGAATTTTATGATCACAATAGAAGGATGTTACAGGAACTTGAGGAACTACAAATATTTTTTTGGCTCTTGCCTTTTTTTTTAAGTCCACTCCTGTTCACATTGTCTTCAATGGATTCTTTGTCTTAGTATCTCTTTGCAAAGCACAATTCTGTTGAGTTTAGTATGAGATTTATAGTTGCTATATATAAGAAAGCAAAACAAAAGCTGCACAAAAGCTGCATTGTTAGAAGAAATTTGGATTTCAAAACTAAATCATCAGTGCAGAGATAGCAATTGATTAAGATCAATTATCTGATTCTATGTTGACTTTTTTATGAATACTACAGATTCCTTCTCAGACTCCTTCATCAAAATTCTAATTAGTGAGAAATTTAATGACCTAATGAGAAAGAGAATAAGATTTGGGGATGAAGTTATTAAGGGACGTATGCAAGACTTACCTGTCTATCACAATTCATTATTTCCATATTGAAATACTCTTTCCTCCCTACAATTCTGCTGCTTGGAAAGCTGAAGAGGAGCTCCACCCTTGACTGAACTGAATAACTTAGTGACTATTTCCTGATTGAGTCCTTTCAGGCTCTACAAAGTTTCGCTTGTATTACCATTTACGTTAAATGTTTTGCTTTAAAAGACCAAAACTGGACCTTTAAATTGATGTGTGGTACACACCTGTGAGATACGGACTCAAGCTGGAACAAGAATTGCATATAACTGTTATACATCTCAATGGGATTTAAATCCTGGGCTCAGCTGTTAATGAAATGAGATGTTCTTGCTGTGGTTTTTAAAGTCACAACTGAAAATGCCTTGGGCAGATTTTCCTACATAACTTAGGTCTCCAACATTTGGATATGGGATGTTAGAGGTGGGGAGATATGTCTCCCTCACATCGCAGGGTAAAGTTTTATGGTAAACTACTGTGCTTATAATTTCTTGATTGCTTCTGTCCAGTTATAAATCCCATCCATGAGGACCTCATTTTGAGCCCTACAGGAATCTAGGGAATGTAATTCAGTTTGAGAAACTGGACTATGACTGACAGGCACCTAAAAAGCTAAAGTATGTCATAATGTGAACTTCGAGCACTGAGCACCTTGCTTGACTCCAAGGTTCATTTCTCCTTCTTTGTATGACTATTTAATTATTGATATACATCTCAGCAGAGTACCATAGGATAGCTTTTGTCCTCCATGGACCCGCATAAATTTAGTCTTTTACTGTTTCATAAAATATTGGGTATTGGAGCAGGAGGTTTTTGTTCCTATTGCTTCTATAAGTCTTCTTGTAAACTGATGATTCTGAAATGGTGGTGTTATTGAAAAATATTCTAGGAAACATTTTTATTGTATTCAAAGTTGACAGAAATGAAACTAAAATTTTGTGTTTACTGTTGTGGTAAAGGTAGGCACATAAACTCCATTATTAATTTTATAGCAATAAATACACATGGTTTTCCTAAAAAAAAAAGTTAATTAACGTCTTGGACACTTGGAATAATCCTTATCAATTTTTCTCCCTAATTTCTGTGTTTCTAAAAAGAAGATGGAACTTTGAATTTGACAAAAGCAAGAAAGTCTCTTGAAATGTTCTCTTTTTCTACTATACAGTGACCCTCAACAACTTCATGAATGTAATATCACTACCACTTAATAATGCTGCTAAGTATGTTTTTAATGTTATACCTTAAAAAATGGAACTGCATAGTATAAGTGCCACATACTTCAGCTGAAATAATTTCAAATTATACTGACATTTAATTAATTATAAGTTATTCTTAGAATATGAAGTAATTATGTAGTTCAAAATACTTAATTTATATAGTACTTGAATAAAAAACATCTTCCCCCTCTTTTTCAAATGAAGTGCTGCAAATAACAAGCACCTCTAAGAACGATTTTGATATTAAAAGATGCTATATTTTGTTTTGTTTTTTTTTTTAAAAAAAAAAAACCTCAGAAGGATTTAGTGTGTATTAGTTTGTTATCAAGGAACTGTAGA
>JAOXJM010000033.1:38533045-38564682 GCA_026413425.1 Tringa solitaria
GGATGAGACCTACTGTAGCTATGTCAAGGGATTTTGGATAATGTCCAAATGGTATAATTTAAATGTCAAGAAGTATGAAACTCAGAACTAATGCTACTGTTCCCTCAGACTTTTGCCAGCAAATGTCTCATGATAAATACATGACATTCTTCAAAAATCATTGAGGTAAAGAATAGGATCCTCTGGCTTCTAAGCTTCTGAGATTTGGGCATACATGTTAGGTAGGCACCTCTCCAAGAAAAAATTCTTTCTACTTCTGGCAACCTCTCCAATTATGTAAGTGCATTATTTTTATGAAAGACATTGCTTTTTGAAAGGTGCTAAAAATGGAGGATAATCACCTTGACAACATTCCATTTTAATATTAAGGGTACTCAAGAAAAACCTATGTTCATTTTTTTGACATCATTCATGACTATAGCTAGGACGTCTATTTTCAGAGAACAGATTTTATAGCCATTTCCCTTATTTCTATCTATAGTTCAGTGCATCAACTTTGATTTAGTGTTATTATTCATAATTTCTGGAAGAACGTTGCACAGGAACATACTACTGCGAACACACTGCTTTCACATTGCTTTTATCAACTGAACTAAATAATTTGTTAGTATTATTCTGTGCAGAATAATAGTAAGAACTAAACCTGAACGTTTTACATTTTATTCATGGAAACTGAAGTGAGAATGACAGGGTTTTGGCAGAGACTTAAGATGAAAGAAATGACATAAAAAAATAAAGACCAAATCCTCCCAACTCTACCCCATTTATTTCTCCTAATTAGCCATTAGTGAATACTAAAGTAAATTCTCTATCACTGGTGACTTTTCATTCATTTCAGGCAAAAAGACTCAACAATGAACAAACAATTCAGCAGCAGCTGAAGCCCAGATAATGTGATAGAAAAATACAGGCAGAGGTGGATACCAGTCAGCTGGCTGTCTTCAGCACTGGGTAGCCACCAGGGTTATCCCACTACGGCTGCTGTACTGCACCTTGTTCATGCCCCTGTTTTGGATTGGCATTGCCTTGGCACTATTGGGCACCCCAAGAGAATGGCCAAATCATTCATTTCTTAAAGAGGGCCAAAATGGAACATATTTACATGCATAAGTGTCCACTTACCATTTAAACTTACATTTAAAAAATATAATTATTTATTGTGAGGCAGGATTAGGGCTGCCATGAAATGAGAGGCTAAGTACAGGTATGTCACATATTGACTTGTATTAGAAATAGTGTGGCCAGCAGGACTAGGGAAGTAATTGTACCCTGTACTCAGCACTGATGAGGCTGCACCTCGAATACTGTGTTCAGTTTTAGGCCTCTCACTACAAGGAAGACATTGCTGTGCTGGAGCATGCTCAGAGAAGGACAACAAAGCTGGTGGGGGGTTTGGAGAACAAGTCCTATGAGGAGCAGAACTGGGGTTGTTTAGCCTGGAGAAAAGGAGGCTGAGGGGAGACCTTATGATTCTCTACATCTACCTGAAAAGAGGTTGTAGTGAGGTGGGCGTCAGTCTCTTCTCCCGAGTAACAGATGATAGAAAAAGAGGAAATGGCCAGATCACTGAGTTTATCTAAATTAATATCTTTGGATTAATTATTTTCTTTTCTTTTTAAACAGGGATCATTTGAATTACATGTTACAGCACA
Source organism: Tringa solitaria (assembly GCA_026413425.1). Classification (NCBI taxonomy): domain Eukaryota; kingdom Metazoa; phylum Chordata; class Aves; order Charadriiformes; family Scolopacidae; genus Tringa; species Tringa solitaria. Next base: position 38,534,698 of record JAOXJM010000033.1, read on the forward strand.
ATCCCCTAACAAGTTGTGTTAGTACAACATACACAGCTATGTAAATGAAAAACTAACTGAGAGAAGCAATGATGAGGAAAAGCAAACTAGGAAGAGTGGGAAGTTTCTAAGCTATCTTCATTGAAGGTTAAAAGGCTACATATTTAGGACTTGCTATGCTGTGTGGCAGCTGACACTGGAGAGGGAGTGTTTAAATAGTAACCAACATTGAACGCATGCAGAAAAGTCTCAAGTAACCATGAACAAATGTGTATCAAACCTTTGAACTAATTGACCTAAATGAAGTAATCCACAACAGAGCAAATTCAGTGCTAAAATGCAGTATTTATTTATTTATTTTTGTACCAAATGGAGTACAGTTTAAGAGATTTCTTTTTCTTGATACATGATAATGTACTTAATAGCTGATAATTTGGAGCAGATTTCCAAAGTTCATCTCTTTATTAGGAGAAATTATTAACAAAAATATGACATGCTCCATATAATCAATTTTAATCTGCCTCTGATTAGTTTTTCTCTGGAACAACTTGTCATCATGTCAAGTAATTATAATATGTTGGTACATAAATATGTTTTTAATTAACGTTTTTATAAACACAAATCATATTATCCACTATCAAAGTGGACAAATTTTCTTTCTGTGAAAGACAGTCTTTACATTAATCTAACAAAATATAATTGAATAGCTTTGCCTCCACAGAACTTAACTGTACAAATGAGCTTAGAAACTTAAAAATATATATTTAAAATAGATGCCATCACTATTTGCATGGTTTTATAATACAAAATTGGACAGACAGATTTATTCTTAGTAGACATAGTTAATGCTTAGCAACAAATTTGGTTTTTTTTCCTTGCTAAACTGGTGTGTTCGTAAACTGATTTAATAATATTATTTCCCAATCAATATGTAACCTGCGTAGGCAAACAATGATGAAATGCCCAAATAATTCAAAATTTTCAATCAGCTTGACTAACATCTAAATAAAAAATAAATCACACTAAGAACTACATTGCTGTTGCAAAAAAAAATGCAAGAAATGATCCTTATATGTAATGGTCGCTATATGCAAAGTAGTAGAGCAGAAGTCTATTACAAGTAGTTATCACTACATTTTTCCTGACAAAATCCTGGTCTTTCTAGCATTAGCACTTTGATAATTTCTGCTCTGCAGCATGAGCAATAAAATTGTCTATGAGCAATGCAGTGGGCGTTGACAAATAATGTAATGGACACCAGTCTGCCCACACCTTCAGGAGTGGCTGAGGGAGCTGGCATTTTTTAACCTGGAGAAAAGGAGGCTGAGGGGAGACCTTACCGCTCTTTGCAACTACCTGAAACAAGGGTGTAGAAAGGTTGGCTTGGTCTCTTCTCCCATGTTACAAGCGATAGGACAAGTGGAAATGGTCTCAAGCTGCACCAGGGGATGTTTTGATTGGATATTAGGAATAATTTTTACACTGAAAGGGTTGTCAGGCATTGGAACAGGCTCCCCAGGGAAGTGGTTGAGTCACCATGCCTGGAGGTATTTAAAAGATGGGTAGACATAGTGCTTAGACATATGGTTTAATGATGGGCTTTGTTGATGTTTGGACTAGATGATCTGAAAGGTCCCTTCCAACCGAGGCAATTCTAGGATTCTCTCTAATGCCTCAATAGAGAGAGTAAACAATGTGGAGGTCCACAAGCTAACGTTCCACTTCTAGGCACATTTCATATGTCACATGCTATAATCTCAAAAGGAGCCCTTCCTTGTGTATGTGCATTTTGTCCCTGGCAGGTGCAAAATAAATGCGAATTTGGTGTTGTATTTGCCCAGGTTGTTTGTTTTAGGAATTACTGTCATTGAAAAATAACTTTGATAAAACTTAATGATCTTTAGAAAAAGCAAGTACTTGCCATGGCCCAGATAATTATGTTTTCTATCATCACTAGTAACTCCAGTAGGAAGCCAGGGGCTCAGGGAGATTTTCCTGTAGCATATTTATTTTGATTAAATATCGTTTTAACAATGAAAAAATTAAAAAGGTGATGGATGGAGCCACATCTATTGTATGCAAGTAGTCTAACACTTTCTAATACCTGCTGAAGTGATGAAATGTTCTTATTTTGACTGTTCCTTTTTATTCTGAAACAAACCAGAGTACATGTACTTGGGGTGTCCATGTATATATTTAAGACTGAAAGCAGAGAAGGCAGTAATAGATGGGGCAGTGAGTTCGTGCTTTTTCACTGATGACTTCAGTGCCCTGCAGGCTGCCTACTTATGATTCTTCTAAGTGCAGGAGCCCTTTGTAAGATTTTTGAGTTTCTTTTCAGTTCCAAAGTGTACTTCTACGAGAAATACGTGCTCCCCTATGAGTGAGCCCCAGACTCCACATGGAACTGATAGGAAGTGCTGTTAATGCTGGATCTATTCTTTATATTTACATTATTGAGAACAGCATGGATGATTTAGCAGAACATCTTTAGTTTTACCAGAGCACAGAAATTAATTAGATGGCAATATCTTCAGTTATTCATCCCAGTCACAATGTCAAATTCATCATTTTCACCCCATGTATTCTTGCAGTTTTAAGCCACAAAAATGATCAGAGGGACGGGGCACTTCCCCTCTGAGGAAAGGCTGAGAGCATTGGGGTTGTTCAGCCTGGTGAAGAGAAGACTCCAGGGAGATCATATTGTGGTCTTTCAGTACTTAACGGCTAGGAGGGGAGAGGGCTTATAAGAAAGATCAGGACAGACTTTTTAGTAGGGCATGTAGCAATAGGACAAGCAGTGATGGTTTTAAACTAAAAGAGGGTAGATTCAGATATAAGGAAGCAATTTTTTACCATGAGGGTGGTGAAACACTGGAACAGCTTGCCCAGAGAGGTGGTAGGTGCCCTGTTCCTGGAAACATTCGAGGTTAGCTTAGACAAGGCTCTGAGCAACCTGATCTAATTGAAGATGTCCCCGCTGATTGCAGGGGGGTTGGGCTAGATGACATTTAAAAGTCCCTTCCAACTCAAACTCTCCTATGATTCTATGAATTTCAGTCCAAATAGGTAGCAGATGTGGCAAGATTTTATTTATTTATCTCCATCTACATGCTGTGAATAATTTATGGAAAGATCACTTGAGTCATTTTCTTTCTTTTCTTTCTTTTTATTTTTTTTTTTTAATATGGGATCTAGTAAGTACAGTTAGGGAAAAAAAGTCTTGGAAAAAAACAAGAACTGCATGTGGCACTGCAGAGTGGGAGAGGGAGAATTTAGTAATCTCAGAATTTCTTTAAGAATTAACAGGAGAGAATATGGTAAAACGCTGGAACTCTTCAGCTTTGTAAAGATAAGACACAGAGATTCCTTTTGTCATGCACTCTGTGGAAGCTAAAGAGTATTCAAGTGTAGACTTCCTAAAGACAGTGTGACTTGGATAAATCTCCTTCCCTCATGTCAGCAACAGTTCTGAGACTTGTTTAGCATTGTGCCAAGAATGGTGTTTAGTCATTTAACTCGCCTCCAGGGCTTTTCTTGTTAGAATCAGCAGATGTCTCCATTTCTTCTCTTTATTTCACCTCTAAAGAGCATTATGAAGTAAAATCTTAAGAAGAGTGAAAAGGCCAAAAGTCTTAGCTCCATAATGAAACAAATATATTTCTATTAGGGGAGGCAAGAGCTTAGCAGAAGTAAGGTGCTTCCGGAAACTTGCATACTATAGCAATTTATAAGTACCTAGACCATTATTAAAATCCAGAAATGCTTTTCATGATGTGTAGGTGAACTGTCCCTGAAATGTGGGCAAGGTTAAAGAATTCACAAGATCATTAGAATGTTTTGTTCTCTGATTAGTATGATCTGATTTAGCTGGACTGCTTTCTCTTTTTAACTAAGAGGTTTTAATTCAGTTTAAGTGAACTTTCAGGAGTGCATGGTAGTGTACCATAACATCTGGTGAAAAAAGGAACAGAGGTAATCGTCAGCAGTCAGCGAGAACTGTGCTGAGGGCATCAGCATGCAAAACATGGTGAAAAAGAAAGAAAAGAAAAGGATGACTAAATTTAAAGTAGGTACAGCTGTTGAAAAAAGCCATGCATCACTAAGACAATTTAGGAACTAAAAACTCAGGGAATTTGACTTTAAAATAAGTCAAATACTTAATAGTATTGTCTAACACTGTAAATAAATATCATATAGTCATAGAGTGAATTAAATGAACAAAGGAAATTGTTCATTGTTTCTGGGCAGAGAAAAGACAGACACACAACTAGAAAAGGATACTAAAAGTTCACTGGGTGTGAGGAAAGCTATTACCAAAGCAGTTCTCAGTAGACACGTATACTTTATTCCTTGAGTTCATAGATAACCTAAAAGTTGACTGAAAATTAATTCAAAAGGAATTTATTTAGATGATGAAGTTTCAGCAGGTCTATAACACTCTTCAATAGCAAGAAGTAGCATCTACATACAGTACAAATAATACTAATTCCCTTCTTTAAATGAAATATCAAGACATTTCAGCATGTCACTTTCAACTTTGTTTCAAGAAAACTAGCCTTCACTGTAATTCTACTGTTTTAAGAGTCTTTGTTAATGGACAGACTTTTGTACAGATAAATGACAGTAAGTACCATTTTCTTAGATGTCACTGACAACATTCAATGTGAAATGGGTTTTTGGAAGAATAGACAGTGTAAAGTCTACCACATGATTCTCACACTTTTCAAAAGTACCACCACCTTTCCCTTTCTCTATCTTTTCTTTCCTCTGAGTTGAAAAGTTGTCCAAAAGTGAGGACATGTTCATACTAACTTGTATATTTATGTCCTACATGTAAGAAGTTAAATGTTGCTAGAAGTTTAAAGTAGATATCAACTTTATTGCTACAGCAAACATCATGACCACTGATTACAGGCACAGTCACGGTCCAGTAAACACCACCTTAGTGAACACACTTATGTGGGTGCTCCCATAAGGCAGTCCCAAATGACTCATTTAGGATCTTCACATTGTAAAAAGATGTGGCATTTGACATGCACTTATTTCTTGAATGTGTATTACCTGGTGTGTGATCATACTCAATCATGCAGAATCTCATTCTCAGATGTTTAACTCTGACTCCTTTTTCTGCAGGTTCTGTGAGTCACCCCTGCCTTGGAGTCATACGCCTAGCTTTCAGATGCAAAGCATTGCAGAGAATATGCATGGAATAACACATATCTTGAAGGTAAAAAATAGCTTTTTTGAAAAGTGATATCTTTTTTAAAATTTCACACCATCAGAAATTGAACCAGAGGCTTTAACTTCTGCAGATGTTGTGGATGATTAGTAAGAAAACTGTTTCTTGTCTTTATTTTCTGAGCTGAATTAAAGAATCCTTTCTATGATTCATCTGTCACAGAAAGTCTGGAGACTTCTATCTCCAGAAACACACTTGCCAGTCCACATTTAAACCATACATTGTAATAACCACATATAATTCAATATAAGTGGCAGTTTTGGTTCATGTAGCTCTCAGAGCCTTGTGTTAATGTGAAAACACAGGTTGCACAAACTCTATTGAAATTTTAGGCCAGAACCTGACACTACAATATAATAGTTATCTAACCTTTAGTACTATAATACTTATAGACAAGCATGAGCTGAGTTTCAGGTGAGTAAGCCAATGAATTTACAACTGTTTCCACCCCATGGACTGCAGAGGCTCAAGAAGTAATGATTTGTCAACATTTCTGTCTCTCACTTGCAATACCGCAATAATTTGTTGGCAACCAGAGTAGTTGGAAGAGTAATTTTAAAGAAAGTATTGCTGTAGTTTGTGTTATAGGTAGGAATCCTAGCTCTGCGTTTGTGTGTAAACTAAATTAAAATGCAATAAGCTAAAACCCAAAAGCAGCTTAGTGGGTATTAGAGAATGACCTGAGGATGAGTTGTCACTAAATTAAAGACAGCAATATATCCAGGTTGTGTAAAGCTTTGTCAAACTGTAGATTCTTTCAAGTCTTTTCTTCTATCAGAGAGGCAAAAAAAAAAAAAGGAATGGTTAAAGGTGCAAATAAAAGGCCATCACTTTTAAATGGGCATGATCTCAGTGCAGTCAGCATTGTATAAGGTCTTGTTGAGTGTTTTACGTTTTCTCAGATGAAGCACTATTTCTTTTACTATCGCTCTTTAAATTCTGACTACATCTCTCACAACATTTAGTTCACAGCTGAGGGAGTCTGCATGATTACACACTTTCATACTCCAGGAATTATGAAATAATTGGCATGAATCTCTACCCTGACAGCAAAAGCCAGTCCTTTCTCAGAAAGGAACTACAAACTTTTCCAAAGCATCTTTTCCACACCATCTTCACCAAAATCATATACAACATCGTTGAGGCTAAGACACAGCAGAAAATAATACAATCATAATAAAACCACCACAACTTCATGCTTTAAAGCAGTTCATAGTCAATATACACAACTGCATAATATGGGAATTGCATTTGCATAACAGGGTATGAACACATCTTTACAAAAAGGCAAGATTTGTAACAAAATTTTTACTTGTTAGAAATGTAAGAGAAATGTCTCATCTGACTATAACATTAACTGTGTGGAAAGCAACATGTGTAGGGTTTTTATAGAAATAATAACAAAGCCAAAAGAATGTTTTTCTTCTTTCACAAGAATGTGATATACCAAGAAAATATTAACAGGTATCAGTTAAAACAAATATTAACCCATGTATATATGAAGAATTATCCAGAAATCCATTCCACTTTCCTAGCTCATATCTACATTGTTCCACACTCCAAGCACCGAGGTTTCATAAGTCACCATATGATTACACTACCTCATTATTAGGTAGTGATTAGACTACCTCACTTATTAGACCTATACACTGTTCAACACTGTCAGATTCTATTTGGATCTCACATATATTAAAGAATTACAAAAACATTTTCTGAATGGACTTTGAGGGAAGAAAGTCAGATTTCCTCAGATTATCAGAAAGATTTCCTCTAACTGATGACTACTTGCAATGGTATTTTGATGTGAAATCCTTTTGCATCACAAAGCCAAATAATCTGTAAATGGGAAAACCATGTAAAATGTTAGTGAGATAAAGAACTAGATGAAAACTTTAAATTATTAGGTGTTCATCTTAATAGTTTGCTATTAATTACTCTTAATAATTTTAGATTTACATTTAAATATATACTTAGTATATCTGACATTACAATACACATTCTGAATTGAGATAAGCTGCAGCCATACCATCCTGCTGTCTCCTACCCAATCTTCTCACCGAATCCATGAAAAAGGACAGTTGTTAGGATCCTCCTAAAAATGCTGTTATCTATAAAGTTGCAGCTATCTTGGCTGTGATCACTTCTCCAGCTGCCAAGACACCAGCATGGTCAGTCTTTATATACCCTCCAGTACCATGCAGCTGGACCTGAACTAATTTTTAAGTATTTGCTTGGGTGCTGGTAGCTATGGTCTAGCCATGGCAACATGAAACTCGATACAGCTGTGATGGCAGTGTAGTCAAGGAAGATAAATTATTCATGCAGGGATGTTATAATGCAGTGAAATGTGTTTCTTGAATTCATAGAACTCATTTTCCAATCTCCATATCATGATTTTCCTTTTCTGATATAAGTAAGCTTTAAACAGTAAAAGCATGGAAACAAAGAGTTTCTGTGAAAACTTACCTAATTAAAATGGTTAGCATCCTCTGAAAAGTAACTTGGTAGAAAGGTTTGGGTCAGTTAATTTATAAGTTGAAGAAGATGTATTTTTACACTAATTTGAATAAGATATAAGAAACTATGTGTAACTTTTGTCGTAAGACTCTCCCATATATAATTTTAGTTGCTCATATAGCACAGCTCAGACTAAGAGGTTAACATAGCCCTCAGAAACAGCCACAGATGTCAGAAAGATGATGGAGAGCTAAGCCTTCCCATTTATGGAGCTGCATCCAGCCATGGTACAGATATCTAAATGTTAGTTTCTTGTTCCGTATATTAAGTATTGTCTATAACTCATTTTTGACAATATTGGTCTTCTCTACAGCACAGCATGGCTTCAAACCTTTTGCCGCATGGGACAGCTGACAATTTAACATGAAAAAAAATATAATAGGAGTCATGTCATTCTGCCTTCCCACGTCCCATCTGTCCCTGCAGCTGGTAGGAGTAGTCAGGAGTTGTCTTTGGCATGAACACCATGTGTTCTTTGCTGAACTGAAAATAAGTATTTCTGTACCAAAGCATAGGCACTGTTCATTGGAGATATCCTTTCATTAATACAAAGTTTGCTTCATCTCCAAAATTTTGCAACCATCCACTTTTGATTCAGGTGCCATCTTCCAAGTACTAACAGCATTGTTGAAACCATTTGGAGTTGGCACAAAAAGACCACTTTTTGCTTTTCTTGCAAAAGTCATAATCAGGCAACATGAAAGCTAAGAAGTTACTTTCTAGTGAGGCTAAAATTGATACAGGTCAATGTTAGAGTTCTGTCAGCAAATTTGGAAGACCAAGCCCCTGACAAACAGTGGTTGGGAAATGAGATAATTGTGTTCTTTCTCTAAGCTTCTCAAATTATTATGATTTTCTATCCTACAGAAAAGCTTAGTCATTGCGTTAGAGAACATTCAGAAATCCTTTCTTCATCTCTTCTGCTGATGTTGTTGCACTTTTCAAGTAATAATTAAATAGCCACCAAGAGTAAAGAGTTCTAATTCACCTGAGAAGAAAAAACTGGATTCATGTTCCCCTTTCATGTAATCATAAAAAGTTACACATATTTACAATATTAACTTAGGAACTGAAATAAAGATCTCTCACGTGCATTCCCTGATTAGTAGATTAAAAAGTCAATTTCTCACTGGTCCCATGAATCTTCAATTATTCATATGTAATTCAGAGCAGTTTTGGGGAATCAAGAATGTGCCCTGCCAATGTGCCAAACTGTAATCACACTGAAGTATTTTGATTTAAGTAAACTATTGGGAAATGACAGCTACAGATCTAACTCATCAGGCATATGAGACATTTAAATATAGTCTTATCTATCTTAGACAAGTAATCTAACCGAGCCTCTAGGGAAAACCATGTGAACAAGTAATTCTTCCTGCACTGCTTCAAGGGAAAGAAACAACCCTAAGTCAACCAAGTTGTTTCATCATAAATTCTTAGTGTAAGGGGTTACCTAAAGAGCTTTCCTGTAGAAAAGAGGAGATGTTTTCTGAGTTTGCTACTTGACTTTAAGGATATTAGTAATGATACCATGTTTCTCTCCCACCAAATAGTTTCCAAGGTACAAAAGAAAAATGGAATAAGAAGGTTGCTGGGTAGTATCTTCCCCCTGCTACACCCAAGACTAGTGAAATTAGAATGATAATTCAAAATTTTTGAACTTTAAATATTGATTAAAATATTGAAAAAAGATTCCACATTTTACGTGTTTTTCACAATGGCTTAATGCTTTGACAGTTAAACTCAGCTGCCAGGATATTATTTTTACCACAGGAAGAAGGTTAATACCCAGGTTCATTTCTAGTCACTCTGAATTTTCTGAGAGTGTCTTTTCTTAAGACCTTAATAGCTTATGACCAAAAATTGGATACTGGAAGCAATTGTAGGTAAGTGGGCAGACAGTAAATGGATGTTTCACAAATGTTTCAGAATCCTTAATTTATAAAATTACTGCATAAATACACATAATGTTTGGTACTATTTCCTGTTGTAGCAGATCTCATAGAATGTTATTGCTTTTAAAAGCAAACTCTAGGTGGTAATATCTTTAAATAGATAGGCAATCAACACTAATCCCTCAAATAAGAAAAAAAAGAAACATTTAATAGCTATGTGGAACAATCTGCAAGTACATTCATATTTCATAATTCAGTCAATGTGAATTTTTTACCATAGTTTCATAAAATAAATATATATTTAACTAAACCAGATATAGTTTGAGCGTACAAAAATATACTATGAATATTTTATATTGTTTTTATTCATAAAGGGATTTTGCTATTTATTAAATGAGTTGTGTGTGTTCCAAGGTAAACAAATATAAATTATTTCCCTAAAAATTGTGAAAATATAGAAAAAAGTTTCCAGCATCTCCATTTAAAAGTACAAACACAAAGACTGTTCAAACCCAAAGATTCAAATGTGTTAGGAACTGTAGACCAAGTTTTATTTCCACAGCCTGAGATAACAGTATCTAGTTGTTCTGATTAAAGACTTATTAAGTGCTCCTATGTCTGTTAGTAATGGAATCTCAAATTCACGTCTCTATAGATACAATTTGATTGAAGTGCTTCTTCTGTATATATATACATACAGTCAAACTCTTCTTTCAGTGTTTTCTCTATTAAAGCAAATATCCTCATTTAGTTTTTAATTACATCTGGATTATGTTTAGCATATTTTAAAGGAATGTTTTCAGCTTCCCTGTTGCCTGATAAATATCATGCGTCGTATTCTAATTTTACTAACCAGTTAGTTTAATACATTTTAAAAAGATTACAGAAACAATATTTGTCCTGTTGGTTGATAAATTGCTTTTGAACATGACCTTTGTATAGTGATCTTGTTAAAGTACCCAGAATAGTGCATTATATATATATTATATATATCTCTACAGGGCAATATTGTCCTGTAGATATTTTTTGTATTAATATCCAATGTCGTAAATATTGATATCACTATCACATAAGATCCTTTTCTTTAAAATCAACAAGAAAGCAAAAACAAAGCTGAAATTGAAACCAGTAGCAGATAATCATGGGCAGAAATTCAGATTTGCCAGAGCATTTAACACCCATTCTCCTGAGAACTCCACTTCTGAACTGTGTTAACAATCACTACAAGTGTGAATTGATGTGACCCAAGTAATTTTTTCAGGGTTATTTTAATGGATTCAAGTAGCAGTGCAGTGCCACAGCCTGCTGCATTGACGCAACTGATGGAGTGGCTTGTGAAGGTAAGATGGTGGGATGAAAGGAGGGTCACGTGGGTGGGATAAGAATTGCAAGAACTCCTAAAGGTAATATTGCTGCTCAATTCCCATTGTGAATTTAAGGGTTTTGGAAGAGTGAGCTGCTGGGTTCACCCAGAAAAAAAAAAGGGGGTTTTCAGCTATTCAGTAAACTGACACATCTGAAAATGTCATGGGTTCTAGGGTCCATATCCCAGAAAGTAACCTTGGTGCTACATTAAAGTGGGGTGGGGGAGGTGACAGGGAAACTGCTGGGCCTCTGGGTGCCACAGACACTGTGACTGCACAGCATCATCCTTGGAAATTTTCAGAGCTGGAGGAGTCCTGAACCACCTCAGTGGGATTTCAAAATTATCCTTGCTCTGAACAAGAACCTAACCTCTTTTTTAAAACTGCTACAACCTCTGGCTTCTTATATATAGGCGATTAATCCTCTCCCTAACGTGGTTCTGTAGCTGGGAAAACTCAGCTTCATGCTGCATGTAGACTGAGACTGCATTTTTGAGTACTTCTGTTCCTAACAAATTCAGAAAAAAACCTGACAATTGCTAATATTTCCTTTATTCTACACAGTCCCTGCTAATACCTACATGGGTATAGCCAACTTGGAGAAAGGACCTAGTACAAAGCTATTTGGTCCTTGCTCGGCTCTTTGGGTATTTTAATAGCAGGTAGAGCCTTTATCTGTGTGGGGTAATTGAAGTGCCGACGTGCCGTTTTGCCCTCACACTGTCCTTTTATAGATCAGTTTCATGGGGAAACCCTCATCATCTCTTATTCCAAACCAGTTTTATCTAGTTAGCTTTGCAGCTACAATATTAGATTTGTGACTATAATATGTATTAGCTAAATACTGCTGCCATTCAGCCTACTCACACAGCATGGCATTTGTTTTTACTAGTGCGCTAAGGTAATATGACTCAGCAGGAAACAGATTTTGTGGTTAAGGTATTCATGGTCGGGATGGTAGGCAGGGGACTTGGGTCAAAGGAATTTCCTGTATCAGAGCCTATAAGCCTTTAACTACAGAGGCAATTCTGAAAAATAGAAATCTTTGAGAATATGTCAGTCTCATTGCACATTATGCAGAATAGTTCAGTTTAAATTGAGTATATTTAGAAAAAAAATCTATATAAATCCTTAAAATGAATATTTTCAGAATACCGCTCACAAAAGGTCTTGTTTGGAAATAGAGTAAAAGGATAACTATATCATTCTTTCAGCTCTCTGGCTCAAAGTTTCTTCTTGCTCTTGGAAGTCAAAGCAAATGTCAATGAAATATTCAAAATACTTTGATGAGAAAGGCCTAGACTGCAACCACAGATGAAGGAAGATTTTGAGTATTTACACTATCTAGCCCCTTATGTTCATATTTGAGCTGAGCTGTCCTAAAATACATCCCTGAAATTCCAAGACCCTCAAAATGAACCTAAAACCTGACTTCTATCAGCAACTGCCTCCTGTTTCACCTCAAAGCAACAAGTAATTCAGAAGCTGAAGAAGCAGCCAAAATTCATTCTTCTAATCTAAAATTCCCATTTCTTTCCGTATAAAAGAAAAAGTAAATGAAATGCCACCTTGTTACATCTCCTGTTTGCTACAAATACCTTTGTGGGATACCCATAAATCTGCCTACAGTGCATTTTGCCATCAGCCACAAGTATACACTTTATGTCTTGCAAGCCATTGAAGCCATCTAGGAAATACCCTCAATCACACTTTTACAGAGCACATAGAGTGTAGCTATCAGACTGCAGAGAAAATAAAAAAATTGCAACTATTTTGAATCTTTACCATCAAGAAGTTAGGTGACTGTTTACGGGAGAGTAGGAAATAAGAACTTTCTCAATATTCCTCTTATCCAGACTCTCACATATTTGTGATACATTGGGTGGCATTTCTGCTGTGAAACTCCCTCAGACAAGCTATATTGCAGCTGTAAATTCTAGATCTAGCCCACAACATTGGGAAACATTCCCAAGCAGATGGTTTCATTCAATAAAACATCAAAGTACCATAGTAAATAATGCTGTTGAATTTTTTACCAGTCATTTTGCAGTGCCACATTAAACATTTCCAAAGGCAGCTGAAAGTGAAAGGGACAGGAACATTTGGCAGTGAACAGAATGCCATAGGGCTGTTTTGACTGCTGATGTTCAGGGAAGGAAATGAGTGTCTGAGTGGCACCTTTGGACTGGTCTTTGACTTGTAAAGAGCAGAAAGAACTGGGCAGTTAGAGGTCATCTGTTCTTTCCCTGCCTCTTCCCCTCTGCAAAGAAGTTTGGTTCCCCCCCTTCCCTGTCCCGCCCTGTTGGTTTCTGTCTTTGTCCCTGTGTTTGGGGAAGAGAGACTGGTTGAGGTTTGCTCATCTTACTGGGATGTCCACTCACTTATGAGACAACAGGTTCTAACAGCATGCCTGCAGGCAGCAGCGGGAGAAAGTTTTCTTCAAAATCAGTCAAATTCTGCAAATCAGAACAAAATGTTACCAAAGTGGAGAGAGATTGTAGAATTAGATGGCCTTGCCCATATATCACAGGCTTCATATGCTAAAAATAGAATAGATACCAGCACTTTGAGAATATACTGTATCTAAGGACAAGGGTGGCAATAGAACAGAATTATCAGTCAGGCAAGTGATCTGAAGGCTTCAGTGTACTGCTACTAAAGTCAAAGAGCAAGAAACAGTTCATTGCAATAAGCCTTAGGGAAATTTTAGAGAGAAAAAAATTAAAATTTGTGTTTGATTTGTAGTATCCTGCTATTGAAAGAAAAGAACAGCTTAGAATGATCACAGTTTTCAAATCATTCTGTGAACTAAAGATTAGTATATATCTGTACATGAGAATATCTTTTCTTCTTTATATTCTTTGTAATGAACACAGCAGTGCATGGATTAAACATGCAAGAAATTTAGCACTCGCAGGACTTCAAGTATAAAACCCAAATCAGCTAATGCAAAATGTAGTTTCACTCTCCTGGAATATTCTGAAGGAGATTTGAAGCATAAAACACCTTCCCATTAATATACAAATTGAAGGCAATATTTCTTTTTTCCCCTCTCTCCTTTGTTTCAAGGCACAAGAAAGTTGCCAACACAATCCAACCCCCCTGCAGCAACATTCATAGGTCTATCTAATGTTGCATCCGTGACTGTCATGTTTTTCACTACCATCTCCAAAAAGCAAAATTCGGATGCAGCTTGTGCCAGAGCACCCCCACCTCTTCCTGAGCTGTTTCTGAGTGGTTCCTGCACTGGATGTGAATTCTCGTTATGCAACAGGATCAAGCATGGGTCAAACAACTGCTTTTTACAGAACAGCCTGTGTGTGAGCCAAAGTGAAAGACAAACCTAGGTCAAACGCAGAGACAATGTGTGTCACTGCTACATGGCAGGGGATTCCCTAAAGCTCCGGACACCAAGTGGCCTGGAAGCAGTAGCTCTACAGCAAGGCATTTTGCCTGCTTTCCTTCTCATCAGACCTCTAATGGGCTAAAGACACAGCACCATGGTAAGTACAAGAACAACAAAAAGAGAGCAGGCAAATTAAGAAGCACAAAAGTGAATTTAAAAAGATGAAAATGATTTTTTAAGCATATGCATTCTGGCTCAGTCTCTCCAGGAAAAAAAAAAAAAAAAAACAACAGAGAGAGAACTAGGTATAAACAGGACTTTTTTCTTCCTTAGTCATGACACATTTTAATGAGATTTGAAATGAGGACAGGAAGACAGAGCAAGATAACAAGGTTATCTCCAACTCTAAATCTTCACACTATTTATGATGCTAAATTTTCAGGCTATGCTGCTCACTTACATTTCCATAAAGTAGCATAATGAAAGAAAAAGAACTAGATGGTAGCAATTTTTCCTCTGAACTGTCCTTTCTGAAAAAATATATGCAGTCCTGTGGGTTCTGGTATTCTTTTTACCTCTGCAGTGTAATCTTCCTTTTGGATTTTATCCATTCTTTGTGCAAAGATAAAGAGAATAAATGTAGATCCAGACTCCTGCTCCCCTAAGTGATATGACTCATTCACATAAGCATCTGTACCCCTTAAGGGACTGCCACTGTCTCTTCCTCTGAATTCATTAATTTTTCATTTACTTTTACTATTAATTTTTTCTGTTACACTGAAGAACTGCTAATAAAGTAACTTTTCTCAATTGATATTCAATCTCCTCTATACCCCTACAGGCACCTCTTCCTCTTCAGTGCTAAAAATACAATGGGTTGAACTCCCCCCATAGATACCATGATGGAGGTATATATCCTGTAAAAATCACTCCATCTTCTTGAAATAGTCTCTGTTTTGCAGAGTGCAAATAGGGACTAATGGCAGGCAGCTGTGTCTGCAACAGTAAGAAGTTTTAACTGTTTTCCACTACCATCCAACATATAACTGATCCTGCCATAGTACAGCTACAAACTGGCTAGACAATTTCTAAGAAAAATTTCTCCTTAAAGCTCGCAGCTGTAGTTATGATGGAAATGCCAATGACTTCCTCTTACCTTGGATACCTTTCCTCTGTGTTTCTGACTTAATCTTAGGAATGGCCTTCAAGCCATGGCAAACTAGAAAAACTAATTTCACCCATTCGGTGATAGCATCAAACAGATTTAAAAAAAAAAAAAAAAGGAAAAAAAACCAGCAGGCACACAAAGGAGAGCACACCCTTTTTCAGGACATTTTCCATTCTCTGCCACTTTTAAAAAGACATTAACAATTAGGTCTTCTGGTCTTTTATTGTGGGGTTGAATAAGTTAACAGCAGAGAAACATGGAGTCCATCTCATTTGATGATATCGTCCCAGTTTACACCGGGATGAGTTGATATCTCCAAAACTTTTCCTTGTTTATGAAAAAGCGTCAGCATTTGTACAGGAGAGGAACAAGATAACTAAAATATTAGTTGATTTATCTTGCAATCAGTAATGGGGGATGTATTTCAGGAGCTGCCTTAGCACTTTCAGAAGCAGTATAATGTTAGATAGTATTACATTACTTTAAAAATGACATAGGTAATTGTAAGATTAATTGGAAAATTGAGTTCTCTTATCTCTGTTCAATGGAAATCATCCCATTTTCCTCACCAGTCTTTGATCAGATTCTGAGATCGTGAAGTATGTCTGTGTTTGCAGAGACTAATAGGACAACATAAAAGCAAGTAAAATTTAAGTAGTTTCTTTGGTGCTTCTGTCACTTATGAAACAAAGAGAGTACGAACTATTGCTAATCTTGTCATTTCAAAGAGAAATAGCCAGATTTTTCCCATGTATTACTTCTATTATTCTGGAGAGAAGAGTAATGCAGTGTGCAGTGATTCTTTTCTGTTTAAAGTCATGTAAAGGTTTAAATAACTAAACATTCAGAAACTACACATATAAATCCATGAATCATTGTAGCACAATTTTAAAATGCCACTTTCTTTGAAATCACTGTTTTCATTAAAAGTAAGGATATAAGCTACTTACTGAATGTTGTGGGCATGAAAAAAGTGTAAGATGTGCTAATGGGATGTATCTGATTAATGAAAACTAGGTGAATGTAGAGTAATAGCTCTGAGACTGTTAAGTGGATGTGCATGTCAGTGAAATATAAGATCTGATGCCCTTTTAAATCTCAACAGATAAAAACATAGAGTAAGGATTAGGGAGATTTGTACAACACAGTAGAAGTACGTTTGAACTCATTCTGAATCCCTTTTCCTCCACTGTGTAGCAAGTGTGCACAGGAGTGTCCTAAACTGAAACTGGACCAAGAAAATTGCCCAATGTGTTCTGAATGTCAGTACCAGTATTCCTTCTGGGCCTCTACATGTAATACTGGCCCAAAAGGACATCCCAGCTGGAACGTCTAAGACTGAAGTGAAATGCCAGTTCTGTTGGCCAAGAGTGTCCACATTTTGAGGTCTGTGCTCCTCTAAAGTGGCCTTATACTGAGAATATGTATTCGGTATGTAGTGATATGATCAGACTGAGGGTCTGCAGACGACTTCATCTCATACAGATGAGAGGATGAATGCTTTTTTCCAGCTATTTGCATCTTCTTTGAAGAAGCAGATACTCTTTCCACTTATCAGAACCAAAATTAATTGTGTCCATGTGGTATGGCAGAATACATGCCCATTAGCATGAAATCTCTGACCATGTCCATCCATGACATATTTGGTATCTGTTTTCCTTAGCTAAAGCAGTAAGGCCAGTCAGGGCCACATCAGTGAGCAGGTAACTCAGCAGGAAGTGTTTATTGTTTGTGGACAATTTAGAGGAGGTATCTCCAACATCAGATACACTTTGTAGTTTTTCTAAAATACATATGCAGAACACCAGGCACAGAACATATCAAGTTACTGATTGTCTTTCAAGGTAAGAAGAATTGGACATGTTGCTTTCATGGAGGCTGGAGTCTCATATTATTTGATGACCATATCACCAAGCACATAGATATGATCTAATAGCTAGTTCAGATGGTGAATGAGAGACATCTTTGTGGATATTGCAATGATTGGCAATTCTTTATTAGTACCCAGAGGAAAGAGACATGAAGATGGTAGCATAATCCCTAAAAGAAACCACTAACCATATTTCTCAAGCAAAGCTGTACTCCATTATTGCAATCACATGAGAGAGTATAAGAGACTAAAAGCAGGGTAGCTTGTAAGAGCAAAACAATGAAAATGAAATATAATTAAAAACCAAAAATCAGGAAGCTTATTTGGCACAAAGAAATTTGGTCCCAGATGCTCTTTTTCTTTGGAGACAAGAATGGAAAAGATCACTGAAATTCATGAGCAACAATCATCAGCTGTCACAGACTGAAACTCATGCTAAGGAACTAGACATGTGGCTAAAATACAGTATTCTGCTTGGGTTTTTATTTTGCTATCCAGGCTACAATGATGAACAATTATCGCACATCAATATGCAAAGAGCTATTAGAAGGGCAACAAAAGTCATCTGGCAGAGCTTATAGCTTTTTTCCCCCTTCACAAGTTTTTTTATCCTCTCTATAAGAAGTGCTGGAAAACAGCGTTTATTAGCTTGTATTGTCTTTTGTGACAAACAGATGATTTAGGTTATTTTATTCTGCTTATAAAGATTCAGTTTCCCCTGAGTTCTTTAATAGTGTTACATTAAGAATGAATTTTGTTTACTGCTTTTTTCTTACTATGGCTAATCAATAACACTATACTTAATGCATTATGTGAGTGTTGCATTTTGGTACTTCTCTATTTACAATACAGCTTCAACTATTTGCCTTTCAAAATGAATACAGCAATGTTTAGTAGCTGATATGTTTTTTCCTGTAAGTTGTATTCAGGAAGAAAACATTAGCTGAGAATACATTTCTATTCCTGAGGCCAGGAAATACCCTTAGGTGTTTCAGGCCTTATTCAGTTAAGTTAGATATTTATTGCCTGTGTTATTGTGATGCATCCCTAGTGAAGGATGAACAGGGTAAGTGTCAGTAATATTCAAGTCATGGTAGTGCATACATGCCACATCCCATATTAGAACTCCATTCTGTTTGGGGCAGTAGAAAACATCTGTAGTAATACCTCTTTCATGAAGTGTTTTCAGAACGCCGGCTGAGAAAAGAGGGATGTATTATTATACTTCTAAGGAAAAGAAGCATTAGAAGATGAAGGCTAAAATTCACAATTGATGTCAGATCATATTTACACTGAGCAAAGAACCAGGCAGAGATCTTTCCCTGATCACCAGCAGAGCTGGCTCCCAACTACAAGCGTTAGGGTCGGGAGAGGTGAAATTAATTAGCATTCATTGATGTGGCTCTTTTGCTTTTGGGATCTCATGAGGGACACTCATCCCTCTCCTGCTGAGCTTAGAGGTGGGTGAATTGAGCTGGCCATGTTCTCTCAGGTCCTCAGGTACTTCGGGAGGCTGAGAAATGTGGGTGGACGGAAGGGACAGACAAGTCAGATCTGGCCAAGTCTTTTCTTACACAGACTACTAGTTGATGTCACCTGCTTTATTGGGCTTTTCATTGAGGCACAACAGGCAATTCCCAGTAAACTATTAAACAGGAATTTTTTTCTCTACTTATCCTAACTTTTACAAAGATATGCATCTAGTCTATGTGTAACACTTATTCTTTATACCTCAGATCCAAGAATCTTAACAAAACCACCATCACAGCTCACAAGAAAGAGCAGTTGAGCTGAACTGACAGATATAAAACACACTGAACCTTAAATTTTGTAAATGTAGGTCCCAAATGGAATCAGCCCAGGTATACTAGAACCACTAATCCAAACTAAAGGTACAGCCAGATATTCCTTTTTTCTATTAGGAAGAATGACTAATTTTGAACAAAAGCAATAGAGGGAAAGGAAAATGAAGAATATGTGCGTATGTGAAAGAGACTTTCAAACTCTCTAGTGCCTTTACAGAGCACTACAGCTATTGGCAATTTATCCTTGGAAAAAGGAGCTGTCAAGTAAATTATTTCCTATTCACATCATGTGGTACATACAGATCCTGAGCTGATCCATTCCTCATGATTGAGCAGACAGGTCTCTTCCTTGCAATCAATGTTGATTAGAAACTGTTTTTGTGGTACTGACAATCTGTTGGGACTAAAATAAAATCTCCTAGACCCTCTGGTAATGAAAAATTATCTACACAAAAGGAAGAATGAGTACAAAAAGGATTTCAGACTCCTATTTATTATCTTTAAAATAGCAAAAAAAAAGGATTTTCTCCAGTAAGTAAATAATCCTTCTTTTTATTTTTGCTTTCATTAAACACACTTTGATTGATTATGACCTGTTCTATCACAGTGGACCAGATTGGAATAGATCAGCTACTTCTGAAGAAGAAAAAAAGCCTTGTCACTGGAGTGTGGAACAGAAGAGAGTCAAAGTCAATTCAGGTTAGAGCGTCATTCACCTGATTGAATCAAGGGCTAACAGAAAGTTGACAGTGTCAAATATCCTCTTCTATAACCTCTGACCTTTTCAGGTTATCATCTTGGGAAAAGTCTGTATCTTCTGGGTAGCAAATATTCAGAGCCATATATGCTGTTAAGTGGTGGTATGTGCACAGATATTTCTTCTCTGTTGCTCATGCTTTGGTCAGGACACAAGTGTTAAGATTTATTATGTTTCATTGTCCTTGGCCTAGTGAGAATATGGTACAATTCTAGCTAGTAAGAGTTACACAATCAGAGAGTCTTTCCATAATGTAGCAGTTTCTTAGTAACTTCACTGCATCGAGCTGTGAACAAAACGTCAGCCAGTTTCTTATACTCGTCACCTTCCTTACATTTGTAACTCTCTGCTCTAGTTTTAGTTTTCCATTTCAATGTGTTAATCTTTTATTCTGACATCCACTTCAACATGGAAGGGTTAACTGAATTTACATAATCACACCTCGTCACAATTACATTTCAAATTCTTGATAACTAGTGAGTAATAAAGGTACACTGTCCTAAAAGAGGTACACTGTACCTAAAAAAAAGTGAAAGAACCATGGTTCCTGAAAAGTATAATGAACTTCACAGGGTGAAAGAAAAAAAAACAACAATCCTTCCAATCCCTGTCTGGAGTTCTTTAAAGACAAACTCAATACAGTTTCCCTCCAACTTGTAGTATCAGTGCTGGAGGAGTTGGAAAAAACTGTCCGTCTGCTTTCAGTGACCAGAGATTTGTATTCAGAGGTAGCTCATTTGAAATAGTTGTATAACGAAAATGTGGAAGCAAGTTGCTTGCAATTTGTAGAGAAACAAAACGGGGACAAAAAAAAAACCAGCAATGAAATAGTAAAAATAGAAGAAAGAAAGTACTTTTGACTAATTCTATACTTCCACGTGCCATATCACCTCCCATTTTATTTAAAAGATAGTATTTAAACACACACAGTATCTTTTATGTCACTTATTTATCATTTTCTCTAGAAGACAGGAAATATTAGCTGATTAGCGCCACGTTATTCCACATTAAAACCCATAATAAGTAACTCTAAATTTTAAGCCTATGTTACTTTTAAGAGTCTTTTGTACATTTCTCACTGAGGAAAAAGGAATACATTTATTGCTTTAAGAAAAAATGTCTTTGAGATATATTTCACTAGAATTAGAAGAATATGTCAAAATTTGTAAAATGTCACATATTCAAACTTTTATATAACCAAATACCTTACTAACACCAGTCTTTTAAAACATTCTTTTTATGGAGACCTTGAAGGCAAAACTGTTTTTAAAAGCAAGTTAGAGGTGGAAAGGATATAATTTTTAGACAATATAAAGTGGGAGGACTTTTTTATTATTATCATCATAAAATCCTTCTTTCGAAGCACAAACTTTTCAAGAAAGTAGGAGAGTAGAAGAAATGTGAATAGGTAACTTTTTCTTATTATCAAAACTACGTTCTTAGTCAAATAGTTGAGGCACAAGAAGTCCTTGAAATTCAAACAGTATTCTGATCTCTACATACTAACCAAAAATATGTATAAAAGAGTTATTGCTGACTGGTTGGGGTTTTTTTCCACTAAAGTCTGAGGATTTTAATCTGAAAATTTATCACACATTTAATAAAACTTGTTGGTTGTTTATAGCAGACAGTTCTTAGTTAAATACAGTTAGTATAATCCCATTCAGAAAGAGAAAATTCTGGAGGGACTCCTGACAGCTTTGGACACTTGCTGCAGCTCTTGCAGCACTGATGCTTGATTGCAGTGCTGTCACAACATGAACCACAGGCTGGCTAAGATGCACCACATAAAGCAACCATTTTTTTTCCAGACATTTAGAAGCCATGCTCTTTTTCAATCTCTTCTTCCTTTTTGAACCGTCATCAATTTACTGCCTTGATTCTAAATAGGCATCCACATGCACATACACAGTCGCAGATGGTTCAGGGACCAATCTGTAATGTACCATAAGAAAGCTGAGCTGATTTAATAATGACCACTATGAAATATCAGTACAATCCACATTGAGTGGATTAGGGAATGGCCAACTGACAGTTCTCAAAAACATCTGTCAGTAAAATAATTGTCTCAGAACTAGGATTTTTTTCTAGTAGGCATATACGGAGTTTTCAATACAACTCTTACCAATACAAAAAAAAAATATAATAAATCACTCCTCATAATATTTGTGAATGTCTCAAAACTGAAACCTGAACCTGAAGAAGGTCAAGGTAGAACTGAAGTATTAAGTCCCAAATTATGATACAAAACCTTAATCTTGCTGGGGCTAAAGACAACCTGACCTGCAGATCTCCAAATGACATTTTAACTTTAAAGTTTCCAAGATGTGAAAGGTCTGCTTTGGCCCCTTTCTAACCACCCTGACATCTATTTTCTAGTTCAGACTAGTTGAGGTCTAGAAATCAGCATGGCTATGACACAGTGGTTACAAAAGGCCACTCACAAAATGCAGTTACTGCTACCTACCCTAGGCAAGACTGATTAAAACCTGTTTAATGCTATATGCCAGAGTTGATCAATACCAAATTGCTGAGAAATTTGTCTGATCTAAGTCTATCATCTAAATGATTACTTGTAGTGTGACTAGTTTACAGGTTTACTTTAAGTAAGATGACATTTTACTATGACGTACTGTTTTTTATTGTTGATAGCTATGCAATTCTGTTTCACTTCTTGTTCTAATTGGAATCAACAAATGTGACTTCTCATGCTATTTGCATTTTTTGTTTACTTCCAAAAATCTCTCATGCACTTGTGATTTTTCTCAGAAATTCTGAAAGCGCAGTTAATAAATCTTGCATCTTTCTAACCTTTTAAGTACAATTTTTTCACGATAATTAAAATTAAACAAAACCACCCCAAATCAGGCTTAGAAGTAGCCTTTACCTTTTTAATTGCAGAAATTAAGGCAGTATTATTACTTATGGCAAGGAGGGGAAAAAGAAACCCCACAATGAAGAAATAAAAGACAGGAAATGTGTATAATTTTCTCGTGGCCATTGGCAGTGACGACATTGCCTTAATATCGCACAGGGTATTCCATGACAGAAATGTCTTTCTGGAATTCCTTTTCAAGAAAAGTGCAATGCTTATTAAGCATTTCCCTTATAGGTGTTCCACTTGATTAAGAAATATCTATGTATCCTATCAAAACAGTTGAAAGCACTTTATATTGCATATTTGTTCAGTTTTTACTGGATGGGTGGACGATTGCAATGTCTATCTTCAGATTCTATACAACTCCTTCTGTTTACCTCTTGATTTAATGAGAAATGTGCAGAGGGGGCCATAAAATCAGTATCAGTCGTCAAAGTCTTCACAGAGCATCAGGGACTTCCTGCCCTTCTCCAGGGAAATCGCTACCTTTGTAGCAAGAACTTTGTAGCAAGAAGCAGTGGGGGGTATATAAAAGGTCATTCAAATTTTTAGTATTTTCCTGTCTGAGCAGAGTCAGCTAATTATTTTGAGCCCTCTGCTTATTATATAAGACTGCACTTCCACAGATAGCGGAGCAGAAGCAACAACTTCCTGCTGCCAAAAGGAAGAGGTTTCACTTCCTCCTTTCTCCTCCCTCTTTCTCATTTCCTTCCTTCCCTGCCTTCCTCCTCCTCATCACCCCACTGCTGAGAGCCAGCATGTCCTGACTTCTCCCTTGGTCTGCCTGTGGAGCACTTTTAAATCCTTTACTGTCTTGATCGATTTCATTATCTGGCAGAAAATTACCTGGGTTTTGCACAGTGTTTTATGTCCTCTGTTGTAATGAGTTACCTGGACACACAAATTCAGTAGGTTGTTAGACCTGGCACAAAATAAAGTGTGAGAAGGGAGCAGGACCTCTTCTTTGTGGCAGGAGTGGGATGTGACACCAGTTCAAAAGATTTTCAGGCATGTAAACATTGGTCCTGGAACTGCTGCCCCAGCAGGGAATGGGCTTCTTGTAGGTGCTGTGTCATGAAACCTCAGCAGATACCTTGTAGGGTGTGAAAAACAGCACAAAGTGCTTAAACTTCCTCTTTCATCCTGTTTTATAAAATCACAGCCTAACATCTAACTCTGTAAATATAGTTGTAATTTAATCAGAAGTGAGTGAACTATATGGGTAATGTCATTGAAATACATGTTCTCAATTATCTCTTTCAGCACTCTTGTTTTCTCTTCCAAATCTGTTACATATCTCATAGAGATATTGAAGAGAAACAGTAATAGTACACAAACACCTAATAACCATGAAGTAGTATGGTGCTGTGGTAGTATGATTGCAATGGTGTAGGGATATTTGTTACACGGGACTGTACGAAGAGGAAGTATTTGTCCTTAGATCAACTACTATTGCTGAAACGATGCGATCCCTTTTTAAGGGCTCACCCAGAATACCTTGAAAGGGTAAAAACGGGTAACCACCTGCAATATTTGTGTTCAGAATAAACCCATTTATTTTCCCGGTGTTGCAAAGGTAAGTAAGTCAGAAATATGTTTTAATTCACTGTGTTAAAAGCAGCACAGACAGCAATACTTTGAGGAGGTTCTTACTGTGGCCAGGATCTCTCAAGTAGGTCATAGTTTAATACCACTGAAGTAAGCTCTTTTCTGTGCCTGAGGCTGGACTCTGCTGATTTAAAGCCTTGTTCAAAGTTGATGCATCCTGCTTTCTAGCGGGGAACTGGAAGCCTGAGATGGGACCAGAGCTGAAAGTTTTTTGGCATCTTGTACTAGTTTCTTCAGGATTCAGTAGAATTCTTCAGGATTTCAGTAGAAAACTACTTTCTAATCAGATTTCTTCTAATTTGAAATGACAAAATTTGCCATTTATTGCCAGAAAGAACATGGATCAGTTTCAAAAGTTTTGACAAATATTTTTCAATCATTCTTTACTCGAAGTAAATTGAAGATGAGACAAGGAGAGCAATAAAATAGGTGTTAATTTTGCACATGGTTCAATATGTGATGAGATAGTTGCATAGTTCATCTACACTCATGACCAATCAGGGCTTAGTTTTGGTGGCTGATCAGTGTAATTTATGCAAAAGAACTCTGCTGCATATTATTTTGCCATTCGTGCTGACAAAAAGTAGAAAACAATCTAATCCTATAAATAGCATTTGTTTATAGTGGTGGGATTGTTCTGACCATGCATCAGAACTTGCAATTTTGGTTTTGGACATAGGATGTCTATAGCCTTTAGTGACAGTGAACTG
Source organism: Tringa solitaria (assembly GCA_026413425.1). Lineage (NCBI taxonomy): Eukaryota > Metazoa > Chordata > Aves > Charadriiformes > Scolopacidae > Tringa > Tringa solitaria. The sequence goes on from JAOXJM010000033.1 coordinate 38,559,837, forward strand.
CAGATGACTCAATGTTTATTTCTAATTCAGAAGTGCTTCAGTGATGCATTTGGACACACGGTGTCTCAGCTTCTATGACAAGATAAGGATAGAGATGAGAGGCTCTCAGCTTCAGAGCAGATTCCCAAGGCTCTGAAATATTGTCTGTAATACTATCAGTATTAAGGCCTGTACAGTAAATACATAGGCTGTGAATATGGCTCTCCCAACTATGCTCCAGAAAAGGACAGCCAAATACCAATCTACAAATAGTGCATACTTGTTAGACTAAAATATTTCTGCCAAGCTTTTTTTTTTTTTGTTTCACAACATTATCTAAGAAAACAGCGTTGGGGTCCAGTTCACAGAGGATTATATCTAAACACACATGATGATGTGTGTGGTTTCTATACTCCAGTTACAATGAAAACCTACTTGGTGGTGAAAAAAAAACAGCGTTTACTTTGGGGAGAACTGAGCTTTTCTCTTGACTGTCTTGCCTAGATCATCATCACTCACCAAGGGATTGTAGACACTTACAGGTGGATAGCTAACTCAGGTGTTTCATTCCTCCCCTTCCCAACATAACCTCATGAAATAGAGAGGAAACTAATATAAAGAAAAGTCCATGTCGTGAAACTAATACAAGCCAATTTGATGTCTCTGCTGCTATTAACAACGATAAAAACACAAACCCCATTGCTGCCATCAACATGCCTTGTCTGCAGGCCTAACCTGGAAGGACTGACTCTGAGCTGAGGAAGCAGTTTAATTTTCCTTCCTATACCCTGTTGAGATTGCCAAACCCAGTCCAGCTGTGAAGGTGACTTTATGACTCACGCAATTTTCAATTTAAAGGACCAGGATTTATTATGCTTGTTTGGTCATTGTTATCTTAAAAGACTGAAGAAACAATGAACCTCATCCAGCCCTGGAATGAATAAGTACAACCCACATAAAAATAACTACTGGACTTCTCCCTGTGATTCAGTATGCATCCATTTATCAGTAGGATTTGTCTTGTTTGCCAGTTTGGAGCTCATGGGCTAGTTTTACAGGCCAAACCAATTTTGAATAGTTGGGTTTTTTTCAAATTAGTTGTTGTGAGACAATATGAAGTAATTTACTGAAGCCCCAGTGTTGTAGGTATACTCTAGATATATCCCAGCCACTAATCCTGCAACCTTATTAAAAATCATTTTCTTTTTTATAAAGAAAAAACAACAAAAACACAAATTGCCGAGAAAGCTTTTTTTTTTTTCCCCCCACTAATTCAGTGGTCAGATTTTAGATTTTTTAGTACTTTTTCATTATTTGAACTTGAATAGAATGAAGACCTATAAAATGTAATAACCAGAAGCACTCTTTCTTGTCTCTGTAAAGAGAAATATCTTTCTTACCTTTGTGTGTGTGCATGAATTTATAGTTTTCTGAGAATTTCCAAAAAAAAAAAAAAAAAAGCCCCATTAGTTCAGTAATATCTCTCCTCCTTCTACAAAACCTGTATATTAACATTCTCTGGGAATATTAGACTAATTGGAATTAGATCAAAATAATGTAAAAAAGGAAATGTTTATTCTCTGACTTCACAGTGTTTATTTAGTACATCCATTTTCTTTTCAGAAACTACAGCTTTTTAGTCAATCGATTTTTCTGCTTGAATTTCAATCTAAAATTATTACTTCTTCTCAGTCCAAAAGATTTCACAGCAATCACTGTTGCCAGTCTCTGAGTTGGCTTCTGCAGTTTTATCCTTGATTTTCCTGTAAGACTACCACCCTTAGATGTGTATATATGTAAGTTTGGTTAAATATATCACTGCTTAATGTAAGTTACAAAAAAGTGTTAGAAACAAGACTAGAATTTTCTTATATCTCCATTATTGAATTGTCTTCTTTCTGACTTGCCTTTTTCTATATTTAAAAATCTCTATGTATACATCGCTAAAGGTACACCTCTGCCTCTCAAACACATGAGTTCATTGGTGGTGTTATGCATGTATTCTCTTGTAACACTTGTAATTTCACACATTAGGTTAACATGCCCATTACCCTGGAGACCAGCAAAACCACCACAGATCTAAGCCCTGATTCTCCTTCAGTCAAGGATAGAGACTGCACTCATCAATCAAAGTGCTGACTTACAGAATAATTCCTTTGGTAGGTATAGTATTAGGAGCTGTTACACTTGTTCTGTTAAACCAATGACTTTGGCAGACAGGCTGTTTGCAAGTGCATCGTGAAGGTGAAAGGGTAACAACAAAAGTCTTACTATGACAACAAAATCTTTCTGGGAAGACAGGATTTTCCACTACTCTGTAGATTAAATGAAAGCTGAGTTTCCCTGGGAGAATATAAGCAAGTATCTCAAATCTGTATCTGTAGATTAGTATGTCAGAATCATTTACTATATTGTTTCTTTATTTTGTTTTTTGAACATAGTCTATTGTTAGTTTCTTGTGTCCTTTAAATACAGCAATGTTCAATTTATGTTTTGGACAAATAACATTTTATCTATTAGAAAATAAAATAAAATAAAAAGCAAACAGTTAAATTTTCTCCAGTTTTAATTTCCATCCCTCTCCAGGCATGGTTCAGGAATGAGTTCAGGAATGAAACCAGAGAGTTTCAGAAATAATAATGGTCTTTAGGTTGAGCTTCATCTTCCTGGTCCTTCTAACAAAACCCACAGTGGTGTCTGAAAGATGCAGCTTCAGAGGGCGGATCAAGGACGATGGTCTGGAGCTAGCTCATAGTAAACGCTAAGAGTAGGGGAGGACAGATGAAATCTTATGCCTTTTATTTTTCTTCAGTAGCTACATGGTTGAAGGATCAATTAACTCTGAATGTCTAGAAGCGTTTTGTCAAGTATCTGGAGGAAGAAACACTCACTTTTACATATCTATCTAGTTTGATCATATGAGTTTCATGCCCTGCAGATATGCTCACAACAATAATATGGTACTATTTATTACACATATATAAATGCATAAATGCAGATACACGGCCATATGTTAAATAAAAGTTCTTAAATAAAGCTGACATCTCCTGGAAAGTATGAAAATAATTAATACAGTACACTATAATACTAACCTTGGGAATGCTTGGGCTTTCAACCACATCCTTCCTTCAGATTATGCACTGAGGGATTCTGTTTTGGGGGTTTTTTTTGAAGTTTTTGAAAATGTAAACTGGAAAAATCAGACTTTTACTTGTGTGGAAACCTACGGTTGCATATAGTGGCCATTAACAGTTCCCCTCTTTGTTGTCACAGATGTCAATTGTCCCTTGGTGGAACATAGATTGGGTCCCAGTAGCTAATTTATTTCATACATATACCTACCACACCAAGGATCAATGTATTTCATAACTAAGTAATGATGAAATGCAGTCCCTGAAATCTGAAGATCAGAAATGCATGTTTCATTAATTTTTTAATAAGCTGATATTTGGTAATGGTTGTGCTACAAGGCATTGCAGACATACATAATGAATATCGAATATTAGATGATAAAATACATTAAAAGAATCTATATAATTTAAACTCTATTGGTTACTGAGTTATGTGAAGAACAAATCCATGAACAGCAATCATCTTGCATTTATCTATTAGTCTGTCCATGTATCTGTGTGGCACTGAGATTGCCTTTGATTTCACTGCACAGAACATTTCTCACTCGTGAAGGAGTACAATCTTATTAAAAATTAATTTAGAAGCATATTTAAAATTTAAACATGTTATGAATTAGAGCTGCAATGATACAAAACTTAGACAAAAGTTTTGCTAAGATATAAAAAAGAATTGAACGTGAAGATCTCTGCTTCCACCTGTTCAGCTGTAAATATTTCTGGTGATGCTATCAGCAGACTAGCAGATCTCTTGAACTGAACAAATTAATGCTTTACTGTTGCTCCTGCTGTGTTTGTCATGAACCATCTGTGCAGCAAAGAATGACTTTGTGTCACTTTCTCCTCAAGACTTCAGGATTAGCTGGTATTCTAAAAGTGATTATTTTGGTATTAATATAAATAGAAAAAAAAAAACACCACCCTTATTCCCTCTCCCAATGGGCTTTTATCTTTTTTCCACCAGAAACCAGAATGCTGAACAGAAGCCAGAACAATGTAAAATCAACCTGAAAAACTTCAAGTTCTTTGTCATCCTTTGAACAGATGATTTCCAAGTTTAGTTTGATTTGGTAAGAATGGCCCACAACAACAGAAGGGGCTGGTTGTGCCAAGTTATTTCATTTCTGGTTAGCTTGAAAACAGCTGTCTAGACAAAACCAAGTTTTATTTTTGTATTTATATTACCTGACAATTAGGACTTTACATAATGTGACTAACATAGAGTGCCAAGTAGAATGAAAAAGATACAGATTTTTATTAGCTGAAACCAATGTCAAAATTTTAGATTACAACTGTTATATAAATTTGACTGAGAAGTATACAGAACACCATAACTTCAGTACTGTCTGTCATATGTGAATTTTAGGTTTGCTTACACCAGCAGCATAACACAAAAGAGTGGGGAGCCAGACCTGATATCTTCATGATGATTATACAAATTAAATCATTTCTCATAAGGAAAAAAACCAAAACAGTAGAGTTAATGCCATTCCAAATTGGAGATTCTGGGGTAGATTTTGTCACTCTGTGTATATTGAGAATTACATTAGGTTATGAGATGCTTTCTGTGGGTCTACATGTGGCCCCTTCACAATACACGTTAAAAAGCATTCAAACAAAATATTTATATGAAATCAACATATGAATCATGTAAATACAGATACTGTGAGATTTTTTGTTGCCTTCCATGGCAGGCTAGGATACAGTGAGAACTTGGGGTTTTTTTAAATGCAATTCTG
>JAOXJM010000033.1:38570080-38581392 GCA_026413425.1 Tringa solitaria
ACTAGATGATCTTTAAGGTCCCTTCCAACCCAAACCGTTCTATGATTCTATGATTGCTCAAACAGGATTTGACGGTATGGAAATGTCACATTCAGGGACAGTTATGACTAAGATCAGATTGAGTGTTCACTGATCAGCAGGCTAACACTAAGAAACTTTCATCTCTCTTCACGTGGTCTTTTCCATATCTTTTGGTCATTTACCTGTTACTTGATAGACTTATTATGGTTATGAATTCAAATTTATTGTTGTTCATCATGCCCTAAGAACATGTCATGAGACCAGATGGGTGATAGAAGACTGGAAGTAGAATAAGAGAACTGTAGAATAAAAGAGGTAAATGGAAAATGTGGGAAGCATTTCAGCAGAGCTCAAACTTTCCAGAAATGCAACAGACTACAAGGAGACACTCATAAAGAGAAGCAGATCATCTGAAAAGCACAATGATGGCCTTCTAATTTACTTTTTTTATATATATTCAGCTTTATAACTTCCTCTTAAGAGGAAGAATACTAGTCTCCTGGAAAGCATGAATGTTTGAATGGTATCTGTTTCATATGAGGAAGGAATAAAAAATTGAGAGACTTCCGGTTTGTGTGGATTTGAAACCACTGTTTCAAATGTCAGGCTGGAAGGTTTGATGCATGCAAAGAGTCCTTAGTTCTAACAGTGATTGAAGTGGTGATTAGAAACAGAATAAAATCTAATTTTTGATAATGATTTTAAAAAATTTTGAAAGTCCATAGAGAAAATTCAATGTTAAGTAAAAGAAGTTTCAGAGGCTGATGTTATACATTTATATGTACTCGGGAAACTATATCCAAGTTTAAAAGAGGCTTTCTGGCATAAGATGAGGAAAAAGTATATATTAGGTTATAGATTATTAATCACATTACTTGGAAATACTATCAGTAGAGAAAAACAGTTACGCATATGATTCTATATATAGAATTATTATTTCCTAGAGCAGTTCTACTTACCGATTCTCATTCTGTATATGAAACCACTGAGGTGACTCAGGAATCTGCAGGCCTTCCGAGTGGTCTAGGATTCCTTTCTGAAGCTCAGTATGTTCAGTAATACTAGTTACATCCTATTACAAGCAAAATTTTCAAGATTGTTAAAATTTATGCATTTAACAAGTGTTAGAAGTAAGAGTGGGGAAGGAAATTTTATGAAAGTTTAGCCAGAAGGTTATAGCTGAAGTTTTAATATAGATTTTTCACTGCAGACACAGGGATAAGTTACAGAAAAAACAGATGCTGAACAGTAGGGCAATAAATACTATCATATAGAGGCTCCAAAGCAGTTGCAGCTGTTTCTGTACCCACAGCAAATTAAAAAATGGTCTTCTAAAAAATTTCAGATACCTGTACGCAGTAGACTACTGCCAAACTACACTTCCACATTAAAATTAAGGGCCATGGTTTACATCCATTAAGAAAGATATGATTGAACCCCGGCTATTCAACATCATGGATATTACAAGCTCTTTAGATCTAAATATCTTTGTTATATATATATAAATATATTTGTTATCTCAAGCAGAATAAAATCTTTGGAGAAGTGAGACTGCAGTTATTTATATATAAAGGCCTTACTATGCTTCTGAGAATTAGCTTCTAGTAACTTAGATCCTGAAGAGAATAACTTTTTTTTCCCACCCAATCTTTACTTATATGAGGAGAAAAATAATCTTCCTTCTTACATCTACAAGAACTAAATAAAGATGAAGTCATAATTGAATGGTGTCAGAATAGTGTCAAAATGGTATCAAGACTGCAATATGCATTTCAAAGAAATATGAATAACATTTAGGAACTCATTGAGCACAGAAATTCATTTACTGATGAAGGAATTTGATGGGGGAAAAGTAAGCAAGGGAATCCTACAAAGAACTTCCCTGCAAAGGGAAGGAAGACATTGATTTTGACTCTCCTTTCAATTCTATGGAACCCAGCAGCACAACAGCTGCTCCACAAATAGTCACAATGAATGGTGGCCACAGCAAGGCTTCCTGTGAAAAACAGCCAAAAGATTGTTTAGTGTCATCTGTCTGATGGCTACATGCATTTATGTCTTCTGCAGAACTGCCACCTCTGCCTACCATCAAAAAGAAACAGGTGAAACCCTGTAAAAATCAGTTTTTTCCTTACAGATAGATCGCTTGTAAAAAATATTGCTCTAAAATCTAAGACAAATAAAGCAAATTCTCCAGTATTCCAACAGCAGTATCTATATATGTCTCTGATGCATATTAGAAGCTCATGGAGGTAAATGCCTTTATTATTTGCAAACCTGTAGGTAAATAGAACATTCTTAAAAATAAGCAGTTGAGAGGGACACGTTCTCAAGGGAAAAAAAGCTTTTTAAAATGTTGTGTTAAAAAGAATACACATTTTGAAATAAAGAAGGATTTATATGAACTTAATTGTGCATAGAATTATTGAAAACATTTTGCAAATTGCAGTATTAAACATTTGCTGATAACAAATGTTAGAAAAATGTCTACCTGGTGGATTTTTTTGTTATTAAAAATTAACAACAGTTCTTTATAATCTTTAGTCATTAGGTTTTACAAACTATATACAGCAAATTATACAAACCTGCAGATTTACACTGTCTAATTTTAGTTTAGGAACTTTCACTGATATGTGATAGAAAGAGTATGCTGAATTCAGTGTCAACAATATTTGTTTGGTCGAATGCTGGACTCAGTGACATGGGTGCTCTTTTCCAGCCCTCTATTCACAGGATAGATTTCAAACATTTCAAGAAAGGAAGGCATGTGCAGAGTTGCTGATCTTGGAAAGGGTTGAGGGTATACAGAAAACCAAAAAGTAGCTGTATAATACCCTCAAAATTGAGCAAAATTCCAATTAAAAATTATTGTGTTCACAGAAAGATAAAAAGCAATTTGGATGGACATCAGCAGCCAGTCTTGTAAGTACCCAAGTGATAATTTAAAAATCCACCAACTTCACTGCCTGAGGTGGCTGCCCAAGCACAAATTTCTTTGTTAAAAGAAATACTTTAGCCAGTTTGGTAGCTAGATAGCTGTCACAGTCCAATAACTTAAACGAAAAAGAATGAGAGAGATATTATATGGCACAATCAAACTTCCCAAGACTAAACCACACTTCCCTACTTTATTACTTTAAAAGGACTACAAGCCCCTCCCAAATTTTTAACAGCAAACGTGTTTCTCATTCTAATTTCTACCATTCCGGGGCTAGACTCACTGTCAAGTTTTTCCTTCTGCAAAAGGTTGTTGTAACAGAAAGAAAGGTCAGACTAAAATTGTTGATTGCTGATGCATTTCTGAAAAGCTAACTAGATGAAGTAGTTGGTGTGGGGATGGCTCTATGCCATGTATTCTGAATCAGCAGAAGATCTGAAACATCTAGACAGCCCAGACTGGTGGGACAGTTTAACTTCACTGGTCCTGAGACCCTCGTATGTTCCTAGGCACTTGGCAACTGTGACTTGATCACAAAATTGGGAAGCAAGATGAATGCCAAATTTGGGATCAGGGAGTTTATTTTGCTTTTTGGCTATTAGCCAAACTAATATTCATCATACCTCAAACTTCAGAGAGGTAGGAGCCATGAGACCCACAGCAGGATGGGAAGGAACTCCCTCCTGACCTGTCTTTCCAGGGCTCTGACACTGACAACACTGCAATCTCCTGTGCTGAGCCTGCAGTACCCCACAGTTTAGTGTTCTGCGGACTGAAATGGTTTAGATCAGCTTAAGATATTCAGTTCTGTACAGGGGTGCTGCTCTGCATGTCATGCAGGTTGAGACTGAACAGCATGATACATACAAAAATGGTCTGTGGTGTCTATCACCCTAGCCTTTAAGACAAGCTGCAGCCCTAGCATTACTAGTGCAGACAGGTAAAGCAAAAGAGCAAGGGACACACATAATATCTACTGCAAACTTAAGAAATACTACTCAGAGGGTTGAAACTCTTCCTCCTGGCTACTTTATGCACATTTTTATTTCCAGTTATTAATGGCAAATAATTATTAGCACCTATGAGAAATTTGTGCAGAGCAGAAGTCCTGAAAAATACTCATTGTTATTCCTTAGTTTCATTGCGGAAAAATTTTAATCATTGCTATCACCGCCATGTGTGCTATAAACAGTAAATCCACTTAACAGGAGCATTAAACAGGTCAGAACACTGAAAAAATGTTTTCTTTTCCGAGTTACCTCTACAGTCAGACCTAGCAGTAACTTAACGTTCATCATCTTCTGAGGGCTACCACAGAAAAAAAGCCAAACTAATATTCATCATACCTCAAACATTCAAACACATATTAGGATACAGACGTATTGGACTGACAGAGTAAATAATATTTTTGTTTCTCTCAGCCAGTAATAATTTAATTTCATAATTATGGTTGCTGACTATTTTTCAAGACTTTGTCCCAACAGTTTAAAATGCATGTATGAATAGCACTGAAAGACTCTAGTTCCCCTTCAGTTTCCATACTCTGCAAATCCTCTTTACTCCTCCATTCTAATCCATCTCTAGTCACATTATGGTCACACCAACTCTGTCATATAACTGGATTATTCAAGGAAAAAAAAAAAAACAGAGCATGTACTTTTTCTTTTGCTCTGACTTGTAATCCAGCTTTCTTTCTTTTTTTTTTTTTTTTTTTTATTAAATATACAAGTACCTAATTCCCCATTCAGCAGCTTCAGTCATTTGCAGCCAACCGATTTCCTTGTGGATTGTACCAAACCATTCAAACAAACATGGCTTTATAGTTTAAATGACTTTATGTGTATACTGCCAAGCAGATAAACACAACCCATTGTTTGTTTCTCCTTTTAGACTTGTCCCAGTCACCTTTCTGGTTTATATGTTTTCTTTTCAACAACGAAGTTCAGCTACTTATTTATCATATAGGGTGTTATTCATATTTGATATGAATGATAAATACTGCTCTACTGTCCCTCAATAAAGCTGTCTATGCGGGTTTTGTAACAAAAACAAAAAAGGTCCAGAGCCAAATGATTTAGTCTCTACAGCTCTTGAAAGCTGGTCAGCCTTTGCCTGCAGAAAGATTAAAGGAAATGTATCTTGCTCTGAGTAATGAGTGAGAAGGGAAATAATCTATCTCTTAGAAGTAAAACGTTATCTAAACTATGGATCAGCCTCAGACAAGAGCTTGAATAGGGGTTTCAAGATGCAGCTTAGTAGGAATTTGATAGATTTCACATCATTGGCTGAACAATTTATTTTCTCCAGCCAAAACAGTGTTTGTAAACTGTACTGCCTGGTGACTGATGATGCCAAGGGCAAACAATGAACAGAAAATAAGAGAAGAGATGAAAAGAAGCTCTGCTGGCATAATGAGGAAAAACGGTCCTTCATCATCCTATCAGGGCTGCTGCTCTGTGAGTTATAAATCACTGTCATCTGCCTCACAGCCTGGGATAAGCACAGCACAATAAATTCATTAAAATAAAGCATTTGGAGTGTTGCATGTATTTTTATGTGGTAACAGGTTTGTTTTCCTGACAGCTTTACAGAAAAGCTGGCTTTGTTGGAGTGTATCCATGCAGATATAAACTGAGCAGTGTTCATGATATACGTTAATATCTAAGCAACAATAAATGAGAAGCACACTTTATTTGATAGGGTAAATCAGTTTCAATACCATTTTGAACTAAACAGTGCTTTTTCATTGCCTTTATACCAGACTTAGAAAACAGGAGCACTCTGCTGGGTCTCATTTCCTTCTGAATAATTTAAAACAAATGAAGATTGGTTTATGATTTGCTGCAGTTTGAACCTATCAAACCAAGTCTAATAAGAAAGGTTGTGACTGCAATTGTCTGTTTTGCAATCAGGATAGTATTAAAAACAAAACTGTAAAAATGGCTATGCACCTTTAATTTTTTGTATTAGAGAAGAATTGCTCTTTGATGGGATTTGTATCACACATTTACTTTTTGTATATATATATATATATATATTTACACCTACTAATGAATGGGATTCCTAAATCACTGATAAAAATTAATGGCTCTGCCCCATCCCTGGAGGTTCAAGACCAAGCCAGATGGGGCTTTGAGCAACCTGGTCTAGTGGGAGATGTCTCTCCTGGTAGCAGTGTGGTCAGAGCTCAGTGACCTTAAAGGTGCCTTCAAGCCTAAACCATTCTATGATTCCATGATTTTGTCTTTATGTAAAGACACAGGTACTACGGGCCAGATCTTGTAATCTTGTAGTCTAATATAGGCAAAAATTATATGGGTTTCAGCACTATGTGTGATTTACAGATTTGGACTTACATTATTATCAAGGAAAAAACTTTACTAGATGTAAATATTTAGAGTACTAAAGAAAACTGAGTCGCAGATTTTTACCTTTAGCAAAAAAACATTTAATCAAACCTACCTTTGTGGCAACCTGATCTTTTCAAAGGTAATTACAACATAGTCACACATTTGGTCAGAAAAACTTCCTTTAGTCAAAACGTTATGCCAATGTTATCACTACCTGAAGGAAAAGCAAATGACTGATCTCTTCATACCTGTACTGAATGGAATAGCTAAGGGTTTTCTTAAACTGAAGAGTAAATATGGTCTATTAAGGTAATATCAAAACACCTACCCAGTCTCATGAACAGATCACTTTTTGTATTATAGGTGAAATTTTAAAGGCAACTCAATTATTTCTCACAGTTTATTTCATGCCTTCAGAATCCCAGACTGTAAGTGAAAAAGAGTTTCAAGGGAAATTGTCTTGACATTAAATGTTCTTTACATCATAATATGAATTAATGTATGTATTATATTTAATACCATAGTTTAAGGTATGTGTTGTATTTACCATTTCTTATTACATAAATGCAGGAAAGAATTAAACACTGCTGTAAGGACATTTAGTTTTCTCATGCAATATCTTTCCTGTGTGTATTTTATTTAATTTGAAACATAAAACTCAAGTAACTCAGTGTGCAGTGTCATAAATCATTAACGCTGATTAATAAAACTCAGCATTTTCCACTGCCATTAAGCCCTCATAGTAATATTTCAATTTAAATATAAAAGTTTGACAATTTAATTAATGCTTTCATAAGAATATACGTAACTAAATTGCTTATAATAGAGGAATTGAGGGAAAGCTGAAACTAGGCTGTAAAAAATCTCCCACTGCAACCCCAAAGCACTTGGCAAACATTATTACATGTTGGGTTTGAATATATTTTACCAATATTACTATCTCATACTGTTGACTATACAGACCTAAAAAATCCCACATGGAAACATGCAGTAATGTAAGTGTTAAGAACACACAAGACAAATACCAGTCTTTCAGACAGATTTTGCCAAATCACCTAAAGTTTTAGGAAGATTAGACAGAAAAGATTCTATGTCTTGTAAACAATGAATTATTTTACTGTATACTTGTCCTTTGGGTAGCCACTTTTTTATTTTGTTGCTTCGATTTAATATTCCTCTAACCATTTTAATTGAAATGGAAATAAAATTGCTAATAAACTATTAGCTCTGAGCTTCAGATTACCTGTGTTCCCAGACAGCTCATGTATGGGCACATGTGCTATAAATCTCTAAATACTGTGTACAAGGTACCACAAAGTCTGGCACAGAGCCGTTTACACAGACAAGACTGCAGGACCACAGATGCACTACAGGGTGCAAGTGCTTGAGTTAAATGGTATTTCTGAAGGGAGGGTGGAAGGCACTAAAATGTATCTACTTGCTAAATACTGTCCCCGCTCCAGTGGCAGAGGTAAGCTGAAGCTTTAGTCCACAAGTGCAGTTATGTCATAACTGACTGAAATCCTAATGCCTCTAGCCGTTGTCTGTTGAATGTATAGCATAGAAGGGTGCTCTATAGCCTAGCACAACAGAGAAACATCCAAACAAAATCGAAGTAATTTCAGAAGGAAAGCTGCTTATATGACTTTGTGATAAATCTGGGTCACTACTTAGAGCCTGAAGTTCCCCTTGATATAATGATACCCCATGAAAGTCCATAGGCCAAGTAGCATGATGACTGAAACCACTGTTTGGATGGAGAGTGGGCAAAAGAGGTGAACACACACATGGTGCAAGGGGAAGAGAGAAGAGAGTTATAGGTAATGTCCAACAAAGAGATGTTGTATGCAGCATAGGATATTTTTATATCACTCCCCTTCTATGAAGCAAAGATTACCATTGTTTCATCCAAGGATAAGTGTTTGCCAAGAGACCAGCAATCATGATTGTAATCATTGCAGAGAAACAGAGAGCATTTTCATACAGTTATGTAAAAGACATTTGCTTCCTGGGAAGACTGGGAGCAAAATCAACCGGAAGGGAAAATGTAAATAGAAAAATGTGTGTGAAGCTGAATACAAGCTATTTAGCTTGGATAGTTAGGTGGCTGATCTGATCTAGTTCCACAACCAAGAAGGGATAAGTGTAGCTGATGCTCCTCTGGATCAGTAAGAAAGGAATGAACAGCAGTGGTTAGAAATATAGTAGGCATATATTGAGAATTGAAAATAAGTAAAAGATTAAAATTAAGAGCAGTTAAACATTCTAAAGCATGGGAAAATGAAAGAGTATGGAAAAAGGGATAAAAGAAAGCTTTGTAAAAGTACTAAGAACCAAAGAAACTTAGGTGGCAGCTTAGGATCCTGAACAGGAGAGGGTAAGATGTTAATAAAGACAGAGGGCATGATAAATATTACCAAGTGTCTAAAATCCAAGTAATAGGATGATTACTGAACACCACATCAACCTTCCTGACCATACAAGTTTTGGACCCTGAAATACTCGCCTGTGGCCCAGAGACAGGAGTGCCATACCTCCTCACTCTGAGCCTGAGGGCAGCAGTGAGCTTGGGGCAAGCTTCATGGGTGAGAAGCACCTGGGGCTGCTGCGGTGGTTGTGTTCCCACTGCCAAGGTAATCCAGAGCCATCGGTCTTGGCAGCTCTGCACCTTGTTTCTGCCTACATTGGCCACACGACTCAGCCCAGCAGCAAGATGACCCTTCCCTGCAGCAAATCCAGCGTCCAGGCAGAGTCATTCCACCATTATGCACAATTAATAAGGCATGGAGGGTTTTCAGCATGATCAGCTGTAGTTTGCTCCCTCTGCATTCCTCTTTTCCTGGCTGGAAAATAAGGAAGTGGTTTTGTTATGGAGACAAAAGGAGGTGTTGCATTGTGGTAAATGTTTTTTGGGTTCATTGTGTTTCTGGTGTACTTTTATAACAGGGAAAAAACCTTAGGCACCATTCTCATTTTATTAAGATGTTTACAGAAATATTGAAAGAGCTCACTAAAACCAATGGGTCCATATTGGAGTATAACTGCTGTGAGCAGAAAATCATATTAATGGCATGGAGATGTCTGCTTATAGAGGTGGTATTTGAGAAATCATATATTTTTATAACAAATACATGAGACCAGAGAGTGTATTTGAAATACCTTGAAATTGGATAGACTGTTTTCTGCCTACATGAGTGGAATCAAAACTAGCTAGCAATCTAGTTGGTCTTTAAGTTATTGTAAACATAGAGATGGAGCAATTCCCTTTCTCATCAGTAAAACAACAAAAAAATCAAACAAAACCCCCCAACAATAAAAACCACAACAACAAAACAAAAGAAAATAAAACAAACCAAAACAACAGCTAGCAGGCTAGGACTTGTCTGGACTGATTAAAACCTTACTTTTATGTAGTATTGTTACTCAGTTGGAAAGCACGTAACGGGAATAATATACAATGTCTTATTCTACCAGGTCTGATATTCTGTATCATACAAGTGTGTTTTCATAAAGAATTATCCACATATTCCTTTATTTTCTGAAAAGAAATATGTATGAAGCAAGTAATTTTCTGATTCTTCTCACCATGGATGAGTTAATCCAGAAAAATTACATTTCATTACCTGTGTAATAGCTTGCTTCCCTATTATATTTCTGACCCTACCCAGAAAGAAATTTTCATTCTTTCTTATATCAAAAGAAAAAAAGGAGGGAAAAAAGCAAAATAAACAACTTGGAACTAGGGTGACCTCTTTACCATACAGAGGGCACAGAATTAATGCAATGTAAATACTTTTGTGTTATCCACACAACAATCACCTCTCTCCACACGGTTATCCATCACAGACCTAAATTCCATCTACTAAGAAGCTTTATATCTGTTCAATGATTCATATCTCTCATTTCATTATGAAATCAGAGGGGAAAAATGAAAGTTATAGACCAAGTAGGAATCAAAGAGAACATTTTCATGAGTGCAAGAAGCACTCGTTTAACACATTTGGAAGAAACGCTTCAAGAAATCTGACTCTAGAGAACTCACAGCACATTCTTTCCTACATTTTATTCCAACTTCCACTGTCTTTAAGTGCATTTTGTGAACCTTTCTAATCTGTCAAGGAGGGTAATAACCAAATAACACCCTAACACCTTTGTTCAAAACATTTTCACTAGATTTCCTCAATTAACACCAGGGATACTAAAACAATAGACATGTCCTTTCCACCAATGTTTTACTTATTTTAAAGATGTTCTTGTTGACTTCTGCCTGTGTAAAAAGTGATATAAAAACAGTATTTAGAGGATGAATTTCTAGTTCCATCAGACAGAAAACACCAAGGCTCATATCATAATCTGGTATTTTGGGGTTTTTTCTCATAATTCAGGGATATTTAGGTATAGGACTGAAGTTAATGGCACTTACAGCATTATGAATCAATATTAATTAAACTGAAAATTAAATACCTATCAACTAACATTAGGCCAATGTTATGATACAAATGGGAAAGTAAGTTTTTATGCAACAGGGAAAGAAAATTACTTTTTAAAAGGACTTTAAATAAATTTTAAAATAAATTAATACAATTTTAAATCCCATTGAACTGTAGAGATTACTTTAAATTAATCTTTTAAAATCCACTTTTTAAAATCCTTCCAAATGTAATCCTTGTTTAAGACAAAAACCCAATTCCATTTTATTTTTTTACTTGTTTGTTTTTCTGGTAAAACAGGCTATTCTATTTTAGATCACATGAGCTTCTATTAGAGTCAATGAATAATGATATTTCATATGCAGTAGGGGCTTAGTCAGTCCCCATCATCTGTGGTTTATCCAAGGGGATTAACCATTTATAATCAAATCCAGGTGGATTAATCATGCCCTGGATGACTGCAGAGCCAGTTCAGATTGGCTGGGCTTCTTAGGGCAGGTGTGGTGCAAGAAATGTACTCTGTCATTTCCAGGCCACCTCACACACAGAAAAAAGTTCATCGCTTCTGCATTG
>JAOXJM010000033.1:38585071-38595794 GCA_026413425.1 Tringa solitaria
CAGACTAAAAACACCCAAGTCCCTCAGCCTCTCCTCGTAAGGGAGATGCTCCAGGTCCCTAATCATCTTTGTAGTCCTCTGCTGTTCCCTATCCAGCAGTTGCCTGTCCTTCTTGAACTGGGGAGCCCAGAACTGCACACAGTACTCCAGATGGGCCTCACCAGGGCAGAGTAGAGGGGGAGGATAACATCTTTCAACCTGCTGGTCACACTCTTCCTGATGCACCCCAGGATGCCGTTGGCCTTCTTGGCCACAAGGGCACATCATCAGCTCATGGTCATCCTATTGTCCACCAGGACTCCTAGGTCTTTTTCCTCAGAGGTGCTCTCCAATAAGTCAGCCCCCAACCTGTACTGGTGAAAGGGGTTATTTCTCCCCAGGTGCAGAACCCTATACTCGCCTTTATTGAAGTACATCGGGTTCCTCTCTGCCCAACTTCCCAGCCTATCCAGGTCTCGCTGTATGGCAGCACAGCCCTCCGGCGTGTCAACAACCCCTCACAGTTTTGAATTGTCAGCAAACTTGCTGAGGGTACACTCCTTCCCCTGATCCAGGTCATTGATGAATATATGAAAGGAAATGAAGAAAGGAAGAGTGAATAAAAATATATGACCAGGAAAAATGATGAAAAGCAGAGTTAAAGAGTAACAAGTATGAAGAGCAAGAAGCAATAAGTAATAGGAAGAGATATGTAATAAAATGTGCTGTATAGAGAAATAAAGAATAGTAAAAATAGGATATAAACTGGAAACAGCATGGAGTGCTTAATTTTGTGAAAGTTACTTGCTTCCAAGGAAAATGGTAAGTTATGCTTCATGTTAAGAAGAGATTTGACTATATCTTCAGTTATAACTTATTACCAGAATCTTCATTTTACATGCAAAAAACTGTAAACTGGAAAAAAAAAACCCACCAAAATAAAATAAAATAAAATAAAACAAAACAAAACATGAGGCAGTCCAAAACTGTACCTGCATTCCTGTGTTCCTGTGGTACTTCAGCACTGAGGTTCTTAAACATTGGGCTCCATCAAGTTCAGTCAAGAACATTAAATTGTAGATAAACAAAGAAAAATACTTTGAACCAGCTGTTCTAAACTTTTTCACCAGGTCTTACACACAGTCTTAGACTTTCATGAAGTATGTTTTGCAATTTGGAAGAAACTGTAACAAAAAGAGAGAAAATGGAGATGTTAATATCAACAGCATAGATTAAGAAAGTTAAGTCAATTTCCTCCTCATATATCTGGGATTGACAAAAAAAGACCTCAGTTAATGTGGCTCTGAAAAGTACTTAAAAGCAGTCCTGAGAAAGCTTGGTGCCTATGGGTTATTCAGTGAGATAATGCAGGATCTAAAGCAGGAAAGCATGAACTGACGCTGAGAAGAGACTATGCACGAAAGGCATTTAGGAAACAATGTCTTTGCACAGATGGTGATTAATAGGTGAAATGGACCACCAAAGACAGCAGCAATAGCAGCAACCATAAACTCACTGCAAAATAGTTATACATGCGCTTAGAAGAAAAAAAGTATTACAGGATACAAAGTCTAGACAGGTATTACTTGGTTATTGTCAGAATATGCGATGTGCCACCAAAAATGTTTTTAACGTTCTGTGGGAAGGAGTATTTTCCCCACTGCACACTGCTCATAGCCATTATTCTGCTGTCTGTTTCACAGATATTTTGCACATGCACATTCAGCAAGTAGGTGTTACAGTTTGTTACTCCTTGGAGAATGAGATATACTGAACCCTTTATAGAGAAGGGCATCTTACAGGGAAATTCACAGTGCATGAGAGAGAATTGGGAAAAACAAAAAGATTTCTTTCCACCTAGAACACGTGAGTCTCACACAACCCCCCAAAAAAGTTTACAATAATAAATTAATCAACAGAACTGGGATATTTCTTCCTTATCCTGACATTAGTACAGGACATTGATTCTATAGACTGAATAGGGTTTTTTTTAAATTAATCCTATATTCTCCATTTTACTAAATACAAAGTGTCTCTATGTGTGTATGGACACCTAGAGCAGAATTTTTGGTGAGTGCACATATATGGGTGCATGGACACACATTTGCCTTTTTACAATTAAATTACATAAATTCATTCAGGTATATGTAATCTAATCCTGAGGTTTAATTTTGCAGTTACCTATTGTCCTCTGAAGTCAGCTACTAGACAAAAAACTAAAAGGTTGCTACTTGTGTCACCCTAGGAGAAGGAGGTCAAGTTGCTGCCTCCAAAAGGATGGACATCTTCTAGCCCCAGCGCAGACTAAAGGGCAGAATATCAAAGTCTGCTGCAATGAGAGCAAATGGAAAAGTCTAGGAAAGAGATGGAAAAGTCTAGGAAAGAGATGGAAAGCTGTCAGCACAAAGAAGCCTAGAGGAAAAGATACGTTAGTGAATTGGCCAATTCAGTGTCCTTAGAAACATTCCAAAGTCTGACATGTATCATCACCATATCTTAAACAATTACTTGGAGCAGTAGTTTGGTCACATTTATTATTGTTATTATTTGATTTGTAATAGCAGCAAACAAGAATCAAGAGTATTTAGTAGGATATACTGCATGAACTAGGAGAAGACAGTTTCTTCTGTTGTGAAAAAAGTCACAGTAACCTATGCAAGCAGAGATCACCAGGGAGAAGCAAACACATGGCTTTAAAATAGCCAACCTGAAGTCATTACACATTAGGACAGGAGAGCAATTAGAAAGGGTTCCAAATTATTTCATTCTGGTGTTTTCACGTAATAAAGTTTTTTCATGTAATAAAGATTATGTAATTATTATTTACCCATCAATATTGTTAATTATTTTTTGATTCCTCCAGTTAAAATGGTTTCTACAGTCTAAATAGAAGCAGTAACTCTTTACATAGCACATATGTAATCATGTGCTAGGTGCCAGGGAAGCTGGCAAGCTACTAAGGAAATAATAGGATAACAAGGAGAAATAAAGGTAATAACAAAATGTCTTTTGTGAAGAGCATCCTGAAATACCATTGCAGCCACTATAGGGATATTGACCTTGCAATGCAACTTTTTTTTTTTTTTTGTATGCCAGCCCCATCTATAGCAACTTGAAGGTCTATATTTTATGGAGAAAAATCTTCTCACTGCATATTAATCTCTTTTTACCACTATCCATTTCCTGTAACCTCTGCCTTAGATTAAGAATGTCTTCTAGCAGTCCAGATCTTTTACTGAATTTTTTTCAGGTGTCTAGGAATCATAGATGATGACAAAGGAATAACAACTATTGAAATCAAATGTTTTCTTGCTTTTCACTCTACATTTGTGGGAACTGTAAGATGAAAACATTCTTCTTTTAATGGCAGTAATTCTCATGAAGTCAAGAGTGAACATAAAGAGGTAGAGGGAGAATATATTTGTCATGCTTAAAGCAAATGTTTTCATGGAACTACACATACTGATGAGCATGTCCTTTCCTGGTTAGTTACAGCTGAAAGTTTTTACTTCCAATGTGTATCTAATCTGTATGAATTTTACTTTCCTCTATCAAGCTGACTGGGTTAGTTAGGTACTTTCAAAGTCCCTAAAAATCCTGTCAGGTTTAAAGTTATTTAAATGATTGGGTGACATCTGAAAATTTTTTATCATTTCCCTTTTTACCCAGCGCTTCAAGGTTTTTAGTAAATACATTAAGCCATGGTCTAGAGTTTTAGAGGACTCTATTACACAGCTTTGAAGAAGACAGTTTGGTTTTCTGCAAAACAAGAAAAAATTTTACAATAACAGTGTCTTAATTTATGATCATTGTGAAACAGCATTAACTAAAATCAACTAAATGTCCTTATTGCACACAACTGATGGCATACAATCAATAGGAATGAAATCCTGAGTAACAATATTCATTGCTTTATTGATAATGTAGCAGCTTTTATGAGTTTCTAGATCAGTTTATATTTTACAGTCTATATTTCTGAAAATCTTATACATCAATAATTAATACCACGTAAGAATAAAGTTTTGCTTGGCTTAACATAACTGAGTTGTGTGTTTTCTGTCTTCTGCTCCTGCATAGCTCTGTTTCACAGTGAAAAAAGAACAAAACCTTGATGCAGAAGTGTAATTATTACAATGCATTCTGTGCAGTCAATGTAGCTCTTGGAATGTTAAGAAACAGTTTTTAGGACTACGTAACAGATGGAAAAAAGAAAGATTAGAGATGAAACCACCCAAAGGTAAAATTCTGTTGAGCAATTGCAGACAGAAGCATTCTTCATGCACCATTTTCAGGTATTAAGATTTCTTACAATTTCTCTGTTGTCCTGCACTGATGAACAAACTCTTTTTGCTTAATACAGAATTGCACAAAATAAAGTGAAACACTTAACTTTAAGGGACTTTTGATACACATCTGTCTAGACTGTGACAGGGAGCAATGTGGGAAGGAAGAGAGCAGCAATTGATTTATAATCCAGAGAAATGCAGGAAACAGTTTGAAAAACAATAGAGAAAGACTCTAATACAAACAAATAACATGGAAAGAAAAACTAAATGGTAATGCCATTCTGGGGCAGCAAATCCACCCATTTAGTCAGAAGAAGAAATATATCTATAAGGCCAAATACAAATTTTCAGGACCCTGTCCCAAAATACTGCAGTTTATACAAGATTTAGACTACTTATTAGCTTAATACATTTAAAAGGCAAAAGGCAACAACAAATACTCTTGTCTGTTGTGTTGGGTTGACCCCAGCTAGCACCACTCCATGCTGCCACCCAGTCTCTTGCTCACTCCCCCCACAGGGGGATGAGGTAGAGAATAAGAAGAGAAAATCTCAAAACTGATGGGTTGAGATAAAGACAGATTAATAGCTGAAGAAAAGCTGTGCATACAAGCAAATGAAAGAACTCATTCACAGTTTCCCACTGGCAGGCAGATGTCCAGAACCCTCTTGGAAAGCATAGCCTCAGCATACATCATGATTATTTAGGATGACAAACCCCATAACCACAAATATCCCTCCTTCCTCCTTCTTTCCTCCAGCTTTTGTTTCTGAGTGCAACACAGTATAGTATAAAATACACATTTCGTGGGAAAAAGGGAAAAAAAAAAAGAAAGAAAACCTCGACACCACAAAGACACTGTTAAGCAATAGCTAAAACATGGACAAATTATCAACACTGTTTAAGTAACGAAAACAAAGCAGAGCATCATTAGGGCTGCTGTAAGGAAAATTAACGCCACTCAGCAGACCCACTACACCTATAAAAGAGGTACAGACAAGATGCCAGAATTATTGTGCCAGAGTCAATGAAAGAAATGTGAGTCATTTACGTATTCACTTTTGCATTTGATTCAGATAGAGCAGATTTGTAACTGCTTATCCAGTTAGTGGGTTGCTTAAGTACCAGAGTTTACAAAACAACAGCACTATGCTGGTTTAGAATAGCTAGCATCTAAGAGATGTGACCTTCTAATAATATAAAACCCTTGTAAGGGCTCAGAAGAAAATACATTCAATGGCTGTGATCTGAATGTATAAGCTTGAGCTGCAAGTGTAATATAACACTTCAGTACAGCATATGAAAATATCATAAAAAATGAAGAAAACAAACTAGTGTCTTATTTAGTACATGACAGTGTCATTGTGAACCATTGCCATCTGTAGTTTTATTAAATCTACTGATGCGGTGTCAGAGCTCAAACTATGAAAGAGGAAACAGTTCTTTGAGCTATTTATTAGTGTGGTCTCATTTTGTAAGGAAGATGTGTGGAAAAGATGAATAGCTTTAACTGTGACAGTTCATGGCTGGAATTACAGGTAATTATCATTTCTGAGAAGCTCACCTCTGAGTTTGGACAAAGTGTCAAGGATTCTTGATTAGCAATCTGCCACCTTTATGAAGTTGTGGAAGGTGGGAAGTAAAGAGGGCAGTCAAATCAACCTTCATTAATCTTGTATGCTTAAGCTTACAGCTCTTATATAAATAGAATATTAAGATAAATTACTAAGAATCAGTGTTCTGCCAGAAAAACAGTCTCAACTTGTTTTGTTGGCATACAGTTTTGACAGTGTTTTAATCCATATTAACTGTCTGTGCTATATTGTAAGTTATGTCCCTCAAGCAGATGGCAGTCCAATTATTCATATTTATAATAGAATTTTTCCCCCTTAACGGAAAGCTAATGTGAGATAAATTTTAAGCACCAAAGCAATATTTTAGAATTGTCTTCAGTTGCTGAACCAGGTGTGGAGGATTTCTTAGCCCCTCTACCTACTTCCTTGTGGAAACTGCAAGAAACTCTTTAGGGTCAGTTTTTATGGCATATTAGTTCCTAGTTATATCATTAGCTGTGTTTTCATTAAGCTTGAGACAGATATATCCAGCTGCACAAATCAAAGTCTCCCTCAGACACAATTAGATTTAAACCAAAAAAGAACAAAGACATTGTAATTCAAAATGTCTTTCTTAATTGGGTCTTTCTTAATTCTTTCTTAAAAATTCGTAATCTTAGAAAATATCCAGACATCAGATAAACAAGTTGTTTTAAATTTATTTCTTTAGCATCCTAAGTGCTCACAGGTCTTAGGGAGCAGTATCAGGAAGTGTTTTAGATCCAGCAGCACTGAATTAAAATCTGAATTTCAAGATAATTTGCACCTGCAAATACTCTTAAGGGAAGTATGATTCACTTCTGAGGGCAAGTTTTTCATATGCATCCGGTAATACTCTACATATTGGTTCTTTATGGACATCAAAACTCAGTTTTGAGAACTCTCATGGTTATATTTTTGCCTTGCAAAAATTAGTTTCTGAGATGTGATGATGTGTGTAAATCTTTCACTGCTACAGTAAATGATGCAGAAAACTGAAACGTGGGATCTGGGATAAAACAGGACAGCTGAACTAAGGCAAATAGTGTCTGGTTCCAGGGCCATTTTCTGTTTGAGCTTAAAAGTTACGATGAATAAAGACTTTTGCATTAGTAATATTAAAAACTTGTGGTCTTCACAGATAAAAGGTACTATAAGATACAAAGGACTGAGGACACTGTGCCATACTGGAACAACATTTAAGTATAGATCATTCTTACACAGAATCTCTTTGTTCCAGGTGGAACTGATTTATAAGGGGCAGGAAATACTAATTTCCTTAGGCACACGGAATATTCATAGAAGTTTTCTTTTTTTTGTTTCGTTTTGTTTTTTTTTATGCAAATATATTAAAAATTATATCAAAAAAAAGCATTCAAAAATATCTGTCATTGAGAAGAAAATTACCTCACCTAAGACATCAGTTTGTGGGAGTTCGCCACAGGTCACCTCCTAAAGAGAAGATAAGGTAGTCTTTGAGTTGGTCTAAACCTCTGTGACAATCTGTTCACAGAGCAAAACTGTGCCCATGCAAACAGGTTTGCCAGTGTTCAAGTTTTGGTAAAAAATCCATGAAACTGATTATGTAATTCTTAGCATTAGCCCACAGCTACTGGTCGCAGTAAATGCTATTATTTCCCATCATCTAAAAACAAAGAAAAAAAGGATGTATATGCCATGTTTATGCCAACTTTTGCCAGCTATGTGCTAAACCACAAAGAACATTCATAAGACATTGTGACTTATGACACAGAAAGCTCTTCTGCAGATTCACTCTTTAGGAAACAGAGAACCGGCTAATTAACCTCTTAATTAACCTCTGAAACACAGGGCTATTTTTTAGCAAAAACATATACTTCTGCATCTAATATTGTGTAATATTTCCACAATGTAACTCACAGTATCCTATCAGGACAGTGAAGTTCATACAATTAATGACCTAGTCTCAGGTAAGTCTAAGTTGTTTTGTCTGAAATAGTGACTAATTCCAAATTTGAAAAGTATTTGATCAAATTTGAAATTAAATCATTATGCTTAAAGGTCAGATTGTCAGCAATCACAAATGAAACACAAACTTACATAAGATAATGACCAGACTCTTACTACTAAGCTGTGGCACCTGACATTAGAAATATTTTCCTTTACTACAATGCAATTATTTTAAGCAGTGTAGATCATTGACGTTATTGCCACAGTATTATACTTATTAAAAAAAACAAGAACAATCATTCACCTAATTAATCATCTTTCTTGCTAACATAATAAGGAGCTATAGTACAATATGTTTAAGTGCAGAAAAATGTAACTTAATCAACTGCATGAATTATATTCATTGAATGGTACTGGTTCCACCAGTCTTATAATGCATGTTTTTCATTGCCATTTCCCTGGTTGTTTTAAGGTATATATTCTTCTATTGCGTGTGCTAGATAGATGCCAGATTTACTTGGTATTCCTAACACTAGTAGTCATGCCACATGTCATTTGGACCACATTGGTCATTTTTTTCCTGAATCTTGCAGAAATCTTCAGATTTTCTCAAGCAGCAAACTTTTCAGCCTATTTGAATCACTCTTATCTTCAAACTCTACCAGCTCATAGTAACTGTTATTTCAGATCGTGAATACTATGTGGTATAACAAGCCTACAAGATGCCAAGGACAGCTAAGTTCAGCATTACCACAGTTTTTTTCCCTGGTGTAAGCAAATTCTAACCACAATAAATGGGAATTCTTGCATACTATTTTTCCCCTAAGTCATTTACAGGACTTTAAAGTCTTACATGCTCTCAGCTGGTTACCTTTTTTTTCTAGAAAGGCCACTTATGGAAGCTTGCAGTTTCCTCTCAAGTTGACTTTGGGTCAATCAAGTACACTCTGGGGAAGACAGAGGTAAAAAAAATTAAATTTAATTTTAACTGTCTTGTTTTTTACTGCAACTGTAAAACTTTGTACTTTTCAGAATTCAAACACTCTGTGCAATGATCACTCCTGACAGACACTTTGAACATTGTTAAAAGTAGGGACAGCATATTCTCAGCAGCTGGGTAGATTTTTCTAAACAGCAGGGATGCTCTCCTGTTTCAGATACAAAGTCTGTTCTCTTCTACTGCTTACACCAAGAAATTAACAGTTGTTTATGTCCTGTATGATCCCCATAGGTTACAATTTAGTATATGTTTCAGAAGTCTTTCTCATTTTGTTTGACATCACAGTTTTCAGAATAAAATTCTCCAGCTTGACAGATATATTTTCATTGTACTTTGGGGGCTGGTTTTGTTTTGGTTTTTTTTTTTACAGATTACATACACATAAGATGGTCAGATGTATTGAAATTGTATAGATACAGAATCAAAACATTGTGAAAGTGTTTTTTCCCTATATATTAGTACAGGCTAGCATATAAAATAAGTTATGGCACTATGTAATGTTGCATTTTGTCTAGTGGTAGAAAATAATTAAGCTATAAATATATGTTTAGATTATATTAAGTGGCATATTTTCCAGTTGATACACAGGAAATTAGCTGTAAAAGTCCTATTAGTGTTAAGTGGAAGCTGTATTACTAAGTCTGTTTGCATCACTCTAAAGGTTTACCACTTAAGTTAGAAGTAGTCAGGAAATTCAGTGAGAGGGAAATCTCTCCATATAGATGTCAGAGTTAAAAAACTCAATATATGACAATATTCATCACATTCAAGCATAATTTTAAACATCTGTTACATATGTTTTACTCTGTTCAATATAGCATAAATCAACCTGTCAATTTGAGGTAAGAGGTAGACTGTAGATTGAAGCAACATACTACTAGCCACATAACAAAAAAACCCTATAGCTAACTTTTTCAGGATGCAAATCTGCTTGTTATCCCCCTTTCTCTTGTAAGATAGATTTATACAGCCAGACAGGGTAGATAAATCACTTTTTCTTTACCTGTTGCCCTAACAGAAATTATCACAAATTTTGCAAAAATGGCAAAAAAATTTTGTGTAGAATTTTGTGTTGATAAAGAAATTCTGTGTAGAAGAGAGATCGTGTAGTTGCCCAAAGCAGAACCAAGTCACAAGTCTGTGCCAGAGAGCTTGCACAAGTCTGCAAGAGCAGTTGTCCCTTTCATCTAAACCATGGTAAAAATCTTCACCTCCAAGCCTGCAGACAAGTCTCAACATTCAGCCCAGAAATGAAATTTTAGGAACTCTTGCAATTGTTACTCAGTATAGTCTATCTGTTTCACACTTCATACCAAATCTGAGTACCATATATATACATGTGTGAAGTGCATAGACAAACTAGCCAGCTAATAGACTGGTGGCACTGTAGTGACAGCTGCATTGAATTTGGGATGTGCAAATTTAGCTTCCCCAGTGATTACTGTATTGAGTATTTTTCTAGGGGAATATTTTATAGGAATAATTGTCATATCTCCATTAAAATAAGGAAGCCAAGAATAAAGAATTTAGATGTAAAGCCTGCCATCTTGGTGATTTATATAAAACAGCAGATCCAGATTTTTTATATTTTTAATAAAGTTTTAAAAATTCAGTAAGAATTTTCTGCTAGAAAATGCTGACTTATCAGTACTGAAAATCTTTACAAAAAGGCCAGCTTAAGTGCAGTTGTTTTAGCAAACATATTTCTAGAACTCCTAGACACTTGAAATGTTCAGTTTAACATTTTCAAACTGAAAAAAATCTGTTTTCTCATTCCAAATCCACTTTTCTTTTAAAACACCTAAGTTCAAAAACAAAGAAAAAATAGGGAAAAATAAAAATTCTTTAAAACACATTACAAATATTTTGCATAATCACTGTGCATTCACTGTGTCTACACTGTGAAATCAGGCAAGGTAACAGGCAAATCTATAACT
>JAOXJM010000033.1:38632134-38642566 GCA_026413425.1 Tringa solitaria
TAAAAAAAAGAAAAAGAAAAGAGGGAGAAAAAAAAGGTTAAAAAAATCTCCTAAAATTAGTTAAAAAGGAACTAATTAAGTTTTTTGCCTAAAAGTCAAATAAATGAGTTTCAAAGAAACTTTCAACATTTAAGAAAGACTGAAATAAAAATCCAGTTTCTAACAGGAGTGGGGTATTAAATGATTTCTCATGAAAAAATAATATTACATTTGAGCTGCTGTAAAGGTCTTTCCTTCACAAGCATTTTAGAGTAAATTATCAGTGACTCCTTTATGCCAGTCAAATGCTATTAATGTCAAAAAAGCTCGGTGAAAGGAAAGCTTGCTATTTTTACATCCACTTTTTACTATTACCAAATTAGATCCCTAAGTAAGATGTCACACAGAATACCAATTTCAGCCAATAGGCTATGAATTATTTTTTTCCTTGATGGTCCAGATGTGGCTTTCCCAGTCCTAATATTCAACCAATAAAAGGAAAGGGCAATAATCCCCACAGGAGCTCTTGCCTAACACTAGGTTTCCCTTTCAAGAATTTACAATGAATGTCAACAAAAGCAAGGCATATAGCCTGATTATTTGGACCTTTTATAAAGCATTTGACAACTTTCCCCTAGACATGCCTTCTTTCAAGGACCAAGCCAGAGGAACAAGCATGAGAGCAAAGGATAGGTGGTATAAGAGGGAAAATAATACCATGTGAAGTAGTTGTAAGAAGGTTTTCTATCCGAGTCAATTGCTAATTCCTAAGGAGTATGAATGTGCCATCTGCTGCTGCTCAAATCATATGTGAAGGGTCTTCGCTCTGAAGAAGATCCGTTGAGCGTATGAAATACTGAGACCAAGAGCAACGTTGGAGTTTCCTGACTGCTGTGGTAATTCTTAGAAGACTGGAATTATTTAGTGGCAGAATAGATACAATGAAGTTGGAGAACAGATCCAGTTGCGTGGAGCATTGACTTGTGCAGCAGAGAGCTATTAGCTGTGATGATTTTCAATAGATAATAGACTGGGAGAGCAGAACAACAGTGAATGGGCTCTTCACAGTGAAGAAGTCTCCTCACTAAAGTCACATTTGTAAAAGGGAATGTATTACAGTTTGGCATAGTTAGAGGAGGTATAATTGAAAGTCATACCTGTTCCCTCTGTAGTCAAGACCATTTCTTCAGAGGAAGTGTTGATCACTTCATGAGCCTGCTGAGAAGATGTCATTTGAAGGGTAACTCATAGGATGGGGAGGATGTGTAAAAGCTCCGTCGTGGTTGTCTCCAACAGCTTCAAGGCAGAAAGTCAGGATCTCAGGATCTGCTATATGCTTTCATAGCTCAAAGAAGACTGGAAGCCTTTTCTGGAGCAAGACACCTGAGTAATGGCTAGAAGCATAGCTACGAGAATTAATTTTCTCCAAAAAGAGGAAGTCTTATTAATCTCGTTAATGAGGGGGTGTTGTGCATGTGTAATCCATGCATTGACCTTCTGAATTTACTTTAGGGAAGAAAGGACAGTACCTCATCTGAAAACAGTATCTGGTCTGGTAAGTTTGAGAAGAAAGGGCTCAGATTACCCCTACAATTAGATCATACACTAAAGAACATGTTGTTGCACTGGAAAAACACAAAAACTATTCTCATAACCATACATCATCTTCGTTTGTTCCCTTCTTTATGATTTGTCTGCTAGATAGCACTGCTTAGACGTAATGCTTAGGGTAAAGGCAAAGCTCAATGGGCATTGCTGCCTTTGGTTCAATGTGTCCCAATTTAGATATGATGATATTCTTACAGTGAGTTGATGAATGTCTTTAGTGGCATGTGAAATCGCTCCTCCAGAACTTACTGGAGTTTGAAAAACTGATATTAACTTTCTCTAAGGCACCTATGATTTTATCATGCTCTATCATATCTCCGCTTTTCGCCTTTAATTGAGGACTGAGCATCCCAACCTCTTTATCTTCTTCATATAAAGCAATATTACCTTTAATTATCCTCATCATCCTTTCCTGTAACTTTTATACTCTTTGGAAACAGGGAAGACACAGAGATTAGCACACAGAAGGAGCAGCCCATGCTTATACAGTGACGTAAACTTTGTCCTTTGGGTTTTTGTTCTCTGTTTCTTTCCATTGTGTCCAAAATAATTCCTGATACTATAGGCTTTCTTTGACTGTCATTGAACATTAAAGTGATATTTTAAAGAACTTTGTGAATAAATCTATTCTAAAACATTACCCATTTCTGAACTGGTAATATTTAATTTAGATTGCCAATTAGATCTTGCCATGTATGTAAAGTTAGTTCCTGAACACCATTTTATGTTGCAGAGATGGGGAAAAAAAATTCATCTCACACTATCTAAACATGTATTGTTGAGTGAAAAATTATAAAGCTATGAGGTGGACTGTAAAATCCAAAAAAGGACTTTGGCTCTGACAAATAAATTGGATCATATATCTCTGCCTAACTCTAGTTGATATTCTTACTAAATGTTTCTTAACTTTCAGTTTCTTAACATTCCAAGTCAGCTTAGACAGGGGTTGGATTAGATGACTTCTAAAGGTCTCTCCCAACCCAAACTCTTCCATGATTCTATGATCCTTTCAAAAATCAATATTTTTTGTTCCTGGATTCAACTAACGGATTGGAAGCCATTGCTTTTTAAGCAAAGTACCTGACATATTTAAGAATGTCAGCATTTTTAAGGTGGAAAAAAAAAAGGGGGATAATTGGGTTTTAGATGGTCAGTACAATGCATAACTCTCAACGTGATTATTTTTTTAAACAATTTTGTCACAAAAAGATGCTACATCAAAGGAAAACTTCAAATTTTGATTATGCAGTATAATTTTTCCCTTCTGAGGGAGAGTGACTGGAATCTCTCCTCATATGAAAAACGTAGCTTTGGCAATTTACAGACATTTGCTCCATGAGCAGGTATAATCCCAGAAATATGGTATAAAGCATTGGCTACAGACAGATACAGATAAAGATCACAAGACTAATAGAACCTTTAGAAAAAGTGGTAATGGGGGAAGAGCGGCTTGACACCTTCTCACTCTCACTAGGTGACTATTTTTCAGATCTCTGCCTTGGTAGTTTGCTATTCTTTATACTTGATTTTTCTCCCCTTTGCTATATTTCTTTATTTTTCTAGCAATAGCATGAGCAAGAACACTTTAAAAGTGAAGTTTAAAAGAAAATTAGAAAAAAAGCTCACAAGCAAAATATTTCTTTCTTTTTTTGAGACAGATAAAACAGTAGGGAAAAGCAGCTAGTTATTCTGTGCTTATAGTCCAGCCAGGAGAAATGGCAAGTTGACACACCTGACAAAGCAAATGTCTTTTATGAAGATAAAGTACAGAGCCCACAGAAGCCACTGTTGTGGGACTATCCAGTTTCCGTAACCTCACTATGCAAAAAGAGAAAAATCTTTCCCTTTCTTCTATCGCACTCGGCCAGGCAGCAGCAGCCGCAGCACTACCATAGAGCCCTTAGGCTTATCCAATTCCCTTTTAGCAAATCTTTACTCTGTGGCAGAGCTGATCCCTCTGTGGTCAGGTTTCAACATAACTACATCAGCTGCACAGGAGCACGGGGAAGCGTAACAGAGATGAGATGTGCCAGGCAGCAGAGGTTTCTGAAATCTTGTGCTGTTCACGATAGCGATATTCACTCTGCTGCGTCAAAGGAGCTGGGGGCTGCATGGCAAGGTTCCTGTCTGCTTGTAGAAAGAAAAAAGACCTATTCCTGTACAGCAGCAAATAATAGGACTTTTATGCAATTTTACTCCTGCTGGTGAAGATTAATAGGCCTTTTTTTTTCCCCATTGTTATGTAGTGGTACTCAAGGAGCAGTGGAGTGGGACAGAATTTAAGACAAATTGACCTCTAATTAACAGTAAGGTAGGCATTTCAGATTTGAAAGGGGAAAAAAAGAGCTTCTTTCACTCTCTTTCTCATAATAATTGAAATCTAAATATGGCCAGAGAAAAGTTAACCAGGCAGCTAGTGCTTATGGTGTAAGTCAGATCTATGAGTCATAGGGGTGAACTGTAAATTAGGGCATCTACTCATTACCTGTTTGGCCTTAAGATGTACCTTGTACCAGCACTGACATTTCTTTTATCTTTATAAAACCGATACAGGAAACTTACTTAGATGACGATGCTTTTTCTGCCAGTATTTCTGATTCAAATGAAAGTTACTATGCAGAGAGATAAAACAGTAATGCAATTTCTACTATAAAAAAATCAAGCTACATTAATGGACAAAATATACAACCTTCAATGATTATTCCACTTTTACATCAGAATATATGTAAATTACCATTTGTATAAACAACAACTCTGGACAATTCCCTCCACTGAGTCAGGCAAGCTACTAGATTACATCTGGGAAAACACCTGCTATAAACTACTTATTCTGAGGAACTCTTTAATGTGCCAGTAACACGTTCTCAGCTTCTAGGCTGGTCAATGGTGCAATTCCTACAGATGCTTTGTGCCATGATGCCACTATGGGAGCTGAACTTATCTCAGCACTCACATGTAATTTCTGGTATGAATGATATGCCATAAAGCTACATAGTCTAATAAAAACTTGTGTGGGGGAAAATTATGAGGGGAAAGAGCAGCATGAGCAATGAACTTGGAACCCTCACCCTTTGTTATTCAGTGATAGGATCAGTCAGCTACTCAAATATATAGTGTTACTCCAGTTACATCTCATTCTGATTTTTCCCCACTTTCCTTTCCTTTGAATTTGCCTTACAGCATTACTTTTTTGTTTTTGTTAAATTAAATTAATAAAATTGCTTCCCATGAGTGAAAATTATATTCATGTACATTTTTGTGGCTTAAATCAAATCTGTTGGTAGGTTTTCTTTACAAAATTATTGAGTAACCAGTCTTATTTAAACCACGCATTTCAAGCTGCTGTACCTTCAAAGGAGCCTCCTTCCTATATTCTGGCAAGATTTCTAGGGACAGATCCTAGAATTCTTACTGCTGAAGGAAGCAGCCCTACTTCAACATTTGATTTCATCCTTACATTGGAAACTAGTCTACATTTCCTACAATATGAGGGAATTGAGGGAAGCAAGTTCACTTGGATGTGAAGAAATATGGACTGGTATCATCATCTTGTGCTGTTACAGTATCATTTCACATTGTATATCCTCTCATTTGAGTTATACTAACATATGAACTCCATTCCATCACAATTAATTACAATGAAGACACAACCCAGTGATGTTAGCTTTGCGCAAGTCTTTTCATCACACAGATACAGCTGTACTTCTCAGGCAGCTACCATAGATGTTAGAGCAATAAGAATTCTTAAGACAGTTTTTAACCATTTCAACCTCAATTTTAAACGTATGCCTCATATGAACCAACCATGTTTTTATAGTAGCTTTTTACTTTGGGGGATTTGGCTTGGAGTTATACTGGTGACATCTTTAAAACAATCTCTAGATTTTGCTTTCTTCAAGAATAAAACTAGAAAATAGATAAACACTACAAAAGAGATAAATAACTCCATACAAAAGATTTTTTGAATTACAGCATGTTTCAGTTCCTTAACACTAATGCAGGACAATGGAACATACAGAAGTTTAGTAAAACTGAGCAAGCCCCGAAGAAGTTTTGCATAATGCTCAAAACCCATTGATTTTGAATTACAGTATCCTTTTAAATAACTGCATTTTTCTTGGGAAGTAAGAAAAAAGAATCACAGCATTATGGCTTCAAAATTGGACTCTTGATATAGATTGCTCTTGCTAGGATTTTTTTGAAAGGAGGGAAAACCTGAGTATTCTTTGCTAGCTTTCAAAAAAAATTAACAAAGTATTTTGTTAATCACTGCTCTATTCTAACATCCCAAACTTGGTAAAATTTGGTGTGGCCCTCCAGCCCCCTCAGGCACATGGGAACCACTGAATAGAATCACGTAATCGTTTAGGTTGGAAAAGACCCTTAAGATCATGAAGTCCAACTGCCAAGTCCACCACTAAACCATGTCCCTCAGCACTACAGCTACACATCTTCTAAATACCTTCAGGCATGGTGCCTCAACTACTTCCCTGGGCAGCCCATTCCAATGCTTAATAACCCTTTCAGCGTAAAATTTTTTCCTGAGTTTACAAAGCAGCTGTGAATGCTATGGACAGACAGGGGCATCAGGCCACCTCCCTGTTCATCTTGATTTTAGCTGATAAATTTCAACCATCTTGGCAAAAAAACGGTTATAGGCACAAGTGTGAGTTTTGTGGGTATCCTTGTCTGAAGTTTTAATCAAGCTTTTCTGTGCGGTCATGTGAAGAGGTAAAGCTGGTGAAGTAAAATATTCTGTGTTATTACTAATGTTATAGGATAGAGATTCTTTTCAAAAATAGGTACGCACATTTCACTTGTAAAACTCACCTTCAAGAGGACAGATAATGAGCAGTAATATCTTTTTCACAATTTGTTTCAATTAGCATCTGAAACACAACAGAAAATTCAAGCGGAGGTGTTATCTTATGCTAGGCAACTCTTTCCCATTCTTGCTCTGGTTCCTGAACTTCAAACAGTCTTTTCTACTTCCATTTCCCTGGATAAATTAACAAGTTACCAAACTGCACCCAGGCTGTGTAATGAGCATGGTAACAATGACCTTGTGTTAGAAGAGATCTACTCATGACAAGGGTTTCCCAATTACTTGAGCATGTCCAATATGGCAATTGCCTTCAGGAGCAGGTTGGGTTTTTAAAGTTTTGATATTTTAATTACTTACCCATTGATAACTAGTAAAGTTGGAGATTCTTGCAATCCATTATATTGTTCTCCATGTTTATCCTGATCTATTTCTTCAAACAGAAACTTAGTGTCAAATTACTTAAATGTCCACTGAACTAGGTGAAATAAAATTGTGGATGACTTGCCACTAATATATTTAGATTAGTGGAAAAAAGATAAAAAACATTACTGCATTTCAAATACATTTGTACTGCCACAGCTCTATTTAAATCCAATTTTTAAAAACTTTCAATAATTAGAAACATATACACCATTCTAATGAAGAAGTCCTGTAAATACAGATTTTTTTTAATTTCCCGTGAAACATAAACTTAATCTACTTTCTGATAAACTTTTTTATTCCACCTGGGCACTAGATACTTTACTAATGATATAAGAAATCCAGTTCTTCTCCATGTGCACAAAACAAGTAAAAATTTTCCTACCACCATTATGGTCCATCTTTCTCAGTCTTGTACAGTAATCCAGTTTTTGTTCAAGCAAACTAATGACAATAATTTATTTGCTTTTAAACTAAGTATATCTATGTGGCTTGATGCAAAATATTCCCTTTGAAGACTATATAATAACTGATTTCATTGATCTCAGTATTCCTTACTTTTCAATGAATCTGAGCACTGTAACTCCACACATTCTCAGAAGAGCACAAGGATTAAACACTGTGTCTGAAAAGCTCCAAATTTATATCAGTATCTTTGCATATTTATAAGAACATAATACGTGCACAATTGTAAGATCAAGAAAAAAAAACAACCAATGACAGCATACTGTAAAAATAATGAAGTTTTAAAATCTAGGCTTCCCTATTGCTTTCTGCCTGACTGTGCTCATGAGGACATACCCCTGTGCAAATTTTTGGATATGACAGAAAGAAGAAAAAAGATTCTAAATGGTTTAGTTATTTTGTATATTGTAATTGTATAATATTAGGCTTTGCCTTTATTTGTTCTAGCTGCTCCTGATTTCATGCATTTCTTCAATGCTGCAGCGAAGTAGATTCCAGTTCATTTGGTAACATGAAAGCAAGTCAACACTGTAATATTAATCCATAGACAATTTTACCTTTTTTTTTTTTTAAAAAAAAAAAAAAGAAGGATCTTTTCAAAGGAGGTCTCACACTATCAATCTCTTCTTTGGGTTTTCTTCATGAATGAGAAACAATACAAGTGTTGTTATTGTTTTAGTTTCTAGACCACAAAAATTCTCCAAAATGATCCTGAATCTCCACGGCTGCTGTTCTTTAGGGAATTTAGCTATCTTGACTTGCTTTTGACTCTATAATAGGTAGCCTTGATTCTCAGGGACTAAAATCCATGCATACTCCCTCCTCTTCCAGTTTAATAGGGAATTTTCAGGGAAGAAAGAATATAAACTTCTTTTGTGCTCTTCTGCATGACAGTTCATTTTAGCACGGTCTTCATCCTGTAATCCCATTAGGCTAAACACATAATGAATTCTTTTTCCATACTTTTATTCTCCTAATATCACAAGTTTTAATGAAACTCATTTTTAGTTTGTCACCTAATGACCATTTGTCACATCAGAAAAAAACCCAAACAAACCAACCCAGAACAGTTCTTGCTACATCAGTCAATAATGACAACATTTTTTCTTTAGCTTCTTTATTTAAAATCAATTTATATATCAGTTAATTTCAGCCATAAGAAACTGTTCTCTGATAAAATCCCACTATATTGGAATGGTAAACTCTTAACTACTTTTATTTAAGAAAATAATACAACTATGCCCCACAAATTATGACAGTTTGAAAAGAAATATTTTTCTCTTTCTTTACCATGTAATGAAGACAATGTCATAAAAGTACATAACAAAGCTATAGAAAATTCAGGAAAAAATACAGAACAATAAAAGTTCCCTATGATTTTTGCCTTACATTAATAAATGGTTTTATACAAATAAATACATATTTTATTAGGTGAAATGTATCTGAAACATGAATTCTTCCTGTTTCAAAGTTTCAAACTATGCAAAAAGTCAAAATGATGGGCTATACTGGCCATAGATTGGTTACAAGGGTCTTTATTTTGCAAACTATACAGAAACGGTAAAAAAGAAAATGCACTATACTTTTCAGTATTACATAGGATGAACATTAAATGTATTATTTAATGTGTAGAAATTAATTTAAATAAGGAACTGATTTTCCGTTTAATTAACTATGGGAAACCAGTGATCCAATTTTGAAATTATACAACCTGCAGTATTATATTATACAGGTCACATCAAATTTAATGTGGACAGAAAGCAACAGATATGATATGAACAAAGATGGTGGAGTCCCAAAATGTCTACACAATTAATTAACATGCTAACATAAATACAGTGATTAAAGTAATTTTCTCTACAGTCAAATCTTAAGTGCTACTCTACACAATAATTATAATCTAGTTCACATGGTAATTACATAACAATAGGAAAAAAAGTAAAATATCCCATTTTCTTCATTCCAGCAGCAGTACCTATACTGGTATTAATTTGGTAATCGGGTGTGCTTAGCTATTGCCTAACATCCTATACTGGTATGCATGCTAAAACCTCTCTATTTCTATTTTGCAAGGCACCTTTACAATACGTTCTCTAAATTTCTGTACTAGTAACAGAAAACAACATGAATTAAGATGCAAAACTATTTCCTGAATTAAGAAAATAAAAAGTATCAGTATACATTTATTAAAAACTATCTTGGGGTAAGTGCCAATACTCTGAAATACAGTAATGTATAAAGATAATATAATTTTAAGCAAATTTTTCCCCCATTTTACGCTAATCTGATCAGGGAGAAATACAGAGAAAAAAGAAAGGGTGAAGCAATGTTTGAGTAAATAATGATAAGACCTACACAACCTTAACATAAAAGAAAAAAAAATAAGGAACATCAAGAAAACTTTAGAATTACAGAACTGGTGCTTGTCCATGCTACTGCTTTTGAAAAATCCTTTCAATAACCTAGCCATTTCCTAATAAAAAACTTAACCAGAAATGCAAACATAAAGGAGGACTTTGCTTCACTTTTTCTCCTGATAATTTTTTTTCATACCTTTGGTTAATTAAAAGCTGGTGAGATGCCACTTGTGCACCAATGTTTTTCTACTGTAATACATTTTTTATTTATTTAATGGACAATTTGCAAAGCCTGCAAGGCCTAAAACACTGACAGAACTAAAGTTAAGTTACAGTATGTGTTCTGAAGAGGACATGCACAGTTCCAAGTAAGGGCAAATATCTTTTCACCAGAGTTTTAAAGGGAATGGTTGTCTTTATAGTGTTTTGCACATTTATAATTTCAGTAGCACATAACATTTCTTTCTTCAGGCTAGACTTCCCATGTGTTTTCTCCAGCGCAAAGGCATTTAAAAACTCAAAAGCACATAATATAATTATTCTTATTTAAAAAAAAAAAGTCTATGACTCCAGCTGCAATGTTTGAAATAATCATACAAAATATACATGTTTGTTAGAATCCTTTTGATCTTGAAGAGCAAAGGGATTTTATGAAATGTTATCTTGTGAATTTTAGAAAGGTACAAATTCATGGACCCCCCTAATATCATCAAATATATCCATCATGATCATCGTCATCATCAACATCATCATCTCCTTCATCTTCATCATCATCTTC
>JAOXJM010000033.1:38669406-38681248 GCA_026413425.1 Tringa solitaria
TTCAAGCTAATTGATGAAGAAGTAAAAATAGTGCTACTGAAAGCTATAAAGATATGCAGAACATATTTTGAGACTAGCATAACGGATTGAATTCCCTAACATATTTAAACCAGTCTTATCTTTCTCACATAACAGAAAATAAGTCATTTTAACAGTGTATACTTTTTATCTAAACACACAAAGACACATATATAAAACTATCTATAGTTAAACAAGTGTAAATGATTACTGTATTGACATAATAAACATACTGACATACTGTTGTATTAACGAATAGCTTTTGTTAGGTGAAGGATCAAAAAGTGATTTAGAAAAAAAAAAGCCAGCAATAAACACACCCCCCACTGCATGGCATCATTCACAATAATATATGGGACCACAAGGCTGTAGGTAGAACAGTGGGATTAAGTTGTAGCAAAAAGATTAAGGCTTTGTTTCAGAGTGAGATATGAAGTACTTTGCCTTGCCAGAAGGCACACCACATAATGTGGTATTCCACTATCCCATGATGTGGTTGTGCTTGCTGCACAACTCTATCGTGTGTTTCAAGATACACACCCCCTACAGCCAGGACTGCAGAAGACCATCCCCAGTACACACAATCTCATGCAACTGGGCAGAACTATATTCATGAATTTGTGTATATAATAAAATAACCAAGAATTAAATATACAGAGAGCATATGGACAATTTGAAGAACAGGGTGCACATCAACCACCTCCTATTGCAAACTAAGAATTACTCCATGTGAGATGGATAAGTTAACAATCAGCGTGTGCTAAAGCAAGACTTCTGATCATTCCAACTTTTTATTTGCATTGGAATCACTGCTTATGGTAACAGAATCACAGAATAATTTATGTTGGAAAAGAACTAGGGGAATCATTAGCTCTAATCTCTGCTAAAAGCAGGTCTAATTACATTCGGTTGCTCAGCATAGTGTCCGGTCATTCAAGTCTTGTGATCATTGTGCTATTCACATGAAGGTTCCTCACTATACGAAAGACTACCCCTCTTTAAAAGGAGCAATATACTACTATCTACTATATCATAACTCTGTACTGTTTTCCCACAAAAATACAAGAGCATTTCCTCATGCTGTAACTTGAGACTGCACCCATCCAACTAAGATTGCTAGACATCCAGAAACCTGGCTTTTGCAGCAATTCTGACTCAACTGTGAGGAGGATTATTTAGAGTGGTCCACAGCTGATGCTTATGTAGTCTGATGCCCTTTCAGTGCATTACCTACCATTCATATACTACTGTATGGTTGCATGGTAAATCTTATGCATCTGAGATGCACTGATTAACTGCACATCCAGTATGTGCATATAAATGTATTTCTTTTCCAGAGTGACCTATGTGAAAATACTGTAACCCTAATACTGCCATTAGAATTCAGAGCTATCTTTAAAGATAGTATCTATTAAAGTAAACCAGAACATTACATATAGCTTAACTACTCAGTGTCAGTGCTCTGCAACGCCACCATTCTGCATAGATTTACGAATTCAGCCCTGAGGAACTGATTGCTTGAACTGAAAACTCCTGGCTTCAGACTAAGGACTAGTTGCCATTTGGCTAACTCGAAATATCTAAGAACATCAGAACTAAAACTGTATGCAAATGGACTTACAATTCCTGCAATATACAGCAGCATTTCTAGCTCTGCATCATCTCTGTCACAAACGGGAAGAATAACATATGGCAAAAAGAAATGTGGTCACAAAACCCAATAAATTTGGCAGAAGGAAAAAAAGCCCTTCAAACTTGTAACTCAGGGATGGGATAGTCATTTCAGTCATCTTTTTACAGTCCCATATGTATAATCAGAACTTGTTTTTTGTTTTAAAAAAAATGCTGTAAGTTGAAAAACTTCATATGTGTATTTCTATTTTTATAAACTCATGAAGTTTATTTAGCCATCTGTTACCTCTAGGGCCAATGATGTTAGGAAGATACCTTGAAATTAACAAATAAAAGCATTCTGATTTCCTTAGTATTTAACTAAACATAATGAATTTTCTACTTCAGTTAGTCTATGTTACGAGATAATTAATATAAATGCTGCAGACACCATATCAGGGAACTGCAGCTGCTTATTCTTACTCCCTCAAATTAATGTTCCATACAGACATTCTGCTCATGATTAATGTTTCATAAAATTTAAAATGATTTCAATTAAATTGCATTTTCATAAAATAAATCTGATATTTGTGTACTCACAGTTTTAAAGACTTCACATTTAAATAAAATGAACATTTCTGAGTGCGGGAAAAGTAGTAGTAAGCACAACATACAGAATTTATGCGCTAAGATAGTATTTTCAACAAAATATGTAAACTTACTAAAACATTGCAATTAAGTAAGAAAATAGTAATTTTTTAATCCATCAGACGTATCACAGACCTATTGTGGAATTTGTTAATTTATTTTCTGAAGGACAGTCAATATATATGGGTTCCTTTGCTAACTGCTGCTAACATTTAATGTTAGTTATCATTTCTCATCATGCTCTGCTATTAATTTCTGAGGATGAAAATGATGTAATTAATCTGCAAATTGCATGCTTATGAAGCTAGCTAGTCAGGAAAAAAAGTTAGATAGCAAGGAGACACTCCACTTAACATGCTATATTCCAAGATCCCAAATATTTTCATATATTCAATTGAATCAAGTATTTCACATAACAGAAGATATGGAAAATATCAAACAGGGACAGAACAGCAATTTTGTTAGTGGTGAAATCCTTCCAGACAACCATACCCCAAAGGTGAGGTTTCTGAATTCAGTTTCAAAGATTCCCGAAAGCATCACACAGCTCTGGCACAAAGTCAGGATGTTTTCCTCCTTTCATAGGCAAGATTGACAGTGTCCTGGCAAAGCCTTTTTTTGCATTTGACATAACACTCCTTGAAACACAAGGATAAAAAGCTCACTGAACAATGCTGTTTATAAATAAAATTGAAAAAAAATATATTATTTCAATATTTCAAATTAGATGTTTTCTGAAATCAGAAATATTCTGGGCTGATAAGAGGCTCAAAGGTCTACTACACTGGCTAATTCTGCACAGAGATTCTGGAAGGGATTGCTGTACCTTTCATTCTATTGTGAGGGAAAATTACCATTGTGCCTTGGTAGGACTCTCTAATGGTTTGCACCTTTGCTTTTGCAGGAAAGGACAGCAGTCTTGAACATTGGGCTGAACAATCACTAACTAATAGAAATTAACTAAACTATTCTGTTCTGCAAGTGTCTGGAACAAAGGAGTTTTACATCACGTTGGATCCCACTGAAGTCTGACAAATTTCATGCTGGCATTGCAATAGTTTTCTTCTTTTCGTATTTAGATTGTGATCTGCTTTAAACCACTTTATACTTACCCTACTCATTTGCTTGTGTGTCCTTAAATGCTTAATCACTAACATTGCTCTTAATCACTTAAAATTCTGCATTGAAGAGCACAGTTGCCTGAAGACATCTCAGTGAGAACTAAGAGGGTATAATCACTACAGTTTAGCTAACTATTTGTGTCTCCCTTAAACCGAGGCCATCAGAGGTAGACAAGTTCTTTCTCTACTACTGAAGAAAACTATGATGGTTATTCCTTTAAATCAGTAAAGTAACAGCAGGATCCACTACCAGGGCACATGAATCACATGCACTGAGATGCAAACAGTATGACACTGTACCGTCACCTCATTGAAATCAGAACTCTAGTTAAGTAAATGTAATCTGCAGCTGTGTCTCCACACAAATTCACTAATTAAAACTTGAAGGAGAAATGAAGAAAGTAATGATTTAAAAATATATGATTAGGGTACAAATTTCTGAAATGTTTCCACGTGCATACATGAAATATGTTAGCAAAGCGCAATTATGTTTTGCTAGTCAATGCACTGAACACCAAATGGATTGTTCATGAATGTCTGATGTAGATCAGAGAATTTTTATGAGATGTATATGAATATTCATAGAGATAACTTATTTAGCCTTGGTAATTTCTAATGTGTTGGTTATTCCTATACATCTTTTAAATCCCCAAATCCTGCATTACCAACACTGACTCAACTGGATTACGATTGTTATTTTTGGAGAGGAAAGGTAAACGTTTAAAGTGCAGTTTTATAAATAAGTAAGAAGGGTATGAGAAGCACACACTGATGTGGCACGTGGGAGTGGGAATACGTTGGAGGGTATAGTCTCTGACAGGATGCCATTGGTAGACTTTGCAAGTTAAAGGACTATAAATCTGCTGCTTCTTCATCCATATAGTCTGCAGGAAGAAATCCATGGAGAAAATTATTCACAGAGGTACGTCTGAAAGGGGAACATCTACTTTACCTCAGCAGAGAGTCTGGCAGTGAACTAATAGTGTAGACAACCAAGGACAAGAGCCAAGGAGCAAACCGATAAGCTACATTATTTGACAGTGCAAATATACCCTTATGTGCTCTCCCGTATTCCTTCACCCCGAGTCTGCAGCTGAGAAATGGAGACCATGTCATATTCAGTATAAGAAGAAATGGCTCCAGAGCAAGTTAATGGTCACTGAACTATTTGGCAAGCCAGGATAACATCCAAAAAACAAATACATTTTGGGTGCCCTCTTAGTTTAAGGGATAGATTTAACACCTTTCTTCAGGGGAGATACTGAACTGCAATGCTGAAGATTAAGTGAGTATTCTAGTAAACTGTGTCATCATAAAGCAGTTGTTAAATAAATATGTGTAAGTTTACCCTTCGTAAAGCTTTTAGTTTTCGACAGGAGAAGAGAAAATGCCAGAGTTTGGCACCCTTCCTTCAAAATAAAATTGCCAAGAAAAAATAATGAAAAAGGGAGAAATTTCTACCAAGAACGGTTTCCCTTTCTTAAAAAAAATTCAGTTTTTCTCAACCTGTTCTACTGACTGAGGTAATAAAGGTTTTGTCTGAGCAGCCTGGACTGTCACCCCAGGGTTGCTGTTTTGCCATTAGAGATCAGGTCCATGCATGTAGACACAATACAGATATCTAATTGGACATAGCAACAGCACGCGCTTTTTGGAAAGCTTAAACTAAGCTTTTCTGCTCTACCATATCCTGTTAGTGAGCAACAAAATAGAAAGTTCTTCGTCTATATAGCCTTTCCATTTCAATTGAACAAAGACTAAAAGGGAAGAAGATACCTGCCATTTGACCAGCTGCATTAAGTAACTCTCCTTAACTCTTTAAAAGACCTCTTTTTAAACACCGGCATAAAAAACTAAGTTATCTGAATTGGCCACAGAAGACCCTGTAAAAGTTTAACAAAATCAAAGCCCTCACTGAAGTTAATGTGCAAGGCCATCAGAGACTTGGTAGCTTTTGTCACTTGCATTAACACCAAATACAATGTTGAGGAAATCCACAGCTATAACATTGCCACTTAAAATTTCAGAAATCTATAAACTTTCTCCAGAAAGTCGATGGCATTAATTTTGTTAAGATGAATGTTTGGTCTCCAAATGGCTCAGTGCATTCTTCTGATATCCATACACCTCCTGTGGCATCTAGGAAATGCACGGTGTTCATTGGAAACACTGTAGTAGCTGAACAAGAACTACAGTATGTATTACAATTTGAGCCCGCC
This sequence comes from Tringa solitaria, assembly GCA_026413425.1. NCBI lineage: Eukaryota > Metazoa > Chordata > Aves > Charadriiformes > Scolopacidae > Tringa > Tringa solitaria. The sequence goes on from JAOXJM010000033.1 coordinate 38,675,024, forward strand.
AGAGTGGAAAACCAGGCTTCAATCAGAAAATCTGCAAAAGGAAGAAAAACTAAGGAAAGGACTGTAAAACTGCAAGTGAATGTATTCCATTAACCTTATTTGTAGGGAGAGCAAGCTTACTAGACAAGAAAAGGAGACAGAAGAAAATTTTGACTAGAGCAAACAAAGCAAAACAGTAACATCCCATCATTAAGAGTGACAATTCAGAGGCTGCAGAACTGTGCGTATGATGTCTGCTTACAGTCACACCAAACTCTATCAAGCCTCATGTCTCCTAGATCAGCTATTCACAGGTGCTGTACAAGGAGCAATATTTCTATAGCAGGCCACCTCCTCCTGTTTGATCCATGGCTCAGAGATATCTTGAGTTCACAGAATTTAAATGGGTAAATAATGCAGAACCTGATAATTTCTGATTATCTGCAGATTTCATGTTTCAAGGAAATACAGACTTAATTTTTATGAAAGGACAAGGAGAGAAAATCTGCTTGATCAAGATCCTCCTGAAATCTATTCAGGATTTACCTGAACAGTAAATTACCATAAGGGTAAACTTACGAAGCACAAGTTGCAAACACAAGTAGCCAGTACAACAGGATAGCGATAAAAATCTGTGTCACTATTTATGAGACTCTACTGTTTACTTAAGCCAGGTAAACAGGCAGTATCTCCAGCCATTTTCTTTTTGTAAAATGGATATGGCTTCTACTGGTACCAACTTCTCAGAACTTACCCCTGACAAGATGTGGTCTGCGGGGGTTATGGAAGACTGTAAGAGTGAGAGTGGTATGTCAGACCAAAGGCTCATCTAGCCCAGAAACAGTGGATGCATAGCGAAATATATAACAACAGAACATGTGTTTCTTGATCTGCAACCACTTGTACACAAAGGATTTCTAAAGCCAGATATGAATCTAGTGAACTAATCTGGTTTCTCCCTTGGTGGCCTCAACCAAAGGCATGTGTAATAATAAAAAAAAATAATCCACAAATATTAAACTAAAATTTCAGGTCATGCTTTTAGATATAACACTAGAAACAAAAGAGTACAAATAAACTGCTAGTATACAAAATACAATGCTAGTTTAACATTAACCAGCTGTTCTTAAATCCCTAAAACATGTCCAAACCCTCACTGAGACACTGTTTCTCTCAGCTCTGAGAGATATCAGTGTTGTACGTGATGGTTTTTGTACAGCCACACATGATGGTTGTGATCAACTCACCTGGTGCAAACCACCAATAAGAAATGGTCATTCTCAGAGGGACCCTGCTCCAAAGAAAACAATCAAGTCATCTTTATATGTTTGCAATCCTCATATAAAATGGGTGTGTTACAGAGAATCTTTAATACACAGAGTAAACCTAGGTGAATATTAAACACCACCAGATGCAAACCAAGAACCACGAGGGATCAGTCTGGGTATCATGACATGTTTTAGGAAATGTTTCTTTTCAAGCTGCAGTCTATCTGCATGGAACTGCCATCTACCTGCATGCAGTCTATCTGCATGGCTATTTTGCTGTACAAAGTTTTTGAAAGGAGCTGCTCAGAGCAGGTACAAATCAGCACCATTTGTACACAGAACAGAACAAAGCTAAAATTGCTAACAAAGACTAACATATCTTTAAGCAAACTTCTTATGACATTAGGGTATGTTGAAGATCCTGGCGTATTTTCTGACATTTAGAGAAATTCTCATCACATTGAAATCAGTAGTAATGATTTCAGTACAGCCAGAATTTCATCCCCACTTCAGTGCTGTCTAGACCAACTACTCAGTCCTTTGAAGAGGAAAGGAATGCTAATGCCAATCAACAGACATCTTGGTGGTTTTTTAAATAATTTTGCTGACATATTCCACAATGAAAAATGAAATTTCATAAGTTAAAGTCCATTGAAAGAATATAAAAAAATACAACCTTTTTGCTTAAAGATGACATTTTTTGAAAAAAATCTATACAATAAAATGTATTGTAGACGAGAATCTATACAATAAGAATGTACATTGCTTTTCCATATGGTGATTAAGGACCTTTGAAGACAAAAGGAGTACAGACAATTAGAGATGCCAAGCAGTAATCTATTCAGTTATAATTTTGCTTGTTAATCATAAAGACTGAAAGGTATTTGAACTAACTGGATGTGTGATTATCAGCACCATTGCCTATAGCTGAAAAGAACTGCCAAATGTCATCAACTGTGAACCTCTTCATCACTGCATCTGAGACTTCAAAACAACTATTACCACTAATAACGGCACCACTGTTCTGTACTGTTTGCAAAATTCATGAAACTGTTTAAACTCAGTGACATCAGTAGTTGGTCAGAAGGAGCGAAAATAATGCATCAATAGCCGAGGCTTTAAATGTAAAAACCAAACCCAATATTTAATTATTTTAAGAAATAATCAAATGTCTGCTGGTAATGGTTTTGAAGACAGCTTAGTAACAGCTAAGTAAGAGCAGTAAGAGAGCATTTACAGTGTGAAATTATGCCTATTTTTCACATAGAGTCTTCTGTCTTCTGTCAAAAGATTTTTAACAAAATATTCTAGTTATTATTTAGATAGCGCTGTATTTTATGTCATTGAACTTCAATTTCATGCATGTTTCTCTTCTGCCCATTGTGGTCTGTGCTCTTAAAAGTATTTTGTATTTCTGAAAACACATCATTAACTACAGAGAAATGTGCAGAAATATGTCAGAGTAATATCTGAACTTTGGTGGTCACACAACAGTAGTAAAAATGATACTCTCGGATCTTCCTTCAATAATGATCATCATTAAGATCAACATGGAATTACAGAGTTCTGAGAAACTATTCTATTCTATGTATATACAACATATATTATATACTATTATACTGGGTATAATAGTACCAGCTGGATCACTAGTTTTCAGCTAGTTTTTAAAGATAAAGACACTGACATTTACATGTGAACCAACTGTGCTCAAAACACCATGTGGTTTTGTTATCACTGCACTGTTGCTTTCCTGCGTCCATGTTTCCTTTCATTGTCTCGGTTTCAAGATGCTGATATCGCACCTCACTGATTGATTACCTTGCAGAGATTCCTGTTTCACAAGGTGAAGCTGAGGCACAGCAAAATGTGTGCAGACAGAGATTACTGGACTCAATAGCAGGCACCACCTCCAAGAAAATTTACTTGCAGAGTAGTGGGTCCAAGTTTAAAAGTGTCTCCATAGCTCTGATTTCATTAAATCCTGATTGCGTTTACTGGGAGTTTTGTCACTGTTTTCAGTAAGGCCAGTTTTTCCTTCAATGAATATGAATAACCTTGTTACGCTACTGCAGGAAGCCCACCCTTCCTCCTGGTTAGACAGTTGTGATCTGAAGGCCATAGTACTATAGTATGCCTATTGCTTGAATACCTGAGAGGACTTGGCATTTTATTCAGTTGTTGCTGTCTGTCTGTATTACAAATAGACATCATTAACATATGTTTCTACTTTAAGAGCCAAGATTGCTAGTATTTCTTAATATGCAAGCTACTTATACTGAAAATTGCTGCTTTAGCCTCATTTTATATTGAATTCCTGTTTCAACAACAAAAAAATTTCTATGGTTGCCCATGGATTAATAAAAGTTGGTAACTACAAGGAAGAATAAATATAATATAATCCTATAACATACTGTACATAACACAGAGTACCTTTCTTATAATTTAAAATCAATCTTGGAAGACAAATGTATGGTTTTATTGTTTTAAGTAGGACTGGATGTAGTACATACTTTGAAAAGGTCACTAAGTATAGAGAATAATTTAAAATAATTTAAAATATTACTATACAGTAATTACTGAATTACAGTATTAGATCAGGAGGAAATTGCTTTAAGTAGTATTTGACAACTAAAATGTGACCACTGTGGAGCTTTTCTGATTTAGCATGATTTAACATCTGTGCAAACTTAATTTATAAGCTTGGTTGTTTCCTATAATGTTAAGACCTTTGCAGATTTGGTTTGGGGGTGTTGTGGCATGGGGATTTTTAATAGTTTGATCTGCAGTCCCTAGAATACAAATCCAAAATGGATTATGGATTTGATTTTAATTACAGACAGGGAATGAGAACAGCAGGCCCTGTATGAGCAATTTTGCCACACTGCCACAGACCAGCACCTTAGCACACGGACTATGAGTGTTCCTGGCCCTCTTCAATGGAAAACTTAATTAGTTTACATATGTACTTTATGTTAAAATCTTGTTAAAGTAAAGGTATATAACTTTATGCAGAACCAGTTGAAGAGCACAGCATTCATTCTGTTGGCTCAGTGCTGACAGCAGCAGCAGATAGACACATTCAAAGCATCACCAATAATGCTGTAGTGACTGTAGGACTACGGTTGAAACAAGAAGTTATAATCAGAACAGACAGGCCACCACGGTATCACAACATTGTTTAAGCCTCAGAACATAAAAATAAAACAGAAAAACTCATTAAAGCTTTAAACTTTACAAGAAAATGGTTTCCTGTACAGCCAGGGAAGAAAAAATATTTTAAAAACAAGGAAAGGAATGTCTTTTTATTTTCTTCCTGATACTAAAAAGTAAATTTGTGAATTCTGCTGTTGACGCTTCAAGACATGTTATACCATTTTTTGGGCAAATCTATTAAACAAGACATGAAGTGGACAGATTCATAAATAGAATCATAACTTAGCAATCAGATTAAAATAATGCCTACTGAGTTAGTAGTACTATTTCTCTTAATATGAGTCAGTATGACGGAGCTGTGTCCAAATAATAGCACTCCCCCTATCACCATGACATTGCTGTATAAAATATTTGATGTAAGTAAATACTTATCAAAATAAAATAAATAAATACTGAATGCCTAGTCCCTGCTTTAAGCCGAAATATGTCAGAGAGTTAGATAGATATCTTAGTAAGAATTATTAAACAAGAAAACAGAAACTATGACATTTTCAAAAGACACTGACGCTGATCACCTGTGAAGAAGATTTAAGCAACAGATCCTCTGACTATTCAGTCACTCAACAGTGACAATAATCAGAAGAAATTTCCTGATGCTATAGGCAGTGATATCAGCCCACAGGGGAGCAACTCACACAAAGCCTTCAAAATCTATCTGAGAGGTGGTCAACTAGGTACACTAGGTATCTAGCTCTTATTTGTCTTGTTTACTACATACACACACAGAAACACACAAAATATGGTAAGCACTTCAGCAGAAGTCAGGAATGTAAATATATGGTTGAATCTAGACAGAAAAAAACCACAAAAACAACCAGAGAGTTCCTCTCCTCTCTTCTTTCTACATGAGGCAGCCTAGTACCTGCCTGGTGGGCACAAAACTACACCCCCCCAAGACAAAGGCATAATAAAAGAATCATCACTAATCAAAATTTAAAAAATTATTAAAAAAAAAAAAGGCAGCTTAACACTGACTGATAGCAAAAAATATTAGCAATAATCACTATTACCAAAAAATAAAGAATTTAAACTCCTTGCTTTTTATTCTCTTTTGTCTTCAAGTATTCATTTATATTTCAGTTCCTTGATAAGCTTACACGCAGTATTTTCAGTTTGTTATACCACGAAGATCACAATAGGCAATGCACTTTGTTTTCATAGTTACTCTTTGGATTCCACTACAAAAGGAACTTTTCATCATTCAGAAGAATGTTGATGAGCATTTCTGTTGTTTGATAAGAATTTTTTATTCACTTTTTATTTTACGTAACAGAACAACTCGTGTCTGCCTCCACATGATACACTGGACCAAACTGCTCAGCTATACAGGACAAGGGTTACCATATTTTAATTTTTTAGAATTCCATTCTTCATCTACTGCCAAATTCTGTCTCAGAAGAGTGTACAATTCAAGTTTTAAGTCATTAAGCTGCAAGCATCTGCGATGCACCAGACTCACTGCATATGCAGTGCAACTGATCTGCACACATGCATTGGTTACCTGTTTAGTGCTTAAAAAATGCATGCCAATGCCATCCATCTCTTTCGAAATGCCTTCTTAATGGATATATGCATTTGTATTTCCATTACAGAAGTTCCAAATGGTAAAAGGGGCATTCTTCCAGCCTGAAGAAATCTTGCTTAGAGGTACAGCAATAGTTAAAAGGAATAGCAGATTCGACAATTATTTTATGACCTCTACAGTAATGAAAGAAGGCCAACAGCATCCTGGCCTGTATCAGGAACAGCGTGGCGAGTAGGGCCC
>JAOXJM010000033.1:38684032-38696389 GCA_026413425.1 Tringa solitaria
ATACAATAATCTTGTGAACAACTGAATTGGTTTATGGCTTTCTTCTTCTAAATAGCACATTGTCACAGACACTGGCCTCTGACAACTCCTTGCATCCTTTAGCCTTGACACATTTTATACTGTTGGCTACTTTCAGCTTTTGTCTCAGAAAAAGTATTTCTACACTATCTCTCAGTAAACTTTAGAGCTGGTGAACAATTCTTCCTGAATTCAAGAAAGTCAAATGATTCCAATCTGTAGCTGTTTTAACTAGCTTTTCTAATGTTATGTATCCTTTTTTCTATAAAGTCTAGTTCTGATCCAATGACCCATTAAACTGTCAGAAACACCCCTACTGACTTGGGTATATACTTGTACCAACTGTTTTTTTTTCTCTTGGATACAGTCAAACAGGGTGCAACAGAATAACTGAGATCCTAAGTTTGTTACTATGCTCTTTCCTATTACTTTTGAGAGGTGATGAGAGCAAGGTCTGTTGATCTTGATTTTGCCAGGGACAAAAATATTAGCAACAAGCTGTCCCTCGTTCATATTATTGAAATTTTACTCTGTTTCATTTTTCTGTTCCTTTATCTGTTTCAACAGAAAAGAGCAGAAAGAGTAATTGTATTTTCTTTGGTTTTTTTTTTTTTTTTTTTTTTCCTGAGCTGCAGCAGTACTCTGTTCACTTTGTTAAATCTATATGTTCTTTTTGTACTGCTTCTGAAGTTAAACCTTTAGAGAGAAGGTGATTAAAAATACAGTGTATCAGTGGCCTTTGACGTATCTTTTAAGCCTCTTAAACCGTGCATGCAGAAATACTACAGGGGGTGATCAACTTTAAGTACTGACCTTAAAAGAAAACTAGACCCCCAAAAAATCAGATTCCTATGAGACATAGTAAACTGGGTTATAAACCTGCTTAAAACTCTCATCTACACCTAAATTCAGATAAGGAGACAATCCCGCTGAAAAGACAAAACAGAACAAAACCATCTTAATTACTCTGTTTCCCCTAAACCTATGTTTACAGTTCTGTTTCTAAATGTTTCATGCTCTCCTGCTATTAAGAATCTCAGGAATTTATAACAATCCCTTATCATAAACAGGACAAATATTACAAACAGTTTTAACAAGAATTACTACTCAACATATATCAAGCTAGGATTTCTTCTGACTTGCCTTGCACTCTTACAAATGGTAAATATAAGATCATTTCGTGGTTTTTTTTCCCCTACAAAACCACATTTTAGTACTAGTAAATCGCAATACAAACCTGTTTTTCAAAGCCATTTAATTTTAAGGGGTAGTTATTTTTTAATGCTGAATGCTTTTCATTTAGCATTCAGACTATTATAAAGGTGCCACCATGCTAATGAGCCCAAGCTTACAATTTGATACAACTGAACAACTGCTGATGCTTGCATGCAAGGTGGCTATAGCACTTGATCTTGCAGTATCAGCAGGAATAACGGTTAAAACAGATGCCACAGTTAATTTCATGGTTCTTGGTGCCTTTAGGGAAGAAGCTGGGTTTTTCCTTTTTCATGAAGACTTTAATGTTTTATTTAGGGGATTTCTGACATATCAAATAGACTGCATCTGGGATATAAAATTAAGATATCAAGAAAAAAATAAAATTATTATTGTATTTTATGAAGCAGATAAAAAGCAACACAGCTGGGTAAGTATAATAACTGGAGCCACAAAGTATCTACCTAATCATGCTTTCATAATGCTGACTCATCAAGGGTACACAAAAAAATTATATTTTTTTTTTTACAATAGAAAATATGTCTTCTTAGTAGTGCAAGTAATGGAGATATTAAAAAAATGTGTTACCTGAAACAGATTAAGATCATGCTGATACTAGTGCATATTTGTTTAATCTTTCTTATCTAGTCTCTGTATAAAGCTATAGTAACCTAAATTGAAGACTAAAAGCTAGCAGGACTTGGAAAAAATTGTAAAATTGCGATTAGGTATGAACAGTAAAGCTGGGGGTGTTTAAGCAACAGAAAGATGTATTGTCAAAGACAAATACACTCAGAAGCATTTAAGGCTTGTCCTGGGGAGGAGGCACCTTGTTAAATCTCCTTTCAGCATTGCATCATCTTTTCAAACTTTTAGAACTTATCACAGCTTGAAATTAGTAGGATAATCAGATGATGTGAACATGGCCAAAGTGTCATCATACTTTCACTGCACAGATAAACACTTTCAGTGCATTTGATTCACACACTAGCCACATAAACCCTCCAACTAGCACCTCAAAACTACACCAACCAAAATAATGGTTCTCAATTATGAAAGAGAATTCAAATATTTATACAAAAAAAAAGTAAAAGTGAAACAGTAAATCAATATTGTTCTTCTGTCTGTATACTCAGGAAATGTTAGCAAGTATTTTTAGTGAAAATTTGTACTTTTATGTCTAAGAACTGATTATATTTTAATTATTGGAAGAAAGAGCAAATTGTGCAACCAAGTAACAACATGCTGATACCAGCCGAAGTTCTTTTCTTGCATAAGTTATTGGCATATTTGCTTAAAGTCTGCTTAAATGGAAATTAATTTTCATGACAGAGGTCAGCTTCAAAAAATAAATGTTTAAATTTTTGCTTGAGATCCAACATGGATCTTTTCAAAAAAAGTTACAAAAAACAATTCAGAAAGTGAGATCATATCACCAGGACATTGACTCTGTAATTAGCACATTTTATTTCTGCCAACTTCAGCGTAGTAACTACAGAAACATTAACAGTAGCTGGCAAAGACAGACTTTCTAATCCTTGGCTTTTAAAGGACTTTGATATTTTGAAGAAAATACCAAAATTCTACCAGCTATTGAAACAGTAACTTCAGAAAAGTGATACTACAAAGATTTAACGGGGAGTATATAGCACAGTTGAAGAAGGAAATGAAACTATTAAAGATTCAATTACTGTTACTGAGAATTGGTGGCAAAAAGGATATTGCATGTTCTTTAAATACGAGTGGTTTACATCCTACTTGAAGACAATTAAGTGAAACTCACTGATCCAACACTCCTTCAGAACGCTACTGAACCATCATCAGTCTATTCCTGAGGATCTCAAGTAGCTTCACTCTCCAATAAGCTCTGACATAATTACAGGACAGAATAACTCAGCAGTAGGTTATACAAATGGCACCACGTTTTACCTTCCAAAAATAAGCAAATAAACTAGTTTAAATAATTACCTGATAAATGCTATAAAAAGACTTTCTTTATCTCCCACTGATGAGCAATGAAAGACTTTTAAATATAACTGCATATCGATGGTATAAAATTAGCATCAGTAAAAAAATATTACCATCACATCAGTAATTGAGACACAAACAGAGCAGCATCCTGTTATGTTACTCATACATTGCATGAACAGAAAGATAATGCTGATCCAGACACTTAGCATACGATCTGCATCTCTTTGGTTATTTATTCTCAATAGAACTACTGTGACACACTTCTAAAGCCTTTAATGTATCATAAGATTGGCAAGGCCCCTTCATTTACATAATTAAGGCAATTATAGCCATTATAATTGAATGCAACACCATTTTAATGGTCTGCACTATATTTAAGCTTCCAGCTTTATAATCCATAAAAGCTGGTTGGCAGAGAGCAAAAGATGATAATGAACCTATCCTAAAAAAAAGCATGCTCTCATGACTAGCGAAAATAGTTTAATAGAGTTTGTTGTGCTACACAGACTAAACTTTCCTAATAATTTGGGTGTTTTGGGGGGTCTAGGACTTCAATTGTTTGTGGATTGTTTAGTGACCTAGGTTAAAATTAATATCAAACATAAAATTAAGGAACATTAACTATCTTCTTTCATCATAATGGCTTGTCTAACTCTCTTAAAATTGCATCATCACACACAAAAACACAAGATGATGCACTGAAGGTAACATTTTCACCTCTAAAGACATATTTAGTGTGAGATTTTGGGTGTTTGGGTTCTTTTTTTCCCCTCCTAAAAATATAGAGAAAGGAAATAGCAAAATAAACCAGGCTCATCAAAACTTTCATAATAAATCAATTTAAAGCAACCTCCTATAGAGGTCTTTCCCTTTGTGAAAAGCATATGAATACTTCGTAGCAGTAAGAAAACAACTCTGAATAAGTACTCATCTTCTATATATTGTCTTTACCAAAAAAGAAGCAGTGACTAAACGGTCCTGAGTGTCTGAACATTGCCATAGAACTGAAGTATTAAATAAAGGGCAATACATCTTAAGTCTTAAAGGTCCATTCCATGCGTGTAAGCTCACTTTCACATACTGAGTTTTAGTGAACCAGTTATTTTTGCTTGAGATGAAGTTTGGGAAGTTCACCCTGAAATTGCTCCCTACGGACAGGATGGACAAGGCCACTGAGCAGCCCCAGCTGTGCTCATATCCTCAAACACACACACCTGTTTTGAAAGCCACAACTGGCATAGGACATATATGCCCTTGGTGTTCTGTGATAAAAACACACAGCAAGCAGAGATGTTCAACAGAATTTTATTTTTTTCTACAGCTAAAACTTCATTGCAGAAAATTAAAAAAAATATAAACCAACGCATGCTACCTTCTTCCCTTGCCACTCCCCCCCCCTCCCCCATCAGCTCCACTCTGACTCCAATTCATATAACACTTTTTAGTAGAATGTCTCTGCCTTACTCTTCTACTTGCATTTGTGGTATCACTCCTTTTCTGCAAGACATGTATTTCTATCCCTTGTTCCCAAATATTTGAACTCCTGTAAGAACAAAATGCCAAAGCAAAAATTTATTTTTAGCCAAAAGACCACCTATTAATGACTAACCAATTCCAGTTATCTTTCTTGAACTACCAAAGTGTTTAAAATAAAATGAACACACCCTGTTCCACATGAGAAGTTTGAAATTACAGGAGAAACTAATGTATTTGAAGCAAAAACGTCACCTCTACAGCCTAACAACGGGTTACACAGCTACATCTCCATTTTTCCTGTCATTCAAGCACAGCAACAGGTCCTTTTTATTTCTCAAACATTTTACTGCTTAGTCTCAGCCCTCTGACTAAATTTGGGGATCTTCTTATCTGCCAAGTTCAGGTGTGCTTTTCCATACCACATATGGACAAGACCTGGCAAGCAGCCTACACCACTCATTTCCAACCTTTCCCTGGGTTCCAGGGGAAGGAAGCCTGGGCACATGGTGTGCTCTGGTTAACCCCCAGGCTGGATGACAAGGGGACCAGGGGATTGTGTCCATGCAGGTCATATACACCTTCTCATTCCAAACACATTCTCTATCATTCTGCACCACATTAGGTTGCTACTAATCACACTACATCAGATTACTACTAATTATGATGGAGGAGTCTCTTTTTAGAAAGTCTTAACGTGGGGTTTGATTAATGAAAGAAGATACTGCTGACAATTTTACTTGGCTCAGCGTCACTCAGGCAAAAAAAATATTCTGTTTAAGAATCTAAAAAAGATTAACGCAGAAATTTTTTCTTAACATTTATCTTTAACATTGAAGGAATAAAGAATAAAATTGGCTCCATTAAGTTTCTGTTATTACACAAACACAGTAATGAATATTAAATAAATGTCTTTCACAATTACAATAATACAGTTTTTTTGTGCTTGCAAATTCATAGGTATGGAAATAATTTACAAATACAAATGAATTCTTGCTGATGGTATTAGTATGCTTAGACAAAACCTAACATTTACAAAATATAAAGATACTAAAGCAACAAAATCTGATTAAACAATAGTACTTCCTATTAAAGATCAAGTGAAAAATGGTCTATAATTCACCTTATATACAACAGAGAGAAAAAAGATGTTCTAGATGAATTAGCATGACAGAATTTCAAAGCATAAAAAACTACAATGCATCAATTTTCACTTTACCTTTAAAGAGGTTCTCTTTATATATAATGTATACTTACAGCTCAACATGACTGTAAATATGTATAATGAATTAAACAAAGTGAAAAACAATATTTTAGCTTGCACGCCTGGACAAATATCAGTCTAAGATGAGCAGCTTTGAGATTTAAAAGTGAATACTATGTATTATAGTATAAAAAGCAATAAAAGCAAAATGGACATTTACAGCTAAGTCAATACCCTCTTAAGAAGTAAAACGGATATACAATAATATACTGTAGTTTTGTGGCATCTTTAAAATCACAAAAGGTTTCAGAAACATTAGTGAAGTAGAGTTCAGAAAATTCAATACAGTAAGAAAGCTTACCTATAGATAATGTTTTTTCCTCTGTAAAGAAACTGAGTCACAGTGTTAGAGCCTATTTACATTCAAATCAATGGCAAGATTCACATTGATGCCAGAAGTAAAGGCATTTAATGTTGCATCCTATAGAACTGCAGTAGCAATTACATAACAAAATATTTTATTGAATCATAAATCTATGGCCAAGAACAACAGTAGACTAGAAAGCTGACAATTACCTAATGCAAATTTTACTCATAAAAAATATAAAATGTTGCTGATATCTATACTCCCAAACTACCGAGACTGCATCCGTCCTTTACTGTGGATATTCTTCAGAGAATGTTAAGAACTGAGAGGAGTTTCTCCATGATGAAAACCAGCGTGCTTCAATTTATACTACTTTTTATAGGCAAATGCCTTATTTTCTTTAACAAGCACGGGAGAATAAAATTACATGCTATAATTAGTTCTTTTGGGAGATATTTTAAAACATACTAACATATTTGTAAATAAAGCCTGGACAGCACTATAAAATAACAGCAATTTTCTCTGGTGGTTTATTTTTGTCTTATTTGAGGTTTGAAACTTAAATTTTATCCTTGACCACACAGCATGAGCTTCATCTTATAAATGGGAATTTTGCTCATTGTCTCATAAAATGGCTTCTCCTGCCTACCCCATAACTGATCACTGATAATATGAGGCCTAATTGGTCTTGTATATGTTGTTTTGGATACAGCTTTTATTCTACTAATATCTTCGAGTTAATCTTACAGAAGAGAAAAAAGGAATTACAAAATATTACTCTCTGTCCTTGAAAGGTAATAATACAAAGTAGAGATTAAAGAGTAAACACAATGTTATTTTTGGCCCTAAATCTCTTTTATTTGTGAAGTCTGGAAAACATTCAGTGTTCTCTTTGAATGCAAACAAAACAAAAGCTTTTTTTTTTGGCATCTATACCTGTACTATATGAAGAGTGGTTGAGGTCATGTATTGAGAAGATGTTGCCACGTAAATAAAATAAGAGGATTTGGGAGAGTGCTGTTTTGCTATTTGTTTAAAAAGAGTCCCTATATTTGTTTTTCACACACTGATGCACACAGAACGAAACAGAATCCATGGTGTCTTTAATCCTACTGTTACTTATCCTCATCTCTCCATAGCAATTAACAATTCAGCAGTATTCAGTATAAAATAGGATGCAGCTGAGAGAGCAGCTATGTTCTGTGATTAAAGTCTTTCAGATATGCAAACTGAAAATACTTTCAGCATGAAATGTTTCCTTTTCACTTCCTTCTGCCAAAACCTTAGGCTCAAAGAGTATGAGATTTATAGCAGCTCCCTGTGTTACCTCTATAGTCCTCCTCAGATGATCAGATAAAGGGAAGCCCTTTTTTTCATGAATGTAAGTTTACTACTTTTAATTTTGTGAAAATATTAAGTGAGGTCTTTCACAGGATTTATTAGAAATTAAGATGAAAATTTTGAAAGCAAATTCTTCTATTTCAGGAGCTCAGGAATTAAAAGGGACATTTACTATTTTACTCACAATGTTATAGCTCTTTCCACCTAAACTGCATGACCTTCAACTGAGCTTGTCCGAGCTGCATTTTGACTCTATGTCAGGGCAGAATCCCAACCTTGTTCCCATGAAGAAGAAATCCACACACATTATCCAGGAGGATGCTGTAGCACACATCAGCCAAATCTTTGAAACAGATTGTTTGAGAGACCAGGACCCTGGGCACACTTATTACAGTGTTAGCTTAGCTTGACAGGGACATAAAACACAGGTACTCTGTCAAGCTTTTTGGATTTAAGGATAATTTAACTTCCCCCAATTCAATCAACTAACAATGGACGTTTTTCTTAGATATGTTTGGAAGGTCTTTGACCACAGAGAATTGTCAGCCATGCACACATCTGCTGCTCTGGCATTCAAAACATATTTAATGAGGATCTTCCTGTAAATACAGAAATGCCATGTATGTCTTCATTGTGCATTTTCCTTTAGACTGATACATCCAGTGGGATTTTGTAATCTGCTTTGCTAAATGTCTCATATTAGGGTTCTGTGACAATGAAAAGAGACATAACCCAGGTATTTGGTCCAGGCAAGAAAAAAACCGAACCAAAACAGTCCAGAAACATCATCTTGTGTCGTGAAGGTTTTAATTGTTATTAATATCTTACACAATTTTTAATTTATTTAGTCAATATGCCTCTATATAACCTGCAAAACAAGTAAAGAAGAAACAGAAGGAAATGCCTGCAAAGATGCAATGAGCGGGGTACCATTTAAGGCAGAATGAATAATCTTTCTATCTCACTTTCTGAATAGATGTGAAAAACATTTTATTTCAGAGACTGACATATTCCTTCCTCTGCATCATTCTGCAGCTTTTGAGAAATGTTAAATACTACAGTTGACCAGAGAGAAGGCTGTTGTCTGGGACCTCCCCTTTTATGTTCTGGAAGGTGGGGTATAAACCTCTTCAGTCTACCAACCTCTGCTTTCCTAAGAAATACTTACCGATCTAATATCATTAATTTTCCATGTCTCAACTGCTAATGTGAGTACAATGCTAGTAAAAAAGAAATCCAAGGAAATAGTAAGACTGGAAACATGATAAATTTCATAGAGAAAGAGACTACAGATGAATCCAAATCCTTGCTTATGACAGTCCTACCCTGACTCCTCAACCAGTATCCAATATAAGCGAGCAATGCTCTTTCAGTCAGATAGAAAATGCAAGGTATTGTACTGCAAACATATATAACTTCATATAAAATACATTAAAGGATATATAAGAAGTAAACACAGTTAAAACTTTATGTGCTTATTTCTAAGACATATATTCCACTGACTGACTTATTTATTTACATAGTAAAAACAGACAACATGGTTCTTGACCTATACCATGAGAATTAAATAACAGTACAAAATTACTTTGATCTTTTTCATCCTTTTTTTTCCTTGTAACATCTTGAAATAATACTTTTTGGTTATTAAAAACTCTGAGAATTCTGCTATTGGTGTTCAATCCTCCTCATGAATTAACAAAACCGCTTAGTAAACTTGGCCCTCTAGACCCTGCAAGATACAAAGAAGCACATGTGCTTTGCAAACTAAAGCAAATAATTTTCTAATGCTTGTCAGGCCTAAACATGAAAACATACAAACAGGTAAAAACGCTTCATTTAATGCAAAAATAAATTGCTTGGTAATTATGTAATATATTGATTTTCTCTTTCTCTTCCTTCTAACTACAGCTTGAGCCATGCATATCAAAAATATTCTAACTCTATTTAGTGAGCCATGTACTCAAGTGTTCACTCCTAGAACCTTTTAATTAAGCTTACTGGTATATAATTTTCTCTCCAGCAGATCATAAAGAATATCCAGGATTATTTTCCCACCTTTATATAATAAGCTACTTATTAAAATTTTGTAGAAATTAACAGAAAACTACAGTTAGTAGGAGAGGTTAATAAGGTGTAAGACTATACAGAGTAATACACATTTTCAAAGTAATTACATTATAATTAGAATGGACAAAGTCACTGTACAAAGCTGAACTATCCCCAAAGTAGAAAGATTTGTATAACTTTCACAATAGCTTTTTTTTCCCATGCTTTTTTCATTCATGATGAAAGAGAGAGAAGAAAAATGGAACTTTACATTATACATATAAAGGTTTTTGTTAAAACTATATTGCGAAGCATATCTTTATTCATTAAGGGTTTTCATCACAACTTTTGAATTATGTCACATATAATACAAGGAATGAAGTAACATCTGTTATCTCCTGAACAAGTACTATTTCAATATATACTCAAAAAATATTAAAAGAATGGGTTTCAAGTCAATGTCATTCAGTGAATGGATTATAAATATATATTTGAGAATATGAGTTCACTGGCATAGAGATAAATTTTACATTTTGTTAAAAATTCAAACGAGCAAAAGCAACACTAAATAAACTAAAAAGCAAGACAATGCTTCTGGGATCATGCCAAGGTATCACTGAATTTGTTATGCAATTGCAAGTTACAAATGATGTTCATTAACATCAAAAGAAGCTTGTGCACCTGAGAACAGTATTTTGAATATATTAACCTGTGAAATAAAACATTATTGCGAAGCAGAAAGTTCAGTTGTGACTACAGTTTGTTCAACATGTTGCTCTTGCTGTTTCAACACATTATTAACTATTCAGATTACAAAAGAAAATATTTCTTTTTTCTAATAGGATAGTAAATCTCCTGTACCAGATCCTTGAAATCAGTTAAGATTTTGAAAGAACTCTCCCACAACATCACTCATTCAATCAGACTTTAAAACTTAAATTTTTATTTTCTTGGCAGTATTTTTCCATTTGAATGCCTATTCATAGGTTTCGAATCAATTCAGCACAAATCAAACAAGAATCAGTACTTGACTAGAAAACTGGAAATTAAATTGAAATAAAATTTACTGTTACTTAAATATTGACTGAGAGAAGACACAGCTGAATAAGTTAAAACTAGCAAAAAGTGCCAAATAACAGAAGAGCACTCAATAAAACTATTTTTCTTCTAAAACCCACACTTTTTAAAGGAAACAAATTACATTAAACAAACTGAAAATCAGTTAATGGAGACAAGAAAACATTCCAATAGAAAAACCTTATCACTTTCACCTCTACTTCTCCATTATTGTCACCTAATTTTTACAGAAGAATTTTTTCTGTTAATTTTTGTTCTCAAGTTGGATGAAAAGAAATATGATATAAATAAAGTGAAAACAGCCAACTGCCAAAAGCTTTGTAATACACTTTAAATTACTGAAAGAGTACATGTAGGTTGGTGAATTACACATTACTAAATAAATGTAACAAAACTTCAAATAATTGTGCTATTGCAGGATGTCAAAAATAGTTTCAAATGTGAACACTATCAGGCAGTAGGTAAGTCTGCGTGTGTGTCTGTGAATGTCTAAAATGGAACTTTTGAATCCTCAGGCATAAGGCTGCTACTTGCTAGCTGCAATTGGTATGGACTGGTGTCAATTTTGATAAAATAGAAGTGATATTTCCATTAAATCTTCCATTAAACAAAGAGACTCGGGACAGAACTAAGAATTAGGAGGCTGATCATGCATTGTGCCTCTGCACATAGACTATTCAGATTGGGACAATGGGCTTTGGGGTGCTAAGGGTGGTAGGGACTGAAAGAATGGGTCCTAGAAAAAGAACGGCTTCCCAGAAAGAAGAAAGGGTCCCTGAAAGAAAACAGGTAAAATCCTGGCTGGTGGAAAGATGGTGGAAGTGAGGAGAGATCTTTGAGATCAGCGAGAAGCACCGAGATGAATGCTGCGGGACTCTCGGGGACCATGGGCAATAAGACCTGATAGGTAACTGCACGCAGCTACACAGCAGAAACCAACATTACTTTCTGCCTGACAGGTCCAGGTCAGCACAGACCTCCCAGCCTGGAAGGTAAACTGAGATCTAGTGAAGGTAGTGCTGGGTGGTAGGGTGAGAGAATGAGTTTGAGAGAGAAAATCAAAATGAGTAAAAGCTTTAATCTTATCAGTTCCTAAACAAACCCCAGTATCTAGATGCACTACAGGTTCTTGTTTACTCTGTCTTGCCTGTGACAGTTACAGAATAGGCTAACTTCACTGTAGACAGTAGGTCTACAAGTTCCTATTTATTTTAGATAGCTGAATATGGAAGCTAAGCATGCTTCATACCCAAAAGAGAATCATAAAATTGTTTGGCTTGAAAGGGACCTTAAAGATCATATATTCCAACTCCTCTGCCATTGGCAGGGACACCTCCCATTAGACGAGGTTACTGAAAGCCCCATCCAGCCTGGCCTTAAACACTTCCAGAGAAGGGGCAACCACAGCTTCTCCGGGCCACCTGTTCCAGTGTCTCATCACCCTCACAGTAAAGAATTCCTAATCTAACCTAAATCTACATTTTCAGTTTAAAACCATAACCTCTATCCTTCCTGATAAAGAATCCCTCCCTATCTTTTCTGTAGGCCCCTTTTAAGCATTGAAAGGCTGCTATAAGGTCTCCCTGAAGTCTTCTCTCCTCCAGGCTGAACAACCCCAGCTCTCTCAGCCTGTCTTCACAGGAGA
>JAOXJM010000033.1:38700659-38716438 GCA_026413425.1 Tringa solitaria
ATGATATTGTCCAAAAAAGTGACGTAAAGAAGTGCTTCAGAGCAGTTTAACTGACTTCTGTGCCTGCACACAGCTGGATGTTTGCGATGGTCATGTCTCTTCATTGTTAAAAAAACATTAGTTCAATTTTTAAACTAGGAAAAAAAAGGCATTTTGGCAGTAGCTACAGCTTATCATGGAAACATTAAGACTCTCTTGCACAATAAATTTGGAATAATGCATCAAACCATAATGAAATGCCAACTTTAACATAGTCCAAGAATGCAATGCTGGTTTCTTTTATCTTTATAAGGTTGCTACAGGAAAAAAAAAATCTTCAAAAGCTAGTTTTGATGTATTTCCAATGAGGATGCAGGGTATTCTGCATGAAGAGTTTAGCTTACTCATCAAGAGTGTGACTATACAGAAAGAATTAAAAAATACAGTCTAAAGTCTACAGCCTATATCAGTCTAAAGAAATGCAAAAATGCTCCAGTCATGCTATTCTTGGAAAATTCAGGTACATGATGGCTTAAAACCTCATGCTAAGGTGGCTGTCTATTCAGGAGTACCCTGTTTTGTTTAACAGCAACCTTCCCAAGTCACTTGGGAGTCACTGAAGTACAAATACGCTTAGCCAAATTTTTTTCTCCAGTTGCACCAACGGCTAAGAAGCAGTGAAAAGCAACTGCATTTTTCAGCAGCCTAATCCCATGCATGGTCCAAAAGGAAGCTGATTTATTCATATCAAACACTTTTCAAACAAAGAACTTGCTTTTATATGATAGTCTTTACTAATAGTTCCATAGTTCAAGTGCAACTTCTTGCTCCTATGATATGAGCAGCAACAAGGACTTTTAAGTTTCCTTTTTTTCCCCCATCACGCTTCATTTTCTTGACTATTTAGCTGAAAACACTGATGAATATGGAATTCATTTTTCTTTGTCTTAAGTACAGACATAAGCATCTTGAGGAGTATTAAAGAGTAAAAAAAAGTACAACAATAATTCATACTATGATAGCTGCAATTGAAAACTACAGTGGTATTTTACTCTAGGCACAATTTCCAAACCCACAGCAGAGAAAATAACCTTGAACAAAATGAAGCTGGTTTTAGTCAAGAATAATCAGTGTTTGTGATCACTGTACTCTTCTGTAAGCAAAACCGTATTTCCTTCTAGAAACGAGCTGTTAAAAATATCATACAAATTACTATCACTCACCTCTCCTATCATTTCTGCCTGCATTTGTGGATTTGTCAGAAGGGCAAGGGCAACGTCCTTCACATTTCACTGAGATTTGTTTTCCTGAGACACAGGCTTGATAGTCTAATTTACACTGTAAGAAGAGAGAGAATGACTATCGTTAATATAAACATCTTTTATAATAAAAATCATAGCTCCAAGTATTTTGAGGCAATCTTTCATGAAGTGCTTAAATCTTACAGGCATAGGTGCTAGGCCAAATTTTCTGCACAATACGCTACCTGTGTTCTAAGAATTAGATTAGAGAAAGGTACAAAGGTTTTGTTCCCTAACCTGGCTACACTTTCAGGCTCAATTCAAGCATGAATGCATTTCTGGTGTTAGACCGACTTGAATATGCATGCTGAATAGAAGTCAACTGCATTGGTTTCATTTCTGTTATATGAACAAAAAACCAAGGCAACAATATGATAGGAAGCAATTAAGAGTGAGTTGTTACAGAATTTATTATCATTTTTACCTTTAAGATGATAGTATCCTAGTAAAAAGCAATAACAGACAAAATGGAAAGTTGGGCCCAGTGCAATTCTGCCCAGTGACAATTTTTTCCAACATAGAAACAGATTAATTTGTGTGATTCTGATCTGATACTTAAAGCTCGAATTCAGAAACCATATAAAAATTAACTACATCTAACCAGGAAATGCAGTTGTTGTTTCAAGCATATAAAAACAACGACTACATACATAGAAAACAACATTATTGTAAACACTATCATTCTTACTGAAAAGCTGAACTTTCACTCTAAAACAGATCTTTCTCCAGGACATTTTTTCAATGTAATCTCATGAAAAACACAAGCCAAAACACTGGGGCAGGAGAGGGAAGTATCTGCAAAGATTTTTTGCAGAAGAAGAATGGAGGAAGACAGTTATGGACAACAATTCATCCTTGAATAAAAGATGGAAGATTATTACTATTATCATTAATTAGGTAAAATACATGTAACTTTACCTAATTGGTGTAGGAGTCAGAAAACCAGTTCAAGTAACAAATAAAAACATGAAGTGTTTTCTATGCATTCCAACACTTCCGAAGAAAAAGCTCACCAGAATTTGTGCCTTATATTCCCTGACTTATCTTCTTTTTGGGTATCTAATTTCAGTTTAATGCAATTTCATTACACAACTATCAAGATTTCTGGCAAACACTGAAGTTGAAGTTTTTCTCTCTCTCCTAAAAATGAGTAAGAGGTGGGAGCACTGCACCTATGTAAGAAAAAAGGAGCCTCTTCAAAGGCTGCACTTCAGGTTTCCACTAGTATGCAGATATAAGCACTCTGAATTTACAGAACTTTCTCGACCTCTCATGCAGTCAGGCTTCTAACCCTGTCATACTGTCATGCAGTTCTCTACCTAGCACAAGCTGAACTGCATCACTGCATTGAAATAATACCTTTATGCACCACTGCCAATATCAGAAAGTAGATCTATCAGGAGAGAGAAAATAATACCTCAAATTTCATGTATTTACATAAAGTCATCATTATAGTTCAGTTCTGAATGTGCTACCTTTTGCCAAAAAGGCACAGTTAAAAGACAATGAGGGTAAAAGAATCTTTTAATTCTAACAAAAAAGAACAAAAGATCTGCTCCAATTGAAAGATATACAAATAGCACTAGTGTCTCATGAAGGACCAGAAAATTGAAGCAAATCAAACAGCTCTATGTTGACTATGAAACAAATGAATACTTTTCACATCCCTGAACAATTGCCCTGCCTGTACAGAGGAGTGCTTACATTAGCCATGATGCCCACCAGACCTCTTTCCAGACGGTATATGACATATTTCATATTTTAATACTCAAAGCAATCTTCAGAGTTAGTAAAATGGATCACAGTCTGAATTTAATAAGTATTTCTGTTGAAAAGAGATTTCTTCCCTCTTTTAAGATGTGAGAATTTTTTAATGTTCAATCTTAGTAGCTTAAGGAGTCAAACCTACAAATACCTGTGCTTTAGGCTTTGATTACTCCTGTGGGTGACTGAACTTAATGAGACCACCATTTGAAACTTAACATAAAGGCAGCTCAGCTAAACAAAGGTGGGTCAGACTTCCCTCAATGTTACTCTCAAACTGGCAGAAGAGCAAGCAACATACCTGAAAAACTCCACAGAAAAAGAAATTTGTGACATACAGGATATGAGGACATGATGAGAAACAGTGATACAAAGGAGAGGTAGTGTTGGGAACAGTGATGAAATAATTTGTTTTGTGGGGAAAACATCCAAAGAGTTTAAACAGCAGAAAAATACATGAACTATTATGTTATGCATAGCAATAAAATAACTCCAATTTATTCGGTTAATTAGTGAGTTATATTGTGAGTTCTCTATATGGAGAAACTATGTCATGAAATTTTCGAGAAACTCATCTGTTGGATTTCACAATACCCCTTACTTATATTGGTTTTATAAACTGTTAACTGCCTGCACTACTTTCATCACAATCCCTTATATGCATGAAAAAACACCATTTTACTTCTGAATATATCTAGCTTTTCATCTTCTGATCTCGATTCCCCTGACCTCTTAGCATATCAGTTTTCTACATGGGAGTTTCACGATGTCTCATTTGTATGTTTCAGTCTGAGGATCCTTCAACTGTTTGAATCTTAGATATTTTGTTTCAAGACAGAAGAGTAGGTATTTCTGACTTCAGAACAGTATGCTGCACAGCACTTAAAAGAAAAAAAAATTTCAATACAGACAAAGAATATTTACCATATCAGGATCTCTTGGCAATATATTTCAGGATGAAAAATTCCTCATTTCTGTACTGTCGAGCGTCCCATAGCAAAATGTAATTTGTTTACTCATATTCTGCCTGTCTGAAAACCTGTTCAGTCTTAAAATGGACTCAACATTCTTCAACATTTGCCCGAAGTAGTTGTTTAGTGAACTAGAGACAAGCAATTAAAGTGTGTGGGAAGAATATCAAAGAATATATGTGATCTTTAGACACAACTCATGCGGCTTTACTGTTATTACAGTGAAGATGAGATAGTTATATTTCTGGAACAACCATTACAGTGTATGTTACTTTGATATACATGAGCTCTCTTCTTAGAACTACTGTTATAGAGTTGGAAAGATTAAATGACAGGACTACATTTCATTAAGCTCTGCCACTTACCATTCCAGAGTAGCTACCTGTCAAAGGCTGCCAAACAGATCTATCTTGTATACAAAAAGAGCCTAGGTTGTGGCCCAAAATGGAAAAAACCCCAACTTTTCCATAGTAAAATAATGAAAAAATGAAAATACAATGAAAAAACCTATGATTTTTGTGTACATTTGATTGGCATGAATACAAGGACAGGAGACACTTTATTTATTACATTAAGTTCCAAACAATCCCAACTTCTCTTGTATTTGTAAACCAAGTTCCAGGAAAATATCATACATTTTAACAACTACAATTTTACCTTTAGAATACCCCCAAATCATCCTCCTGTGAGCAACTGACCCAATTTTTCAAGTGTGAATGACAGTACGCATGTCATTAATATATAGGGAGGACACTGATAAAACCTGCAACTTGGGAAAACTTTCCGATGACTTCAAATACACAGAAACCTTCTACAGAAACGAATAAAATTTCAGCACAAGTGTCACGTCCAGAGAGGTAAAATCTGTACATTGAGTGGAAAAGAATATTTGGAGAATATTTATGCAGTCTGGAAGTTTTCAAAATAGTTGATTTTGATATTTACATCCTTGAACATTTAAACTGGCTGAGCAAACTTATAGCCATCAAGAAATTTTAAAGGAGAGAAAATGTATTGTTAGACTGAAAATAAATGAAAATAAATAAGGAAGGAAAAGATGATGTCAGAAATTATACAAAAACCAGCTTTTAAGTTTGATTTCTGGGCATCTAGAAGAAGAAAGGAGATGGACCACGCTATAGGATCTTATGATGCAACTCATAAGAGATCTACTTTCATTCTTTGGAAGAAAACAGAGATATATTACATTTCAAGTACCGTGATTTCACCAAGGCTTGTCACTCTCTTTTCCACCGCAACCTGGTAGGCCATACTGCGAAGTATGCTATTTGTGGGAAATATACACCAAGCAGGCTTTTCCAAGGGTAAGTCAGAACCCTGGAAATATTCTGTCTTTTCATTAATGGCTTGGAAGATGAAATAAAAGATAACCTATTAAACATGGGAAAGGCTGGAAAAACTTTAGAAGACAGGAAAATAATAAAAATACTCATATGATTCAAATAGGCTAAAAATATTGTGTAATTCAATAGAGAAAACTGCTATGTTCTACTCTTAGCTATACACAAAAATCACGTTTAAAATATAAGCTATGGAATAACTGGCTAGTGGATACTGAAAAAGAAAAATCTCATGATCATTACGAACAATTGAATGGCATTTAAAAACATTATCCTACCAGGATAATTAAACAGGACAGCAACCTACAAAACATGTAAAATAATTCCACACAGTCCTGGCAGCACTTAAAATAGAGCACCCTGCCCAGCTTTGTGACAAGGTTTCAAACAGGACAGGAATTAATTGGAAAGCATAAAAAAAAAAAAGAAAAAAAAAGAAAAAAAAAGAGTAACCAGAACAATCAGAGGCCTACAAAATAGAGTCACTGACAAAGAGGCTCAAGGAGTGGGGATGTTTGAGATAAGAAGATTTACTTAACAGCTGTCAAATAGGTAAAAGACATCTGAAAGATACCTGAAAATAATACCATGATGAATGTTACAAGAAATAATTGGCTTAAATTCCTGCAGAAAAGTTTCAGATTAGATACTAGGAAGACTTTCTAATAATAAAGGCAGTGAAATATTAAAGTAAATTATTGAAGAAGTTTATTGAATCTTAATCGCTGTCTTTACAACCGGGATTAGATAAACCTGTCAGGAATGACACCTGTGTAGTTTATCTTGCTTTGAGAAAATGGGTGGACCAGATGGCATCAAGCTTATTCAACGAGGAAGTACAGGATAGAGCTGCTCTGGGAATGAACCACTGTCAAGAGACTTTTGCCTGCATAAATCTTCTTCATTTGCTGGATAGACTGAAAGATGTGTAATGAATGAACTAGGGAGACTACATGAAGGAAAATAATGCTTATGCTGGTCCATGGATCTTAGATAACTTACTTTAGCAAAATTCTGTTTGGTACTGAGTGCATTTGTACTCTCCTGAGCTCTTGAAAAGCTGAGATCTGATTTGGGAACATGGTAAATATTTTTAGATAAACTAAACCAAAAAATAATCGAACGTATAAATGCTTTGCACTGTGAAACATGAAAAAAAACCCAATCCTTTAATTGGCCATCAAATCTCACAAAAAATTTTTTTTCTTCCATCTATCTGCAGAACCATCTTCAATCAAAACAACACTCATATCACACAGAGGGACTGTGTGTGAGAGTGTAAATTAGTTACTATTTACAGACTTCTCAAATTCTACAGGGAATAAAGTTACATTAAAGCACATGAGGAATTTAGTTTAACTGTGTGGCTTCTGTATAATAAAAGACATAAGACTGTACTGAACAGTGTAGAGAAAATGAATTACTGATTAGATACAAGAGAGGTATGTCCATTCTGTGTGTCAAGCAAGTGAGGAGCCCTGTGGAAAAAACAGCAACAGAATCAAGTTAAGACTGTATTATATGTCTACCCAAAAAGAAAGACAAACTGTGTTTGTGCAACATTAACTTTGGCATTTCCCAGCATTTTTTCAATTTGCTTTTTCTCACAGACTTAATTCTATTCCTTTTTGAGAATGGTACTACCTCAGTGGCAAGATAACATTTTTCCACAGTAGTACTGTCTTGCCAGGAATATTTAGCAGCTTCTAAATAAACTAACTAAACCTAAGTAATGAGGATACATGCAATTTCTCTGGCAAGTATAAAACAGAAGCTCATGCACCCAGTGCCTTCAGATGGTCTGCAGATACTCCCTCCACTCCTTCCTTTCCTTCACCTTATCCATACTGGACAACTGGAAGCAGATAGATCTGTTACAAGTCAGCAGAAGTTAGCTGCCAGGGCATTCACTTGGATCTCCAATGCATACTACGTCCGTTATGTGCTTCAAGCCCTGATAATGAAAGACTGAAGTTAGGCCAGATATGTCAATACACCGTTTTCTACCATAACTTTGCAGTATTGGATGAAGTGTGAATTCAATGTGAAGTATTTTAGAAATTTTCGTGTGCTGAGGTATATGACACTTACAAAAAGGTTTCTGGAACACCATCTCAATGCTGGGCATTTAGTAAATTACTTTTTAGCCAATCAATAACTAATATTTATGCAACTGTAAAAAGTGTTTCATCTTTGAAAGGTAACTATCACTTTTAATTGTGCCTTATCTCAAAAATGAGAGCTCTGTAGAAGTCCATGACTTTTTTTGTGCATTTAACGTTAAACAGGAGATGCTATCTAATTCTAAATAAACAATACACTGATGAATAATTAAATTCAGGTTCACCTGACAATTATTAGTCCATATGCTACAAATACTTACTCTGAACATATACTTCCATATAGGGAAACGTTAATAGTTTTTATTTCTTATTATTACCAACTGTGGTTATGGATAATGATTCTGACAATAACCAGTAAGAGAGAAGAGAGTAAGACGCCCTGCTGCTGACTCTTCAGCTCTTTTGTACCCTAGTTCATTTAGCTCTAATCAACCTTCCACTGTACCAATAAGAAGAATAAGTGATCTAATGCAGATGAAACTGGGGATATCAGTAGACATTGGAGAACTCCAAAATCTTACAACCATAGTATACAAGTTGTACACCACAGCCTTCTACACTGCTACCAACCAACTGAACGTTCACAGGTCAAGCAGAAAAACCTAGCTGTTACAATATAAACAAATAGAATGGCTGAGAGAATTTCACATATATTCTCAAATGTACACGTTCCTATCAAAAAAGCTTACAGTTCCTCCTTCCCTATTTTCTAGATGATAAACAATTGGTGGTTAGAAGATTTTTTTTATGATGCAATCAACAGGATATCTGAGAAAAGAGCTCTGTGCTAGAGTACCATTAAGACAGATGCTGAAGAGAATATTTCTTCCAGTATGATCGTGTATCTCGTTGAAAGAAATCTCTCCTGTAGAGCTCCACATTCATGCATCAATACAGATCTCTGTCTCCTCTTCGTTTTCAGAACCCGATACCACTGACAGTTGAGCAGATAATTCTCTGATTACCAGTACTCCGTACTGTATGCTTTCAACTTCATGCTATTTTGCTTATCCACATTCCCCATTTTCTCATTTTATCCCTATTTCACAAAGCTTACATACACTCCCCTGCTCAAAATTTGCCTTTACTGTATTTTGTGCAATTTGCTATGTGAAATTATGGCCTCAGATTTTAATGTCCTAAAGCAAACTATGTAAGAACCTACAATACAGTTTAACTGGATTGGTGATTTTGAAATTATTATGCCATTTTATCATTCTTTACAAAAAGGAGCCAAGAAGGCACCAACAGCTGCAATAGAGAATTTCAAACTAAAACTAGATAGACCCAATGCCAAGGTAGCACATTTTCTACTAATTCAAGCTTTAGAAATTGAATGTTAATGTGCAAATTTATCTCTGAAGTGTTATCCAGATCTACAGATGCCTTTTTGTTCCATCAGTAACCTGTTACTCCCTAAACAATAGGAGTTTGGGTAATAAGCTTTTCAGCAAACAAGTACTACTATTTAAAATGAAAATAACATTTAAAAAATATTAACCATAAGGACATGCACCTAGCATTTTGACCAGAGAACAAAAGGAAATGTGCCTATTGAACCAAGACACCCTGAGCAAAGAAAATCTTCTGTGGTTGAAAGAGAACTGATGATACATTGTTTACAAAGCTATGAACTAGAGAAAGCAATTTACATGACAAAAAGAAAATCTGTATGCAGTTTTCTTGCTGATCACCTCTACAGCTCTTGCCTGTTTTCTTCAGCACTTTTTAATGCAATGGCATAAAAAGAAAAGCCTGAAATCACGTCAACTAGCTATTCAATCTTTTTTGGACACCCTAGAAAAATTGTCAAGTCACAGAAACATGCAGATAGATGCCTACTGGGATTATTTAAATTAGGCACCTACCTGTCTTTGCTTTCATACTTAGAAGCTTTCAGAGATACATGATGCTTAGAAGCTTCTGAAAATCCTTCTTTGGACCTATTTGCTTTTTAAATCAGTCATCTGAATTTTTAGGTACCTGCTCAGTTTGACAAATATTTACCTCACCATCTTATTCTATACATTTTGCAAACAGGTAAACTAATATTTTATATCATCAAATGAGAATGTAAAGCTTAATTAATCCTAAATGACAAAACTCTGTGACAGCCCTACTTGAAACATGCTATTTCCAGTATACTAAAAAATATTACTAATAATGCTTCTAGTAATTTTTTGTTTTTAAAAAATGTAATATATTATCTCATATGCAAATTCATATTTCAATATTCCTTGAATGCAATAAATTCTGTAGAACACAGGCTATTTCAAATATATAAAAAAATATTAAAATATATTTAGAGACTAGGGGGTTTTTTGAAAAAAACTGATTATCAAAAGGGGTAAAAAAATACAGCCATATTACTCCTACCTATGTTATTCCTTCTGATCTTCACTTATTCCAAAATTATAAACACTAATGCAGTTTGAAAGTATACAAACAGCTTCTTGTAAGCATACTTACATATAAAAAATTTCTCTGACATATACACGCATATACTTAAGTCTATACATTCTAGCTCTTATTCAGAGCTCTTACCCATATAGCCCAAATTTCAGTATGTCATCAGGCTCCTTTTTTCAAACTTCTTAATCCTTTTTAGCAGACCCAAGCTACAGATGCACAGAATGTCACTAAACGCTGTATGTACATGAGATCCTTTGCGTATCTCATTGCTGGCATTGAGTTTTGTAATTTGGAGTGGAGAAAAATTCTTGAGAGATAGAAAAAGGAATATTGCTCAGACAAAACAAACTTCAAATTTTCAAGTTCCCACTTCAAATTTGAAAATTTGTATTAGATGAAAAATTTAAAATGTGAGCAAAACATTTAATTCTCCTAACCCATCACCTTAAAAACAGCTATTTTGGTTCAAAATCGGCCAAGAAAAATCTCCACTGATTTTTGCTGACATGCACATTTCTGAGTAATGGCAATGGCAAAATAAAAGTAATGGCAAAGTTATAAAGCCTTATAATAAGACAAAAATGACTTGTGAAAGCATGGATTTTTTGGTTAAAAGAATATGCTTATTGCTTATTAATATGCATTATCACTGTATTTTTAATGTGATACAGCTTCCTAAGCCATTCTGGCTGATTGCATTACTAATTAAACAAGTTCAATTTATCTAATTATATCTAAGTTGAAATATTTATAAAGTTATATGTGAACTGAAATAGCATCTAAAGGGTGTGCTCATTAGTCTTCAATTACAGGAAAAATTACAACAGTTATAAAAGTAAGGTGCACGGGATCTAGCTAGTCCACGCTGGGTTACATCCTGTCCAAGTTCTAAAAGATTTAAACTATACTATGTCAACTGGGGGAAAAAAATTCTGCACTACAGAATCACGGTTTGGATCAGCAACTAGACACACCTAGGCTCTCTGTTTTCTTCCCATCATGTTGCCTCTACCATTGTCTACTCTGTTTTTTCACCCACCTAAAAATGTATGCTAAAAGTCTTTTGAACTCAAAGATTAGATTTTATTTATTAAATAGTCCAAAACACAAGGCTATGTGTGCTATCAGTGAAGGAAATATTTATGAAATTCCATGTTCATAATGTTTTTCATCCTGTCAGGGAAGAAACACACTGTTGTGTAAATAGGAGTTAATATTCCAAAGCATGGCTGTTTTTCACTAGATTACATGTATCTCTTCTTGAACTTCCATAGAGAGAGAACTTCTTGTCTTCTGTAGAGACACACAGATCTGTGCCTAAATCCTTAACTTTACTTTTTGCTGTTAGTACTTGATTGTTAAAATATAAAATAGATTTCCCTGTTCTGTGTTAAAAACATATGGATTAAAATAAGGAACCCAAAGCCAAGTCCTCATTTGTCATGTTCTGAATGAAGATCTAGATGAGATTTTTTTCCTGCATAAACTCTTATTTTTCTCTTCCACAAAGTCCATGGTGGCCAAAATGTCCATTTTTTTCCCTGAAACTTTGCTATGATGTAGAAGACCCACATCTCATACTGTCATGTTTTTCAGATCCCCATCTCTCTCTGTTCTCATCAATGTCCAGATCTGTTCTTTTGGGATTTAAGTTGTTTTACTTTCACACTTTTTTTCCTCATTTACTCAAGCTCTCATCCAAGAATACATCTCTCTTAATTTCTTAAATTGGTTCACTTTCTCAACATTAATGTAGAAAAACAAGCAGCAGAGCAAGCTTTTGTGGATCAAAGATCTATTATTATTTGCTTCTTATAAATTTAACAGAAAGCAGACAGCTTAAAAGTCATTGGACACGTAAATAAAGAGGTTGGACAGTTCTTCTCTTTCCTAGAAAATACTTAAGTTGGGATAGATCACAACCACATCCCTGAAGAAAACTGATAAAGATAAAAAGAAGGAAGGTTCCCTGAAGGACTCCATATCCTCAGGAGAACCTTAAGGATTTTGTTTGGGAGCCAAGTAAAACATTTTTAGACATTTCTGGATGTCAACTATTCATTTCTTCAAGGCTTCCTCTTCTTCGGGTTTGGGTGGTTTGTTTTTTTTTTTCCCCAAGAGGGAGAGTGGCAGGTATATATTAATGCTTCAAACAGTCCTGAAGTAAACAGAAACTTCATAGCAACATCCAGTGTTGTGAAATTCACACAACCCAGAAACTTCTGGATGTGTGCTTCCATATGCGGCTTTGGATATTTTTCAAGTGACACGATTTTTTGAGGGAAGTGAATGTGGTTAGCATGCACACCATTAGAAAACCTGAATCCCAGACAGTTTTCTGTAGTTCGATTGAAAAACTGCATTGTTCTACAGCCATAAAATTAATATGCCTGAGGTGTGAGAACATGTATTTGTTTAGTATCACAATGCTGAATGCTAAATGTGTCTTATTAAAGCACATTAAATAAGATTAGTATGCATATAACAGAAGACTACACAAACATCACCCCCTTTCAATAATAATTTTTTAAATTGCAAATTAAAGATATATTCTAAGCAGAGAATCTTAAGCATATAAAAACATAGAATACTGGTATTCAAACATCTAAAATACTGAAAACTTGAAGGAATATTTGAACAATCCTGATATGTCTGAGTTTGTTTTCAGTGAAATATTTAAATAGTAATTGGTTCATGTTTAAAATATTTCATTGTGAACTCTTCAAAATTATAAATAAAAAAGAGTGAGACTTGGAAGATGATTCTTTAATGTTACAGATATTTTACCTCATTGACATCTGCTAATTTACTAGGACTGAAGCTTTTCTTTTTCTCTAGGACAGTATAATTAGTTTATAGCACTGCTGTTCTAAATTTCTGTTATGGTATCTGACATCACTACTTGAAACTTCACAGTATGTCAGTTTCCTGTTAAGTGCAAGCATGACCTATACCGACATTGTTTAAGAATATCCTTTTAGAAGCTAAACACTTTTTTTCTGTTTGATTACAAAATTTAACTGCAAGTTCTAAAAATTTTTTCTAGTAATTTTCACTTCATTTACAGTTCTGTAGCTTTTCAAATGCTTACTGTTCTGTTACTTGCTACAGGAAACCAAAATGGCTAAGTAATGTTAGGTACATCTTCTTTTGTGCCTTCTGCATCTATGTCGTTCCAAAACCCTTCTTTAAAGGAAAAATAGAAATAATTTTGAAGAAATTTAAAGATACAGAAAAAAAAGGAAAGAAAGTAGCACCAATATACATTTATTATAACTCTCTGCAACACAGGGTACATGAAACGCAACAGGCTCTGTTGTAAAGCAACAAAATGATCCATAGGTTCACTGCTACTTGATCAGAATATATTTAAATTCCACTCTGACTAAGAGGAGACAAGGAGACACATTCACACAAAAAAACCCCAAGGTCCTGTGGTTCAGTGCACTTGGGAAGCAATGTCATGGATACACATGTAAAAAAAAAAAATTAAAAAATTGTGTATTGGAATTAAGAGAAAATAACAGAGAAAAAAGCAGCAATTTAAGCTACATTTTTATGGTTTGGTTTTCTTTTCTTTTTTTTTTTTTTTTTAAGGTACCATTCTGTATTTCATCATATAGGATAAATTTGGGAAAATGATCCATTGCACACTGGTGAAAGGGAGAAAGAGATAAACTGCTTTCTGAAAAAGAAGTCTTATCATCCCATTTTCATGTATCTATAGTAAAACAAGAGAAGTGTTTGTTACTACATTTTCTTCAATTTTCTCACATATCTGGAGTGCTGCCTTCTGTACAAGGACAATTAAGGTACCCATGGCTCTCCCTCCCTCGACCTTGGGACACAGGAAGGAATGTTCCAAGAAGAATGGAACTGCATGTCTGGGATGGGATGTCCAGCTCTCAGAGACATCAGAACAGAAATACACCATGCACTGCTAAACTTCTTCCTTTCTAACAAGTGCTTACATGCATTTTCCATACCATCTCCTACACTGGCACACTCTTTGGGGTCTTCTGTCAGAGAATGATTACTGTAATATTTGGAAGTCTTCACTGGGCCAAGACATGAGCCAATTTTCTTGTTTGCCAATTTCAGTTTGCAAATGCCACTTTCAATCTAATCCTTAATTCCATTCTTATCGTAGATTGCTACTAGCTCTCAAAATCCCTGTGTTCCCCAGGTTGACACTATCTTGTTTCATGCCCACTGCCTTCAAACTACTCTCTCTTCCTTTATAAAAAGGTTCTTTTCCATTTGTTTAGAAAAAAAAAACAACAGAAAGCCCAAACAAAAGCCTCCCAAGATCATAAAAATACTCTTATGCCACCTAACCACCTCTTCAATTACTACCCTCTTTATCCTTCACTCCACTGAAACCATGCTCACTAATGAGCTTCTGCTCATTAGTAAATCTGAGACAATCTTCTCTTTTTATCCCCCTTCTTGCAACTGACACAGCTCATCACTATGTTCTCCACTGTCTTCTCAAATGCTTTAATGTTTCAAACAGCTACACAAACTTAAGAACATTATTTATTGTCTCTTAACGCTCCAGACCTATCTTTCTATTGGTTTCTTTTCAGAACCATTCTCAGCTCCCCACCATCACACCACAAGCATAACTATGCCAGTGGCAGCAACCGTGTTCAGCTCCTATGCATTTCTGACTGCGTGTGATGTGGATACATTCTCCTGGAAAAGAATTCTTCTGCCAAAATTATTCTGATTGTTTTAGTTGTAATTCTAGTTACGACATTTTGAATACTAATTTCAAAAGATTAACTTCTGCTGGTTAAAGATACCATTTAGAGAAGGACTGTTCCCCAGATAAGTATGGATGTCTAATGTAACCTAACAGTTTAAGAAATCTGAATTTTTAATGATCTCAACTCCACTTTAAGCAATTTGATTTTTCTTGTTTTACTGGCTGTCCTCTTCGACAGCTAACATACAAATTTTCATGAATAGGTTCTGAATGTGAGTTCTTTCTACATTCATTATTTCGTATCAGTATACTGCTGCTGTGATATGAGAGTTATTTAATAAACACTGACGCTTGTTTCACTTTCCCCCTATTTGTCTTATTATTTTATTGGTTTGTCCATCCAGCCTAGACTGTTTCTATTCTAGAGAAAACTTAATACCATTGTAAAAAACAATGTAAAGGCATTATACAGATGAAAGCACAAGAAAATATTTTCCAGTCCATAAAGTAGCATTTTTATTTTTATTGAAGTATTAAAGTTTATGTATATTTTAATGTAAATCCAATAGATAATATTATATTAAGCAAACAGTACTCTGGAAATGAAAAAAGGAAACCAAATTCAATTCTTGCTAGTATATGTATGACACCCTAGTCTAAGAAACACTGAGCTGCTCAGAATTTCAAAATATTGAAGGTTCTATGAAGTAATTTGTCATCTAAGCTACCATCTCCATTCGCTACAGCTTTAGCAGCTATTTATTTTCAATGCAGTTGATAAAAAGAGATCAGTTACATATAATTTGGAATTTTTAGTACACCAGCCTATTTGGAAGACTGGACTAAGTAACGTGAGTCACCCTTCTGACATTTCTCTGCCTTTTTTTTTTTTTTTTTAATACCACATCTTATCAATTTAAAGGCTCCAGATAAAATTTCAGGCATTACTGGCAAAACCTATTGATGGTAGAAGCTGCAAAGCCAGACAATCTGATTTTCTGTTTTTTTATTATTAGCCTTTTTAAAGCATTTAATAATAATAAAGAAGGACTTTCTAGTATTTCTGCAAAGACCAGTTTATCCTGATAAAGTATATTCCATGGGTCAATCCAGCATATTTTATCCCATGAATAACATTAGCAATGATTTTAAAAAGA
>JAOXJM010000033.1:38717473-38734238 GCA_026413425.1 Tringa solitaria
GACTAAAAATCTAGGAATTTATGTTAATGTAAAATTATAAACAAAATTTGGACAGAGTAAGCAACCAGTACCAAACTCCCCCCTCCACACAGAGAGTGTTTTTATACACTGTCTCTCTTTCACCTTTCTAATGAGAAAGGAATCATAATTGGGGAGACTTAAGAAAGTATTTGAATATTAAAAAAAAATCTAAATCCACATACCTATCTATCTGAAAGAATATCAAGAATTCATATCCTCTTTTCTGACTGTTTGCTTTTCTATACCTTTTCCATCTTAGTCTGAGAAACTAGTTTAGACCCATTATTTTTGCAAAATGCAATTTTTATTGCTATTTATACCTATAGGGATGTCATCAATCACAGGAAGTTTTCATAGGTAGGAGAAAAAAATGTTTCATAAAAAATTCACTATCAATATGAAACCAACTTGAGCAAATTGTTGCTAACAATAAAACTGATCTAGGACTTAGTGCCAAGAGGATTCTGGAATAAAATCATAGGGCAATGGGCATATTCTAAAGATTAATTTATTTCTGTGGTGTTTTCCTTTCAGAATACTCAAAGCATTGCTCATTGATCTCATTTAAGGTTAGATTTTGTTACAGCATAGCCATGCTGTGAGCCACGTTCAACCTAAGAGAGAAACTTCAGCCTATTATATCAAACACCAGAGCTGTGATTAAAATATGCAAAAAACACTCAAAAGAAAATTTATCTGATGTGGGACTATTTTTTTTTCCCTTGTGGCCATTTTTCAGAAAGCCCAGTCACAATATAGTATAATATGGGAGAACTGTTCCAATGGAAACATCCAAGCCCGAGCATGATCGTCTCATCCACAATTACACCAGCTTTACTGTATCGGTGCTACACAGCAGTGAGTTGCATTCCTTGGTAAAATAATGGCAGGAGGGGGGTTGCTGCCACAAATCACCCGATCTGAGTTGCTCTCCATGACCTTTTTATTTCCCTATTAATTGCTGTAAAGATGAAGCTAGAAACAGGCAGCAATGACCATGTTTTCCCTGGAGAATTGATGGGGTGCCAATTATATAGGGGTACCAAAGCCCTGTGTTACAGCACTGCTTGAGAATTCCTAGTGTTAAAATGAATAATGCACTCTTAAGTGCCAAAGTTTAGAGAAATGCAGAAGATAAAACTAGACTAATGAAGTGTAAAACACAGGAAGTATTATTTAAAGGCTATTAACTAAAAATTGTTTGTAACACCGACCTGGTAAGGAAATGACAGGATCTCTTTATAATGAGTTTCTTCTCACATAATAATTAATGTTCACTTTGATTACTCAACATTTCAGCACGTAATATTTTTATTTCAACATTCTTCTAATGCTAATAATGAATATCTTACACCTGCTACTTTTCCTTTACAGTGACTACATGCAACCAATTGTGGGCTGAGCACACAGTATACCTAATCTAGCCTGCTAAAATGGGAATGGGAGATAAAAAAAAAATTGTTACCTGACTGTGGATAATCTCAATTTAGAATATAACCTTTCTTTCTACTTGTCTACCCATTATAACATCTTTTTTTGTTGTTGTTTTTAACAAAGCAAAAAACATATACGAGATATCTATAGTTACGTAATTTAATACAAACATTTGCATGGGCTTTGCCTGAAAAGGGTGGACATACTCCCAAAGAAGTGTCCACCCAATAACTGCCAGTTGTCTGGCTGTGTTCTACGTTACTACTACTATTTACTGACTTAGTTTCAGAAAATGTATTGTATAATTTGCCACAGTCATTGACAAATGCATTCTAAATACAAGAAAATTGCTATATAAACTCCTACTAGAGCTTGATAACACAATGAAACTAAACTTTGCCTGGAGTAAAGGAATACAAATATTCATCTTTATGTCAATTTTCAAAACAACTCCTTCTGAAATAACCTTGCAAGGACCTCTATTTTGATGCAACTGCACTATGGAATATGAAATCATAACAGCATTGAAAAGAAATAAAAATAAATATTTATAGGCATACAGATGATCTGTGCTCATAAACTTTTTTTTTAGCATTTTTCTGCTACAAACTTAGATTTGAAATGTACCATTACAAGGCAGTGGAAGGCCCTGAAAAAGCACTCTGAAGCTATATTACCGCTGTGTTATAGGCATGTAAGGGACATAGAAGTTGGATAAGATGTAATATTGCACTTACTGCAGCTCTGGTAATGCACTGGAATGGAAGCAGAGTGTATCTATTTAATCCACTCATTTCTCATTCTGAGAAGCATACCCTCACCTTTAACACATGAACCGATATAAAAATACCTGCATCTCATCATTATTTATAGAATTCTGAGAGGCCATAGCGGTCAGTTCTGCCTATAGGATTATTTAGAATATAGCATTCACGTGTGATAAAATAGGAAATAAGCAATAAGGTTAAAACTGGCTGTGATGTTTATATTACATTATGAAGAACATAGCGAGAGATTGTAATGGATGAAGTATACAGTATTAAAAAAATAAACAAAAACAAAAGTTGCTCATTCAGTATTACCTATATCAAATTATCTATCCTGTCTACTTAAACTACAAAATCATAGAGACTACCGTCTGTTTTATAGCGATGTGCAGGCTAGGCTTGGGGGTGAAGACTGACTGAAACTTCACATGGCATAGCAAAAGAAATGCTACATGATGGTTATCATCTAACGTCTAGTAAGAGGCAAGCACATCTCCATCTCTTGATCAAACACAGACAGGAGATTACTGTGAATAAAAATACCAATATTTTAAATACCTAAATTAAAACTTTAAGTCACTGGAAAGGAATTATTTTTCTGCTATGCCAAAGAGTCCAATTCATGTGTAGGGCCTCAGATATCTTAGTGTAAGAGTTAGAAATTATTTAATTTTTTTTTTTAAAGGAAAATTAAGATTCTTGATCAGCTCCACATAATTAAATATTCAGTTTATAAGAAAAGCATTTTCTAATGTAAGATTTAAGATAAAACCACAAGAATTGTGAAGGTGGAGGAAGCACTAGTTATATTCTGATATTTTTATTTTATCGAGAAGAAAATACTCTTGGAGAGGATATTAAGTGTTCAATCCAATAGTCAGTCACTCCTGGAAATTCTAATGCTTTTTTTTGTAAAATTCAGACACAGTGTATTATTACAGTAAAAAAAACCCAACAAAAAAACCCAAACAAAACCAACCAAACAAAAGAAACTTCAATACAGCACATACTAACAAATCTTTAAACACTGGGAAATATCCTACAAATATTTTGCTTTAAATGCTATATGGAAATTTTTTTCTTTATAAGTAACAAACACAGAGCTTCTGCTTTTCTGTCAATTTAACCTAGAACAATCATAATTATTATTTGTACTATATTTCTCTTGAAGCACTGGATATTATGAACTATTAGAAATACTTTGTTAGCAGGACGTGGCCATCAGAACAACAGAATACAATAGCTCCTCCTGCACTACTGAATTGCATGCCATTTCTAACAAAAATGGGTTCATCAAGAGCACACATTTGTTTCTCCTAGAGAGGATTCAGTTGTTAATATTGGCTGAAAATGCTTCTACCAAAAGTTTTAAGAGATAATGCTAAACAAATGGATTTGTTTTCAGCTTTATGAAGTCCCTCCATCTCCCAAGTTTCAACTGAGCACTGTACTAATGCAGGCCCATGGTTTCTGGACTTCAGTATGACCAGCATAAAAACTTTTCTCCAAAAATGATTGAGTAAACTGGCAGTAACATTTTTATGTTACTATTCTGTCTCCAAATAAGTATGACATAAAATACAGGAGGGTTTCAGGAATACAGAAGGAAGATTTATTATGGTCCTAAAACATATTAAATGCAGTTGCAAGAAGGAAAGAAATGCAACAATTATTTACATTACTTTTTTTTTTATCTGGGTATGTTAACTTTATGCCCGGATGCTTGGAATGTGAAGCATCCCCTCAATGGTCAACTGGAAAAACTGACCTAACATGTTTATCCTACCCTACCTAAGGACATGCAACATTTTTCCCTTACTCAAAACCCTGTCTGTCGTAGATAGACTGTGGAGCACTAGTGTTTCATGCTGCTTAGAATTTGCTACCATTTCGCTTTCTTTTGGTCTTACTATATATTAGAATTGCTGTAGATTGCAGTATGTAATACATATTTTAGGCAAAACAAATAAATGTTGATTTGTGTTACAATACAGTATTTTCCAATAGCTGGAATTGATTGGAACAGTGAAAGAATAACTTAGTTCTTTATTCAATTCTTACCTGAGAAGAATATGTGTGACCATCTGATCCACAAACAGGATTGGTATAAACTACTGGACACTGCTTGCAGTTTGATGAAATGGGACCACCCCTCCACTGTTTATGGCCTAAACCAGCCTCTTTCATACTGTAAGTAAACAAAAAGTATGTAATTCTGATAAGCAGTAGTAAAAATAGAACATATTCAGGGTATTTTAATGAGCCTTTACAAACAGTAAGCCATACATCATTTCAGCCACAAAGTTTTCTTCTAAGTAAAGAGCTGCCACAGTCTTTAGTAACTTTAGTAACTTTGCTCACCTTTGTAAATTACTCACTGTGGTAATACTTGATACCTGCAAATTATTTCACTTTCTAAGACACCTGAGTAGAAAAGGTGATTGAGATGATGCTTTGGTGGTTGTTACACTTATTGATCAGTCAAAGATGTCTGACTTGTGTGGAACTTTTTTTTTTTTGTGTTATTAGATACTACAAATGGAGCTGTTGTATTAATACTGGTGTTTTAGGAGATGACATTTAAGTATTAGAAAATTGTATCATAAATGCTTCTATAGAAACAGGTAGGTGGTCCTTCAAAGTACTGTTTGCCCCATTTTAATCATTGCCTTTCACAGTCTACATTTCATAAAATTCAAACTCTAGCACCCAATGTAAAGTTCAAAGGAAGAAAAAAAAAAAAAAGGGTAACCCACTGGAGTACAGAATTGATCTATAAAAGTGTATGTATGTATGCTTATACAAACAAGATAGATATAGCTAGATGGATCATTTTAACCCAGAAGAAAGTTAAACCTGGTCAGACTAAAAGTCTAAAATTAGTTACTGACGCTTCCTCAGAAAACTCTTCTAGCTTTCAGTATTTTGTTGCACATGGCCATCCTCAGACAAACTAAAACCACACACCCAACAGTAAACCGCTGACGATCAAAACCAAACCCTAGTTTCTCAGTTATTCTAATGTTTTTATGCTGTTCATAATTTTGGCTGTAAACGTCTTGAAGAAGAAAAAGAAAATCATCCTGTAAGTTACAGAAGTTTAAATTCAGATTATGTTTTGTGGAAAAATTTTGAACTGCACAGGTCTTTTACAGTGCAAACAGGAACCTGAAATGTACACAGAAATTATCAGTTACTTCTGAAAAAGGCAGTAATAGCTTCAATTACATGTAGTCAAGTTACGAGTAGTGAAACACCCACACAGGAAGCTTTTATGTCCATCAGGAAGGAAAAAAAGGAAACAATTAAAAAAAAAGCACCCTAATTAATAATAAATAACAATCCTTTCTGCTAAGTTACATCACTTGAAGACTAAGTAAAAACAATTTCACTGCTCCTATGATAAAGAAACCCAAAGTTGAACTGTATATTTGCTTATGTAGAATCACAGAATAATTTGGGTTAGAAGGGACCTTTAAAGGTTATCTAGTCCAACCCCACTGCAATCTGCAGGGACATCTTCAACTAGATCACTTTGCTTAGAGCCCCACCCAACCTGACCTTGAATGTTTCCAGGGACAGAGCATCTACCACCTCTCTAAGCAACCTCTTTCAGTGTTTCACCATCCCCATCATAAAAAAAAAAAAATGTCTTTCTTATCTAAATCTGAATCTACTCTCTTTTAGTTTAAAAACATTGCCCCTTCTCCTATTGCAACAGGCACTGCTTAAAAGTTCGTCTACATCTTTCCTATAAACCCCCTTTAGGTACTAAAAGGCCACAATACGGTCTCCAGGAGCCTTCTCTTCTCCAGGCTGAAGAACCCCAACTCTCTCAGCCTTTCTTCATTGGAGAGGTGCTCCAGCCCTCTGGTCATCTTCGCAGCCCTCTTTTGGACCCACTCTGACAGGTCCATGTCTTTCCTGTGCCAAAGGCCCAAGCAGTACTCCAGGTGGGGTCTCACCAGAGTAGGGTAGAGGGGCAGAACCACCTCCCTTGACCTGCTGGCCACGCTTCTTTTGATACAACCCAGGACACAGCTGGCTTTCTGGGCTGTAGGCACACATTGCTTGCTCATGTCCAGCTTTTCATCCATCAGTACCCTCAAGTCCTTTTAAGCATGGCTGCTCTCAACCCATTCACCCCTAGTCTGTATTGATACCAGGGGTTGCCTCAACCCAAGTGCAGGACCCTGCACTTGGCCTTTTTCATGAAGTTCACAGAGGCCCACTTCTTGAGCTTGTCTAGGTTGCTCTGGATGACATCCCGTTCTTCAGGTGTATTAATCACACCCTTCAGCTTGGTGTTGTCTGCAAGCTTGCTGAGGGTGCACTCAATCCCGCTGTCTATCATTGATGAAGATATTAAATAGTACTGGTCCCCATATGGACCCCTAAGAGACACCACTTGTCACTGATCTCCATCTGGACATTAACCCATTGACCACTACCCTCTGGATGTGACCATCTAACCAATTCCTCACCCACCAAAAAATCCACTCCCCAAATCCTTACCTCTCCAATTTAGAGAGAAGGAAGTTGTGGGGGATCATGTTAAAGGCCTTACAGAAGTCCAGTTAGATGACATCTGTAGCTCTTTCCTTGTTCACTGATGTAGTCACTCTATTATAGAAAGCACTATGTTGGTCAGGCAGGACATGCTCTTGGATAAAACCATGTTGTCTGTCTCAAATCACCTCCCTGTCCTCTAGGTGCCTTAGCATAACTTCTAGGAGGGTCTGTTCCATGATCTTGCCAGGCACAGATGTGAAGCTGACAGGTTGGTAGTTCCCAGGGTCCTACCTTCTACCCTTTTTAAAAATGGGTGCAATGTTTCTTTTTTCCAGTCACCAGGGACTTCACCTGACAGCCATGACTTTTCAAATATCATGGAGAGTGGCTTGGCAACTATGTCAGCCAATTCCCTCAGGACTATGGGATGCATCTCATCAGGTCCTATCCCTGAACATACTTATGTATGTTACACTTACATATCCTCAGGTGATCATGAACCAGATCTTCTCTTACAGTGGGAGAGACTCTGCTTCTCCAGTTTCAATCTTGCATTCCATTCACTCAGAGGTGTGGGAAGAGAGGTTGCCAGAGAAGACTGAGGCAAAATGTTTTTTAGTACCTCAGCCTTCTCCTCATCCACTGTTACCAGTTTGCCAGTCTTGCTTATCAAGAAGGGTATGCTTTCTTTGACCTTCTTTTTCCAGTTGACACATCTGTAGAAGGCCTTATTATTATTCTTTGTATCCCTTGACAAGTTCAGCTCCAGCTGCACGTTGGACTTCCTGACCCCATCCCTACATAAATGGGCAGCATGCCTATACTCTTCCCAGGATACCTTTCCCTGCTTCCACTGCCTGTGCATTTCCTTCTTGCCCTTTAGTTTGACCGGCATGTCTTGACTCAGCCACAACTGGTCTCTTGCCTCCCTTTCCTGATTTCTTACACCTGGGAATCAAGAGCTCTTACACTGGATGGAAAGTGTGCTTAAAGGTCTGCCAGGTCTTCTCTGCTCCCTTGTCCCTGAGGGCAGTTTTCCAGCAGGTCCTATTGACTAACTCCTTGAAGAGCCAGAAGTTTGCTTTTCTAAAATTGAGGGTCCTGACTTTAATCTTCACCTGACCCATGTCCCTCAGGACTGCGAACTCCACCAGTGCATGATCACTGCATATAATAATATACAGTAATAATATGACTATTGCTGCTCCTCTCACTTGACAGATTTTTCCAATCCTCCACATGAGTTCCAATGTAATTAGATTATTTAGATGGCTGCATCTTTCTCTTACTTCTAGTTACTTTTATACCTCACAGTTTTCCAGAAGTGCCCCAGTAGCCTGAGGTTACTGACAGGACCAGAGTCCCAACTACTAACCTGATGCAATTTCTGTTTATCTGAGATACAGTAACCTTAAAACACTGCCTAAATCAATTGCAAAATTTCCAGACATCAACAGGGAGCACCCCATTGGTATCAGCAAAAACCAGAAACTGGAAGCAGGATTTCTGAGACACACAGGGGCTGTTGGTGCAGATGCTTAAAACACCTCAAAGAAAGGACTAGTGGTGATTACAGGGTTTTAGCATATCTGCACCCTTGTACATGCTCTCAATAAAGTTTAAAGACAAGAAAAGACAGAGGGGGAGATAAAAAAAGCCCTAGATGGAGGAAAAAAGGTAAGTAAAATCATGAAACAGATGGAAAAGAGAGTGATGTGATTCAGTAAGAATCCCAAGGGGAATGGACACTAGAGCAAGATCATGACACAAAAATCAAAGGTCTCTGACAACCCAGGGAGAGGTATGAAGAAAATGGAAAATATTTTATGTAGTCAGACAGATTACCTTCTCTCAACTAACCTCTGTTTTGTTAGGCTTTTAAATGCAAGCTGTCACCATCATTTAGGGTGAAGTGAGTCAAGTTTCCTGCTATACAGAGAACTCACCCTAGCCCTTCAGCGGATTATCCTTCTTAAAATCTTGGTTGCTACATAACTGATACTAATTTTCTACAGAACAGAAATATCTGTATTTTTCCAAACTTGGAATGGAACTTAAAATGATAAATAAGTTATAAATAAAGATACCTTGAAGGTATCTATCCAGAGATACCTGGTCATGGAAATGCTTTGGACAGACATCTGTTCAGAAGCATTAGCACAATGATGCAAAAACTAGATTCTGCATTATCAGAGCTTCCAAAC
This sequence comes from Tringa solitaria, assembly GCA_026413425.1. NCBI lineage: Eukaryota > Metazoa > Chordata > Aves > Charadriiformes > Scolopacidae > Tringa > Tringa solitaria. The sequence continues at coordinate 38,726,412 of JAOXJM010000033.1, forward strand.
AACTATTTTTGGATTGTCAGTCACTGAGATGACAAGCAAATATGAAAAATCAATACAAAACATATTTAGTACTAGTTATGGTAGATACGTGCATTTTATATAATGTATTAATAATGTCTTTTAGTTATGTACTCAAACATTTCCTTTCACTGTTATTTAATTGCACCAGATTTGTTGCTATTGACTATTTCTTTTTTAACATTTATTGTGGTTTGTTGGGTGGTTTTTGTTTGTTGTTTTTTTTTTTTCCTTTACAGCTAGGCAATGAGCATACATACAAACTACTGACATGGAAACAATTGAGAAAATACTGTGATGATAGAAATCATCTTGAATTTGGTGTATGTCCACAACATCATGAAGATAAAGAAAGACTGCTTAACTACAATATAAATAATTTATTATCATTAACTTGAGATATGCAGATAAAGAACTATATTTTTACATTTTAAAATGTTAGGCAGGAAAACAATTAGTAAACAAAAAAATTGGTTACTTCACTATAAGAAATCACTTTTTTCTCTTCCTTGTATTTTTTTAATTTGATATGCAGGAAGAAAACCCAGATCATTGTAACTTGCAGTTACTAAAACTCTGCTATTTTTTTGATTCCACTGCAATTACCATAAATGTTGTTGCACTTGTTAGCATTTTGCCACAATAAATACATGATGGCACGCAAAATTCAGCCTCTTCCACTGACAAATTTTATACTTCTAAATTACCTGGAAATGGGCTTTGGGATCTGTCTAGTAATAAAAAAACCATTACTGAATACACAACCTCTGCCTTATCTGACATCGTTGTCACCTAAAGGGTAAAATTAAATATATGGGTTTAATTTACCAGCAATGCTTGTGATTGCAATAATTTGCATACACCAAATTGTACCTATGCTTTTAGACTGCATATGCAACTGCATGTCTAGAAACATAATTAGCCAATCTACCCAATTACTGCAGCCTATGTACCTGTTTGCATACATAAACTTACCTTCCTGTATACACAATGATCGTGCCTGCAAATACTTTGAGAATGCTTAATGTAACCCAATGAAAATTTAGCTGCAAGCAACTCTTTGGCAACAGGACTTATTTAATGATATCTATAAAATGCATGAGTGCCCAATTCACTTGAAAAAAATGATATTTTATAGCTAGATTTGACAGTCATCAAACACAGATCTCCAAATACAGACAGACAGAAACAAATCTTACTAAAAACCTAATCTTTCAAAGAACTCTTGTAATTCCTTTCTGATAACTACATTTGCATATTTTAGAATTATTTCAATTTAGAGGCTGCCTGATTACATTTTGCCATGGCCTTTGGGAGACACAATCAGGATGTGTCAGATTAATATAATCAGAAAAAACCACTTGTATCACAAAATCTAATTTGCTTTTATTAGAGTTGACTGGATTTTGTTCAGCGTTCCCTTTTCATGTGGAAGCATCCTGGAAGAAAACTATAGTAGTCAATAAATTGTTGAGATACTTCTTTCAAATGTCAAGAGAAACCAAGACATTATTGCCAGTCTGTGCGTGTGTGTGTTGATATTATTTTGACTTGTTCCACTGTTTTGCACTATTCCTAACAAATCTGTCTTAAGAAACTCATAATAATTAAATAAATACAAGACAAATAAAGCAAAGGTTAAAAAAGTTAATATGGGAATCAGAATACATTTTAGCAACTTTAAATTACCAGTGTTGGCAAGTTGCTTGTATTTATTGATGGAGTATCATAATGTTTAGCAGGTGCACGTGAAATTATATAAATTAAGCTATTATTTTTCCCCAGCATCTTCACCCAAGACATTAGATTACAAAATTATGTATGATCTACCATTTTTGTCAGGATCACTAAGCATACATACTCAGTATTATGTCAGAATTTAGATGACTATTTCTTTCTGTGCATGTAAAAAGAAAATTATATTTACACATTTGCACCTGAGAAGGAAAACAAGTAGATATCTTAAAGATATAAATTCTTACTAACTCCATCCACTTACATGTACTATTAAAAAGATAAGTTTACACTTTAAGGAAGTTTCTTGCTTTGTTGTCATACAGTACCATTATTTTCAGTACCATTTGGCCAACTTTAGCCAAGGAAATAAACCTGTATTTTATTCTAAATGTCTATATAATAAACTAAAATCTAAACAAAACAGCCTTATGTATTTTTAAAAAAAAAACAGTTTTAAGTAATGCTGCAGATATTTCCTGGAATAATATTTGCTTCAGTTGGATTGAGTGAAGTTAGCTAGCATAGCATTTTAATGAGACAGAAAAGCAAAGAATGCACAAGAAAACAGAAACTAGTTTTCTCATTATTTAACTTATCTGGAGTTGCTCGAGACGTAAAAGAGACCTAATATACGAACAGCTGAATGCAGTGCTCACACCAACCTTTTTTTCCATTAGGTTGGCAAATGATACAGGCATTTAAAGGAGTAATTTGTTAGAAATTGCTATATAAATCATAAGGGGAGGTGGTGCTGAAAAGTTGAGATGTTAAAGTGCCTATTAAAGATATCAATACTGTATGATTTTTTTTAAAAAAAAAAGGTTATCAGCACAAAGTAGAAAGTTTCTCTTAGGACATCTCAAATTGCAACACTTGTAATTTACATAGTTAGGCACTGATTACCACGTATTTTTCTCACACACTTAAAATACAACTTACAAAGAAGAAACAACATCAACGTCTTGAGTCAAAACCATTACATGCTACCACAGTTTTCTGATCAGAACTGCTATATGGTTAGTCACACCTTTAGGAGACATACAGCTAAAAAAAAATTATCAAGAAAATCCAAATTACCTAAATGAAAACAGACAGACACTCACGGTAGGTAAATAGCAGATAATGGGAAAATAAACAGAAAGAAAATGTGGCAGAGAACCTTAGACTTAAAAAAAAAAAAAAAGTAAAAAAAGTAATAGGAGATTTTTTTACCCAGACACCTAATTTCTAGCTGGTAGTCAATTATGTATATGTGGTACAGAAAAGGTAGTCCATGGTAGGAGAACTCTATTGAAATCTGAAAGAAAAGTTGATCTCTGTAGAAAAGGTTCAAAAATATTCTTTCAAAATTTTATGAGACAGGAGTTCTTTTAAGCTCAACATCTCAAGAGTCCCTCCTCCCAGCTATAGCTATTCCTTAAAAAGTTCTTATTAAAAACCTTTGTTTCATTTAAAGATCAAAGACAGAATAAGGATGTTCAAATATTGCCTAGAGACAATCAGAGAATATAGACTTGTTAAAGGATTAAGACAGTTGTACTGGAAGAGATAGCAAGTAACTGCATCAGGGTCCTGCTCTCTTCCCTCCATAAAAATAAATTCTCTTTCTTCCCAGCTAACTTTATTTCTTAACACCCTAGGAAAATTAGTAAAATCTAGATGGCAAAAATGAGCAGATTTCCACACTCCTCCTGTTTTTCACTTCTCCTTCCAGCATAGACCCCAGAGACAGCACTTTCTGGAGTCCCAGTTCTAGACAGCATGATTTGTCCAGTACTATCTAACATTATCTAACACAGGCAGTCATATGCATCGTAAAGTCAGAAATACAATAAATTTCCACTAAAGTCCCGCATTCTTTATGGATATGCATACATAATTCCATGCATTTCCCATATATTTAACTAGAAATGGTCACATATCTGAAGCTGATTTTGCTTGGCAAATACTGGAGATATGGAAAGCATTCATGCACATATTACAGACTTTAGTTTCTGTCACAGAAACCACTGCACTCAAACTTTTCTAAAGATAGAGATGTGAGTTGACCCTTAATATCTGTAATAACTTTATTATATTCTCTATTTAAACTGGCAGATATGTAACGTTATGTCAATAAAAAAAAGTGAAGCACATGAGCATGAACAATATATAAATTATGAGAATATTAAAGGAGTATTTACCATTTCGAACACTTCATGCTTTGAACTCAAAAATATTTATTTTTTTTTTACTTGTATGAATTGGTATAAAGTATCGATAAAGATAAGGAACAAGACTGCATCTTCACATAGAATATCAGTATTATAGATGTTATAATCAGAAATGTTGAATTCCTTGAAATCTGCATAAGAGGAAAATCATATTCTCACTTAATGATACTGGAGATATCCTTCATCCTTATTTTTATTGCTTCAGAATACATACTGAACTACTTAATGGATAATTGGGTCAGAGGACAGCAGAGTACAGGGGCTTTTGTTTTAATAAGAAAGGCACAGATTTAAATAATGTTCTGTATGACTTCTGTGACTTTTTGATAACTTTATCTTTTATTCCTGCCTACTCCACAAATCCCACTTAGAAGTCCTGAGCCACAGAAACCATCAAAACTTTAGATTCACTCATTAAGGGTGACAGTTGAGCAAAAACTATCTTCTCACTGTCTCTAAGAAGGAAATCTGGACGTGCAGGTCAATGGAGCATCAAAGCACACTCCATCGTTATCTGCAGTTTGGACCATCGGAATAAGGAAGAAGGGCACATATTTCACTCACTGCTAACTGCCTAGCTTTCCCCCTAAGGACTAAGGTTTTGAAATGGCATAGCTGAATAACCTTGTCTCAAACTTCTGAGGAAACTACTAAACTGTGAGAAAGAGATACGAGAAATTATGTAGAGTGGAACCATGCAGTATAAGAAAGGTAAAACTGCAGACAGAACTAAGATTGTTGAGATAAGGTATGTCAGGGTGGGCAGAAAACAAGCCACAAGTATGAAAAATTATAAAATCATAAAAGGAAAGAGCACAGTCAGAATTTTAAATTGATCCTCACTTCAAACAACACTGAGGATCAGCCCGTTTCAAGGAGCAATGGAAGTCAGCAATTGTTATACTTGATTGGATTGTCTGACCAGCAAGGACCCATTGGGTATCTTGCAAGAGGTGAAGAACATCTTAACATTTAGTATGATAGCAAATTAGTCCTAGATATATATTGTGTCTATTACATGATAAATAATTTTGTACTTTTAGGTAGCCCATCATCCTGCTTACAGAGCTTACGCGCATTTTAAAAATTGCTTGAGCAAAGTGGTCCAGACAGGGAAGATTGTAACTATACGTCCAGAAGTAAAGAATGCAGTGGAAGAAAACCTTGGACGAAGCAGGCTTTTGTGCACGGCAGAGCAATTCACCTATCACAAGAAGTCTGATGTGGCTCTTCAGCATAGTTGTTAAAAAAAATGGTATGTAACAAATTCTTCTATAACGTATAAAATATCCACTGCCTCTAGAAAACAGTTAAAGTATGAATTGGCAAGTCTCTAGTACACGTGTATTTTTCAGGTCTTTTGATGTTGGCAGCTTTGTTACAGCTGTAATTTCTTTTAACAAAACAATAAGAAACAGCAGATTTTTATTTTCTTTTCTTTTTTTTTTTTTTTAAAGTAAGGGATCCCATTGCTCTAGAGTTTATTTTCTATGCAGGCATCCATTTGACATGAATATACAGGACGTCCAAATCACTGTGCCATCTAGAGGCCATACTGAAAAATCCTCTTATCGTTGGTCATTACTTAGCAAAGATCATTACTTAATAGATATGTGCAATATAAGAAGGTAAAAAAACAACAGATCTTGGGAAACCAGCTAATTTCCTACATCCTTCAAAGCTGACACCATCAAATCCAAATCTCATGTCTTGTAACTTCTACAGTACAATAGTCACTGAATTCTCATAGAGCAAAATTAAGTTGTATGTTTATAATTTATCAGTTGTGTAGGTTAGGATTTAAGGATTGTATCAGTTTTCACTTATATCAGTTTTATCAACACGTCTATCAGTTTTTTTCATTGGAAAGAAATCCATTTCATACACTCTGAGAGCCACTCCACTCCTAAAACCAAAGCAAGGTAAGTGACATGATCAGATTTTCACACAGTAGCACACTGCCAATAGAACCAAAACGCTAACGTAAACATACAGGGGTTTTTGGTGCCCTGGTTTTAAGCTTCAGTTTTTGCTTCTGCTCCTCCTTTTTTAACTATATGTTTTTTGAAAAAGAAAAAAAAAATCTTTCCAAAAGAATATTACATCATTCTTTTTATTAGCTTCATTGCACCCCAAATCAACCAGTCCATAATGTCAATAAAAGAAAAAGAGCTCACTGAAATACAGAAGCCCCTATTCTTTAATTATTTTTTGTTTTCAACGGGTACAAGAATTTATCAACTTTATGTCTTTGTAAATTCCAGCATCACTGCTTCTTCTAAGGACCAAATTGTCCTCCGCACAACACAAAAAAATGCTACCAGCTAATCTGTTACAGTATGTCCTACACTCTCCTGTCCCTCACTTTTTCTCCAGGCTCCACAGAGACTGAAGAATGTTCCTAGGTAGATTCATGGACCTAAGGGATAGATGGCAGACACACAGAAACCTGCCAAGACCCAATGCACACATCCATCCATACTCAACAATGACTCCTACAGATTACATATACAAACTTGGGTCTTCACTTTTTTTTTTTCCTCTCTTTTCATTGTGAGAAAGAATTATTTCTTCACCAAGTTCCCAGGGGCAGGTGCAGCCAAAAGGGCTACAACAATATAATTCCCAAAAAAACCCATGGCATTGACAAGTAAAATCTAACCACAGAAATACAAACTGCTACAGAATCATAGGCTTTGAATCCAGACTCTGAAACATCCACACAGTTTGAGGCAGTCTCTTTTTCTTTTTTAGCTATAAAACAACGTAGAAGGCAATCTCTCTAGCAGTTACTTGTTTCCCTAATTCTGTGCAGAACAAAACTAAACCCAATACAAAAATCTGGGCTGACACCTAGTTTAACAGTCACGATAAAAACAAAATCATGTTGGGTTTAATAGAGATAAATTACCACAGCAAATAATAATTTCTGCCAAAATAAATCAAATAATGGTATCGCAAAGCTGAGACCAAAAAAAGTTACTAATTATTCATATGATACTAGGAACAACTACTATTAGACGTTTTCAAGGATTACTGTTTTCAGAAACTGTACAAAAAAAATAAATTATCAAAAGACACTTGCACATGAAAGAAGTTTACAATAATAAAAGCTCTGTGTATAGTCAGTATGCAAAGCAAAATGTCACTCAAGGGCTGACATTTTTTCCCCTCTGTTTGAAGGATATATTTTGTAGGTATATAAAGTTAAAGAAAATAAAATCAGGTGAGGAAAGAACAGTGAAGCTACAGAAAAAGGTATTTCAATTAGTTTGAAATTATATAAAACATTGCCATTTAAATTATAAAGATGCTCCATTGGCTAGATATTATTTTCAGATATTGTAGATGGTGCAAAATTACCTTGGCAATATTGACCCTCATAATTTTTAGGCTTACCAACTCACCTACAATTTTTCCTAATTCACGTTGTTCAGAGGGCTTCTTCCAGTAATGAAGTTGAGCAGGCTTGAATAGCTCCAGTGACTACACAGGATGCTCACAATTTTAACTAAATAATTTTACATATATTTTAGTTGATATAATGTATAGGGAATATTGAAAAATAAAATTGAGATTCATACACACACAGATCCCACTTTGGTAAAGCAATAATGTATTCTTTGAGAAAGATTTTTAATAGTGTATGCTAACTTATGAACTTATAGTTCACTTTTCAAACACATGCAAAGATATGCAAATGCATTTCATAGGTGCTGTCTATGCTAATCTGTTTGACTTTGTCATAATGCAATTTTTTAATCATTTCTCTTAGAGTTACCACCTTTTCTCAAAACTGTTTTCATTTTATAGAGCTGAAAGAATTATTGAACAGCTCTAAACCCATCATTTTCTATTT
>JAOXJM010000033.1:38751608-38764320 GCA_026413425.1 Tringa solitaria
CAATTCCTAGAGTTTCAAAGAATCAATGAAAAGTTCTATTTTACACAAGAATTTGAATTATTTATCATGCATTCTAGAACAGGCAGCCCTCCCTTCTTACAGCAATCCACATGAAAGTGTGTGGATAAATAACAATATATATTCTGCATGTTTTCCCCTGTTAAGGTACTTCCTCTTTTTTTCACAGGACACAGCTAAGAGCATAGCATACAGAACACAGCTTCCAACACAGTTAAAGCCAGCAGAGATGCAAAAGCAATTACCTGCTACCAACAAAAACGTGGCCCTACTAACCATGCTCCCATACTTTCTAAAGCTCTGGTACTCCAAACTACTCTCACGACTAACGATCTACAACCTTACTTCACATTTTTGTGAAATACTGTTCAGTCTTTCCAGGACAGTACATAAAGGATGCTCTTGCATCAGGATGCTGTGGCACTGCAGAAGCGTACTAGAAGAGCACTTGCCATCTTGGCAGTCTCCCAGAAAAGGAAATGAACCTCATGAGCAGTACCTCAAAACTGAGGGAAAACCATGATCTCAGCTGCCACGGAAATGGAATAAATAGCAACAAGCTTGCCAGACCCACAGTACATGAAATGAGCAGTGAGATGCAGTATCCGGATCTGAAGCCGTGCAAAGGCAAGCACACTGCAGCCAGAGCACAGTGCTCAGATCCTCGGACTAATATAAATTTGAACACTTCTGAAAGCACGGGTACAATCCTCACACCAGTAGAGTGTACTGTCACACTCTACTGTAGCTAATCCTGTTGGGACCATGTCTTAGCATGTCACTAGCAGCCTTGCAGATGGCTGGGATATCCGCCAATCACATGCTTCACTGTGCGGTACTGAGGTACCCTCAGTAATCCATACAGGGCTACAACAGTTTGGAAACTGTACTGTACAGATAAGAAAACCTGGGACAGCATGGAATGAATAACAGAATGTCCCTGCTTAAGTGTTCTTTCTGCAGGTCAATCTCTAACAAAAACCCTAAAGAAATTACTAATGTGATTTCTCCATTTGATACAATCATCAGCCTTCACTGAACAGCAACCTATGTATATCCCAAAATTTATAAGCAAGGTAATAGGGCTGCTTGTAAATGCTGCTTCTAGTAACAGAGAATTTAACTGCAAATCTCAAAATTTCAGTTTGATGACTCTACAGAATAATCTATCTCTAACTGTATTTCACATTTCTTTCCCTGGAGTAGCCCAAAGGTACCCATAAACCTTTTATTTATCTTGAAGGTATACAGATTCTCCTCTTCCCTGTCTCTTGAGGTTAGTCTTTGCCACTGTATCAGTTCAAATGCTTAGAACTACTGTTCCTGCGCAAGCGTCTTATGAATAATCTCAAGAATATCCATGGATCTATACAGCAAATATGTCCAAATAGAAATCTACAGCCAATTACTTTATGAAGAGTTCCCAGTAATCCATGAAAAATGTCTAAACTATTTATCCAGAAGACATCCTCAACTGCCTTTTCTTTAACAACAACATCAACAACAAAGAGATTATACAAATTATCCAACACGTGGTGTTTGAATAACACCACATGTGCGCACAAACACACACACACAGATGAAGTGGAAGGGGAAAATTACTGGGATGAAATTCTGTAAAGATTTATTCCCCACAGACAGAATACACACAGCTGATATATTAGAAATTATATCAATTTATGTTATCTACCTATATCAGGTAGATAATATAAACTAACAGTTAATAGTATAATCTCTCTCATCTAATTTTTACCAAGACTTACACATGAGTGGATTAGTCCTTTGAACTTGGAAAAACAGATGGCTCTGTTGAAAATCAATATGCAAACTGCAGAAATCAGTGAAGGAATAAAATCTTGGGCTAAAGAAATTAACAGTGGTAAAGAGCCCAGCAGGCATAACTGCTATTCACACTCTTATTCGACCATACAGAGATTTCATGAAGAAAACCTTTGTAGAAAGAAAACAAAACAATTGATTTCTCGTTTAACCTGGCAATCTTGGTGAACTGGGAGATCTAAGCTTGGGAGACCAGTGGCAAGCCCTGTTCCTCAGGGGTCAGTACCAGGACCAGCACTGTTCAACATCTTTGTCAGTGACACGGACAGTGGGGTTGAGTGCACCCTCGACAAGTTTGCCAACATCAACAAGTTGTGTGCTGCAGCCGACACGCTGGAGGGAAGGGATGCCATCCAGACAGGCTTGAGAGGTGGGCCCATGCAAACCTCATGCAATTCAACAAAGACAAGTGCAAGGCACTGCAGCTGGGTAACGGCAGTCCCAAGCAAAAATACAGGCTGTATGGACAATGGATTGAGAGCAGCCCTGAGGAGGACTTGGTGGTATTGGCTGATGAAAAGCTCAACATGAGGCAGAAATGTGCTCTTGCAGCCCTGAAAGCCAACTGCATACTGGGCTACATCAAAGAAAGAGTAGTAACCAGGTCAAGGGAGGTGATTCTGCACCTCTACTCTGCTCTGGTGACACCTCACCTGAAGTATTGCGTCCAGCTCTGGGCCCTCCAACAGAAGAAAGACACAGACCTGTTGGAGCAAGTCCAGAGAAGGATCACAAAGATAATCAGAGGGCTGGAGCACCTCTCCCGTGAAGACAGGCTGAGAGAGCTGGGGTTTTTCAGCCTGGAGAAAAGGCAGCTCCAGGGAGACCTTACTGCGGCTTTCCAGTACTTAAAGGAGGCCTACAGAAAAGATAGGGAGGGACTCTTTATCAAGGAGTGTAGTGATAGGGTAAGGGATAATGGTTTTAAATTGAAAGAGGGGAGATTTAGATTAGATATTGGAAGAAATTCTTTGCTGTGAGGGTGGTGAGACACTGAACAGGTTGTCCCAGAGAAGCCGTGGATGACCCATCCCTGGAAGCGTATAACACCAGGTTGGATGGGCTTTGAGTAACCTAGTCTAGTGGAAGGTGTCCCAGCTCATGGCAGGGGGGTTGAACTAGATGATCTTTAAGGTCCCTTCCAACCCAAACCATTCTATGATTCTACGAAAACCTTGTCCTGGTTCAGGATAGGTATGGAGAGAATTGCATCATCTAGCTTACAAGACTACACTTGCAGTCCTTATTACAATCAACAAGTTGCTGCAACTCCAGTTTCCCATGAGATTGTATTATTTTCAGACAAGCTTTGTCTCTTAAAATATTACCTTTCTAAAAGGCTGCTAGGGACTGTGGGAAGAATAATACAGGTATGAAGGCAGATGTCAATACGTTTATTAATTCAACCACTGTATGCAGCTTCATCTAGTTTAAAAAAGTTTTCTGTCCTTATCTGCTGCATGTATACTTAACTTGGAGATGTCATTTTTTCCCTGTTTTCAATTATGTGTGTAATATGTCTCAGAAATTTCAAATGATTGGGTTGTCTTTTCACAGTCAACACTGACATATTCCCAACAGTTGACACGCAGCTGAAATTATACCATCTAGCTTTGTCTGTTAATAATGCTTGCACCGTATTCAATATATCAAACTAAAACGTCTAGCTCTATACTAAGATTGTTTGATATAAACAGTCAAGCTCTACAAATAATATAGAGCTTTTTTGTTAATTAACTGTAGCTGAGGATCAAGAAGAGTTTAAACTTTTCCTTTCTCTATTTACTATCTTGCTTGTTTGAAAAGCCACACATTGCTGTATTTAATATAGCTAGACACTTGGAAGAGCATTCCTTATATCATTCATAAAACTATACTGTCTCTCTAAAAAGCTTGAAATGATCCTCTTACGTCAGACAAGAAAGTCTCTTATTTTCCTTAGCTCTTTTTAGCCCCTACTGAGCAAAGCACTTTAACACACACTTATTTCAATCAAATTATTGAAGTTTAACTTTTCTATTATGGTCTTTTTCCCACAATGAAGTGCAAAAACCAAAAAAGTCAAAAATGCAACTTGACTCCATCTTGTCAGCAAACAGCAATCTCATGACTCAACTATGTGAATGGTTAGGGCCCCTGCATATTCACTTTATGCCCCAGATAAACCCACAGAAGTACATTAATATTTTACCACTCTAAGACCTACATAAACTAAGGATCAAGAACTGTTCTCCCCCAAAAAGGTAAGAATAAACCAGAATAACTTTATCATATATTTCTTACTTATATTTAACCAGTCCAGAATGCAAAGAAAACTGGAATGCATAGAAGAGAAAAAAGAAAGAAAAAAACCCAACAACATACACTATAACAGCCCATTACCTACACTTTAACAGGCAGTCTTGAGTTCCCTAGCTTCATATAAGAAGTGATGAAGTCAAAGAAGTGTACGGCAGCAGGACACTATCTTAATCATTATATTGATTTTGTACCAGCACAGTAGGTATTTCCTTAAACGTATTTGTATAAGCAGCTTATGATATTTAAATATGTACACCCTCTAGTTTATCACACTATCAAAATATCAAATATTAAACATTCTAATCAAGTTATGCATACATAATTACATCTAAATTCCACTCCTCTGCTTATATGTTATTTAATAACTAAACTAGTTATAGTGTATTTATGGTTAATAGTCAGTCACGAACACTATTAAAAAGGTCTATAGGATTAACTTTTAAAGTATTTACCTGTGCGTAAGCCTTCGGTGACTAATGCAAACAGCAGTTTGTTGATCCTGTGCAACACAGACCTTATGGCGACTACATTTCATCTTTAAACATGGATCTTTAGCCGGATCTAAAGCTAAAAATAATTTTAGAAAATTGTTAACAATTATCTAGAAACATGCAATTAAGAAAAGAAACACACCACACATAAAACCCACCCCATATGTCAGGGGGGGATGACCTGCTGCTTGTACAGCATGCCGGACCAAAAGGCACCAATTTTCACCATGATCAAATGCAGCACACTCAATGATAATGCAAAACAAAGAGGTGCAAGATTCCTTACCAAAGAAAACAGATCTTCATGAAACGTGGAATTTTATTCTCATAAAATACCACTGGTCTTTTATTTATAGAAATACCGAGTACCCTATCCAACTCTCTCCTGATCAACATTTGTAGCAAAGACAATCAAAGGTTGCTCATTTTTACTGTAGCTGAAAACACATATTTAATATTAGAATTTCTTAGGATGATTTGGAAGTTTGCATACCCATTATGTCATTCAGAGCACCAAATTCCCAAATAAAACAATTTTGAATGGGATTCTGTTGCCTACAGGATTTCACGCCATTTCAGTCACATCATTTCAAAGTAGAATTAGTTTTATGATTTTTATAGTTCAGAAACCATCACAATTTAGACATCAAAATAAAATCGTAAGCCAAAAAGTAATGAAAAAGAAGTCAGAAAGGTAAATGATATCTGATTGGGAGTTTCGAACATTAGTTCGTTCCAATGTTGGCTGCTGCATCTCCCACATACAAGATCATTTTACAAGCTGTAACCCAGGATGCTAATAAAAAAAAAAGTATTTCAATTCAATCAATTTCTTGTCATTCCTACTATGAAATAATAACATTTACTAAGCTACATTGCACAGTAATAATTCAATAAGACATAAATGGTTATGTGCTGTTCCATAAGCAAATTAAATCAGAAGAAGAAAAGCATTCATTCGCTAAATTCTGATGTTGTGTAGCTAAGAAAATACTCACCACCACATTCTTTAAAGAATTGCCACTTTGTCACTGTAATCTCCAAATACAGGTATTTCTATCTCGAACGTAGTTTCCCTTTCCTGCTTTCTAAGACACAGATGGGTTTTTCTGACTCAACATTTAAGTGGTAAACAATGACACTGCCTGAATTTACTCAGAAATTTTAACTCAGATGAAATGTTAGTACAAGAAAGGGTATATTAAAAAATACAGGCGAGTGATTTGTATGACTGTCCTTAAATACAAATTCTACCTGCGATATTTTAGGCTCTAATTTCTGTTCCGTGGGTTGGTTTTTTGTAGGTGGTTCTTCAGTCATTAATCCATATTCACCTTTGAACTACACACTTCGAACTAAAAATACTAATTTCTGGCTATAATACAAGAAGAGCCAAATAATCCTGTTTGTAACATTATTAAATTTGTATAGCATATTTCTTGAGTAACCATGCCTACATGACAATACGGAACAGTTTCTACCAATTTATGCTCTCCCAAGAAACAACCAACTTCTCCCTTCTCTTATCTCCATGGTGTCTTTCAGGCAGACCTAAATACTCCAAAACTATTTTATTTTTATTTCTATAGGTATCTTCTTTTTTTTTAGCACCCCTCCAAAAAAAAACCAACCCCAAAACCCAAACAACCTACACTAATAAATTAAACACCAAAGCCTAGCTTAGAGACACCACTGAAAATCCCAACGTGTAAAAATCAAGCAAGAAAGCTATAAAAAATTAGAATTCATTTTTCCTATGTTCATCTTCACTTTAGCATTTACTATCCAGTCTTCAGATATATTTCAGAAATATTTTCCCCATTTTTCATATTTGCTTATAAAATATAAGTATCTGTATACATATTTTTCTGAAAGTTATATTTCTTTTGTTTTTCATGATCAAAAATAAAAGTTTTAACGACGCCTCTATTTGAACTACCAGACAATATTAATACAAGGCTGACTAACCACGGATACAAGAAACAGGCTGATCATTAGCTACAGTTTTGACACACAACTTTTTGTTATTATTAAATATAGTCTAAGCAGTGACTTTTTTCAGCTTTATTTTCTTCTTAACAATATATTCAGCTGTACAAAATGTATACATCATATAACCAACAAAGCAGTAAAGTGATGGAATTATTAATATAATAATAATTCAATGTAGACAGAAAATAAATCTTTTGTTAATTATAGCATAAGATATATGCAAAGATGCATTCTTCCAGGTATTTTGATTTCTACAGCAAACCAGCCATAAAATCACAGTGAGTCATCCAGAATAATTCTGATTACGAGAACTCTAAACAAGTGGGAAGCAAATGCAGAAAAAGAATAATTGAACTGGAAGGATAACAGAGCTAGAATCAAAATTAGCAAGAGTGTATCCAGTATCCTTTTCCAATATACTCCATGTCAAATACTTCTTCTGCTTAAAGTCAGGCAGAATGTAATGTCAGTCCCTAGTAAGCATGAACAGATTATCACTGAAAGTACTGGTTCAAGTATCTCTTCCCAGAATGTTCCCTGATTGAGACACTAAGGTAGTAGTACTGGAATATGATATTGGCATAGCTTCAGATAACCATTTTGCACAACTGAATAAGTCAATGGAATAAAAATACACGAGAAAGTGGAATCATGTAAGGATAACGAGCTCAGTATCAAGTAGAAAACATGTTTCAGGAAAAGGGGCAAATGGGAGAGATCATATAGCTTTCCATTCCCATTGAAATGGGTATTTCTTTTCCCAAGTTCTTGGGACTCTGAAGCTGCATTTTCACAATTCCATCAAAATTTAACAAGCCATAGAGGCCAAATAAATCACTGATACAAAAATACGGACTTTTTGGAATGTGAAAAATCAACTACTTGAAGGGCCAATGTCTGCCTGCACTGACACTGTAGCTTAGCAAGCCAGAGGATAAAATACAAAAAGAGATGTCACTAGAAACTGTGAGAAGCAGTGCAAGTCTTTCTCTTTTTATTTCCAATATCACATGCCACAGGTAACCCTATACGATCCCATAGAGTACATAGGATCTGAATTTTATCAATCTCACATTTTTAATTTTAACTAGCTTTTTAAAAATAGTAAACTATAGACTGCAGTAGTGATCTTCAAAAGGACTAAAAAACATTGAGACACACATGAAAGCATGGAAATGGCTTGCTTTTTTTTTTCTTTATCAGTTTTATTTCAATACTTGGATGAAACAAATGGACAATTTTCACAGAAAATGAAGGCTAAACCACAAGCAAAACATTTTCGAAAACCACAGTCTGAAGTTTTTCATGCCAGGAAAGAAGTGGACTCCCCTTACAATGCAGAGATATATCTGGCTATGGCCAGTCTCCACATGGAATCTTCCTGAATATCTTGAACTACCATGAAAATGCATAAATTTATTCCAGGAAAAGTACCGTTGATTTCATCTAAGCATATAACTCAGTTAATTCAGGAAATATGTGGCATTGAGTCTTCAGTTCTTCACTGCATCTTCTAGCAACCCCTGACAAAACTATGGGGATTGGACTAGGTGATTTTCAGGGGTTCCTTCCAACCCCATATTATTCTGTAAAAATGTGCCTGCTTTACTCCAGCTCACTCAGAGCATGCAGACTTGCACTGAAAACACCACATATTCCTTTCCATTTCTGCTAAAATAAGCAGCTATGAAACAGTACAACGTTCACACCAAAAATATCACAAGTGTCACAATCCCACTGTGGAGCCATTTACGTATCCCTCAGAGCTATTTTCTTCGGTATGAAACACACATGAATCTGTTTTTATCCAATTCACATTTATTAAAATATCTTCGTAATTATGAAGGCTAGAGGCCTTTTTTTTCCATCATTGAAGTGAAAATGTAGATTGTACAGTACAATCACATTGCCCTTAAAAATAGGTGATGGTTTCCAATATGGTGAGGAGACTCTAGACATAAGAAATATGTTTATTTAAGGCTTGCCAACAATAATTTCTTTATTAGTGGCTATAATGTATTGGCTGACTTTTCAGGAAGTCAGACAAAACGAACATCTACAGCTGCATATCTGATCTTTATTAATTTGATAACATTCAGCATTATTTAGCTCCTAGTATTCAGAAAAGTTTGCTTGCTATAGGTTATTTGCCTATATGCGTACTTTACATTTGTCCTTTATTTGCCAAAAATAACATCAAATGTTCTGTAAAATTTTAACAAGCAGAAAAATATCATTGTCACAAGAAGTATTATGGAAGTATAAAATGCCTTGTAACAAATATTAGTTCTGTAAGAACTCATACTGTAAGTGAAAAATAATTTGCACTCTGAGAAATTATGGAACAGGATTAGGATCACTGGGTGACTTTTATAGGTGGATAAGGATTTGTTGTTCTCACACGCTGAGGAAGCAATTAATATTAAAAAAATTGATTCAATTATTACTAATGGATCTATTTATTTATAATACGAATTTGGAAGAGCAGTTCAGTAAAGCTTCCCATCATCTCTTTTGTAAATTAATTTACAGCTAGCACTCCCGGAAACTGACGTTAGACAGATCATCATTTTTATTCGGAGTATAATAGGAAATTACAACTACTATGTAATAGGAAATTACAATTCTCACCAACAAGGAGGGGCTGGTGGGGAATGTGAAGCTCAAGGGCAGCCCTGGCTGCAGGAACCATGAAATGGTGGAATTCAAGATCCTTAGGGTGTTGAGGAGGGCACACTGTAAGCTAAGCTCACTACCCTAGACTTCAGCCTCTTCAGGGATCTGCCTGGTAGAGTACTGTGGCATAAAGCCCTGGAAGGAAGAGGGGCCCAAGGAAGCTGGCTAATGTTCAAGGATCACCTCCTCCAAGCTCAGGCACGACGCACCCAAACAAAGAGGAAGTCAGGCAAAAACACCAGGAGACCTGCATGGATGAAGAAAGAGCTCTTTGACAAACTCAAACACAAAAAGGACAGATAGCCTTGATAGAATACAGAGAAACTATCCAAGCTTCCAAGGATCAGGTCAGGAAAGCTAAAGTCCTGATAGAATTAAATCTGGCCAGGGACAGCAAGGGCACCGAGAAAAGCTTCTACAGGTAACATCAGCGACAAAAGGAAGACTAGGGAAAATGTGGGCCCTCTCAGGAAGACATCCCTGTCTTACTATGCCACATACCTACTAAGAATAGACACCTTTTAACTTCAACAAGAAAATGAATCATTGTGCAGCAAACAATCTGAGATCCATGAATAAAAATGAGAGAATAAACAGAAATAGCCTACCTCAATAACCTGATGGGGATGTTCTGAAAAAGAAGTATCTCAAATTTTTGTTTCTTCTCCCAGAACTGCTTTTGCCACTTAAGATTCACTATATAACATGAAAAGCAGAATGTGGAGCTACAGCTGGACTTTCACAAGAGGAATCTTCTTGCATATTTGTTCCATCTGGCCACATGAATCTACAATTTCAGTAAGAGGGACAGAGAGAAGGTCTTTCTGTAGGTGGCTGAGCAAGAAATTAGGAGTTTATATTCACACCCCTGAATCTTATGGGCTGTCTAGCAGTCTGGTTTCTAATTTGTGAGCAAATTAGAATTAGCAATTAAGGTGGCTGTGTGCATGGAGGTTGCTTCTACCTAAGAAATATGTATGGTCACAAGTGCTCAGAAGTCTCCATACTGATGAATTGTGTAAAGCCTCTTATCAGGCTTCTGTTGAGATGCGTTGCTGTTCCTAGCACTTTACATTAGCACTGAGTGTCAAGTTCCCCTGCAACAGTGGCAGTTAGGCTAGATAAAGATCTGATAAGCAAAGAAGCATCAATAGAAAAGAAAAAAAGAAACTCAATACTGAGTTAAAACCATTTGACGTATAAAGTACTGCCATATTTCCCTTTTGCTCACTGCTACAAATAAAGTCTGAAAAAAAAAAGAGAAGGACATAAAAATGCATTTATACTGATGCATAATATGGTACCTCCTATTCTGGGTACTGTTAATGTAAGTTAAAATAAGTAAAAAAAATAAAAGCTGGCAGTCTCTATTCTTCCTCTGTAACAAACCCACTAAAGCTTGATCTCTTTTTCACAGTTTCAAAATACTTCATTTTTCTCCACTCCCTTTAAAACAATGATATTCATTGAGCCACACATTTTTTAGACACTCATGCAGAAGTGCAAGCCATATTTGTATGTTATAAACCACATGCACACAAACATACACCCTTCATTCTAGCTCACAGAAGAGTAGGTATTTTTGTCCTGGAGAAGGGAAACTGCACAGGACATGTTCCACCAACAGGTTATTTTCTACTGTAGTCTTTGACTGAGAAACTACTCTCTGCAACTTCAACAATAAGAAAAACGTTCTCACCCCTCATATCAAGTGGGCAGATTCCAGGATGAAGAGCTAGGACAGATAATTTGTATGATAAAAATAGGCCTGTGTGGGTGCACGTACCTGCACAACTAACTGTGTAAAACAGCTAGTAAGCATCTGTGCCTCACTTGTTTGTTTTTTTTTAAAAGAACTGTTTGCTGCTTTTTGTTAAATAATCAGCATATCATTTAAGGATCTCCTAATTTTCTTCTGAATTGTCTTTTCTAAATCTCTAAAATCATAAACGCAATCTCCTAGAAGAACTTTTGCCCAAGCTCCACATTTCTTGCCTACACAATCTCCAATTCAAATTGTGTGCTTAGCAACATCCACCAATGCACTGTACCATCTTTCAGCATTGTGGTAACAAATGTGCATTAGATTTCTCATCTATGGAACAGAGATGTCGCAACTCTTCATATATTGATGCTTATTAAATGTTTTGATATCTTTACTATTAAACTCTCATTTGAAATCTTAAGAAATTAAGAGATATTACACTACCATAGGCTGTAGTTTTCCTAACAGAGTTTTTATCCGAACAAAGGTTATACTTGCACGAAACACTTCTGGTGTCCAGATTGAAAGAACCCTGTAGTTTGGAAATACAGACAGAACTACAAGTGTTCTGCAGTTACTAGCTTGTAATAAATCTACAATTTCAGTCACTTTTGTGTATGCACCTGACTGATAGCTAACAACACCTGGCATATCACAGAAAAGGAAGTTGTTGTGTACATGGACAGGATGGAGTGGAGTACAGCTTGGAAGAAACGCTGGAGGCAAGAAGTCAAGTGAGGTGACTTCAGAGTGGCAGAGCATGCATTATTTCACACAGGGCATTCCACAGCCAAACCTTGCCCTCTAAAAGGCACCTTGACACGATATAACAATTTGACTTATTTTGACTTATTTTTTGTATTGGCAGAATACAGAAAAGTGTCTAATGGATACCAGTGAGCATTTTACTAATGACAGAGGTTTATTACTACCAAAAATCTTTTATTCTATTAATATTCATCTTTTATCTGATCTACAGGTATTTTTTGCAGTTTTGGCTAAGTCCTGGTTTGACATTTTTAAGGTTGTACCTATCCATTTCTCACAGCATATGTTTCAATACATGGGGCAATCCATTTGCTTCCATCCATGAACACATTTTTATTTACAAAATGTTAGTTTAAAACCTGTGATTCAGAGTTGACTTATACAGAGAAAGTCTTATTTAAAATCAGAGCCAGCTAAATCAAAGAAAAGCCTGAATCTATTTAACTGCATATTATGTAGTTTATAAAAGCAGAGTAAATGTTCCAGAAGTATATGCTCCCTTCCTATTCTATTCTTATTTAAAGCACTCTCCCTGAAAAAAGAAGTACAATCATAAAAATGTAACCTCAGGATCTGCCCTTTAATCCATCTCAGAGTGTGGCTTTGTGCTCTCCCTGTTCCCCCCCTCCCAGCCCCTGCTCAGGCCATGGCTCCGTGGCTATTAAATCTCCCCCCGAGGCTTCTAGTTCTGCTGTTGCTGAGTCACTTCCCAGATGGTGTTTAACAAGGGCTGGGTCCTGCGACTGCTTTCTTTGGGGGTGGGGATAAAATGGCCATGGAAGCCTCTTTGCAGCCAGGTGTTTTTAGAATTGGGGGGGGGGGGGGGGGGGGGGGGGGGGGGGGGGGGGGGGGGGGGGGGGGG
>JAOXJM010000033.1:38769412-38780317 GCA_026413425.1 Tringa solitaria
GCATATTTGCAGACCATCTTCGTCTATTAAAAAACAAAGAGGAAAAGGAATCAGCTAAAAGGATTTTGTCAGGAAGTGATAAGCCTGCTCCTTAGATGAGGTACTTCACCAAAAGAGAGGAATCTTTTTCTCTGAGGAATCAAAAGACTAAAGTCAAGCAGTTCTTCTTAATGTACTAGTATATAATGAGAAGAGACACATGGTCTGTGAAATTGTCAGGTTCTAAAATATTCAGGCAGTCATGGATCTAAATTAACATTTTCAAATTTCCACGAAATCAGAAGCAAATCACTACAATTCATAGGACAGTGATAACACAAACGTTTCCCTTCCCTCTACTCTCTCCCACAAACTGGCAAAACAAGCCATGTGCATTCATTTAAGAAATTAAGACATTTTCTTGCACAGGCTTACTACAGTAATCCTGAATTAAAGTGATAAAGGCATAGAACATGGTGGAAAGTCCATCTCTAAGAGATGTGGTTGTAATAAAATACAATTTATTATAAATCTCCCTTAAAAGTCAGTATCCGTTATGAAGAAAGTTCCTTAAATTAACATTATTTTCACAACATATTTTATCTCAGTCTC
This sequence comes from Tringa solitaria, assembly GCA_026413425.1. NCBI lineage: Eukaryota > Metazoa > Chordata > Aves > Charadriiformes > Scolopacidae > Tringa > Tringa solitaria. The sequence goes on from JAOXJM010000033.1 coordinate 38,770,004, forward strand.
TTGTGTAGAAGCCCCTACACTGTTTCTTCATTGCATTTGTGCCATTGGTGTTATCAGAAATGACAAAGCCTCTGAAGTGCTCCTTGTGGCACTTAAAAAAAAAAAGCATCAAGATTCTCAGTAGTCATACATTTTGAAGCACCATACAAGAAGTGGATTATATTGACAGTAAATATTAAGTTCCTATGCCTGGGGAGGGAACGTTTAACGTGAAAATTTGCTGCATTTGCTCATATTATTCTAAGGCTGAAATTGTTGTAGTGTAGCATTATCAAAGCTCCATCAGCATTTTGCCTCAAGACAGATCACTTGAACACGACAGAGACTTCCAAAATTGTTTTTCTGGACCTTCTTTTCTCAGTCAGAAATAAACAGACTTTCAAATTTTTAATGATTTTTTTTAACTGTAAAAGACAAACATCAGATTGCATACCTTTTTTTCTTCATATGCCCTACTGAAAACATAACAGTGCTTAACCTACATATATAAATAAAAAAAAACCCAAAAGATTCCCTAACTCCACTAACTTGCTTATATGAGGGAAAGTTTAAGCTCCTTTGGAGGCTCCTAATGCTTCCGCCTGTCTCTAATCTATAAAAGTTTACAAAAATCACAGATATAAAATTATGATCAGGCTGGGTTTCTGGCCCTCTTTAAATCAATTATTTGAAGAGGGAGAAAATGATACAATTCTGTAGGTATTCTAGAACAGGAGCACAATTATAAATTATAATAATAATTATAGTTAAATTTTATCCCATACAAATAACCAATATCAGAATCTTACCTTGATCAAACGGTTTACCCGGACTCCATGTACGAAAATAATCATCCTGGAGAGGAAGAAACAACCTATGTTTAGTAAAAAGTAAGGAATCAAAGCATACATGAAAAACTCACAGAATCAAAGACAGAAAATGTATACCAACCTCTACTTCCTAAAAAAGGTAAGCAGTAAAAAACAAATGAGAAAGATTATAGTTACCATAATGGGACAAATTACTCATATAGAATAAAGCAATGTAATTCAGAGGCCACTTGCACTCATTAAATGAAAATGCTATTCAAACAATGTTACTTACTCACATTTAAAATAGAAAAAGTATTTCTCACAGTACTTATATAGGTAATGTTTCTAACATTGCTTTTAAAATATTACAGTAGTTTTCCTTTACTTAAAAGTTTTGAAAAGCTTAATTACATTTTCCATTAATGATTTTTCAAAACCAAAGCTCCAAAGTAATCACCAATAAAATATAGCTATGTTTTAAAGAACGATACATTAATTTTAGAAAAAATAAATATTCTGAAATGTAGTTTTCAACTGCATCAGTAAGATCTGACATTAAATAAGTCTAATTAGCTCTATTTTCTACAAATCACCTTCCTAAATATAAAATATCCTAATTATACCATCAACTATATTAGGCTACAATTTTCAAGAAGGAAAAACTTAAAATCTTGAAAGCAATTTATTTAATTCAAGAAATTTGATAATAAATTACAAAATCATAGCTGAGATAAATAAATAGATCTGCATACCTCATATAATTGGTGAAGCAGAAAAATTACAAGAACTATTTTTGTCTTAATTTAACTCACTATTTTCTAGAACAAAACATTAAAAATGCTGCACCCAACATTTAAACGTCCACATAAATTAAGGTTCACAAACTGCAGTGAGTGTATTGTCACATCCAGTGGTTCCATCCCAAGAGTTGCTAAGGGATCACCAAGACCACCATAAGAACCCTCAATTTATAAAAAAATTGAACTACTGGGAAAATATGAGTCTCACACAGTTGTCAAAGCCACATAATTACAACTTTAAGATGATCAAGGACCAAGCATATTTTTACAGGAACAAAACACTTTGAGTTTTAATAGTGTGACATTTTTACCTCAAAGGGAAAAAAGCAAAGTGGTTGCAACCCAAACTGATAATGTCATCTTAATAAAAAAAGTTGTTATGGGAAAGTGTGCTTCAAAAGAAGAAGAAAGAAATGAGCAGAACCTGGAAATGCAGAATAAAACCATAGCTCTGTACCAATACTAGCGCACTCCTTTACTCTGCTGCTGCACATATTAACAACCTATGAGTCAGTGTATGTTATTTGCCTTTTTAATTGCTTTTTCTCCACAGTAAATAAATACAGGAAGGCATATCAAACAATTATTTTTCTTTTTAAATCTTGCAAGAGACATGCAGAAATGACAATTACAACAGTGTTTTCCAATTATATTCCTCCTAATAGTAACTATGGAGATGTTACTCCTACAGTAGTGTTCTGAACAGGTTTGAGCCATCTTTCATGCAATGCTGTTCCATGAATCAGAGCACATGGCAAAACTTTCAGTTCTTGAAAAAACATGAAAGTGGTGCGTTCTCCTTTCATTTTTGTTACATCAGTAACATTCACCCACAATGAGCTTATTCAGGTAATATGTTTATTAAAATGCTGAAAAGTTAGAATATTTAGAACATAAGGCTATTAGAACAAAAGAGCAGTCATTCTAAGTGAGACCAAAATCCCTTCTAAGGCAAAGCATTATGCTTAAGGAAGAATGTAGAAGTGGAGCTTGCATAAAATACAAATTCTCAAGTTGGCTTCAAAAATCAATCACGTGACAAATCTTGAATCTCTATACTGCAGACAGCTTTAGAGAGCGCAAATGTAACATCTCTGAGGCATTTCTAGAAGAGTCTTAGCTGACTTCTTTCTACAAAGCCACCCCATACTTTTCTTGTTAGCATTCTCTGAACCTTTTCCAAGTCTATTTTTTTAATACAGTATGACCATTCAAGATGGAGAACTATGTATCTATACACAACAAAACTATTTTGTTCTGTATTCTTCTCCATATTATGCCTACCCTTCCATTTTCTTTTTAGGTTGGGGGGGTGTCTTTATGTTTTTGAAACTTAAATCCAGAAAATATATATACACACATATACCATATATATATATATCTATATTGGCTTTCCTAAAGAGTTAATTTTTCACATCACCTGTTACTTGAAGTGCATTATTGGATATGTTAAAAAAAAAATCTTTATGTGCCTCTAAAGACAAAATAAAATAGTTAATTGATTCTCAGATTAAATAAGGAAATTGCTTCAATAAATTGCATTTCCACAGTTCTACAAATATTACTAAAACTATTTAACCTAACACGTGCATGAGAATCTGGCTTCCTGTTACATTCAGGCCTTTCTTGATCTTCAGTCAATAAGGGCTTGAGTATTATAATATCCTCTTCAGAATATCACCAAGATGATAGTCTGCTCTCTTAAAGTCCAGGGTAGTGAGCTTAGCTTACTGTGTGCCCTCCTCAACACCCTAAGGATCTTGAACTCCACCATTTCATGTTTACTGCTGCCAGGGTTGCCCCTGAGCTTCACATTCCCCACCAGCCCCTCCATGTTGGCAAGAATAAGGTCCAGCATGGCACCTCTCCTTGTTGACACTTTTGTTACTTTGAGAAGGAAGTTGTCATCAACGAATTTCAGGACACTCCAGGATTCCTTACACCCTTCTGTGTTGTCCCTCCAACAGATATCAGGGTGGTTGAAGTCCCCCATGAGGACCAGGGCTTGTGAACGTGAGGCTGCTCCTAACTGTCTATAGACAGGACACCCACTGTAACATCACCTGTCCCTACCCTCCCTTTAACCCTAACTTATAAGCTCTCAGTTGGCTGCTCATGCATCCCCAGGTGGAACTCCATGCACTCCAGCTGGTCTTTGACCTAGAGGGCAACAACCCCTCCTCATCTTCCCTGCCTTCCCTTCCTGAAGAGCCTGTATCCTTTCCTTCCAGTGGAATCCCAATCATGTATGTAGACTGAAAATCTGACGGCCTTAAGAAAAGGATTCTAAATGACTAAAAGGAACTTAATCAGAAAAGCTTTTTAAAAAAGAAAAAAAATAAAAAGGGTATTTTGCTCCAAACACTTATTGTTTCTTCATGGACTTCGATATGAATTCTTCTCCCTTCATTCTTAAAAAGCAGTTGCTATACAAGTTTTAAGAAATACATATTTAAGTACAGGAAAAGAGAAAAAAAGCTCACTGGGAAAAAAAAAAAAATCACATCTGACAATGTAGTCACGAAGCAGAATTTTTCTGCTTTAGAGATACAAAAATATGATCCTATTTATCTTCTTGTATAAAGCATTTGTTATATCATTTCGCTCATCTCTCTTCTGCAGTATTTTCTGTAGATGATGCCATATATTGCTGACATCACTTGAATTGTCATCCAACAGAATCTATACTGCTAAAGAATATAATGATACATGGTAGATATGGTGAGTCTGGCTCAGAGAACAGCAGGTGTCCTAGACCAAGGAGGGCAGTTTCCTCACAAATATTTTCAGACCAAGGTTGACCTGAAAAAATGGATAATGCAAATCCAGCTCTTGTTCTGTGGTCACATTTTATCTCTAGCATGGTTTATGCTGTAAAAGCCTATATATTAAAATCAACGATGATTTATGTCAGAGAATCCACTGAAATTGGAGCAGTTTTCTTAATTTATAATTATCTTTATATTTTATATAACACTGCTACAACAGGCTGTAAAGCAGGGATATTATTGTGTGACTTACAAACTACCAATTTAGGGAGAAGTCTAATAGGCAACTGTTCAATGTGAGATATTGCTTCATATGTAATGCCTTTTCAAGAAACAATACTTCAATACTTCTAGCACTTACCAAAATAGGAAAGATGCAAGATTTCCTGAACTTTATTCAACACCAAACTAAATTCTGCCCACACAAAATTCCACTCGAATTTTATACAACTTACCATAATGCAAAAAAAAAAACCACCAAACAACAAAACACAAACCAACAACATTTTACTGATGGCCTCCCTATTTCTATATAGGGGCTGGTTTGCTTTTATCCAAGAAGAGTACATACTCCAATTTGTAGATGGACATGAAATCACATTTTGACAATTTCAGAAACAAAAGTTTTTCAGGCTGCACATGCTCCCTAATATAACTTGAAACCTACAGTAGATTTCTTTTCCCTGCTGCCATTAGCTATAAGAATATGTTGCTGTTTTTAATTTCAATGAGTTCTTATCAAGTTTTCTATTCCGTTTCTTATATCTTCATCTCAAGTACATACATCTGCTTCTCATCTGATCTGAAAGCTCTTTACCTCTTTTTAGGCTAGCTCTTTGTTATGTGGTAGCTATGCTATTTTCAGAGTCAATTCAACAAGCCAACTAAATTGAGTCAAAGTCCTACATCGCAGCCCTCCACTTGTCTTAACCTCACTTCTGCAGCATACTTGAGCTCACCAAGTGTCTCCCCTTCATGTCATTGCACGTCTCCAATAGCAGAGGGTTTGGCTCATCTGCACCAAACCTTCTCAGTGACTCCGTAACACTGTATGTGTCACTCTGTGACATCTATTTTCTAAGTCTCACTGAAAGACCTGTGGTAGAGTTGTCACCTGACACTTGTCCCAACCGCTTTCCAGTGTTGGACAAAAAGCACCAATAATGCGCAAAATTTTTTTTCCCACTTATATCTTGCTCCAGAACCTTCAGCCTCCAGTCAGTAAGATTGCCATTACCCTGCAGAGCCTTAAATTGCTGGTTACGTGGAGAAGTGTTACAGCAATAAAAGGATGAGTCACCATCAAAGTTTCCATCATATGGGAAATCTGCCACACCTAAACACTGCAGTTTCCCCAAAATAAATGATGGCCATAGGCAGCATACACAAAATAACTAAGATACTCCAACCACATCTAAGGAGGGTACTAACCCAGACTGCCCATGGAAGTGGTGGAATCATCATCCCTAGAGGTATTTAAATGACGGGTAGACGTAGTACTTCGCAATATGGTCTAGCGATGGTTTTTGTCTGTTAGGTAGATGGTTGGACTCAATCTGAAAGGCCCCTTCCAACCTAGACAATTCTAAGATTCTATGAAAACATAAACCATAACTGGGGAAGTATAAGCTGCACCATGAAAATAAAATGCATGTGCACTGGGAAACTCTTCAACCTCAAATCTTAGCCAGTCTGGAATCCAGGATACAGACGTGCTCTTCAGCAGCATGTGGATACTTTGCCTCCTAGCAGATGCTGCTTTTCATCTCTGCTGACCTGCATAGGTATCTGATATATCATAAGTCATATAAGCACTCTGCTGTATTAATGTGGAACATTAGTTTAGCAAGTTAAATGCAGGACACTGCACTCAAAGCAAGAAGGCAGCTACCACGCTAACCAACACCACATTTACTATCACAGCATCTTACGTGTCTCAGAACACCAGCAAGGGCAAGAAGCCTGGATGGACTATGCACTCCTGAGGACATTTTTCACTAATTGTAACAGATACATTCAATAGGTTGTTTAATCTTTAGGACAAATATGTGCATACCTTATGTGACAACACATAGGACCTGCAGCAGAACTAGGAATAGAACTAGTTCCAGAAGGGCAGGGAGTGTTTTTCTAGCAAATTTTTTGGCTCTATACTTTCTTCACAACAGGACCTACCTCTCCTCATCAGCTGAGATACCTCTTATGCTTCACATGAAGCCAGCTTTGAGGATTCCTTTCCAACACCTCAAAGAAGCACAGAGCAGGAACCCTTCTTTAGTAAATCAAGGTTTAAGGAAAAAAATATCAGATTTATTACCTGGATTTAAGAAATAAGAAAAAAAACTTAGAAGGTTTTTACAGGCTAGCATAGAAAGGTGACTACTGCCAGATTTGACTTCTTTTCCCCAGATTAATTCTCCTATTTGAAATATAATTAGTTTAGCCAAAACCACCAAAAGTAGCTCAGTGCATAGAGCACCTCAGACACAGATAAAGGCAGTAGCGTTTCACGTGCAGTACTTCTGAGAAACTAAACCGATCTTTAAGATGATGTGAAAGTCAAGGCATCAATATGAGAAAACAAAATCCAAAATAATGAACCACCACAGAGGTAATAGCAGCATTGCTCCTCTGGTAGTGAAGGACCTAAACACCTGTAGGCTAGATTGAATCCTGCAGCAAAATTCCTTTCCTACTTGTTTGGCATTCAGCCTCTTTAAGTGGGGTGCTGGAGTGACAGGTGAAAGGATGCTAGTTTGCTATTCAGGGCCAGCCTCCAGGGAGGCTGATGGCAGTTTCCTCTGCTGCTCCAAGCTCCTGGGCCATGCCACCCCCGAGGCCTGTATTCACAGGGCTGGCAAACCACAATTAGAATCAATAGTTGCTTCCAGCAACTCTGGCACTCGGCTCTCCACACTCAATGTTTATCCCACTCCCTTTGCCTCATGCTTCTAGTACTGTTGATGAGGCTGGGCTAGGAGCCACCACTTTTCAGTCCTCTCTTTCCATTTCACAGATCTCATTCAGTAAGATTTCTGTGGAGGCTGTCTATTTGGTACTAGCAGCATTACTAACATCATGTTTGAATAACGCAGTATTGAAATCATTTGCCAAGAAAAACCAAACGTTGACTAGAGCTGATATTCAGAAACAGTGAGAAAATACTGAAAAACATTTTGAATAGGAAGGAATTAATAGCAAAGCACGAACACTGTAAGCTTCTAAATCCCAATAAAGTGCATCTCTTATTTCTCATCATGAACAAAAAAAACCCCAAAAACATCTTTTCACTACAAACACATAGAAAAGTTTTGGCCATGCTCTTCCGTTTATGCTGTCAAGATTCAACTTGTGAGGTGGGCCATAAAACAGGTTTGTTAGACTACAGAATCCATAGTCTGAAAACAGACAACATACGTGAGGCTGAAGGCCATCTGTGGGACTTTCACATGCCTGTGCAGAAGGGTCACTGCTCCATGTCCTCAGGTGCCTCTTCAGTAATGCACAAGCCCTTAGTAACAAGGGCAAAACTTATTCCCTGACCTGTGCATGCAGTGTCAGTCTGGTAAAGAAGTATAGCCAAGAGTGGCAGAACAATAACTGCCTATACAGAGAGTTCGGATCACATCTATGGGGCTAGAGGGAATTTACCGAAGTGTTTTGAAAGCAATGGCCAATATCGTTGTGAGGCTATGATTTGTATCTATGAAAAATGGTGGACTCTATCAGGGAGATTTCTGGCAAGTGGAAAAAAGCTACCATCTTAAAAAATAAAACATAAGAAGGTAGATGCAGGGAACTACAGGCCAGGCAGCCTCACTTCAGTCCCTGTAAAGACAGATGGAAAAATGTCCTCTTCGAGTCCTTTTCCAGGCACGTGACAGACAAGAATAAATGCTCAGTGCATACCTACCAAGGATTTACAGTGCTTAACCAGCCAGACTACCTTCTATAATGAAATAACATTTTTGTGCTTAAGGGGAGAGTGGTGGGTATAGCATACTTTAACCTTACTAAGGTTTTAGATATAGTCTCCCATAGTGCGCTCATTAGCAAGTGGCAGAAGTCAAGGCTGAAAATTGATTACATCAGTGGTCAACAGCTTAGCATCCACCTGGTGTCCCACTAATGGTCAAAGCAACCCAGATTCAATTCTGGGGATCGTATTGTTCAACATCCCTAGTAACAACCTGGATGATAACACAGAGCATGACTTAAACAACTGAGCTAGTGGGAACAGATGACACAACAAATAGCAAAGGCTCAATCCAGAGAGAACTAAGTAATTTGAGAGTTTGCTCAGCAGAAACATGAGGTTCAATAAGAAATGGAAAGTTCTGCAGCTAGGAAGGAATAACTAGGAAGGAATGTGTGGTACAGACTGCAAAACAACCAACTGTTGAAAATGGCCTATGAGTTACAGTGGATAGCAGGAGAATTTGAGAGTGCTGGATTTATTTAGTCTGGGAATGAGGAGGCTAATGGATGATTTCGTACAACGATTTGAAGGTCAATTACCAGCCCTCATCAGCAGTAACAAATGATTTAAACAAGGCGCAAAGGTCACACATGGCAGCTTGGGAAGTTCAGGCTCCATATGAGGGAAAATTTCTTTACGAGGAGTGTAGTGCAGCAACAGAACAACCTGCTCATAGAGATAACAGCATCTTTTTTCTTGGGAGTTTTCAAGATTTGACTGAAAGGAACCCACAGCTGACCTGATCAATCCAGTGTTGCAACAGCCCCAGCTTTGAATCGGAGGCTAGATTATAGGCCCCTCAGGGGTACCCTCCAACTAAAATTTATCCAAATCAATGACTATTTACAGTATGTCAATACTCTTAATTCCAAATATAACAATTATTTTCTACTGTCCTTTTGCAATGCATTATTTTCTTTATTCATCTATCTTTCCTGCTTGGATAGTTGAACTGGCATACGTGTATATGATAGTTTCTAATACTGGGCTCCGAGAAAAAAAAAAGTAGTAATGATGACTGGGGACAAAAGGAATAAGTAGATCAGATGAGAAGCCTGGAGCACACTAAACACAAAGAGAGGTTTGGAATGACGTAAGTAAACAGAAGAGTCCCAAAGTAGTTTCTGGAAACCAAGATTTGGGCATGTATACATTAGGGGACAAATAACTGATAACTGGGCAGGAGAGACGATAAAGCCAGGAGGCAGGAATAGGGTGGAACTGCCACATGAAGGAAAATAAGAAGAAGGAAGTCAACATTTGCAACTGATTTTCTGAGTAGTGTACTGGAAGGAAGTGGTATATGAAGGACATGGTAATTTCCTTCTACAGAACATGACACATACCTGCTACCCCAAATAACAATGGGTTTTCTACTACTCATACAGAGCTTGCTCTCTGTTTATAGCCTTCTCTCGAACACTAAGAACACATGAAATGCTCATTTTGGTTATATAAAATACTGAACTAAAAAGAAGCTGGTTTATATCTATCTTGTCAGCGAAAATTTCAAATTGCTAGTCAATACTCCATTAAATAAAATTCCTATGGTTTTCTCAACCTGTTTTTTAAAAAATAGGAGATTTTGTGCGCAAATCTTTGATGAATTAGTATTGCTAAAATCAAGCCCAGAATCCAATTAGATCAAGAGCTAAATTCATTGTCTCACAGCTAATGGGGTATGTCAAATGTTATAAAAACACTAGATAGGTTGCTAAATGCTCATATCAAAGTTTATGACTTTAAGGAGTGTACACTCATGATCTCCATCTCATCCCTTCCTGCTACTAAAGAGGAAAATGGCACCTTTACCTTTCTTTTTATGCTGCACAAGTAATTTTTAAAGCATTTTGTGTTCTCAATATCATTTTAAAAATCCAAGAGGAAAATACCGTCTTCAGAACCATTTGAGCAAGAAGATCAAAGACTAGGTTCACAAATAAATTGGATTAAACAAAATAACTTAATGTTTCATT